>CM068373.1:274830602-276068176 GCA_034769895.1 Magicicada septendecula
CTGCCTCAACATATTCGAATTGATTTTAATCAAACTGGCCCGATCATTCCAGTCGATTTTCAAACTAAAACCATTAAAAGTAACTACAAATACTGGCGACTGGGTAAATGCAGTAAAAGGGATGGCGGTTCATTTACCACTGCCACTTGAAGAAACACACCAATATCTTGGAACAAAATTGCCATCAACAAATTGTTTGAATATTATAGTTGATAGTTGCCCAACGAAAAAAGGAATTGTTTGGCGGTCACTGGTCAACCTAGAAAAAGTTTACACTGCAATTGACAAATTGAAGAAAATTAACGTTTTATACAAACATGTAGAAGTTAATGAAAAAGATGCTGCAATATTTCGAGAAGAAAACTTGCCAGTTAGTTTGGGAGATTTTGATAAAAACAAACTTTTGGGTTCTGAAACAGTTCAGTCAATGTTGAAGCATACTTCCGAATGTGAACCATATACAGAAGTTACTGTAGAACCAATTTATTCAAATCCAGAAACAGCTTTAAGTGATACAGAAATTTACCGAACAATGAAAATTTCATCAAAACCGCTTGATAATAAGGATGAACAAACCGATGTTTTATGCTACCCTGAATTATATCCAAAGGGACAAAATGGAATGTATAAAAAAAGACAAATAAAAATTACCCCAGCCATGTTTTTAAAACATCGATTTAGAAATACAGATGGCCGGTTCAGACGGAATCAACAGTACTTATTTGACGAACTTGGAAGAAAATATACAAGATGCATTGAACAAGGAATTTATGCAATGCTAAACACTAGTGCAAATAAAGGACTAACATGTGGCCAGTTGTTAAAACAAATAGAAGAAAAAATCCAACAATTAGAAGCAAATTTGTCAACAATGTTTGCTAAAAATCGTGGAAGTAAAGAATATTGGCGTCAAAAATGCTCAGATTTACAAGCTATGGATGAAAGATTTGGGCCAGAAACTTGGTTTCTTATATTAAGCTGTGCCGAATTTTACTGGGCGGATATGCGAGACTATTTGATTCAAATGAATTCAGATTTGGATGGTGTCAATAAAATGCGAACAAGTTATTTATGTGCACTTGATCCAGTATCAGTCAGTGAACAGTTCAAACGAAGATTCGATGCCTTTATGAAATTTGTTTTACTGGATGAAGAAGGACCTCTTGGAAAAGTTAGCCACTATTTTGCCCGAATAGAATATCAAGCTCGAGGAGCACCACATGTGCACATGAAAATCTGGTTGAAGATGCGCCTATGGTTGGAAAAAACAGTGATAAAGAAATAATTGAGTTTATTGAACAGCATATCCAATGCAGTATTCCACCAAATTTAACCAGTCCAACTTTGCATAATTTAGTCAAAAGGTTTCAAGTTCACGAATGTACTAAAGGTTGTCGAAGACCAGTCAGGCGAAATGGAAGATTCATAACACAATGTCGACATGGTTTCCCACGCAAAACTTGTGATAAGACAACATTGATTCCTGTTGCTGAAGCAATAAAGTCAAGATCAAGCGGAAGACGAATTAAAAAATTGTATGATTTAAAACGAAGCTCAGAACATCGATTTGTCAATGACTATAATCCATGCATTTTGACATTATGGGAAGCAAATATGGACATTCAATACGTTGGTGAAAATAGCTTGGTATTGAACAGATACATCACTAGCTACATTACAAAAGGTGAAAAAAGTGCAAGTGATGAAATTTGGGAAAGTATTAATGAAAACAAATCACTTGCAGCCAGGTTGTTTAAATATGCCCGAATGAACATGCAGAAAAGAGAAACTGGTGCATACGAAGCAGTGGCCAATTTACTTGGATATGAATTTTTTACATCGAGTGATACAGTAAAGTTTGTTAATACATATCCTTCACACCAAAGAAAAAGAAAAGTAATGAAAATGAGTGAATTAAAGGAAAAAGAACCAGACTGTGTAGAAACATGCTGTCACAATATGATTGATGATTATTACCCAAATCGACCAGATGAATTAGAAGACACATGCCTTTATGAAATATCAAAATGGTATGAATATGAAAGAAAAGAACCAAAATCAAAAATAAAATTTGAATTGAAGAATAATCTAGGTTGGCTAAGAAAATGTGCTACTAAGCCTGTAGTTATCAAAATGCCCAGTTTTAACCAGAAAATTGATGCACAAATCGAACTATATTATCGTTCACTGTTAATGCTGTTTAAACCGTGGAGAAATGAAGATTCATTGCTTGGAAATTTTGCATTGTATCGCGAAGCATTTGAAGATTTCATTCGAGACTGCCCAGCAATGCAAGCATTTCATGAAATGAAGCAAAAAATTGAAAATGCTGCAGAACTTGCAAAAAAGTTAAGAGAAGATCAAGAAATTGAAAATCAAGTAAATAATAATCAACAGCAAGATGCAATTGATGAAAATGATATTGACCTTCAGCAAGTGTTACGAATGGCAAGGCACCGAAATAGCTCAGAAGCTCTTGTTCACGCCCTAGAGTTTGAAGCTGCCAAGTCAGCGTTCCGCTACATTAATGGGTTTGTGCCATCACACTGCAGTCAGAAGATCCCTGTATCACATTGCCGTTACGATGGGTGCAGAAAAACAATGTTGTTGGACAAACAATTCAAAAGTTCAAGAGAGTCACAATGATTTCAAAAAGACAGAAGACCGAAATGTTACAACTGTGGAAAATGTGGTCATCCACAGGTAGACTGTTGGAAGAAGAAGATACCGAGAGAAGAGAGTGATCGCACCAATTGGAGAAGTAAAGCCTCAGAACAGCACACAGTTTCCATGCTACATAAGACCAGTGGAAACTTGAATGTTAATGGATTTGCAGAAGGTAAACCAAAATCATTTACAGTTGACACGGGCACAACAGTGTCCATTGTGCGCCCTGACATAGTCAGCAACTGCCAGCCTCTAATTAGCTCTTGTACAATACAGACTGCGACTGGAAGCCCCATCAAGGCGCTAGGAAAGGTAAACGTACGTGTACGCCTGGGTCTTCTCGAGTTTAGCCACCAAATACTTGTTGCAGACATTGTCGATGAAGTGATTCTTGGCACAGACATTATGAATGCCTACGGATTCGTTGTGGACTTAAGAGAGAATGTCCTGAAAGTTGGGCAAGAGAAGATAAAGCTTTGCATGGCTAAAATGACAGGGTCTACCAACCATTCAATTAAGCAAGTGGCATTGGCCGAAGAAAAAGTCAACAGGTCTGGTCAAGAGGAACCCTCCCTATTGCAAACGGAAATGGAGGAAGAACTAGCAGAGGAAGTACAAATAAGTGTAATGACAAAAGAATTGATTGGAAAGCCAACTATGAGTGTCGAGACAAAACTCTTGCTTGTTCCTGAGCTGATAGAAGCGCCCAAGGGAAAAGTGGCCGAAGATGAGGTTACACAAGAGGTTGTTGACGAGAACCAAACAGATTTGGATCAGCCAGTGGTGTTTCGGTCATCAGTGCATGACACAATGGAAGTGATTCCAGCAAACCTAGTGATTGAGCGGAAGACTCGTATTTCTGGGAACATGATGTTCGGATCACACGAGACTGAATTCGAAGAACCGGAGAATTATCTTTCGCAAGGACGTCCACCTAGGTCGCCTGGTCGAGTATTACTTCGGAGACGGTTTGCCAGTTCGGGACGAACAGGCTTAAGGAGGAGGCAGTGTTACGACATTACAGAACAGTCTACGTGTTTGTCGAATGTGCCAGACGAATCTCGCTCTAATGTGTGTGGCATACGTGACTGTCAACGCATTCACGAGACTATTCTCGCAGCCGCCAGCCGCGCGGACTATGTCAAGGCCGCAATTAATTATGTAGTACACACTGGTGCTAGGACGTACTGTGGAATGTTCTGGTCTATGAGCAGAGGTATAAATACATGGCGGCAGCGGCCTTACTTGTCAGTATAGTGGCGATATATTTACAGTACGGTTCGTTATTGTCGGGCGATTACAAGCGATATTACTCTGTGCGTTCAAGTGGTTAATAGTGAAGTGTTGTGATTTATAATCAGGCAGTATATTGTAATAAAATTGTGTTTTAATATTAGTTGACATTTTATTGCATGTGAACAATTTTTTATTTGATTTGTTGTAAGAGACTGTGTTGTTAATTACGAACTGTTTAACTGTGAAAATTAAAGGTGGTGATTAGTAACTTAATTGGTGTGTTGTATTTTGTTTCCACTGTACCTACGACGATCAAGTAGACCGTCGTAACAATACATATTATAACGTAAATCTGTACCTCTTTTAAAAGCCCCAAGTTGTTGGCGTCAATTTATAAAGAAACCGATAGCGTCCTTCTATATTTTGTTTGATCAGTAATTGATTATGTAACGTGACTTGCCTCGGCGTTGATCTTCAGTCTATCGCTAACGATGACGATCGCGAACGCACTGATAACCAGTACTGAATGTGTATCGTTCTTCTCCTTACCTGTCCTTATATTAATGTACCTTAATTCACGATAGGCGCCAAATTGTATTACTAAAAACAATTAAGTTTCTTCCTGTGCCGTCTTCTTTTTCTTCGATAATAATTTAAACTTACCCAAACGGACTGGCGCGAATTCAAATCTCGAGTGGAGTCTGAAGTGTTGCCAACCTATAATTCTGGTAAAAAATTTTCTTCACTGGTAAAGTACACAATTATTAAGACATATATCAAATAAAACAAGGAACGATTATTAGTGTTCAGTACTAATTTATTAGTGTCCAGATTCGCTGATTATTTATAAGTTAAGTACAAAATATTTGTTATTATAAAAAAGTTTGCTCCGGCTATTAAATTTTACTCGCTCATCGGGTGGTCAGGCGTGTCTTCAAGCATTCTGGTTAATGATACAATGTTTTGTTCAGAACGATGAATAAGTTCTTTGGATTACAACAAAATAAAGCAAGATGTTTATGAAAGTACACAACCTTACATCAATGTTAATTAAATACTATACAGGTTTACTTGCAACTCAGTTCTTAGTGTCTAAAAAGTGTGTCGACTTATAGGCGTCGCATAGAGGTTAAGTTAGAGGTTAGAGGTCAAATAGGCTGATGCAGTTTTAAATAATTTTTCAATAATGGTTTGTGAATTTTTTTTTAAAGATATAGTTTCAAATAATTTTTGAAAGAATTTATTATACTAAGTTCAGAGTGAGAGTTATTGTGTTGTGGAAAACTTAATTAATTTTATTCGCAATTATATAGAATTCATTTATACTTAACAGAATAAACAGGCGCGGAGGTGGCTTGGTCACTCTGGTTCATGATTCATTGCCGGTGATGGAGAGTGATTCCGGAATGCAGGATGGAATGGAGCATATGAAAACAAATATTCAAGTGCATAAGGATTTTGAGATCACAGTTGTTAATGTCTATCTACCTCCAGCTATTAAAATCACCACAAATATGCTTAATACTCTAGTGCCAACCGAGAAACATTGTAACGGGTCAAATAAAAGGATTTTTTATTTTATTAATTTTTGGGGATTTATTAAAAAATATTGTAAATTCATTGTCCATCTGTGTGGCCAGTCCACGTGTTTGAATGAAAGCATTGCGCTAACCAAGGAACAGTACGCAGTAACAGTTGTGTAACCTTTACAAAAGAATGTGCCCGGCGTCGATTCTAAGAACTTTACATTTGTGTGACGTCCGCGCCCAAACGCAACACCCCAGCATGTGCGCAGACGACGCCACGGTAGTAAAACTCAAAATGGCTTAGAGACGAAAGTTTGGATGCACATGGTCTCAAAACGACGGATGTAAGTCTAAGCCCAACCTCTTTTGTGACGTCAACCAGTGCTTACCAAATGTCATCCACGTCAAACACACAAAAAACCACGTGTGTTGAATGTGACACAACAGGGGCGATGAAATAGAAGGCATTGATTCCCGCCTTGTGAGACCGCAATCTAGTAGAGAGGGAAGATATAGACGCGAGCAGTCCATCACCGATTTCAGCCCGGGCAGGTTGCCCGGCAACCGGGTTTAAAAAAAGTAACTGTTAACATCAAAGCATACTAAGTGGAACTTGTTTAAAAATCCGAGAGTAAGTAGGTACAGTTCGCCTAAATATGGAAGAAGAAATCGGACATAATAGAAAATTGTGCGTGTTTAAAAAAGAAGTCGGGATGACGCCACGTGGCCAGCAGTAGCATCAATGTATATCAAAAGGTTATACCAAAGTTAAAATGGGGTTTTAAAAATTAAAGGGATTAAAATATAGTGTGAATGTGAGAGTGAGCAGATTGGGCTGTCTGTATTAAATTAAGGTAAGATGTTAACATAAGATAAAATAGTAATTGTCTCAATCATGTAGCGAATAGCGGAAAACCATTATGCTTGTATTTCATTTCAAATTTTGAAGAAATAGTCTGACAAAAGTTTTTTTTTCTAAAGTAAAGAAATAAAATTTTAATTCTCTTCAAATAATGAGTTGTATAAGTAATTTACATAACCCGTAAAACATACTTGCATCCTACGTTCATGTGACAGAATCCTGGACCCAGACAATTTTTTAACAGGTAGGTGGAATTAAATAATAAATTATGTATTTATATTTGTAATTATAAAAATAATAGCACAATGACTTCTGAACAGGGACAGTTTTTATAAATAAAAAATTTAATGTAAAAACCACACCTACGAATAAGATGCAAGTATGGTTTGAAGGTTATATAACTGTACGTAACAATTATGTAAGGTACGTAAGTCTAAGGGCAGTATAGGTAAGTTAAGAAAATCAGTAAATTTACAATTTAAAATGGCAGGTAACAAAAGCAATATAAATGAAACGACTAGTGTCGAAAATTTTGATGAGTCAAACATGAGTAATTTTGAGATACATTCGACTCCAAGTGCGAGCCAAGATAAAGTAGAGTTAAATTTAACAGATCAAAGCAATGTAACTGAAGATTCGGGCGTGCAATTGACCCCGATTTCAACAATTCAATAATGAGGTAATGAATATGTTGCAATTAATCTTAGAGCAAAACAGTAATTTTGACACCAAGTTTGACGTACAGAATAACAAATTTAACGAATTAAATAGACGTTTTGATAATAATGACATAAACAAAGTAAAAAACATGAACAAAGTAGAAAGTTCAATGAGCTTAAAATCGAGATTAATGAAGTCAAAATTAAGTATGAAAATAGTTGTAACGAACTAAAACGAGACATTGAGAGAATAGTAGAGTCAGTAGGAGAACAGAGTAAAAGTAAAAATAATAATGATAGTAAACAAGTAACTAGTGAGAAAAATAATGTTGCAAATGAGAATATAATTAAGAATATAATATCAGAGAGTGATACATTGAAAATAAATAGTGAGAGTACTGATGAAGTTGTAGAATGTAATAATGGAATGTTAATGTGTGTTTATGAGTCAGAGAGAAAGTGGAAAGATAGTATAGTGGTAGAATGGGGGCAGAGGGTAAGTTTTCCCCATATTTATGATGAACCAGGGTGTTCACAAGTGTTGTTTTTGAAGGGCAAGAGTCCCGTGTTAATGGAAGTTTTAAGTTGTTTCCCTTTTTTGTATAAGTTTGTACCCTCTGTGTGGAATAGTGTTGAAAGTGAGAGATGGTGTTATGATGAGAGAAATTTAGATGGAGAGTGGTGTATTGATAGAGATAGAATTATATAAATTAAAGAGAGATTATGATGAGTGGAAAGAAACGTTAGAAGTGTGTTTGAACAATAATAATTTAATTTATGATGAAAAAATAACTGACCTGATATTGAATATAATTACTAATGGAGACTTGACAGAAATACATAATGTTGACTTAGTATATGATTATTATGGTAAAATGAATGAACTAAAATTTTATGGTTATGACACACAAGATAGCTATATGTGTGTAAATAAAATTGAAAATTGTTATGTGAAACCGAGACTAATTTTTGACGATGGAGGCTAAACAGTAAAGCAATAAATGGACAATTTTAAATATTTTGTTTTATGGTTTAGACCTCGCAACCTTGGACAATGAAGTGTGATATAACTGAATAATTAATGATGAAGATTTGTAAATAAATGTTTAGTGAATTTAATTGTGTATATTGTAAAATGTTAGGTAAACAAGGTGTATGTAGGAAATTGTTGTGAGAATATAATATTAATATTTTGTAGTTTAAATAAATAACAAAATAATTTGGAAGAAGATAATAAATGAATTATAATTATTGTAATTGGTGAGAGTAATTAAAATTGTTGTTTTCAATAATTAGTTTAATTAAAATAATTGAAGATGTTTAAATATTTTGATTGATTTAAATGTTATATAATTGAATTTTTCTAATGAGTTTAAATTATTTTACGAGATGTGAAGTTGATAAGTAATTAATAAATAAATGTTAAATTGTTGAATATGAAATAACGTTTTGTTAAATGTTTCAGAGGTTACGTGGAGGTATTGGTGTGTATTTTGTGTTTAGGTCAGTAGGTGAATAATGTACTGTAAGTATAAAATTTTATAATAACAGTCAGATATAATAAAATGTTTACAGGTGTGCAAGAATTTTAACTTCCATAATGAAAATAACTTGAGATAATAATTTAAAAAGTAATAATAACTGACAGGTAATATAAAATAAATGTTAATAATAAATTTGAAAATTTTAAGGAATCTAATTGTAGAAAGTGATGAATGATTTAAATGATGATGGATAAAAGAGTTAATGAAAATTTCACATTATAATGTTGTATATAAAGATTTAATTTAGCTATTAGTGTGCTATTGCTGTGGTGGCTTGTGCCATCATAGAGTATTACCTCCATCGGAGGCGAAAATGGCGAAAATGCACGGCACACCTTTTTGTACAATTTTGTATTGTACCATGATAGACTGCCGTGCCGTGCAGTTAATGACGAGTGTAACATGCATGAAGGTAAAGATGATTTCCCCGACTTTTTGGGCGATTACTGCCTTACCAGCACTAATCGTGGTTTTGACTAGCGGTCAGCTATGGCCATAATTTAAGTCCCTTGACCATAGCTGGCTTGAAATTGGTTTATACTAGAAATTAATAGGGGGGGTGAAACTAGGGGAAATCCTGGAAACTATGGAACAGCGGCTACCACTCTGTCCGAGTAGGGACAGCATAGCCAAGTGGTAGACCCGCATTAAGGGCGAGTAACTATATAACGAAGGTATGTTGATATCTAAAAATCTTTAAAATGTAACGCCGAAGCAAGGACAAGGAGAGGTGAAATTCCTCCAACTATGCCGTCCTTGTGGAGGCCAATGGGCGCCACAGTCCAACACAACAAAACAATAGTGTGTGTGGTTTGGGGGGGTTGCTCAGGTGAGCAACGAATTTAAATTTTATAACTTAAAGATGATAACTCATTTTTGCACTAACTAAACGCTCGTAGTACGATTTGATAAATAGATGTCCATATGTTTATTATACTATGTTTATTCTGTCTCATAAATGTTTTATTTCATTGTGTTAGACATAAGGATTGATAAAAATATGTATTTCATGTAATTTGTAGAGATTTTAAATGTATTTGCAGTAAGGTCATTCACCTTGCTAAGAAAATCAGCTGATCCTTTGTAGAATCTCACTTGTTAATGTTTGCAAATTTCCAAGGTAATTAATATTTGAATAGTGATTCCAATGTGTTAAAGATTTTATTTTAAATGATGAGAATAATTTGATATAGTTCAGATTTTTTAAATGATTTGTGAAAAAATAATAAAAGGTAGATTTTGGGTGATCAATATTTTGTTGGGACATGTAGATCAGTCCAAGTTGAGTTTAAAGTGGTAATAGAGAGGAATAATGTTGTTGTGGATTAATGTAATGTAGAATTTGAGAAGTATTGATGCTGACACAGTAGATATGGGGAATATATGTAGAGTAATGATTGATATATTGAGGTAATAAGTAAATGATGATATTTTGTTGTAATTGAAGTGAGGTAATGAGAATGATAATTTGGGGATGGTAATTTTGTAAGAGGGGATAGTGTAGTGTAGGAGTCCGCAACAAAAGGGTTGGGACGGGAAGGGACGGGAAGGGACCGTTTAGCGCCGGAAAGGGGTTGCCTTAGGTAGAATCCAGGGACCAGATTAAGGGAGAGCTTTTTTGGGGGGGAACACACATCCTAAGTACAAAGGGTTAGAGAGTATTTTTTTTTATAACGAGAGAATTATGCGGATTGAGTTTAGTAGTAAGTTGGGTTTAGAGATTGTTTGATAGATGTTTTGATAGAGATGGGTGTCATGTTGTAACGGGACAAAAAGGGTTTTTTTATGTTATTAACAATTTGGGTTCATTTTATTAAATTGCACCAATTTATTTCCTGTGTGGCAAGACTCGTGTTTGAGTAGAAGTTTTGTTTAAACAAAGAAACGGTACACTGTAGCTGGGTGATGTAACCATATAAAGGAATGTCGTGCTGTTGACAATAATACAATTCTTAGAATTTGAGGCTGTGCGACATCCACTCACCAATGCGCAAGCACCAACATCTGCAGAGCGCCTAACCCACGCTAAACGAAAGGCGCAAAACATGGCTTGGGGCGAAGTTTGTCTAACACATGCGCTCAACATGCCGGAAACATAACTGTAAGCCACACCCATTTATGTGACAAAAGTAAAGGCAGTGAAATTTCGACGACGTCCAACACACAGAAAAACCCATGTGTTGAATGAACAGTGACGAACGATTCGATCATGAGGCATTGTAAGTTCCGCTATGCCTAACTTATGGTGGGAGACTTTGTTGGTAACTCTCGCCCCATTTGAACAAAATTCTCAGCCCGGCCGGGTGCTGGAAAAAACCGTGTACACATAAAAGTTTAATTTTATTATGTAGAAAGTGGTAACCAAGATATAACATTGCAAAACAGAATTAGTGAAGTGAGCGGGCCAAAATAAAATGAATAATAAACTTTCGGACATTTAAAGAATACGAGCCACGTGGCAGCGAAAGGAGTGAAGCCGTCGGGTAACCCGTAACCGTAATTTCAACAATTTTTTTATAAAGGTTTTTGTGCAAACATGTCAATTAAATAAGAGGAGTTTGGTTTTGTAATAGTGTGAATGAGTGTATGTTAGCAGATTGGGGTGTCTAATTAAGGTAAGGTGTTTATTGTAATTCTGTAAGTATAAGTGTAATACCACCATGTAACTACCAGTAAAAGCTTTATGCATTTTCAATGATTTTGGATCATTTGAGCTAAGAGGCCAAATAAATAACAATTTAAAATTTAAAGAAAATTTTGAAGTATAAAATAAAATTTTAATTAATTTCTCTTCAAAAAAAGCGAGTTGCGTAAGTTATTACAATAACCTGTAAATCATACTTGCATCTTAACGTTCGTGTGCCGCACTCTGATAGAAGACGAAGACGAAACAAGGTAGGTGGAAGATAAAGTAATTTCATGTATTTGTATTTATTGTAATTAAATAGATAATTACAAATGGCGCCCGAACAGGGACTCGAATTTGAATAATTAAAATTCCACACCTACGATAGATGCAAGTTTGAGTTGAGGGATAAGTAACTACATAAAAATTACGCAGCACATATAAAATAGTATATCAATGTTCAGAGTTTAAGAGTTAAGTGGCAGATGTTTATGTACGAAAATCTAGATTAAGAAACTTATAAAAATGGCAGGAAAGAATGAGAGCAATATAAATGAAACGACTAGTGTCGAAAACTATGATGATTCAAATATTATGAATAACGTTGAAATCCACTCGACTCCAAATGTGAGTCAGGAAAATAAAACAAAAGATATTACAAATGAAACAAATAGTACAGCTGATTCGGGGATACAAATAACCCCAAAATCGAGTAGGGAAAGTAAAAATAATAACGATAAAGTCAGCTTCACTAACGATAAAACGGAAAGTCCGTTAACACCTATCCAAAATAAACAAGAGGTAGACAGTAATGAGAAAGTCATGAATATGTTGCAATTAATTTTGGAGCAACAAAGTATTAAATTTAATGAAGTACAAAGTAGTTTTGATGCCAAATTAGATGTACAGAATAACAAATTTAACGAATTAAATAATCGCTTTGACAATAACGATATAAAATTGAATAAATTTGATGTAATTAAATTTGACATTAATGAGGTAAAAATGAAATGTGAAAGTAATTTTGGCGAATTGAAATTTGAATTAAACGAGAAGTTGAGTCACTCATTAAATAGTATGAATAATAGAATTGATGAAGTAGAGAGTAGTGTGGTAGAAAAAACCGATAAACAAATACAGAATGTAACCGAAAATTTTGAACGTAAAATAGATGAATGTAATGTTAGTAGTGAGTATAAGTTGAATTGTGTAGTTGATAAGATTGAAACATATGAAACTAGTACTAATGCCAAAATCAATGAAATAGAAAGTAATTGCAAAACAGAGATACAAGCTATACAAAGTACAGTGAATATTATAGATAAGCGTCACGTACAAATTGAGTGTTTAAATAACAATATATTTGCATCAATTGAGCAGAGCATAGTTAATGTTAAAGATGAATTAAATATAGCTATAAACGAAAAACTTAATAATGTTACTGAACAAATAGTCATTACTAAAGATATGAATAGCGATATTGATTTGGAGTTGTTTAATTGGGAAAACACCCTACACCCTACGCAGTTTTTAAATAGAGTTAAAGAATTTAATCAGTTTTGTAGAAGTAGTTGGGAAGTACAACTGTTGAAAATAATGAAGTGTTTTAGAGGGAATTCCGCGGTATGGGCGGAGGTACATAAAATAGACTGGGTAAATTATCAGTGTTTTGAGACGGCCTTTAGAGAGAAATATTGGTCGGAGGAGGAACAGGAAATATTGCGGAGTAAAATTATGGGACCAGGTAATTTTGGGACCCAAGGGAGCAACGTAACTATGTATGTAATGCGATTATACAATGAGGCCAAATATTTAGAGCCACCATTACCGTTTCAATCATTCGTCCGTCACATAAGTAAGCATTTGCCCAGGGAAATACAGATTACCTTAATGACCCGCGAGATTCTAGAGATTACCGAACTAGAGAAAATATTGGATATTTTTCAGAATATACGGGAACGTGATATGAGTAGGCGAATAAACGCACCAATAACACATATGAATGGTAATTATAATCAATTTCGGGGAATACCAAATTTTCACCGAGGCATGCGAGGGGGAAATAATGATAATAGAGGCGAGGGTTGGCGGTGCGTCGACTGTAATGTAGATAATTATTCAATAAGAACTACATGTTTTAGATGTCACAAACCAAGAGAATGTCAACGCAGTGAGCGGACATATCAGCCACAAAATCAACCGCAGAGAGGAGGCGAGAACGCTAGAGGAGCACCGAGGGGAAATGGAAGTGGAAACAGAGGCAGAGGTGGATACAGCCAGACAGTAGCAGGTCCATCCACGGGAAACTAGAGGAGACAATGGAGAACCGGGCCCATCCATTGTCGGAGGAGAACCTGGGGGTCCAAGAGGAGTATAACTACCACAGCAACATAATTATCAGAGACATGGCGGAGGAGTTACTGGAGGAGGACGCTGCAGAAATGACAGAAACCAAAACTGGACTGACGGAGGTATTTATAACCTTAGAAGGTAAGGATTACAAAACATTGATTGATACGGGTAGCGAGATATCAGTAGTTTCAGAGAATGTACTGGGTGAATTACAAAGGGTAAACAAGAATATTCCATCATTACCAGTAGCGGGAGTAACAGTAGTGGGGGTGACGGGAGTACGAAGTAAACGAGTCACTAAACAAGTTCAATTAAACATATATATTAATGGAATAGAATTTGAGAATACTTTTCTAGTAGTTAAGGGTCTGAATTTAGATATAATTCTGAGAAATGATTTTTTGGAGAGAAATAAAGCAGTAATTGATTTTAACCAGAGAATAGTGGAATTTAATAAGGGGCATGAACCAATCAGGGTAGATTTTAAGAGGGTGTTAGATAAGGCCAGAGTTACGGGTGTAAAGATGATACAAAACCGAGTAGGCGAGGGAATTATAGAAACAAGAGTGAATGTGTGTCAAGAGAGTGAGAGCATGGAGAATGATGAGAGAGTATGGGAAAATAGGGCAGAGATATTTTTTAAAGAGGGTGGAGTTATAGGGAGTCCCCAACGACAGGAGTTGTGGGCAGTTATTGAACGTTTTAGAGATGTGTTTGCTGAGTTGCCTGGAAAAGCCAGGGACTATGTATGCGAGCTGAAGATTCGAGAGCACTCACCCTACATGCAGAGAAGTTATCCAGTGCCATTTTCGAAGAGGAGAGCCGTTCAAGAAGAGTTGGACCGCATGATGGAAGGGGACATCATCGAAAGATCCATATCGCCTTACTCGAATCCATTGGTAGTGGTCATCAAAAAGGATGGAAAGGTAAGATTGTGCTTAGACGCTAGAAAAATTAATCAGATTATAATACCTGACCGGGAATCACCGGAAGCCATGAACGAAATTTTTCAAAAGTTTAGTGGAGTCAGATATATGACGTCCTTAGATTTAACAGTGGGCTACTGGCAAGTTCCATTAGCGCCAGAAAGCCGTAAGTTTACTGCGTTCCTTTTCAATGGAAAAAACTATCAATTTAAACACCTGCCATTTGGGCTGAATACTAGTGTAGCAAGTTTTATTAAATGTTTAGATATGATATTACAACCAAAAGACTTAGATTTTCTGACTGTATATGTTGATGATATATTAATAGCATCCAGAACTTTCATGGAACATTTAGAACATATTGAGTATGTGTTGGATAAATTACAGAATGGGGGTCTGACAGTTAATTGGGATAAGTCAAAATTTTTACAAACCAAAATACATTTTTTGGGTTTCATTATAACTCCTGAAGGAATTTTAGCAAACCCAGATAAAGTAGAAGCTATCATACGTTTTCCAGAACCAAAAAATATTGAACAGTTGCAGAGCTTTCTAGGATTATGTAATTTTTATAGAAAATTCCAGAGAAATTATGCGCATATTACCTCTAAATTAAGTGCTGTTTTACAAAAGAATAAGCAATGGAAATGGGGAGAGGAGGAGAGAGTTATTTTCAATGAAATTAAAGAGAAATTTATAGACACAATAACGATGAATCACCCCGATTTTCAGAGAAAGTTTTATTTACAGACGGATGCCAGCAACATAGCCCCCGGCGCAGAGCTTAACCAGGAGGGTGAGGATCAGGAGCACAGGACCATCGCTTTTGCCAGCAGAACCCTATTGCCAGCAGAAAAGAATTACACCACTACAGAGAAAGAATTGCTGAGCATCGTCTTCGCGGTGAAGAAATTCTGCACTTACCTGCTAGGAAACCAAACCGTCATTAGGACCGACCATAAGGCCTTATCATTCCTAAATACATGTAAGCTGACGCATAGCAGATTAACCAGGTGGGTATTAGCTTTACAAGAGTACAACTTTTCTTGGGAATATATTAAGGGGTCAGATAATAAAGTACCGGACACTCTGTCCAGGGTAGACACTATAGATAATAAGACAGGGAGAGATCTGAAAGAAATAGAAATTTTTCAATTAACCAGGGAAGATAGAATTTTTGGGGAGGAATTAAGGGAGATTAAAGATAGACAAATATCAGAAAATAAATTAGGTAAGATAATAACTAGTTTAGAAACAGATATTAATGGCTCAGAGTATAATACACATTTCCAGATACATAAGGGAATTCTGTTTAAGAAAGTAGAAGGAGGTGAACGGGATTGGAGGTTAATGATACCGGATGAATTAGTAGATAGAATTATTTGGGAATTGCCACATAAGATATGGTCATTTTGGGGTGAAAAAATGTGCAAATGTACTAAAAGAATCTTGTGTTTTTAAAAATATGGAGAAGAGAGTTAGAAGAGTATTAAGAGTTTGCGATCTGTGTCAAAAGTCTAAAGTAGTAAATTACAGGGTTGAAGGGGAAATGAAGTATATTAAAGTAGAAAGACCTTTTGATTTAGTTGCAGTAGATTTGTATGGGCCATTGCCTAAAGGTAGAGGAGGAGTGGTATATATTTTTGTTGTTTTGGATACTTTTACCAAGTTTGTTAGGTTATACAGTGTAAAGAGAGCTACTAGCAAAGTACTCAGCGAGAAGATCACCAAGGACTACATGATCAACGTAGGGAAGCCAAAGGTAATTTTATCTGATCATGGACCGCAGTTCATCAGCGGCAAGTGGAGACAGACTCTTGGCTGGGAAGGCATCATACCCAAACATACGACAGTTTACCATCCACAGTCAAACCAAGCAGAGCGGGTGATGCGAGAAATCGACAGGATATTCAGGGCGTATTGTCACTCCAAACATACAGAGTGGCCTTTGTATGTGAAGAAAGTGGAGGATTGGTTAAACAGCACAACCCACGATTCTACAGGATTTACACCGTATGAATTAATCAAGGGAAGCCGTCCACCCAGAATATTAGAACAACTTTTTGAATATCCACCGGAAGAAAGAGTTTTGGACAGAGATGTAAAAATACGACTTGCCAACGAGAGTTTGCTCACTAAGGGAGAGAGGAGAAAGCAAAAGCATGATGGAAAAGGTAAGTGGGTCAAATATGAGATAGGGCAGTTAGTATTAGTGAGAAGACACGATTTATCAAGTGCACAAGATAAAGAGATTAAAAAATTCTTTTTGCTGTATGAAGGACCGTATGAAGTTGTTGACATTAAAATGGATAATGCCTATGTTTTACGAAACCAAATGACGGGGGAAATAGTGGGTACCCATAACGCCACCAATTTAAAAAAGTATTGGTTAAAATAAAATAATACATTAAATCTTGCAATTGAATATAAACTAAATAACTATAAAATTAGGAATTTAAGATAAAACAGTAAGTGGTAGCGGGTAGATGTTCCCCACTTGTCCCAGTGGGGTTCGTCTATTTCAGGGACGCGCCCCTGCCCACGCGAGCCTTGGTTTTCTCCATTTACCCTTATTTTCGGAGGAAGCTTTGTCCGTACCTTTAGTCCTAGTTCTTGACCTTTTAATGATCCTTACCCTTTTTATCTTCCCGATTTCCTTAACCATCCCCTTAGAGAAAACAGAAACAATAGTTACATAAATTGGCACACTTTTTCGGACCTTTGATTGCCTTAATTCTAAATAATACATTAGGGTAATCCTAAAAATTAAAAACTGGCGTTATTTATGAATTGTAAACTCATCCCTTAATTAGGTAGGTAGTGGAGAAGTTTTGTGGCTGAGTAGACAAACGAGATAACAAATTTTCTGTATAATCTAATAGGATTATTGTATATAGAGATGGGGTCGTAGATTAGTGGTTGTGGTTGGTTTTATTTATGGGAAAGGAGGCAGGTAAGGAATTCAGGGCTGCCAATGGGTTTTGTTTACATTCACTGATGTAGGGGTTCTGTTCGTCTTCCATCGCATCTCTATATACGATGATTCTGTACATGTAACATATAACCTATTCACAGGTAATTAAAAAATAAATAAATAAATAAATTTTGAAAATATTTTAAAGTAAAAGCTATGTAACCAAAAGGTTTAATTATTATTTTGTGGTACCTGCTATGTTAGGTTATGAGTAGGGGAGGATGGTGTTCAGAATGTGATGGTGGAAGAATTTAAAGAGAGATTTGAAACAAATGATGTAATGTTTGTAAAATTTATTAGAATACTAAGAAAAAATTAAACATTACACCACGTAGAATCATTTTGATAAATGTATTTAAAGTAATTGATATTGTTTTGAATGTATGAAGAAACTAAATTAAATTGGAGTTGTCCCTGGAGTAACTTAATAATATGAAGGTTAGTGATGTGTAACTTCATTTTTATTCAAATTGAACTGTAATTTTATATATTTTATACATTAACTTCATATAGCTGTAATCAAAGTTAAACTGTTTTGAATGGAGGTTATTAAATAATTTTCAAGTTAAGAAAAATTAACTATGATCTGAATTGGTACCAGTTGATAAATATGTTAACAAGAAGATTTATAGAAACAAAAAATTTGTAGGAAGTATATGTGTCAGTATGTGGTAAGCAGAATGTTTAGACTGAAGGAGTGTTTATAACAACAGTCTGGCATACAACTGTTTATGTAAACAGGTGTGTTGTATGTTTTGACTAATGTTCACAGCCAGGTGTTGAAGTTGATAACTGTGGTAGTCTGATGAATCAGTATTCTGATGAGTAAATCCTATTATGAAATAAAAGAAATTAAGATGTGAACAAATGAAGATAAAATTTTTTGAATAATGTAGGCAATATTTTATGTCGGATCATTTTGAAAAATGGAATTAATTCTGAAATTGTTAATTAAAACAATATGATTTAAATTTAATGAAAGGTAATTAAATTAATAGAAAAGATGATTTTTAATAATGAACTTAACTTTATTTTCATTTGAATTCAAACTGGAATTATAAATCAAAGGCTAATTGATGTAAACAATTTAAAATTAAAAACTGAAAGAACGTTCACGCTGAAACAGGGTTTGGAAAATAAGATGTGTATATTACTGTCCAAGTAACTTGTATCAATGTCAATCTATGTTTTATGTTTAACTGTAGATTCCCCACCTAAGTGCGGCCATGACCTCACCGGATCATGACCGTGAAAGTAGTTAACTGTGACAAATCATAAATTTTACTTGATATAACCGGCTTGTGGTTTGTTTTATTTTGTCAACCCGGTGGTTTGTTAGATTTCGTAGGGAGGTTATTTTTTGGGGAATCTACCAAATTTTGGAACAGGTCTATTTTCACCCAGATAGGGGTGGTAGTCCATTAGGGGCGTATCAATCAAGAATAGTAAGTGTAACACTGAATTTTATTGTAACGCCGAAGCAAGGATGGGGGTGGAATAAAAGAAAAAAATGTCCACCCCTTCCGCATCAGTCCTTGTGAAAGCAACTGGGCGCTACAGTCCAGGGGGGGAAATAGTGAGTGTGGATGGGGGGTGACCCAGTTACAGGTCACGAGGGAGATGTGGTTTACGGCTAGGATGAGGCTGGAAAAGGCCAAGAAGCCTAGCACAGAACACAGCAATATGTAACGGGTATCAGGGGTTAAGGGATTAAAAGGGGGGTAATAGAAAAAAAAAAAATTTTTTTTGTGCCTGCCATCAAATTGATGTTTTGCATTTTTGATTGTATTACTGTTTATGTGTATCAATAGTGTTACTGAATTATATTGTGTAGGATATATGTGTAATCAAATGTTAGGATAAGGAAGTTTATGTTTTAAATAAATGTTCCATTTATTTGTTTTCTAAGTAGTAATGGTAACAAAGAGAATCAATCAATTTAGGTAAAAGATTTTTTTTTGGTTTTGATGAAATAACAATAATATGACAATCTGATTTTGAACTTAAAAGAATGGTGCATTTAAAGATAAATATTATGTGACTTTTAAATGATGAGTTGGTTTATAAAATATTATGAGAGTTTGTACAAGCCCAGTAACTGCTAAACGCAGCCCAGTGTGCATGATAAGGGGGAACATATCGGTTGAGGATCTGGCATGGTATAAGACCTGGGATTTGGATTTTGGGGTGGCATGATAGAAGGGGGGTGCGCTGTGGTGCGTGTCTGTTCGATTTTATGGTGTTGGGATCTCGCATAGAGAAGTCCAGTGATCTCGTTCAGATGCGGCCATAGTCGCCGAGCCAGGGGGGTTGTTTACCCATGAGGTATAAGAACAAATGGGGGGTTGTTGGCACCATATCCTCACCGGTCCTCTTAGGGGTTTAGCAATGAGATTTCTTCTGTTTCGACAGAAGATCTCTCATTGGGGGGGTATTGTAACAGGACAAAAAGGGTTTTTTTATGTTATTAACAATTTGGGTTCATTTTATTAAATTGCACAATTTATTTCCTATGTGTGGCCAGACTCGTGTTTGAGTAGAAGTTTTGTTCAAACAAAGAAACGGTGCACTGTAGCTGGCTGATGAAACCATATAAAGGAATGTCGTGCTGTTGACACTAATATAATTCTTAGAACTTTGAGGCTGTGTGACATCCACTCACCAATGCGCAAGCACCAACATCTGCAGAGCGCCTAACCCACGCTAAACGAAAGGCGCAAAACATGGCTTGGGGCGAAGTTTGTCTAACACATGCGCTCAACATGCCGGAAACATAACTGTAAGCCACACCCATTTATGTGACAAAAGTAAAGGCAGTGAAATTTCGACGACGTCCAACACACAGAAAAACCCATGTGTTGAATGAACAGTGACGAACGATTCGATCATGAGGCATTGTAAGTTCCGCTATGCCTAACTTATGGTGGGAGACTTTGTTGGTAACTCTCGCCCCATTTGAACAAAATTCTCAGCCCGGCCGGGTGCTGGAAAAAACCGTGTACACATAAAAGTTTAATTTTATTATGTAGAAAGTGGTAACCAAGATATAACATTGCAAAACAGAATTAGTGAAGTGAGTGGGCCAAAATAAAATGAATAATAAACTTTCGGACATTTAAAGAATACGAGCCACGTGGCAGCGAAAGGAGTGAAGCCGTCGGGTAACCCGTAACCGTAATTTCAACAATTTTTTTATAAAGGGTTTTTGTGCAAACATGTCAATTAAATAAGAGGAGTTTGGTTTTGTAATAGTATGAATGAGTGTATATTAGCAGATTGGGCTGTCTAATTAAGGTAAGGTGTTTATTGTAATTCTGTAAGTATAAGTGTAATACCACCATGTAACTACCAGTAAAAGCTTTATGCATTTTCCATGATTTTGGATCATTTGAGCTAAGAGGCCAAATAAATAACAATTTAAAATTTAAAGAAAATTTTGAAGTATAAAATAAAATTTTAATTAATTTCTCTTCACAAAAAGCGAGTTGCGTAAGTTATTACAATAACCTGTAAATCATACTTGCATCTTAACGTTCGTGTGCCGGACTCTGATAGAAGACGAAGACGAAACAAGGTAGGTGGAAGATAAAGTAATTTCATGTATTTGTATTTATTGTAATTAAATAGATAATTACAATGTTTAGTTAAAGCTGTTGATGAGTATTAGAGTCAAAAGAGGTAAAGATAAATGCATACATGCCAAGTTGTAAATCAAGTTAGTATAAATAATTAAATCACCCAAACTAATGGAGAATGAGATTAGTAAATAAAGAGAGTTATAGTAAAAATGTAAAATTTTGATTGAAGCCAGTAACAATTTTAATAGAATTTGAAAATGTAAAGTAGTAAAAGGAGTAATTTTGAGTAATTTAAATATCAATTTTATTGTTAATCATAATAATATTTTGTTATTTTTAAAAATCTTATTTTATTATGTTTTTGTGTTTAAAGATAGAATTTTAAAGATGTTCAATGTATTTTCTGATGTAACTTATGTATAACTTATGTAGGTCAAGGTCCTTGACTTGACCCAGTTTGATCAGCTGATGGGTGATGTTCTATACTAGACCCATTTTGGCAATGAAGTGATGCCAATTTTGTTTCTTAATTACTTTAAATAAATTTAAATAATTTTAATATTGAGGAAAATATATTTTAATAAATTTAAATTTTTTTTGAAAAAAAAAAAACAAAAACAAAAATTTTTAATTGGATTTTGGGCCTGCCATCTAATTGATGTTTTGAATACTGATAATATTATTGTTTGTCTGTACTAATAGTGTTTTTATTATTGAATTGTATTGTTTAGGATATATGTATAATCACATGTTAGGATAAGGAAGTTCATGTTTTTAATAAATGTTCAATTTATTTGTTTTCTAATTATCACTAAAAACGGAGAGA
Organism: Magicicada septendecula; assembly: GCA_034769895.1. Taxonomy (NCBI): domain Eukaryota; kingdom Metazoa; phylum Arthropoda; class Insecta; order Hemiptera; family Cicadidae; genus Magicicada; species Magicicada septendecula. The sequence goes on from CM068373.1 coordinate 274,852,379, forward strand.
ATTATTCGATCTAGATAAAAGATTTGTATTTGATTTTTGAGATTAATGGTAATATATATTTGGTTTCAATTTAAAGGAAACTCCAAGATTTGATAGGATGTAGCAATAAGTGTGTGTGCGAGCCCAGTAACTGCTAAAGGCAGCCCAGTGTGCATGATAAGGGGGAACATATCGGCTGAGGATCTGGCATGATATAAGACCACGGATTTGGATTTTTGGGGCGGCATGTTAGAAGGTGAGGTGCGCTGTGGTGCGTGTCTGTTCGATTTTATGGTGTTGGGATCTCGCACAGAGAAGTCCAGTAATCTCGTTCAGATGCTGCCATAGTCGCCGAGCCAGGGGGGTTGTTTACCCATGATGTATAAGAACTAATGGGGGTTTGTTGGCACCATATCCTCACCGGTCCTCTTAGGGGTTTTAGCAATGAGATTTCTTCTGTTTCGGCAGAAGATCTCTCATTGGGGGGGGTATTGTAACGGGTCAAATAAAAGGATTTTTTATTTTATTAATTTTTGGGGATTTATTAAAAAATATTGTAAATTCATTGTCCATCTGTGTGGCCAGTCCACGTGTTTGAATGAAAGCATTGCGCTAACCAAGGAACAGTACGCAGTAACAGTTGTGTAACCTTTACAAAAGAATGTGCCCGGCATCGATTCTAAGAACTTTACATTTGTGTGACGTACGCGCCCAAATGCAACACCCCAGCATGTGCGCAGACGACGCCACGGTAGTAAAACTCAAAATGGCTTAGAGACGAAAGTTTGGATGCACATGGTCTCAAAACGACGGATGTACGTCTAAGCCCAACCTCTTTTGTGACGTCAACCAGTGCTTACCAAATGTCATCCACGTCAAACACACAAAAAACCATGTGTGTTGAATGTGACACAACAGGGGCGATGAAATAGAAGGCATTGATTCCCGCCTTGTGAGACCGCAATCTAGTAGAGAGGGAAGATATAGACACGAGCAGTCCATCACCGATTTCAGCCCGGGCAGGTTGCCCGGCAACCGGGTTTAAAAAAAGTAACTGTTAACATCAAAGCATACTAAATGGAACTTGTTAAAAAATCCGAGAGTGAGTAGGTACAGTTCGCCTAAATATGGAAGAAGAAATCGGACATAATAGAAAATTGTGCGTGTTTAAAAAAGAAGTCGGGATGACGCCACGTGGCCAGCAGTAGCATCAATGTATATCAAAAGGTTATACCAAAGTTAAAATGGGGTTTTAAAAATTAAAGGGATTAAAATATAGTGTGAATGTGAGAGTGAGCAGATTGGGCTGTCTGTATTAAATTAAGGTAAGATGTTAACATAAGATAAAATAGTAATTGTCTCAATCATGTAGCGAATAGCGGAAAACCATTATGCTTGTATTTCATTTCAAATTTTGAAGAAATAGTCTGACAAAAGTTTTTTTTTCTAAAGTAAAGAAATAAAATTTTAATTCTCTACAAATAATGAGTTGTATAAGTAATTTACATAACCCGTAAAACATACTTGCATCCTACGTTCGTGTGACAGAATCCTGGACCCAGAAAATTTTTTAACAGGTAGGTGGAATTAAATAATAAATTATGTATTTATATTTGTAAGTAGAAAATATTGGCACAACATTATATCATTCTTGGAGATTTCAATGCCAAACATATAGCTTGGAACTGTGGAAATCAGAATCAAAGAGGAGAGGTGGTTTATGAATGGATCATTGAAAATCATCTAATTCTGTTGAACAAGGATAAAAGATCAACATACCAATCTGCAAGTACGGGATCTCATCTGTAGCTCCATCGATCTCACTGTGGTGTCACCTGACCTGTACTCCCGTGTTAATGACTGGCAAGTCGGCCAAGACATGTCTAGTGACCATTTCCTGATTATAACATCAATTCTACACAGAAAACCAAGCAAAGATAACCTGCCACTATCTACAAAGTGGAAAATAAAATCAGTGCACTGGGAAGAATTCAAGGAAGAGACCAAAAACATTAGTTTGAGCAACAACCCATTAACGGAGAGAGTAGAAATAATTACAGCCAAACTGTTGGAAGCAGCAGAGAAACAGATACCGAAAACTAAGAAGAAAACACACCAATCCATGAATATCTGGTAGAATAGAGAGACGGCTGCAGCTAGGACTGAAAGGCAAAGAGCACGTCGCCACTGGAAGAGAAACAACATAATCAAAAACCGAATTAAATATAATAGAGCCAATGCTATTCCAAAAAGAATAAACTTGACCACCAAAAGAAGAAGCTGGCAGAAATTTGTGAGTACGTTAAATACCAATAGTCCCAGCGCGACAGTCTGGAAAAACTTTAAAGCAATGGAGGGCTCGAGTTATAAGAAAATAACTTGCATTATGGATGATGTGGGAGACATTCACCAAGATGAAGAGAAGATTGCTGAATGTTTCTTAAAATATTATATAAACAAATCAGGATCAAAATCATCTTATCCAAAGGTTTTAACTAAACAAGAACAATATATGTCTTGCAACATGTTTCACTTGTTTAGACACCGGGATGAATGTGATATTCCAATTCAATTAATGAAGTCAGAGAAGCTATTAGACAGCTCAAAAACTCAGCTACAGGAAAAGACCAGATACACAATAACATGTTCGCACACATATCTGAAGAGCTCTTAGAAGCTATCACAAACATATTGCAACGATACAGCCATATGCTATATTAAGCATTGATTTAAAATATATATAAAATTTTTAAAATTGTTATAAGTTTGGGGTAAATGGACAGGTCTGGGATTGTAAAAACGTTTCATTGTTATACTAGGGGAGAAATTAACCTGTTCCAACAGGCAAAGAACACCTGCTCGACTGTATGTGTGTTCCGCGTGTATCTTGTGTGTGTTAGTGATGTGTACAGACAGGAATCTCAGCTACCCTCCCCAATTAATTACTAAAATAATTATTTTAATTCACTGTGTGAAAACTAATTAGTGTATAAACAAATAAGTCGTAAGGTCATCAAAACTCGAGGTGACATGCATAATGCATTTATAAATGATTTTTTAAAAGAGCTCATAAAGACTATATAAAGAGACAATGAATTAAAACAAAAAAGTTTACAATTAGAAAGAATGTAATAGAGTCTTATGTAAATATATTAGTCGTAAGTATGAGCGATCGCAATATAGATAAATATAAATATAGCAAAAAAAAAGTTTAATTTTGAGATAGTATATTTTTTTTTATCAAAGTCAAATAATTGAAATGATTTGATATTTGCATTTTGTAGAAAAGAATAATTTAAATTTTGAATACAAAACAAATGCCAGTCTAAGAGTAAACAATATAATTTTAAATTATTTTAAAAAACAAAAGAAACATTGGTATGGACTGAGCAAGCTGAGGTCAGATCTGAGTTAAATGAATTCAATTAAAATAAAACGTAATTACATTTAAATTATATTTTTTTATTAAATCAATTTGAAGAAATGTCTAGATTAAGATTGTAACGACGCGATCTTTGCGTTCCTTAGAGCCACATGTTGTGGACGTCAATTTGTAACAACTAGCTCTGTATGTGCTCTGTAAAAATGTGTTTCGTGTGTTCGCCTCACACGTTGTAGTCGTTACTTTACGTTTATGCTGACGACGTCCGTCGCGATCTCACGAATTACCAGTACTCGCGAGTGTGAACCTTACGTGTCCTTTAATATGTGATTGTAAATCCCGCGTGGCACCAAATTATTTAAACTAAAAACAATTAAAAAATAGGACTATCGAGCGGTCGTTCTAGACGGTATGGTGGATTCAAATTACTCCCGCCACTTGCGGGTTTATTAATCTCGCTGATAGTTCGCCGAGTTTCTGACGTCTAGCACTTACCGTCACCTTTGCTCGTCGCTAATGTACACAAATCATATAATACAATTTACTATGAAATAAAGAACGGAGGTTACAACTCTGTACTAGTTTATTAACTTGTAATTAGTTGTTATTCAATATTATACAAAATTATATTTGGTTATTAAACAAAGTTGCTCCGGCAATAAAAAGACAATTAATTCCCAAGGTTGGCGAAAGTTGATTCAGAACGATTTTAGTTAGACATGGCGTCAACAAATGTTTATTTTTTTGTTCGTTCAATAAATCTGAGTTCTTTTAGTTACGAAAAAATATTGATATGATTACAATAAAGTACACTACCTTACATTAATGGTACTTATATACTATTAGGTTTAATTACAATTCGTTCCTGAAGTTTTAAAAAGTCTATATTAAAAGTTAGTAATTTTTACCCAGGTTATTTTCTGGTTTCATACAAGTTTAGTGTTTTATTTTTAATTAATCCTTGAAAGAAATTTGATTATCAGTTCGTAGTGAGAGTTAATAGTGTTGTGAGAAAAAGTTAATAAAGAATGTATTCCATAAATTCGGGTAATTCAGCAATACTTATCAAATCTGTTGAATTAGGGTGAAGAGTTACTCAGTTCGAAATAGGTTGGGTCCCGTTGGTCATCAATCTTCCATCATTTATGAATTTAATTACGCCTGGCGTCTTTTTCAGATAAGTTGGTCTAAATTATTAATTTGGAATTTAATAATCTGGTCTGTGGCCTCGGTTGGATGGACTAGTTCCTCATCAGACTTCTTGTTTCTTCATATTATAAATTTTGATTACTTTTTTACTGTTTTAAATTAAAATTGAGTCAATTACGGTTTGGCATCTATTCGTCTTGAGCTTCAATAATGAACTAACAGTTTTTAACGGAATAATAATAAATAACGTTCGGTTGTTATGGCAACTGTCTGTCTCTCATTGGCTGTTCATAATTTAAGTCTATTGTTATGATATTTGAATTTTTATTCAAAATGACTAAATATCTTCTGATTGCTATTATTCTTCTGTCTTCTTACCTACGTATGAGATATTATCACAACTGTTTATATTTTCTTTCAAAGATCATTTTGACATCCCACAAAGCTGGGTTTGTTTATGTATTAAAGTTTTGACAATAATGTTAATATTATGTAATTACATTTCTTTCTTATTTTGTGTTCTTAATTTAACTTTTACATCTTAACATGATTCTCTAATTGTATTTAACTAGTTACTTGCCCTGGACTTTTTAATACAATAGTTAATTTCTTATAATTTGTTGATTTTGGATTTATACCGTTAGGCATTCTCTAGGCCTAAGTAGTAATTGGTTATATTTTCTTATTTTACACAAATTAAAGATTAGTTTACCTTTACATATATTTTGCTTAGTGTCACTTATGAATTGTTTACTTTTTGAACTGATTTGGGTTGTTTTATAATAATTGTATGTTCTCATTACTTTACAAAATCATGGCTTGTCTATTATTTTCTAATGGCTTTTCCAGTATTGTTAGGTGTGTAGGAATTTATCTCTTTAGTTATCTATATTGTCATTTTTTATAACTTGTCTATTATTTACTATTACTTATAAAACATTACATAAAATCTGGGTTTATGGTCTGTATACTTTTTTCAGCCATATTCCTTCTCATAAACTTAATTGAACAAATCTTTTAACAGTTACTATGCTAATCTTGTTTATATTTAGTTTATTCTTAATTATTTTGGTGACTAACATTATCACACCATTTATTTTATTTTACTAATTATTCCTTTGAACATAGGATGTTTTACTTATTTTGCATTTATATTCCTTACTATATATTTTCTTTTTCTACCTAACCATGGTAACACTAATATTTTGAATCATCATGGGTTTTTACCCTGAATACCATTGTATTCCTAATCTACAATCACTCTTAATTCTAATAACAATAATCTCTGGCACTTTTCACCATTAAATTGTAGTGTTTATCACTGGTTTTTAGGTGTCTATACTTATCTGTAGGGTTTTATGTTTATTTCAGGTTTACACTGGCACCTTGCACTTTTTTATGGTATTTGAGTGTTACTAGTGGGTATTACCTAACATTAATTTCTCTTTTCTCACTTAATTATGTTCACTCCCTACCTACCTCTCACTTCTGGGTTTTTTATTACTTTATTCATAATTGTTAGTTATACTGTTAACAAGTCTCATATCATTATAGAGTTACTCATAACATTTAATCTCTATTTCTTTGGTTAGTGTACTTTATTTGTCATTACTTTATTCGATTTTAATATTTATCATTTACATTTATTATTTATTTGATTCTTTTTCATTATCACTTGAGTTTAATTTTTCTCATTTCCTTTTCTTTATTGTTTGTTTGTGTCTTTTTATATCTTCTCATTGTATTTCACTTTATTTGTTGTTTGTTTCCTTTTCATTTACCTTCTCATTTGACTTCATTTTATTGGGTCAATCACTTGGGTTGGGGTCATAGTCATTTGTCTCATCATAGTCATTTTATTTTCATTAGTTAAACATTTAATATAGTTGATTCATAGTTTTTTCCCTGGTATTGGGGTGGCTTTTTGTGTTGTAACAAGATTATTAACATGTCTAGATGTAAGAGTGTTTTAAATGTGTGTAACACCGTATAGCTTAAGAGATGAACTTAATAATGAGTGATATCTTGATCGGAGATTATTAACAATGTTTTATTATTTATAATGCTTGTTAAACAATAAACATGAAATTTTAACTACTCATAAATTTACTACTATTATAGTTACACCCGGTATTGTTATAATTATTTACAACCTGCATATACAAAAGGTATCGTTGTATAATTTTGGGTCCCAAAGAATGTGGGGCCACATAAATTACAGTATATCAAATTTATGTTATGTATCATTGTATACTTTTGTCGCCCGATAACTTGGGGCTCGACACGCTTACATTTAATAATTAATGCATGCTCTATGATTACCAATATTTGATAATTTATATGATATAACTAATATTATCTTTTAATTATTTTTGTATGTTAGTTATTTTTTATAAATTGTTGTGTGCATAACAATAATTCACTGTATTGTAATAATGCAACTGGCGCCCACCCCAATAAACAGGTGTAATTGTAACATGAGTAGATAAAAATAAATAAATAATAATTAAACAACAAATAAAAGCTCGCATACGTTTCACCAATAATAAATTATAAATAAATATTTTAATAATAATTCACTAAGCAGTACCAGAAGGCTTGAATATGGAAGCACTTCAAACCATGATGCGTGCCTGGGTGGACGAATTAAGTACAAACCAAAAAGAAGAAAATAGAAAGCAAATAGAAGAGTTAAAAGAATTTAATACAAAGCAAATGCAAAAGAATAGGGAAGAATCTAAAGCCGAATTCAAAGAATTAAAGAGGGATAATAAAGAATTTAAAGCTGAATTAGCGAAAACTAATGAACAAATACAAAAGAATAGCGAAGAAAGTAGGGCCGAATTTAAAGAGTTTAAAGAGCAACTGACTACAAAACTCGAAGAAACTAATACGAGAATAGAAATATTAGAAGCTAGGGTAGAACAGTCGCTAAATGAACAAGCTATAAAGATAGAGAATAGGTTTAAAGATCAGAAAACAGAATGGTCGAAAGAATTAAAAGAAAGTATTAAACAATTAGCTGAACACTGGAATGACAAGTTTAGAGTTTCAAAGCAGGAACAAGATGTGAGGATTAGAACAGTTAGTGAACAAATCCGGGAAAACATTAATAAAACGCAGGAAATAGAAGCCCGAATGACGACGTTGGAAACTGCTGTAGTAGAGTCTGCAAAATCCACCAAGGACTACTCAGGTGAAATGAACACACTTAAGGAAGATCTACGTGGAGAAGTAGAACGTCTGAGAATGGAGATAAAGAAACGACCGGCGCAGACAATGGTGTTCACTGCACCCATAGAAGAAAGAAGTAAGATAACCTTTGCAGGTAACAAAGGGAAAAATAGCATGGAATTTTTGGCGAATATTGAGAGAGAAAGTGAAAAAATTGGAAGTATGAGTGACGACGAGGAGAAAGTGAGTTTTGTCACCCGTCATTTAAGAGATTCTGCAAGTCAATGGTACTCCATAATTCAAGACAATATAACCACATGTCAGCAATTCAGAGAAGCATTCGAAAATAGGTACTGGAATATCCACACTCAAAGGCAAGTACGTGACCAATTGGAGTATGGTAAATATAATCCGCATGGACGCCAGAGTATTGAGCAGTACGCTATAGCGCAGCTTGAACGCGTAAAACATTTAAAACCAAAATTTTTTGAGTACGAGATAGTGTCTAAGTTGTCTTACCATTTCCATAGAGATATTCAGTTAGCTGTATATACGCAGGGTGTCAAAACTATCGAACAATTCTTAATACTTGTCACTCAATCACAAAATATTAACAAGAGTAACACTTCACCACACAATCAACAAACACGCATTAATTATCATGCTAGTTACGACCGTAGTGATAAACCACGAGAACGTGACGATATGCAAAACTGTGATAATTATAAGCGAAATTATACGCCGCCAACGCACAATGTAAAGCAAAACACAGCTGTGAATAACGCACGTGACGTACAGAAGGAACAACACGCTGAGAGAAACGTGCGCGATACAAATTGGAAGAAAAAGTTTGTAAACCATATGACCGCACCGTATCCACGATACAGAGCAAGAGAGAGAGCGCAGATGAGGAAATAAAAGTAAGACAGCAACAGGGGCATGTTCAACCATCCTGTTCCCGCAACACAAAACAATGACGGAGAAACAGGACATGCGGCTAGCCAATTAAATTAATTTAGCCAATTAACTGTACTAAACAATAAGTGGGTACAACAAAATAAAAAATATTTTAAACAAACGGCTATTTTACCTGTCAATAATATAAATGTTATTACAGCCATGAATACGAGAGAAAAGGTTAGACAGCAAGCTTACGTAACTTTAAATTGTAAGGACTTAGAAATAACATATCCTATGATCATAATGAATAAACTTATATATGATGGAATGATTGGAATAGATTTATTAAATACTTTAAGTGCAAGGATTGATATTAATAACAATAAGATTGTATGTAATTATAAGGATGTTCTATATGAATTAATTATGAATGAAAATAAAGAAAATTGTGAGGTAAGTGAAAAACCTATTGTCGTATCCAAGCCACGTACACAATATGCACCTACTCAGCATGCTAATACAGCCGTAGAAGGAATGTCATCTCAGGAAGAAGCGAAGTTATTTAAATTAATAGAAGAGTATAATCAAGTATTCAGCGATATACCGACGCAGACCACAGGCTACGAACATGCTATTATGGTATCAGACACTACAAAATTTGTCAGCCAATACCCATGAAGTATGAGGGAGAAGCTGAACTAGAAATACGACGGATGATAGTAAATAACATCACTGAGCGGTCGAACAGCAACTTTCTTAATCCTCTAGTTGTAGTAAAGAAGAAGAGTGGAGAATTACGTTTATGCCTGGACATGAGGAGTTTGAATAGCGTCATTCTACGTGAATTCGATTGTGCACCACCTGCAGACTAGTTATTTGCAAAGTGTGAAGGAGCATGTTATTTGACTAAGTTGGATTTACGGTCGAGTTTTTGGCAAATTCCAACTAGAAGAGAAGATAGAAAATACACCGCCTTCCTATACAAAAATAAATGCTACCAACACAAGGTAGTTCCCTTTGGTTTGAGCACGAGTTTGGCTGCGATTGTAAAATGTCTGGAGAAAGCATTAGGACCAGAAGTGGAGCCTTACACCATAGTGTTCATGGATGATATCCTGGTAGTATCAAAAACACTTGACAAACACACTGAACATCTTAAAACTATATTCCACAAGGTTACGGAAGCCCATATATCCTTTAACCTAGACAAGTGCGAATTCATAAAATCCTCAATCCAATTCCTAGGTCATATTATTTCATCCTCAGGTATTCAACCCGGTCCCATAAAGATATCCAGTATTACCGATTTCCCTACACCTAAGAACATTAAAGGGTTACGAGCATTTTTGGGACTCACAGGATACTATAGAAGATTCTCACAACAATATGCAGAAAGAACACAACCGTTGCTGGAGTTAACAAAGAAAATCACAAATGGAAGTAGGAGAAGAAACATCAAGATGCCTTCGACCAAGTCAAGAAGTTATTCATTGAAAACATAATGCTTTATCATCCACAGCGAGATGGAAGATTCGTTATCTACGCAGACGCTAGCGACTACGCGTGTGGAAGTGTACTGTATCAACAAGATACTACAGGAGAACACCGTGTCATTGCATATGCCAGTAGAGTATTCAAAGGGGCAGAGAAGCAGTACTCTACATCTGAGGAGATACTTGCTATAGTATACGCCCTGAAACAGTTTTGATATTATATTTACGGAACGCATTTTGAAATACATACAGACCATCAAGCGTTATCATTCTATTAAAATGTAAAGTAACCAACGCTCGATTATTACGATGGATCCTAGCAATCGGTGAGTATTCCTTTACTATAAAATATTGTAAAGGGAAAGATAATTTTATAGCTGATAGTTTGAGTAGATACGTCACAGAAGAGTGTGAAGAGGTCTACGAAAATAACCATATGAGTTACAACTGTTACCTATTAAATTTACTGCTGATAATGATGTTAAACACATGCTGAAGAATCTAGCTCAACAACAAGACTTAGATGATGCTATGAGAGGATTTAAGCTACGAGATCAGCTACCAGACCATTACAAGGTACAAAATGGAGTCTTATATAAACTAATGAGGCAAGATTGGAAGGTAGTATTAACAAATGATATGTTGCATAAATTGATTCAACCAACACACGAAAGTTTAGCACATGCTGCTGCACTTAAATGTTACTTAAGCCTACGTGAAGATTTCACCATCAATAATATGTTCAAGAAGATTAAAAATGAAAGTAAGAAATGTTATGAGTGTCAAACAGCAAAAGGACCGAATCTACATACCTATGTGGAAATGTAGAGTATCCAGAAGGACCAGAAAGGAGAGCTAATTGCAGTGGATTTTTTGGGACCACTTCCAAGATCAGGTCGTGGAGTGAAACACATACTTGTTTGTATTGATGTATTTTGCAAAGCCGTCCATCTGTATCCAATTATGCGACCCACAACTAAAGTTGTTTTGAAAATACTCTTGCAGAAATACATTCCTGCATATGGTAAAATGAAGAAGGTACTTAGCGACCAAGGAGTGCAGTTCCAAAGCGATGTATGGGAGAAGACTCTTCGTGAAAATGGAATCCAACCTGTACTCACATCAGTATGACACCCACAGGGAAATCTTGCGGAAAGAGTAAATAAAGAGTTTGATAAATATCTACGAACCTACTGTCACGACCAACACAACAAATGGGCAGAGTATTTACCTTTCTTTGAAAAAGCAATAAATGAAAATTATAGCGAAGCAACAAGTTATACGACAATCAAGCTAGATGAAGACAAAAAACCTAGATTCTGGACCAAATATGTAAGCAAGCCAGAGAATCAAAATGTACCTATTCCATTAAGTGTAAAGGTGGAGTACGCTAAACAATGCATCATAGAACAAGGTAACAAGAGGAGAGAAAAGTTCAATAGAACACATAAATTACAATGATTCGATGTAGGAGAACAAATTCTGTTGAAAGCTAATCCCGTCGGAAAACGCACTGACAACACGGCGAAGAAATTCTTTCGGTTGTACAACGGACCTTATACGTTGAAACAACGCGTGGGAAAACACGTATTCATCGTATACGATGAGAGCAAAGAAAAGGACATCGGCAAATATCATGCAACGTCATTTAAGAAATTCTACGTATGAATAGCGAGAAGAGAAAGAGAGAACAACAAGGCCACTGCGCCTGTCCAGGGAAGGTCAATGCACCGCTCAGCTGTTATAATGGGGGGGGGGTGAATATATTGCATACCACCACAGGCGAGCGTGATACTGACCTACTCATTATTATGTATCATTTAACTGATGCAAACTAAGGTTAAGCTAGTATAATCTTATTTTTATTTGTCTAGAACAAACAGACAAAAATTTAATAAATAAATATTTATTAAATTTTTTTTTCAAGCAGAGGAATAATGCAACGATACAGCCATATGCTATATTGAGCATTGATTTAAATAAATATAAAATTTGTAAAATTATTATAAGTTTGGGGTAAATGGACAGGTCTGGGATTGTAAAAATGTTTCATTGTTATACCAGGGGAGAAATTAACCTGTTCCAACAGGCAAAAGAACACCTGCTCGACTGTATGTTTGTTAGGCTCGACTGTATGTGTGTTACGCGTGTATCTTGTGTGTGTTAGTGATGCATGTACAGACAGGAATCTCAGCTACCCTCCCCAATTAATTACTAAAATAATTATTTTAATTCACTGTGTGAAAACTAATTAGTGTATAAACAAACAAAAGGCACCAAAGTGTGTGTAAATTTTATAGTTATCCACAGTAAGAAAATGACATTAGTAGGACACACTACGCGAAGTCAGTGCGAAATAAGTGTGCCAAAAATACACAAATTACACTAAGACGCTCAAATTAATACAGTGAGTGCTTAATCAAATTATCTATGATTCATGCTATCTCAATTCCATACAAAACATTGCCATTTGCAAAAAACTGCAAATATATTAAAAGGTTCGGGAGTGGGGGGCTATCATGTGATCTGCAGGTCTCGACAGGACAATTTCGGAACCAACAGGTGCGGAATCTCGAGAGGGTATAAATTAAGGATTCGAATAGAAGCCCTTCTCTTCTTTTCAAAACACAGTTGCAGTCGGACATGCTGTCCGTCGGCAGAACAGTTTTATTTTATTATAAGTCTCATCTACCAACGAATAAAGATGTTCAGTAATTATGTTTACACTATTTCGGGAAACGTAGAGTATCGGGACCGTTCAAGTCAGCAAGAGTTTCTACCAAGAAGCTACAAAGAGCGACGCGAGATGCTGGACGTTAGGAGATGCTTTTTAGACGCCTAACAGCCGAACGAGATCCACCTCGCAGCAGCTAGTAATTCTCTGGGACGGACCACACACTGCTGGAGAACAACGCTGGACTCTGGACATATCCAGGACCACGCCAAGCCAGGAGTAACGGAAACCCAACTCTGGACAATGCTGGACCCCGTCAATAAGTCGTAAGGTCATCAAAACTCGAGGTGACATGCATAATGCATTTATAAATGATTTTTAAAAGAGCTCATAAAGACTATATAAAGAGACAATGAATTAAAACAAAAAAGTTTATAATTAGAAAGAATGTAATAGAGTCTTATGTAAATGTATTAGTCATAAGAATGAGCGATCGCATATAGATAAATATAAATATAGAAGAAAACAAAGAGAGTTTAATTTTGAGATAGTATATTTTTTTTATCAAAGTCAAATAATTGAAATGATTTGATATTTGCATTTTGTAGAAAAGAATAATTTAAATTTTGAATACGAAACAAATGCCAGTCTAAGAGTAAACAATATAATTTTAAATTATTTTAAAAAACAAAAGAAACATTGGTATGGACTGAGCAAGCTGAAGTCAGATCCGAGTTAAATGAATTCAATTAAAATAAAACTTAATTACATTTAAATTATATTTTTTTTATTAAATCAATTTGAAGAAATGTCTAGATTAAGATTATTAACATGTCTAGATGTAAGAGTGTTTTAAATATGTGTAACACCGTATAGCTTAAGAGATGAACTTAATAATGAGTGATATCTTACATTAACGTTAGATTAATTAGATTAGAGTGATGATTGATATGACGTTAATATCGGAGATTATTAACAATGTTTTATTATTTATAATGCTTGTTAAAACAATAAACATGAAATTTTAACTACTCATAAATTTACTACTCATATTATAGTTACACCTGGTATTGTTATAATTATTTACAATCTGCATATACAAAAGGTATCGTATAATTTTGGGTCCCAAAGAACGTGGGGCCACATAAATTACAGTATATCAAATTTATGTTATGTATCGTTGTAGTATATAATGAAATATGGAATACGGGTATCTACCCGGTGGACTGGAAGTGTGCAGTCATTATACCATTGCTAATACCAGGATAGAACAAAGAAACAACAAACTCGTATAGACCTGTATCACTCACTTCATGTTTGGGCAAGTTGATGGAGAGAGTTGTCAACAATCGATTAAACTGGCGATTGGAGAGATATAAACTTCTTGGTGTTAATCAGTTTGGATTCCGCCCACAACATGGTATAGTGGATGCTCTCTTGTACTTAACAGAAGACATATATAAAGGGTTCAGTGAACAACAAGTGACGGTGGCTGTGATGATCGATCTTGAGTCCGCTTTTGATACAGTGTCGCCGGCTGCGTTGATGTTGCAGTGTGCAAAAATTGGCATAAGAGGACGACTTCTACATTATTTGCACTCGTTCCTTACAAACAGAACATTAAAAGCAAAAATAAATAACTACACATCCAGAGCCAACAGTATTAACAATGGCATTCCACAAGGTTCTGTATTAAGTCCAACTCTTTTTAACATAATGCTGCATGATTTACCATCAGAGTTACCACTAAATACTAAGTTAGCCATTTATGCAGATGACATTACAATATGGACTAGATGCAAATATGAAAATTTAGCAGCAAAACCAACCAAAGCAGCTATAAATGAATTATGTAAATGGACCAACAAGTGGCATTTCAAAGTCTCACAACAAAATCGGAATACACAGTTTTTACAAGGCGACACAAACTCAAAGGTTTTCGTCCTGCTTTGACATTGGATGGTATTACAATGAAATACAACAGCAATCCAAAAATCCTTGGCATAACTTTGGATGAAAAGCTACTGTGGAGTGAACACATTGCAAAAATATCAGAGCAAATTCTTGGAAGACTTAAACCTAATGAAAATGGTTTGTAGCAAGACATGGAGTGGTGACGCAATAGTTATAAGGCAGCTATACCTCCAATACATAAGACCTAAAATGACCTACGGGTGCGAAGTGTGGGGAGGTGCTGCTGTGACACACATGAGAAAACTAGAGAAAATGCAGAATTGTGCTTTGAGAACGTGCCTACAGTGTCCAAGAACCACCTCTATCGAAGCTATGCAAATAGAACTTAATGTACAGCCACTCAAGTTATTTATAAAACAGACAACATGTAATACATTTTTCGAAGCAAAAACACTGCTGAGTGTGCACCCTCTTAAACAACTACACGATAATGCCTGCAAGCAGTCGTTTACATTTAGAACTGCCTCATTTATACTGGAACAAGACAGAAAGGAACCTAGAGAAATACCTCCAGTCAACCCAATACCACCTTGGTCTTGGTCAGTGCCGACTATGGAGACTGAACTGCCTTATGGGTTAACAAAGCAAGCACGTAGAGAAAAACTGAAGCAAGCTACCATGGAAGTGATCAAATTCAGATACGAGAACTACCTTCATATTTATACAGATGGTTCATTGAATACAAGTAATCACCATTCAGGCTCTAGTGTGTTCATACCGGATTTAAAAATTGAAT
Organism: Magicicada septendecula; assembly: GCA_034769895.1. Classification (NCBI taxonomy): domain Eukaryota; kingdom Metazoa; phylum Arthropoda; class Insecta; order Hemiptera; family Cicadidae; genus Magicicada; species Magicicada septendecula. Next base: position 274,867,840 of record CM068373.1, read on the forward strand.
ATCCCATTCCACTGTTGGCATCGTCGAGCCTAGAAACAGAATTACTGGCCATCTACACAGCTCTACAGTTCTGCACTGAATTAGAGGCCATGCGGGTTTGCATTTTTACTGATTCTAAGTCATCATTGCAGGCGATTGCATCTTACAGACCAACACATTATTTTTACTATATACACAGCATTCAACACTTACTTAAAGAAAGAAATATGCTTCCAGTGGATTCCGCGTCATATAGACATAATGGGAAATGAGAGAGCAGATGAACTCACAAAGTTGGCGGATAGTATGGAACCTAAACCACAAAAGGTGGAAATTCTTACATCCAGCATAAACTACATCAAGCAAACATATAAAGACGTGTGGACACATGACTGGAAAACATCGTCAGTCGCACGAAAACTTTACGAGATTCAACAAACACCCAGTGATCTCGAGATGTATAAAAATACCAACAGACAAATCCAGACTTTCATTTCTAGAGACAGAACATGGCACATAATCACAGAACACTACCTTCACCGATTCAACCTGACAGAGTCCCCCTTGTGCAAGAGGTGTGGCACTGGGATTGAGACACTGCAACACATACTCCTGGAATGTACGCATCACCAGACATGCAAGAAAATAAGGGTGAAGGAGCAACTTAGTAAATTGGACCAAGACACAAAAATGAAAACAATTTTGAGAGATAAAAAACTACTGGTTCTGGCTGCTCAAGTGTACGAGGTGCATCGTGCCATCGATTGCGGATGAATTGGACGCACGTACCAAGAAGTAAGAATTAAGTAAGTATTTATACTTAACAAAATCTTGTTGTTTCTTCTGATTAGTCCCAGGTAATTCTTCAAAATATTGTTGATTATAGTATTTAGTTCTTCATCATTCGGGTTTTCTTTTTTTCTATTTTATTTAGTCAATTTTTTTTTTAATTTCAATTATTGAATTTTGATTTATGGTTTCATCATGTGTTCAATAGATCCAGATTCAATTTCTATTATTCATATTTCTTCATTCTGAGTACATTTCCCTCTTATTACCTTTAAATTAGAGCGGATTCAGTTTGGCATATGCATACCTTGAGCGTTAATAATGGACTGTCTAAAAATTCTAACGGTTTTCTTAATTCCAAACATAATTCCCTGCTTCTGATTGGTTAAGAATTTTGTTTACATTGTTATGAAAGCTTAGGTTTTTGGCCTCAAATTGACCTAATATTTTATAATTGCTATAATAGAGCAGTCATTCTGTCATTTGACCTCACAAAAAATGAAACATGGATCAAACTTTGCACAATGAAAATACATATAAAATACAATGTTTTTAAAAAATCTTTGCATCCCCACCCCTGGACTTTTTTATTTATAGTTAATAACAATTACAAAAATTTTATTTTTTAATTAACTTTTTAAATATTTGTCCTAATATAAAAAAACAAAGTTTACGTGAAAGAGCAAGAAATTTTGCACAAAAATGGTTCTATTGATTATTTTCGTAAAATTGATAGTTTTCTTGCATAACGCGATAAAATGATGTAGTGCATATTTGTTGTCCGGACCGCTCCTGCAGCATTTTCGCACTAATTTTTCGGCGCGCTCAGATGTTTTTTGCTCGAGACTTTGTTTTCATGGTTCTAAAAAAATTGTGAAAAGACGTATTTTGTAGAGAAAAACATAAGCTTTACAATGACGTAAAAAGAAATTGTGTTACTACTTTCACTAAAAAAATATGGCAACTCAATTAGGTATAAGTTTTCAAGTGACGCGAGTTAGAGAAAATCGTCATACTATTAAAAATAATCTATGAAATTCCTTGTACTATTGAATTTATCTTAACAAAAGTATGTATATTTATGTACATATAATGATTTTTCGATATAGATTATAAATTTAAAACGCCGAACATTATAAAATTTGTAAATTTTGTTGATTTTGAAAATTTTAAGAATTTTACACTTTAAGTCGCTATAATTTCTTAAATATTTGGTCAAAAACAAAAAATCAAGAGCCATTTTAAAGCTGGAAGTATCTACTTTTTAACGGTATTCTGCATTTTTCAGTACTGATCTTCCTTTATTATGTAATATGAAAAGTTGCAGATATTTTGCTTCAGGGTACTTTTCTTACGTATAATTAACTCACAATTTACTGGTTTAATAATTCGCTATGAAACTATGGGAAAAGATTCTCATATATACAGTTTGTAAGCCTTCAAAAGGAATTTTTACCTGAATGTTTCAGTATAAAATATGAGGGTATAGAAAACAGATGTGCGCGCTTGATGTGCGCGCTTGATGTGCCGACGCCGGGTCTCGCTGCCGGGACCTCTAACGCCTTACGAGTTGGCGCATGCGCAGACGACTTTCTGCGTGGTTCCAAGCCAGTTGCACCGTTTTTTATTTATGTTTCAACAGTCATTTCGGAGTTACACGATATTTTGTCTAAGTTTAAATTTAATTTAGGTAAAATACAAACTAATTCCGTATAATGAAATGCAAATATTGTTCCATATTAATAGATATTTATTATGTAATTTTTAACACTATTTTAAAAACATTTTTAATAATTGTAAATAATTCTAAAAACTATAAATTAATTATAAATAAATTACTTAACTGTTCCATTTTCCATTAAAACTTAATATTATTTCAAAATTCGTTTAATTTATATACTTAACATACAAAAATTGTAAATATGTTCATAGCAAAAAGACATTTAATGGAATAAATTTAATTTTTTAATTAGCTAATAAACATATTGACATTGTTTATGTCTCATTTTGTAGGGAATTAAATAAGCTATAACATTTATCTGATTATTTTTTTTCGAATAAACGCGGGAAATCGCTGAAAACTTCAAGAAACTACACCCAAATTTCCCGGATGAGCAAATGTCATAAAAATATGACACAATTGAATCTTCATAACTTGGTGAATCTTGGTCGTACAAAAAATAAAAAATAAATAAAAATACGCAGAATTTTATCAGCTACAATTTTTATTTGTATCATTTTAAGGACAAATGAAGGGAAATGGGTGAAAATGCAGAAAAACTGATTTTTCACCCCTTTAAGAGGGGGTGGAAAAAAGTCCAGGACTTAGGGGTGCAAAGATTTTTTTAAATGAATGCAACATAGTTAAAGGTCATATTTCCAAATTTTTAACCAAATTTCATTTTTTGCAAGGTTTTGCCTTTTTTTGGTATAGAATAACTGCTCTATAATTCATTGGTGTTATTACCAATGTGCGAGATATTAACATCAATGTCTTCATTTTCTTTCAAAGATTAATTTGATATCCCATAATGCTGGGCTTGGTCCTGTATCAACGTTTTGACCGATTTGCTAATGTTATTTTATTACATATTTCACTTATTTTTTATGTTTACTCTATTTCTGACATACTCTTATGGTTAGATAATTGAAATTAACAAGTCACTTTGTCTTATTTTTCAAATACAATGGTTAATTGCTTATAAATTGCTTTTTCTGAATTTTGACAGTTAGGCATTTTATAGGCCTAAGCTATAAATGTCTGGAATTTCTTAATTTATACAATTTAAACATTACCTATTACTTTCATAGGTTCTGCTTGCCATTACTTAGTTATAGTGTCTACTTTTGAATGACTTTGGGCCATTTTACAATAAATAAATGTTATTATAATTTTAAAAAATCATTCCTTGATCTTTGCTAGTTCATTTGTCTAACATCCTTTTTTCCTATCTTATTACAATTGTGAGTACTATTGTGATTATTAAACTTATACAATTGCTTCTCTGTATTTTATAATATTTCTTACACAAACTTTTTACCACTTAATCTTTCTATGGTAACATATAACATTAAAATGGTTTATGGTCTTCTCATGATCCAGCCCCATTCCTTCTTTTAAAATACAACGTTTTTTGATAAACTAACAACTTTGGTGCATGGTGTCTTGATACCATTTACAATATTGTGTGATGTAACGGGGCAAACGGGGGGCTTTTTATTTTATTAACTTTGGGTTTTGTTTTATTAAAATATTCACTTCATCTGTATGGACAACCACGTGTTCAAATAAAGAGTAGTTCGAACAAAGAAACGGTGATGGAACAATTGCAATGGAATGTGCGGGTTGACGATTCTCAGAACTTTGCGATTGTGTGACACACACGCACAAGCGCGCTAAATCCAGCAGGTGCGCAGACGACGCCAAGTTAGTAAAACAACATGGTTTGGAGATGAATTTTGTTCGCACGTGGTCTCAACATGACGGAAACGAGATCAAGTACTGCCCACATTTGTGATGTCGACCAGTGAACACTAAATTTCGTCAACGCCCGACACACAGGCGTAACCCTTATTGAATGAACAGTGACGGACGATTCGATCATAAGGCATTGTAAGTTCCGCTATGCCTAACTTATGGTGGGAGACTTTGTTGGTGACGCTCGGCCCAGTTGAATTGCATCGTTACCCCGGCCGGGGACTAAGTTAAAAACGTGTGCACAACAATTTTGAATTTCTATTGTAAAAAAGTATTAACCAGAAGTTAAAAATGAACTAATATAGCGAAATAGAGTCAGTGACGTAAACGGGACAAAGAAAAAATGTGAACTAAAGAAAACTTTCGGACATCAAAAAACACGCGGCACATTGCAACGAGAGGAGTGATGCCGGTTGGGTAATCCACTTCAATCCAAATAACTTCATCTATTAAAAATGTTCAATTCAATTAATTAAAACAAAATGGGATTTTAAAATGGAATGAATGTTGTGCGTGTGCAGGCTGGGCGGCCTAATTAGTTTAGTAATTTTGGTTAGTTTGGGTTAGGGTATAAGCATTAGTGTTAAATGGCGTAACAAATTTGGTTTCCTGTATAACGTAAGTAAAGTCAACCATATACAATGAGTATTACAGTGATACATAAAATAAATTGTTTGATACTATTTAGATGTTTGAAGTAGATATAATAAAACAGGGTTAATTTTACATATCAAGATGTATTGGTTATTGCGTTTACCTATTTCTCTCTGCTAATGAGTACACCAGACGAGACCCTGGAAGTTTTACGAAAGGTAGGTGTTACCCTAAAATACAATATTTATGATGTCATTAATCTGTATTGCTTTAATTGATGCCCTAAAAAGGGACAAAATTCTATATTAATAATTTAATTTTAACTCGTAACGTTTTAATCACCATCCTTGTTATTATTTTGTAACATAGGATGTTTTACTATTATTTAAATCATAAGTAATTAGTTTCTTATTTATTAACATAATAAAATTGGTTGACATACTAACTTTGTTGTCTACCATTTGTATGAACATTTAACATTATTTCTTATTCGAACAAAAGATTTCTTTTAATTAAATCTAACAATATGGTTTTTAAATTGATCTTATTGTCTACTAAAACTTATCTTTTAATTAACATAATTCTAATACCATAGGTTCTACACACTACTAATGTTTCTTATTGTTTATCTATCAACATTTTAGTATTGTTTATTGTTTATTACCACTGTTTTTTTCTTTTATTACTACTATTAATTGTTTATATTAACTCAACCCTACCCTATCTATCACCTTCACTGATTACACTGGTTAAATGTTTATTAAATTACAGTCACATTTGTAATAAACTCTGTTTAAATTCACAGTAGTGATTCATCTTCAAATTCTTTAAGTTTTACAATCACTGTTGCTATCATATATTAGTTTGGTTCACTGGTTATCATTAACACTCACTACCTACCTCTCACTCTTGGTTTAAATTAGTTTTGACAAATCTAATTTTGAAGTCAGTTTTTGAAACCTCATGTGTTTGTTTTTATAGGCTATTAATAATGTTATTTTAAAACACAATATTCTAAATCACAAAGTTAGTCATACAACTTTGTGTAAAGTTAGTTTTTTGGGCTATTAACATTAGTCCCTATAATTCCTTCATCAAGTCTTTACAATTCGATTCTATTCTACCCTTTATTGGTAGTATTTTTATCATCATAATATAATAACAATGGGTTTACATGTTTATTACTGGTGGTTCTTTTACATAACTTGGGTAATACATGCTACAAAATGAAATATTAGTTAGGTTTTTTATTCATTTACTTTTTATAGCCTTTATCTGGCCAATCACTGGGGTTGGGGCACAGTCATTTGTCTGTCAGTCTAGTCTATTCACTCATTTATTATCTTTGTCTACTATTTTTCTTTTTATTCTCTCATTACCTTTGTATAGTTATTGATCATTATGCTTCAAATTAGTTTACTTCTCTTACAGCTATATTATATTTGTGGATCCCTTATAGGGTCTGAGTTCTGCAACGTTATAATATATATACTGAGTTAACTGGGGTGTAAAATATCGGACGTGTCTCAAATAGCCTCTCCCATACAACCATCAACCTCACCTTCTCAAGCAATGTCTTTACATCCGCACCCTGTTACCACTGAAGAGACTCTGAAGAGCGAGTATTGGCGATATAACTATAGCTTATAGTAGAGAATTGTACGAAATGACATTCTCTTTCCGGAGTTGCAACCTGGTTGGTGCAAGAACACATCCCAGGGAGTAGGCTGAACCACGATATCAGGCAGCTGAAGCAAATGGATGTATGCTTTAATGCACAGGAGGCATCCCCTCCAACAAGCTTTGGGTGCTGTAAGTCAATAACCTGCACACTCAAGACTGCACTTATTCCAACAAAGCAAAGAGAGAGGACAGAGGCTTGCTCTCCAGAGGCAACAGTGGAACAACTCTTTGCAACTCCTCGACACCTCAGGATAGAAGAGGATGTGACTAAGACTAAGCCTACTGAGTAAACTGACTTAATCATCAACCTGTTAATTCAAGTTATGTCTTACCTCTTGTACCTAGTTCACATCAGTGTTCTGTTATATTCTCTGTATATTAATCTATATATATATATATATATATATATATATATATATATATATATATATTGTAGTAGTACAGATTCTCCCGTATCACTATCTTCTAAACCCCCACTGTTGTGAGTGCTAATTTGTACTAGTACTGTTATGCCCACTAGTTGAGTGTTAATTTATAGTAGTACTGTTTACTCTTCAAATAATATATGTGTTGTTATGATTTAAATTAGGTATTGAGTGTTGATTGGTTTCTCTTATAGAACCGCAATGTTCGATTATTGTGGTTACGGGTTTCAATGTATTTCGTGTCCAACTATGCTTTTTCTATTGAATTGTGGAAGATTATGTTCAAGTATAATTTTGTGTTTTGTTTTCGTTCTTTATAATACTGGATTATATAACTCTATTCAGGTAGTTATTTCTCTGCATTGGTTTATTAATTAAGTTAATGATTACTCATTATATTGAGTTTTATTGGTAGAGTACTTCCTTTAGATTTTCGTCAGTTTTGATGTATAGGTTTATTATTATTCGGTTATATAAGACTGTCGAATGTCAGTGAACCATATTATGGTTATTTATTACTTAATTCTGTTCACAATTGTATTGATTTAATTTAATTTTATCAATTTTTTCTAAGACAAAACTAATCCGTCTTCGTTCATGGATAATAATTCAATAATCGAATCAACAAATTTTATATCTCTTGTTATCCTTGACAACCATTCTGTCTTCTCTTATTGGATATTATTTATAATCCTATAACCATAATCATACAATGTTCTTGCACTCATTAAAATACTCCTTTATTAAATTTACATTATATCCTATTATACCTTTACATATTGTCTGTTACTAAATTATATACATTTTGCTGTCGTTTCCTCTTAATCTACTTACTCTAATAAGTATTATTTTCCTGTTACAAAATATTACCTTTCGGTATCATTGTCCTATTACATTTTGAGATTTTATTTAAATTGAATTTACTTATATGCTATCAGTAATTATTATTGACTTCTCCTAACTCATTATATTCTATTTAGTATTTTTTACAAATTTAGTTACCTAACTTTTCTGACCTGACTTACTATACAATGTTACTGGTTTTAGGCCTATCATTACATTTTTATCTACTTCTGATTTTAATTTGTTACTACTTCATTATTATAGAATCCTTCATTTGTTTATTATATAATTACACTAAACCCTTTTGTATCTCATTAACAATTATAGCCTTTCTGGCCAAGTTTACAATTATAATCTGCATACTAACTAAGTACATGTATACAAAACATTTAACTTTATAAAGTTTAACAACAGCTCTATAATGATATATTTGATAACACAAAAAATGAAATTAATATCAGTTAATTGATATTCTTTTAAAACAATTGCTATACTCAAAAAATAACATAAATATCATGATAATAACACACAACATGATACAAAGTAATAACATGTACATTTTTATAAAATAAATCATGCACTAATTAATCATCCTCCTCTCCTTTAATTCATCAATTATTATATAATTGTCTAAGTTAGGTTTTACATTCGTCTATCATTTTTCCCTTTCACTGAACACTGAAGTTTGTATTTGTTAAAATTCTTAATTTTTCTTTCTACCTTGTACTCTTATTGTGGGATTAGTCATTTATTCAATAATGGGTTGTGTTTCTGACCTTTTTATTAGTATGGACAATTATTATTAATTTTATTTTAAAAATTATAAACTTATTTATGTAACGTAGGGGACCATATTTTCGTTACGTTACATATGCTTCCCCTCCAAAAGAAGTTTAGTTTACCTGAATATGATTTGGGTCAAAATAAACTTATATTTTTTCATGACTTGGAATACCTTCCTTTTATTCATTGTAGAGTTTTTAATGGTAATTGATTGGATTTATGAATGTAACATTTTTGACTAATATTCACTTTTCTCTATTGGATGAAAATTCAATAATGAAATTAATTCTCTTGCTTTGTTTTTTTTTTTCAAACATTACTTGACAATGATTGGTCACAATAATCAGTAAAAATTAGTTTTAACACTCTCATATTTCTATTTACTTTTATAAATGTGTTCTCAATTGATCTTCTGTCAGCTATCTTCCTTCTGTTTTCTTCCTTCATACTTTTGGAATCTAATGTCAATCTTCGCAGCTGTTTTATTATCTCTTCAATATTCAATTTCCCCAACATTCCCTAACATGTGAGCTGGGACAGTCCAGAGAGGCACTTTTTGGCTACATACTCTGCTGGCCATACTACACTTAAATATAATACTGCTGGAATTCATCTACAGACAGTTATAAAAAATAAAATAATACCATAATAGTCTCTTTATTTAACTAACAATAAACATCTTTGGAATTCTTTACGCTGTTGCGTTTTACATTTAATTATATATATTTCTTTTTCTTCTTGATTCCTTCTTATTTTCAGTAGCTATTTTCAGATAACATTATTGACAGTCATTATTCGTAAATACCTTTGACCTTCCTTCTTGTGACAGATGTTCTCCGTACTATTTCTTCCTTTATCATTTTCAATTCCAATAAATGCTAAATCATATTTGCATTAATTATCTAAATATCACTATAATATTGACGACTCGGAACACAAAGTTTTTTATAAGTAAAAACGTAAAGTTTTACCTTACAGCCTAAACCGGCTTTCACCTATAAAAGGCTTCATCAGAGGCTGTCGTTAGTAGCGCTGCTCGTCTTGTTGTTGGCGACGAGAAAGTGTTTCGAAAGATTGAAGCTGTGTGTGTGTGGTGAGATGTGTTCGAATAATGCGTGCGATTTGAATTGTGTCTGTTCGTTTAGGATGTCGTTTTTATTTGTTTTTGTGTGTTTGTATATTTCTAATTGTTCTAGAGTGTCTAGTTTTCGGCCTTTTGTGTGTACGTGTAGTATGTTCATGTTATTGTCGATGTTTTTATATGTGTGGTTTGCTTCAATGAGGTGGTTTGCGAAGGTAGATTCTGTAGTGGTGTGGAGTGCTTTTGTGTGTTCAATGTATCTCTGTTTGAAGCTACGTCCTGTCTGGCCTATGTAGAATTTACTGCAATTTGAACAATTTAGTTTATATACACCGGGTAGATCGAATTTGTTTTGTGCTTTGGGCATGCGTTTTGATAGTGTGTGTTCTGTTTTGTTAGTAGTTTTGTAAGCGATTCTGTATCCTGCTTTTTTGAATTTGTGGGCAATTTTTTCTGTTTGTTTGTTGATGTATGTTAGTGTTATGAATTTGTTGTTTTCTGTCTTTGTCTGTTGTTTGTTTTGTGTTTTGTGTAGGAGTTTACTGACTATTGTTCTGTCATAACCGTTAGATTCTGCTAGATAGTTTATCGTGTTTAGTTCGTCTTTGTAGTCTATTTCATCTAAGGGGATGTTGTTAAGTCTATGTATCATGGTTCTAAAAGCAGCTAGTTTGTGTTGTATTGGGTGATTGGAGGTGTTGTGTATTAGTGTGTCAGTTGTAGTTGGTTTTCTGTATATACTGAATTTGTGCCTGTGTTCTAGTTTTGTGATGGAGAGGTCTAAGAAGTTTATGGTATTGTTGTGTTCGTATTCGGCAGTGAAGGTTATGTTTTTATGTATTTTGTTTATGTGCGTTAGTAACTGTTCACATTGTCTTTTGTTTCCCCTGTATAGTATTAGAATGTCATCAACGTATCTGTGCCAATATAGTATTTTATGTGAGTATTTTTGTTTTTTCTAAGTGTTGGAGGAAGACTTCTGCTAGAATGCTGGATATGGGGGAGCCCATGGGTAGGCCGTCATTCTGTGTGTAGTATTTATTGTTATAAGTAAAGTAGTTTTGTTTTGTGATAATGTTCAGAGTTTCTGTTATTTCATTGATAAGTTCGTCTGGTGTGTTGTTCTGTCTGAGTTTGTTTTGTAGGATGGTGATTGTTTCAGAGATGGGGATGTTTGTGTACAGGTTTTTAATGTCAAAGGAGGCTAATGTGGCGTTATGGGGGATGTGTATGTCTTTTATTTTTGTTACTAGGTCAGTGTTGTTTTTTACTGCAATGTTGTTGTCTATTTGTGTGTGTTGTCTAATAATTTTGTCTAGATATTTTGCCAGTTTGTGTGCAGGGGCATTACGGTAGTTGATAATGGGGCGGATCGGAATGTCTCCCGAATAACACAAAACATCGCACAAAGAACATACATAAAAGAATCAATTAAACAACTATATAAGAAAAAAGACGCTCTTAACCGCAAAGCATTAACACTACACCTACATATCGCCAACACATACGGACACAATTACATGACTGAACTAATACATGGACAAAAAACAAATACATATCATACAGACAAAACACGACAGAAAAATAAAAAACCTGACACCAATCAAAACAGATATAATTCCCTCGCACAAATTCTACCCACGTACAGTAAACCTCATGAACGTCACACTCACAAAAAACGAACAAACACTCCTTGATAAAGGCCTAAAACATAACATACATTACAAACATAACAACCAAACACTAACAAAGCTCATAATTGACACAGAAACAAATATACAAAACACAGCACCAGAACATCAAGACACATTAAGACATAATATAAACAACACAATAGGAGTACATAAGACACCAGACAACAACAACCACAACTCAGAAATACACACAGCCATCAAACTGAGGGAAAAGGCACACAAACACAACATCACATTTGTAAAAGCTGACAAAGGCAACACGACTGTAATTATCCCCACAGACAACCTACACAAAAAAGTACAAGACTTCATAGAACAGAACAACATCACAGAACCAAAACACGACCCCACCGACAGATACCGAAACTCAGTAAAACAAATAGTCAACAAAGCCAAACACATTATGACACATAAACAAAAGCCCTACATGAAACAAATCCGACCATCAGCACCTACACTCCAAGCGCTTCCCAAAATCCATAAAGAAGACATTCCGATCCGCCCCATTATCAACTACCGTAATGCCCCTGCACACAAACTGGCAAAATATCTAGACAAAATTATTAGACAACACACACAAATAGACAACAACATTGCAGTAAAAAACAACACTGACCTAGTAACAAAAATAAAAGACATACACATCCCCCATAACACCACATTAGCCTCCTTTGACATTAAAAACCTGTACACAAACATCCCCATCTCTGAAACAATCACCATCCTACAAAACAAACTCAAACAGAACAACACACCAGACGAACTTATCAATGAAATAACAGAAACTCTGAACATTATCACAAAACAAAACTACTTTACTTATAACAATAAATACTACACACAGAACGACGGCCTACCCATGGGCTCCCCCATATCCAGCATTCTAGCAGAAGTCTTCCTCCAACACTTAGAAAAAACAAAAATACTCACAAACAATGACAGACACTCACATAAAATACTATACTGGCACAGATACGTTGATGACATTCTAATACTATACAGGGGAAACAAAAGTCAATGTGAACAGTTACTAACGCACATAAACAAAATACATAAAAACATAACCTTCACTGCCGAATACGAACACAACAATACCATAAACTTCTTAGACCTCTCCATCACAAAACTAGAACACAGGCACAAATTCAGTATATACAGAAAACCAACTACAACTGACACACTAATACACAACACCTCCAATCACCCAATACAACACAAACTAGCTGCTTTTAGAACCATGATACATAGACTTAACAACATCCCCTTAGATGAAATAGACTACAAAGACGAACTAAACACGATAAACTATCTAGCAGAATCTAACGGTTATGACAGAACAATAGTCAGTAAACTCCTACACAAAACACAAAACAAACAACAGACAAAGACAGAAAACAACAAATTCATAACACTAACATACATCAACAAACAAACAGAAAAAATTGCCCACAAATTCAAAAAAGCAGGATACAGAATCGCTTACAAAACTACTAACAAAACAGAACACACACTATCAAAACGCATGCCCAAAGCACAAAACAAATTCGATCTACCCGGTGTATATAAACTAAATTGTTCAAATTGCAGTAAATTCTACATAGGCCAGACAGGACGTAGCTTCAAACAGAGATACATTGAACACACAAAAGCACTCCACACCACTACAGTATCTACCTTCGCAAACCACCTCATTGAAGCAAACCACACATATAAAAACATCGACAATAACATGAACATACTACACGTACACACAAAAGGCCGAAAACTAGACACTCTAGAACAATTAGAAATATACAAACACACAAAAACAAATAAAAACGACATCCTAAACGAACAGACACAATTCAAATCGCACGCATTATTCGAACACATATCACCACACACACACAGCTTCAATCTTTTGAAACACTTTCTCGTCGCCAACAACAAGACGAGCAGCGCTACTAACGACAGCCTCTGATGAAGCCTTCTATAGGTGAAAGCCGGTTTAGGCTGTAAGGTAAAACTTTACGTTTTTACTTATAAAAAACTTTGTGTTCCGAGTCGTCAATATTATAGTGATATTTAGTTAAGTAACGGACACGTCATGGACAACGAAATCCATGCATTAATTATTATCATTCTTTAGTTTCATTGTAATTATAGTCATTAAATTATCCATTGTTCTTCTTATTTTACCTTCTTGTCTGAGCACATTACCATTAATTGTTTTTATATCTTTTTTTTCTTATTCCATTTTAAATCATATTGTTTATAAATAATTATGTAATCTGTTCTTCAATTCTCTTGGCGTTTTGTCTTTTATCTTAAATCACATTGTTGCTAAGTATTTTGAGTAAGTTTTTCTTATTAGCTTTTTAATTTTTTGGGGTTTATTCTTAATATATTCAAATAATTTCTTCTTAATAAATTCAAAATAAATTCTTCGTTAACACATAGTAAGACGTTCTTACTTATTTTAGAATTTTGTGGGGTTTATTCTTAATATATTTAAAATAATTTCTTCATAAACACATAGCAAGACGTTCTTACTTATTTTAGAATTTTGTGGGTTTATTCTTAATATATTCAAAATAGTTTCTTCGTAAACACATAGTAAGACGTTCTTACTTATTTTATAATTTTGGGGGTTTATTTAATATATTCAATAGTTATTTTAATATTTTTAATTAGTTTCTCATTATTTTCCTTTGATTTGCTTTATTCATTATCTATAAAATCCGTCCCTTTTCTCTAATGGTTAGTTTGCACTTGGTTCATCCGTGGTCAATTATTTCCTCTGTATTGGTTGTTCGGATCTCTCTAGCGTACAAAACTATTTCTGTCTTTGTGACGTATCTCACTATCATCTGGTCCTTCCATTTTGTTGCTATAAAATTTTCATTTATGCTAAAGTCTACCGTTGTTTTTCGAACTGATTCAGTTCTTGTTAATTCTTCTTCTATTTTCTGGTTTAGTCGTTTCAGTGACGGTTTCCCATCCTGGTTTATTTCTTTTATCGATGGTTGGTGGTTCTCATCCATTCCCTTATGGATTTTATGTATTTTCCGGCAAAATGTTTCCCTGCGTTTTTCGTTATCTTCCAGCAATATTTCCATTGTCTTTTTCATTGGTTCATCCATATTATTTCTTAATCGTTTGACTGGTTCATACCTAACCTCCATAAGTCCTCCATGCTCCTTGGTTAGTTTTGGCCCTTTCGGCCCTTCTCATCTCTCAGGGAATTCAATTGTGGTTCGTTTAGAGTTTCTAAATTGCCTTATTTCTCTTGGTTCCATAATTGGTATATTATGCAAATTAACTAATCCCCCCTTAATCATCTCCAATCCTTCCCGTGTATTTATTAATTTCCTTCGACGTGTTTGTCTCATTTTCTTTGTCTTCATTTCATTATTTCTGTTAGGTTTCCTTTCATATAACAGTATACTTTTGTCTTTTTTATTCTCATTAGTTTCCTCTCTGTTGTGGTTATTTTTATTTGCAAATAATATTACACCTTGGTATTCTCTAATTTCTATTTCCTTCCTGCTCTCTTCTGTATTCGGACTGACTTTAATACCTTCGGAAGTGCTGTCTGGTGTTTTATTCATATTCTTGAAACCACTGTCCATTGTTTTCATGAATTTTTCATGGTGTCTCTGGTTATCTTCTATTATTTTGTTGAATCTTTCGTTCTGTTTCCTAAAATTTTCCATGTTTTCCTCATGTATTTGTTTATTATCTTCCTGGATCTTGTTTAAGTTTTCATTTTGTTTCCTCAAAATTTCCTTATTTTCCTTAAAATTTTTATTTATTTTATCAAATTTTTGATTTAATTCTTCCTTCTGTTTCTTGGAATCTTCTTTAATTAATTCCCATAGTTTTAGTAAATCCATATCTCCTCTGGCCTTCTCCTTGTCACCCGCCTGTATCCCATTTTCCGTGTCTATAACTACTTCAGTTTCTTCTTTATTGCCTATCTGTTGTTCCATTTCACTATCCGTGACTATTTCTATTTCTTGTTCCTGTCCACTTTCTTCCTTCTCCGTGTCTTCTGCTCTCTTCTTTGACCTACCTCTGGTATTATGCATTTTTTGTCTCTAATAGTTGCCTACTCAAATTAAGTAATAGTTATGGAATCAACGTTTTACTTAACTTAAGCCCTAACAAGTTGAGCGCCAATTTGTAGTCTAACGTGTATCAACGTTAAGCCCCACTGTTGGGTTCGCCAATTTATAATCTACTGTGTATTCTTCAAATAATATTTGTGTTGTTGTGATTTAAATTAGGTATTGAGTGTTGATTGGTTTCTCTTATAGAACCGCAATGTTCGATTATTGTGGTTACGGGTTTCAATGTATTTCGTGTCCAACTATGCTTTTTCTATTGAATTGTGGAAGATGATGTTCACGTATAATTTTGTGTTTTGTTTTCGTTCTTTATAATACTGGATTATATAACTCTATTCAGGTAGTTATTTCTCTGCATTGGTTTATTAATTAAGTTAACGATTACTCATTATATTGAGTTTTATTGGTAGAGTTCTTCCTTTAGATTTTCGTCAGTTTTGATGTATAGGTTTATTATTATTCGGTTATATAAGACTGTCGAATGTCAGTGAACCATATTATGATTATTTATTACTTAATTTTGTTCACAATTGTATTGATTTAATTTAATTTTATCAATTTTTTCTAAGTGCAACAAAACTAATCCGTCTTCGTTCATGGATAATAATTCAATAATCGAATCAACAAATTTTATATCTCTTGTTATCCTTGACAACCATTCTGTCTTCTCTTATTGGATATTATTTATAATCCTATAACCATAATCATACAATGTTCTTGAACTCATTAAAATACTCCTTTACTAAATTTACATTATCTCCTATTATACCTTTACATATTGTCTGTTACTAAATTATATACATTTTGCTGTCGTTTCCTCTTAATCTACTTACTCTAATAAGTATTATTTTCCTGTTACAAAATATTACCTTTCGGTATCATTGTCCTATTACATTTTGAGATTTTATTTAAATTGAATTTACTTATATGCTATCAGTAATTATTATTGACTTCTCCTAACTCATTATATTCTATTTAGTATTTTTTACAAATTTAGTTACCTAACTTTTCTGACCTGACTTACTATACAATGTTACTGGTTTTAGGCCTATCATTACATTTTTATCTACTTCTGATTTTAATTTGTTACTACTTGCATTATTATAGAATCCTTTATTTGTTTATTATATAATTACACTAAACCCTTTTGTATCTCATTAACAATTATAGCCTTTCTGGCCAAGTTTACAATTATAATCTGCATACTAACTAAGTACATGTATACAAAACATTTAACTTTATAAAGTTTAACAACAGCTCTATAATGATATATTTGATAACACAAAAAATGAAATTAATATCAGTTAATTGATATTCTTTTAAAACAATTACTCCACTTGCTACACACAAAAAATATCATAAATATCATGATAATAACACAACATGATACAAATTAATAACATGTACATTTTTATAAAATAAATCATGCACTAATTAATCATCCTCCTCTCCTTTAATTCATCAATTATTATATATTGTCTAAGTTAGGTTTTACATTCGTCTATCTTTTCTCCCTTTCACTGAACACTGAAGTTTGTATTTATTAACATTCTTAATTTTTCTTTCTACCTTGTATTCTTATTGTGGGATTAGTCATTTATTCAATAATGGGTTGTGTTTCTGACCTTTTTATTAGTATGGACAATTATTATTATTAACTTTATTTTAAAAATTATAAACTTATTTATGTAACGTAGGGGACCATATTTTCGTTACGTTACAATATATATATATATATATATATATATATATATATATATATATTGCAATAGAACATTGCAGTAAGGGAAATGTAGCTAGGACTACATGCTGTTGTAACAGGTTTTGACGTTATAGACATGTTAATATTTGATTTTTGTCCGAATATGTAAATTAGATGTAAGTATTAATATAAGAATTGGGCAAAAGACTATTATGTATTAAAACGCCCATAAAGTATTGGTGATCATGTCAGGTGCGAGTAAAAGGTGCGAGTGCGCGTGTCGGTCGGTTTTTTATGAATAGATCATGTATAAATTAGCGTACCGAACTGAGATTTGGACAGCGCACGCATATTAAATAGCGCTGTATTCTCTGGGTGTCAGAGGCTTGCTACGTAGTATGTTAATAGGATTTTATTAGTAAAAAGCCGTTTCTATAAAGTCCTTATCTTTTAGAAGGCAGAAAAGTCTTAGATAAAATCTATACCTGCTGTGGCAAAAATCTGCAAATCGTTTCAAGTAATCATCTATCAGCTGTAGCCATCAATCGCGTGATAAGCTGTTTCGACAATCAGCGGCCCCAATTTTCCATTAAGATTGGGTCTCCACCGACGAATTTCAAGTCAGTTGTATCCTGCAGCTCGAATTTTCCAGACGTGCTCTCTGTGCGACTTACCCGTGCAGAAACGTGTTTTTGAACGCGTAATCAGGGTCAAATTTGTGACGAGTTACCCGTTGCTGTTACCTTGATGGGGTACGAACTCATTCTAAAAAAAGTAATAAGTTATTCAATTGTGTTAAACAGTGCTAGTATCGCGTGAATCAAGATTTCCGCTTAGGGAAGGTGTAATCCACCCAGGATACGCCTATGTGATCGCGAGGACACCTCAAGACGCGGGAAGGTGCATGCTCAATGCACCAAATATAAGTGAGATTAAATTACAACCCAATTGTGCCCTGAGATTAGACGGTGTGCGCGCGTACAAGAGGAGCCCCACCGAAGCGGGAGTTTGCAGAAAAGAGGAGCAGATTGTGGCGATTCACAGGACTGGCAGTAAGATGTATCAACCCACGAAAACAACATCCAAGTAACCAATTGACATTTCTTTTAAAAATCAGATCAATCTGATTCAGAGACGATTTTGAAATAAATAAATATTTTGTGAACTACAAAGCATATAAAAATTTGTCTTAAAATATACAACCTCGCTCCAGATAATTGTTTATGTGTTCCATTATTACTATGCCTAACATTTGTTTTGTCGCATAGTAAATGGCGCTTGCAACGATGGGGCTCAAAAAAATGCAAGAAATATATTAAATAACCTGTTCATTGTATTAAATTGCAATACCCAAAGTTTTGGCACGACAAAATAGTATGTTATAAAAAAAAAATTTTTTTTGTAGTTTTGATATATTAAAATTGTCTTCAGAGTGTGTATCATTTAAATATTGCATATGCTCAGAAAGGCTAATGTTTAGGTTAGAATCGTAATTTAGTATTGGAACGTTATCTGGAGTGAATTATATTATTTGTGCAT
This sequence comes from Magicicada septendecula, assembly GCA_034769895.1. Classification (NCBI taxonomy): domain Eukaryota; kingdom Metazoa; phylum Arthropoda; class Insecta; order Hemiptera; family Cicadidae; genus Magicicada; species Magicicada septendecula. The sequence goes on from CM068373.1 coordinate 274,886,539, forward strand.
GTATAGGTTAAGGATTTATGTAGACATTGTGTTGAATGATTTCTGACTGTTTACTGTGCATTGCGATAATATTTTAGAGTAGTTGAACATTAAACATTAACAATAAGAATAAGTGTGCCGTACGTAAGTCAAGACATTAAGATAAACTTTGTTGTGAGTTGTTATCGTTGTAAGATGGCGGAAGGTTTATCAGCCGATTTACAATCTACGCTAAATGCACTCTTAGCTAATATGCAATCTATACGTGATGATAATAAGCAGTTACGTGACGAAAGCAATAAAAATAACCAGGCACTGCAAGAGAGCTTAAAATCCGTGCGGGATGTTAATAAACAGCTACGCGAAGATAATAAAATATTGCAAGAAAACTTAAAAATTGTACGTGAAAGCCATACACGAGCAATCAAAACAAAATAAAGCTATCGTTGAAGCTGCGGAGAGCAAAATAACAGAAAAGGTTGAATCTATCCGCGTGGAGTTTGAGACCGCAATAGAGTTAAATAACACATGTATAACGGAATGTGAGACGCCTGTGCTAGCAGTAGAAGAACAGGTGCAAGCGCAGACGACCGCGGTCAATGATTCCATAAACACCTGTGAAAACAAATTAGAAATTTTAGAACAAAAGGTAAAACAAATACAACAGACTAATCCACTCGAAAAACAGGTCACCTATATATACAAAGCACATGACGACATCAACACATACATGAAGTTTTATGGCCTCGAACATGAAAATCCCGTACAATTCCTTACGCAATGCCAGCGTAGTATGGAGCACATCGCTGACAACCTTAGCGATGTTGACAAAATAAACTGGGTGGTGCGTCAGTTAAAGGGCACAGCGGCTGAATGGTTTTCGATCATCCAAGATAAAATTGTGGTATATGAAGATCTGGTTAACCACTTTAAAGCAAGGTATTGGAACGAAGAAATCTAGCGGAAAGTACGCGTACAGCTGGAGTTTGGTAAGTATACTCCAGGTAAGGGAAGTAAGAAGTACCTGATCCAGCTTGTTGCCAAGGCGAAACACCTGGAGCCTGTAGTATCAGAAGCTGAAATTGTCGGCAAACTGGCACATCATTTCAACAGAGGAATACAAGTGGCTGTAATTACACAAGGAATCAAAACCTTAGAAGACCTGCTGTTGTTAATAACAAAATGGGAGAATTTAGACGGGAATCCCAAAACATACAATACACATACAAAGATAAACATCAATAATACACCAAAACAAAATGAATATAGAAATAAAAAATGGAAAAGGCCGGATCGCGAACAAAATTCACCCAAATTAGGTAGTCATATAGTCGCGACCATAACCAAGGATAAAACAAATAAAAATAATAATAATAATAAAAAACAGAGTACCAGTCAGAATCAGAAATTCAATGAAAACATAAAAAATAATAACATGAGTAGAACCTACTGTGTATCTGGTGTATACCCAAATAATGTACGCAATGAACTTATAAGTGACAGTAATGACGATGTAGTTAATATGCCTAGGGATAGTAATAAGTTAGATAGTAGATGTAATATAGTAAAAGCTAGGATAAATAACTGTAAGGGAAATGTTTTGATAGACAGCGGTGCTCAGATCTCATTGATCAGTGAAAAATTTATCAATAAGAACATAGTAGAGTTTAAGAAAGTACCGATCTTACCGGTTAATAATACAACTGTTAAGACAGCCACAAACGAAGTTCAAAAAGTAAATAAGCAAATGTACATAACCATTTCATCGCAAGGTATGGAGCTTGAAACACCAGTATTAGTTGTTAAGGATTTAATTTACGATGTCATCATAGGAACAGACACTTTAAAAAAAATAAATGCTAGCACTGATTTTAGTAAAAGTGAGTTAGCGTGTACAGTTAATAATCATCAATATAAGATAGTATTAGGAAATAATGACGTTGATAAGCAATCTGAAGCGAGGTACATTCGCATAAACAGGCTGGTGGACAAGCTAGTTGTAAACAATAACAAAGATAATAGTAATAACCCAGAACAATTAACCTCGACTCAACGGAACAAATTAAACCAGCTGATAAAGAGATGTCAGGAAACTCATTCGGCAGATAAAAATGAAATACAAATCTTGGTGATAAAGTACGCTTTACCTAATGAAATTAAAAATTATTTAAGAAACATAAGTGTGGAACAACAACGTGACGACAAAATTAGAAAAATAATAAACGACACACAGATTACAGAAAGTCCAAAGTTCCAGATTGTTAACAATATTTTGTACAAACTGATTGACGGACAATGGAAAATTGTGGTTCCCGACCATCTCATTGAGGAACTAACATGGGCATCCCATGAAAGCCTTGCTCATGCTGGTGCTTACAAATGCTACCTGACACTGCGGGAAGATTTTATATGGACGAACATGGCCAGGAAAGTTAAATCAGTACTTCGTACCTGCCACACCTGCCAGACAGCCAAACATCCTAACCAACACACATACGTGGAGATGGGTAACATCGTTATGCATGGAAAAATGAATTACTATGCATTGATTTCCTTGGACCATTACCACGTGCGGCGAGGGGGATGAGAAATCTGGTGGTGTGTATGGATGCCTTCACTAAGAATGTTAGTCTTTATGCGGTAGGTAGGCCCCCAACAGATGTGGTACTAAGGATAATTTTGGGAAAGTACATCCCAAAATATGGTCATATAAAAAAGATCCTGTCTGATCAGGGTACGCAATTCCAGAATAAAAAATGGAAAGCCGAATTAGAGAAGAGGGGCATTCAATCAGTTCTAACAGCCATTCGTAGACCCCAAGGAAATCTCGCTGAGAGGGTTAATAGAGAACTGGGTCGTTTATTCAGGACTTATTGTAACAATAACCAAAGCAAGTGGCCAGAGTATCTGGAGTTTTTCGAAAACGCCATAAATGGGTGTTACAATACCACGACTGGATATACGCCATCAGAACTGCAGTCAGATGTCCATCCACAGCGTGCCTGGAGTGATTATATAAAAAGGGTAGCCACTCAAAATTTGCCGACGCCAAGCGAAGTTAAGCGTTTGGATGCAAAGTTGATCACAAGCTGCAATCGTTCAGAGTAGGCGAGTTAATTTTACTAAAAGCTTTAAATGTAAGTAGCAGTATTGATAATACCACGGCTAAGTTCAATAGACTTTACAATGGTCCGTTTATGTTAACGGAACAAGTGGGAAAGCAAACCTACATTGTTACAAATCAAAATACTAACAAGACTACTGGCAAATTCCATGCGTCGTCATTATGCAAGTACTATGTCAAAAATTAATGTTCACGTATATCTGGGTATATTAAAGTATGAGTGTCATAACGTGATTGTTAAAGTAAGTAGATTGTGTAAATTCATGTTTGTTTGGACCATGTGGGTAAATATGTTGAGAAGTGTGCGACTGGACAGTAGGAATTATGACGTCATAAACTGTTCATACTAGCTTATCTCTCTAACCCTTGATTACAGATTATCAACCTCGTGCTTGTGTTTATTTATGTTGGAACTGACAGATGTCAATATTTATTGGAAGAAAATGTTTTAGTTTTTGCAAAGGAGTATTTATTTGTTTATTTTGAGTTGATTATATGTTTAAAAGGAAAGGAATTGGTATTATTTTTTAGTTAAAAAAAAAAATTGTGTTTGTGTAACACAATTTTTTTTTATCTGAGGAGGGGATATTCCTGCAATAGAACATTGCAGTAAGGGAAATGTAGCTAGGACTACATGCTGTTATAACAGGTTAAGACGTTATAGACATGTTAATATTTGATTTTTGTCCGAATATGTAAATTAGATGTAAGTATTAATATAAGAATTGGGCAAAGACTATTATGTATTAAAACGCCCATAAAGTATTGGTGATCATGTCAGGTGCGAGTAAAAGGTGCGAGTGCGCGTGTCGGTCGTATTTTTATGAATAGCTCATGTATAAATTAGCGTACCGAACTGAGATTTGGACAGCGCACGCATATTAAATAGCGCTGTATTCTCTGGGTGTAAGAGGCTTGCTACGTAGTATGTTAATAGGATTTTATTAGCAAAAAGCCGTTTCTATAAAGTCCTTATCTTTTAGAAGGCAGAAAAGTCTTAGATAAAATCTATCCTGCTGTGGCAAAAATCTGCAAATCGTTTCAAGTAATCATCTATCAGTTGTAGCCATCAATCGCGTGATAAGCTGTTTCGACCAATCAGCGGCCCCAATTTTCCATTAAGATTGGATCTCCGCCAACGAATTTTAAGTCAGTTCTATCCTGCAGCTCGAATTTTCCAGACGTGCTCTATGTGCGAGTTACCCGTGCAGAAACGTGTTTTTGAACGCGTAATCAGGGTCAAATTTGCGACGTGTTACCCATTGCTGTTACCGGACGGGGTACGAACTCATTTTAAAAAAAGTAATAAGCTATTTAATTGTGTTAAACAGTGCTAGTATCGCGTGAATCGATTTCCGCTTAGAGAAGGTGTATCCACCCGGGATAATACTATGTGATCGTGAGGACACCTCAAGACGCGGGAAGGTGCATGCTCAATGCACCAAATATAAGTGAGATTAAATTACAACCCAATTGTGCCCTGAGATTAGATTAGACTGATTACCAGTGTGACGGCGTGCGCGCGTACAAGAGGAGCACCAGCGAAGCGGGAGTTTGCAGAAAGGAGGAGCAGATTGCAGCGATTCACAGGACTGGCAGTAACACGTATCAACCCACGAAAACAACATCCAAGTAACCAATTGACATTTCTTTTAAAAATCAGATCAATCTGATTCAGAGACGATTTTGAAATAAATAAATATTTTGTGAACTACAAAGCATATAAAAATTTGTCTTAAAATATACAACCTTGCACCAGATAACTGTTTATGTGTTCCATTATTACTATGCCTAACATTTGTTTTGTAGCAATATATATATTGTAAAGGTACGAGATTGTAGGGCCAAGATAACATTTTAAAATTACATTCTCTATGCAGTCATTGTTCACCCTTGTAGAACCCCGAGTTAGTCAACCAGATAGGCTGTGTTTATTACAGAATAAAACGTCTATGTTTTGTCTCCGTACTCAAGCAACGTAGACCGATTGTGAAATAACACCTAACTTCGCATCAGCCGTGAATCACGAAAGAAAGTAATGTAACTGCGCATTGCGCCAGGCGACAAAATATTGCTAAATCCTATGCCTAAGTTAAAGCGCTCTTTTAACAACACCAATGGGAGAGCAGACTCAAGATCACGTGACCAGTTCTGTATGTTCAGCTTTTGCGAACTAACGCCAGTTCTATTGCAACCAATGGCCGCGCGGCCAACTTAACGAGCTAAGTGTTCGAAAATTTATGTCGGCCGACAAAATAAAAAGAAAGGTTATTCTAAAGTGGAGTAAAATAATAGTGGCGCATCAACCTAATATGAAATAATCAATAACAGTACCGCGGTTAAACAGTGTCAAAACTAATTTATGGTGTGTTAAACAGTGCATTCACAGCAGAGGTGCAAAACAGTGGAGTTCTTCCGACGTTAAGTATTAACTGAGTTTTAACCAATATCATCTTACCTTTTCCTACAGAGTATAATTCAGCATAAATAAATTGTAAATCTTAAATGTACATCAGAGATCTCAAAGTGGGGTTTTAATAGAACGAATGTGTGTGCGTGTGTGGCTAAATTACGTATTGGTTCATTGCAAAAAAATAAATAGTTGTGGTATACCATAGTTGTCATAAGCTAGTTAAGTAAGAAATATTCATTTTGTCACTTTGTTTGATTTTCACAAATTGTTACTCATTCAACAAGTATTTAATCTAAATGTCATGACAGAGAGACGAAGTAGTTATTTTGCATAATAAACCAGAGGCAATTTGTTTTAGCACAAATGGTGTATTTGATCTTTGCCCATATCAAATCCAAATAATCCTTTTTGCAGCAGTTTCGTCTGAACGACTCTTGGACCCTAATCCGAAGGTAAGAGAAAGAGATTGTAATATATTGGCAATTAATTAATATTGTTTCAATATATATATATATATATATATATATATATTACATTTAATATTTATAAATAAATTTACTTCAAGATATACCTTTTTTTCTTATTAGGAACATGTTTCGGGTACTATCTTGTACCCATCCTCAGCCTTCTGGTTTTTTTGTCTGGTGAAGTACATATGTGTTGTTGGTTGACTATTATTATTGTGGCTTCCTGTTGGCTTCTGGTATTTCAAATTGGTTTTATTGTGTGTGATTGTGGTGTATGTGTTAGTTTTTTGTGTATTTTCAATGTTGAGTGCTTTGAATATTGTGTCATGTTTTGTATTGATTTGTATTTGTTCAGGTATTAGTTTGTTTTCTGTTTTATGTTTGTATATTTGTAAATTTTCTCAAATGTTCATTATGGTGCCTTTGTGTGGTATATGTTTTATTAGTGTTACATTGGTTATGTCTGGGAATTCATGTCCTGTGTTTATTGCATGTGTGGCTAAATTGGATTTATATATTTCTGTTTTTTTGTATGCATTTAGATGTTCAAAATAACGTTTTTTCAGCTGTTTTTTTGTTTGTCCTATGTAACATTTCTTGCAATCTTGGCATTCAATTTTGTATATGCCGTTAGTTGTTGTATTATCTTTGTTGTGTGAGCTATTTAGATTTTGTAATTTATTTTTATTAGTTTTGTATGCTATTTTTATATCTGTGTTTTTAAATAGTTTTGTTAGTTTTGTCATTTTATTATTTATATATGTGAATGTGGCCCATTTTTTGTTGTTGTTATTATTTATGTGTTGTTCAGTTTGATTAATTCTTAATTGTTCAGTTTTTATTTTGTATTTGATTTTATTTTCTATTTTGATCATAGTATTTTTATTGTATCCATTTTCATAACCAATTTGGTATATTATATTTCTTTCTTTGTCAGTTTCTTGTTTGTTTAGGGGAATTTTGTACATTCTGTTAAATAGCAAATAAAATGCTGCCATTTTATGTTGTGGTGGGTGGTCAGAATGTTCCTAATAAGAAAAAAAGGTATATCTTGAAGTAAATTTATTTATAAATATTAAATGTATTATATACATCAAGAAACGGACTGTAGCAGAAAGTGATTGAAAAAAAAAATATATATATATATAATATGAAAATTATTTATATATATATATATATATAAATAAGCCAAATACCACTCACTCATCAGGAAATCTCCATAACTATTAAGCCTACAAACTTGAAATTCGGCATGCATGTTCCTCTTGGCGTCTAGGTGCTTGTTAAGAAAGGGTTTTGAAAACTTTAACACCTAACCACGAAAAAACACGAAAACCGCTAAAAACCATGACACCGATAATGCTACTTTTTTTCAAATGTACACTTTCTGTAACTCTAATGTTTATTTTTTTACTTTCCTTTAGGCTTTTGGGGAGTTACTAAAACAGTACTTTTTTCATCTAACCTATAACCACAAGGAGGCGCGAAAATAATCACGAAACAGTTCAACCTGTCCCTCTATTCCTTCCTATGTGGCATGAGGGTTTATTTTGAGTTCTAAGTTCAGCACATATATTCCGAACAGGGTACGGAGACACCGTTTGGCCAATTGTATACAAAAAATGTTCAAGCAAACAAAATAAATCCTGTTTCGATTGTACTCCAAATGGTTCACTGCTGGTGAAACACAGCACCTATATGTAGGTCTATTAATATATATAACAGCCAAATACCACTCACTCACTCATACATACACTCATCACGAAATCTCCATAACTATAAAGCCTAAAAATTGAAATTCGGCATGTCTGTTCCTCTTGGCTTCTAGGTGCTCGCTAAGAAAGGGTTTTGAAAACTTTAATGCCTAACCGCAAAAAAACGTGAAAAACCGTGACACCAATAATGCTGCTTTTTTCAACTGTACGCTTCCTGGAAGTCTAATGTTTATTTTCTTACTTTCCCTTAGGTTTTTGGGGAGTTACTAAAACAGTATTTTTCCATCTAACCTATAACCACGAGGAGGCGCGAAAATAATGACGAATCAGTTCACCCTGTCCCTCTATTCCTTTGCTATGTGACGCTGAAGGATTATTTTGAGTTCTAAGTTCAGCACATTAATTCCTCTTGGCTTGTGGGTGCTCACTAAGACAGAGTTTTGAAACCTTTAATGCCTATCCGTGAAAAAACGCGAAAACCGCAATACTGATAATGCCGCCTTTTTAGTTGTATCCTTCCTGCAGTACTTTTCTCCACCACCTTCACGAGAGCAAGCAGCAGTTGTTGCCAACCGTAAACACTTGACGGAACTGTCTTATGATTCAGTTCAACCGGCCGAAACAGTTGCGGTGAATGTTCCAAAATTAAATCAAGAATAGAGGAAAGCCTACAATGAAATTATGCACATCATTGCTTTTGATTCTGGGCAGTTGTTCTTTCTTGATGCTCCTGGTGGCACTGGCAAAATGTTCTTGATCAACCTGTTGCTAGCCACAATTAGGGGCAAAAGGAACATCGCCGTTGTCGTTGCTTCCTCAGGTATTGCAGCTAACTTGATCAACGGAGGCAGGACAGCTCACTCTGCCTTCAAGTTACCTCTCAACCTGAATCATTCTGAGTCTGCACTTTGTAACATCTCTAAGCAGAGTGACATGGCTCAGTTGGTTCGAGATCCCAAAGTTATTGTGTAGGATGGGTGTACCTACCATGGCCCACAAGGGAGATATTGAGGCTCTGAACAGGTCGCTCCAGGACATTATGTGCCACAACCGTCTTATGGGTGGAGTTACGGTGCTTTTGGCTGGTGACTTCGGACAGACCTTGCCTGTTGTGCCACAGGGGACACGTGCAGATGAGGTCAAGGCCTGTGTCAAGTCATCCCTCTTATGGCCTAATGTCAAAGTCCTGTCCTTGAGAGTTGACATGCGTGTCTACCTCCAACATGACTTGAGGACAGAGGAGTTGCCTAACTTATTGCTTGATATTGGTGATGGCAAGCTTTTGGAAGAGGAGGGAAGAATAAATAGTCCTGGTAACCTTTGTGATGTTGTGGGAGATCTGATCAGCTTCAGTGACAGAATATACCCCAACACTCATCAGGCTAAGAGGATTGCACTTCATGGCTGAGGGAAAGAGCTATTCTCACTCCAACAAACGACTCAGCCAACAGCATCAACAACTTTCTGTTGGAGAAGCTGCTGACTGAGCAAGAGAGGTATGAGTCTGTGGACTCTATGGTGGAGGTCGAGGATGTTGTTGTACATTACCCTGTGGAGTTCTTGCATACTCTCGACCCACCAGGAGTACCACCTTACGTCCTCTACCTCAAGGTTGGCTCTCCAATCATGCTTTTGCACAATCTAAACCCTCCAAAACTGTGCAATGGCACCAGGCTTCTGCACAAACATGTCATCAAAGCCATGATTTTCACAGGCATCGGTAAATGAGAAACCGTCATCATCCCCCGAACTCCTCTGATCCCATCGGACTACCACTTTCAGTTCAAACGTCTGCAGTTTCCTGTTAAGGTGTGCTATGCCATGGCCATCAATAAGGCGCAGGGGCAGAGTTTGATAGTGGCTGGTGTGGATCTGAAAAGTGACTGTTTCTCCCATGGCCAGTTGTACGTCATAGTTCATAGTTCTCCAGAGTCAGTTCACCTGACAGCCTGGTCATCCTCCAGCCAGAGAGCAAAACCAGGAATGTTGTTTACCGGAGGCCCTGAGCACTTAATCTGAGGGAGCAACTGAAAGTATATGCTAAGCAAGGCACGTACGTTTTATTAGCCTGGCTATGTAGACCAAAAAAAAACCAGGGGTGGTGGTGGGATCAAAGGCCTTAAGCCCATCTATTTTATTGTTGTTAGACTTACAATAAAAGACTGTCTTAATCTCTAACAGAAACTTAGATTACCCTCTCTAACTAAAATATCAGTATGGAGAACCATACATGACTTCCATGTTCTAAGATTTATATTTAAAATTATTTTCGAAACGAATCAACTACGTTTTTGCATACTTTTTTGAACTACAGAGAACTCAAGGTCTGTTGATTTTGTTGAAGATCGGTTAAGGGAAAGGGGTAGTTTATCAGCAACGTTTTATGTTTTAAAAAGGGTAATTTTTTTATGACGAATGATAACTGCCGAAAATTCAAAGAGAATCTAATAATTTTTTGTACACTTTCCTGCGTTGTAGAGAGCTCAAGGTCTGTTCATTTTGGTGAAGATCGGTTAAGGGAAAGGGGTAGTTTACCTGCAACATTTTATGTTGTAACAAGAGAAATGTTTCCATGACGAACGATAACTGCCGCACATTCAAACAGAATCAAATATTTTGTTGCATGCATCCCTGTGAATTGTAGAGGACTGAAGGTCTATTGATTTTGGAGAAGATCGGTTAAGAGAAAGGGGTAGTTTACCTGAAACATTTTATGATTTAACAAGAGTAAAGTACTTAATTTTATAAATAAAGTATCCTGATAAGAAGCTCATAATAATCCACTGTAGAAATGTAGATGAAATATCTATAAATGAAGAGGTTAGGTGAACGGGGTGGGGGTAATTTTCTATTATTAAAATTTATAGTTGAAGGTGGAGGGGAGAATTTTTTATGTGTACTATGTTATTGGCAACAAAGAAGTAGTTTTTTGTTAAAATTGCTTCCCGGGCTGTTTAGCCGTAGTCCAATGTTTTCTGCAAAACCAGACTTTTCAGCAGTGGCATCGACTGCCATCATCAGTGAAAATCGAGTGCAAAAACGTGAGGTGGTATACGTTAGTGACCACAGTACTGTGGTTAATGCTGAAGCAATAAGTAGAAAGACGTAGTTTCTATGGAAATATTTCATTTCGAATATGATTTTAAATATAAATCTTAGAACATGGAAGTCATGTATGGTTCTCCATACCGATATTTCTTCATGTTTTGAGGGTAGTACAATCAGAATCAGCCGTTATCTCGAACACGATTTGTTTTCACCATGACCATACTTCCATTTCCTTATGGAACATGGAAGTAATAATACAGCATCTTTTTACTTCCATATTCCTTAAGGAATGGAAGTATGGTGATGGCAAAAAAAATCGTGTTCGAGATTATTGCAGATTCTCATTCTACTACACTCAAAACATGAAAAAAAGTCGTTTTCCGAAAAGTGTGTGTGTGTGTGTGTGTGTGTGTGTGTGTGTGTGTGTGTGTGTGTGTGTGTGTGTGTGTGTGTGTGTGTGTGTGTGTGTGTGTGTGTGTGTGTGTGTGTGTGTGTGTGTGTGTGTGTGTGTGTGTGTGTGTGTGTGTGTGTGTGTGTGTGTGTGTGTGTGTGTGTGTGTGTGTGTGTGTGTGTGTGTGTGTGTGTGTGTGTGTGTGTGTGTGTGTGTGTGTGTGTGTGTGTGTGTGTGTGTGTGTGTGTGTGTGTGTGTGTGTGTGTGTAGTTTTTTTTCTATGGCAAATGATAACTGCCGCAAATTCAAACAGAATCAAATAATTTTTTGCATACAGCCCTGATTTGTAGAGTACTCACGACCTATTGTTTTTGGTGAAGATCGGTTGAGGGAAAGGGGTAGTTTACCTGCAACGGTTTTTTTTTATCAAGGGAAATTTTTTTTTTTGGCAAACGATAACAGCCGCAAATTCAAACAGAATCAAATAATGTTTCGCATACAGCCCTGAATTGTAGAGTTCTCAAGACCTATCGTTTTTGGTGAAGATCGGTTAAGGGAAAGGGGTAGTTTACCTGCAATGTTTTATGTTTTAACAAGGGTATTTCCTATGGCAAATGATAACAGCCGCAAATTCAAACAGAATCAAAAGATTATTTGCATACAGCCCTAAATTGTAGAGTTCTCAAGACCTATTGTTTTTGGTGAAGATCGGTTAAGGGAAAGGGGTAGTTTACCTACAACGTTTTTTTAACAAGGGTATTTTCTATGGCAAACGATAACAGCCGCAAATTCAAACAGAATCAAATAATTTTCTGCATACAGCCCTGATTTGTAGAGTACTCAAGACCTATTGTTTTTGGTGAAGATCGGTTGAGGGGAAGGGGTAGTTTACCTGCAACGTTTTTTATCAAGCGTATTTTCTATGGCAAACGATAACTGCCGCAAATTCAAACAGAATCAAATAATTTTTTGCATACGTCAGTGAATTGTAGAGGACTCAAGGCCTTTAGATTTTGGTGAAGATCGGTTAAGGGAAAGGGGTAGTTTACCTGCAACCTTTTACGTTTTAACAAGAGTAAAGTACTTGAAAATTCATTTAAACTTTTTCAAACAATGGTAATTGTTGAAAATAAAATAATTTTGTTGCCAGGCAATAAAAATATCAGTATGGAGAACCATACATGACTTCCATATTCTAAGATTTATATTTAAAATCATTTTCAGCCAAACAGCCAGGCTGTGCCTTACCTGCCTTTTTATTGCTGTATTAAATGAAAAATATTATATTACATTAAAATGAAAAAATTATAATTTTATTGCCTGGCAACAAAATTATTTTATTTTTAACAATTACCATTGTTTCAAAAAGTTTAAATAACTTTTCAAGTACTTTACTCTTGTTAAAACGTAAAAGGTTGCAGGTAAACTACCCCTTCCCCTTAACCGATCTTCACCAAAATCGAAAGTCATTGAGACCTCTACAATTCAGGGACGTATGCAAAAAATTATTTGATTCTGTTTGAATTTGCGGCTGTTATCGTTTGCCATAGAAAATACGCTTGATAAAAAAACGTTGCAGGTAAACTACCCCTTCCCCTCAACCGATCTTCACCAAAAACAATAGGTCTTGAGTACTCTACAAATCAGGGCTGTATGCAAAACATTATTTGATTCTGTTTGAATTTGCGGCTGTTATCGTTTGCCATAGAAAATACCCTTGTTAAAAAAAACGTTGCAGGTAAACTACCCCTTTCCCTCAACCGATCTTCACCAAAAACAATAGGTCTTGAGAACTCTACAATTTAGGGCTGTATGCAAATAATCTTTTGATTCTGTTTGAATTTGCGGCTGTTATCGTTTGCCATAGGAAATACCCTTGTTAAAACATAAAACGTTACAGGTAAACTACCCCTTTCCCTTAACCGATCTTCACCAAAAACAATAGGTCTTGAGAACTCTACAATTCAGGGCTGTATGCGAAACATTATTTGATTCTGTTTGAATTTGCGGCTGTTATCGTTTGCCAAAAAAAAAAAATTTCCCTTGATAAAAAAAAAACCGTTGCAGGTAAACTACCCCTTTCCCTTAACCGATCTTCACCAAAAACAATAGGTCGTGAGTACTCTACAAATCAGAGCTGTATGCAAAAAATTATTTGATTCTGTTTGAATTTGCGGCAGTTATCGTTTGCCATAGAAAAAAAATCTACAGACACACACACAGACACACAGACACACACACAGACACTTTTCGGAAAACGACTTTTTTTCATGTTTTGAGCGTAGTAGAATCAGAATCTGCAATAATCTCGAACACGATTTTTTTTGCCATCACCATACTTCCATTCCTTAAGGAATATGGAAGTAATTAAAATTTTTTCATTTTAATGTAATATAATATTTTTCATTTAATACACCAATAAAAAGGCAGGTAAGACACACACACACACACACACACAAAATTCACGTTATTTCTGGCCTCACTCATGTTTATTTTCTTACGTTTCCACGCTTTTTAAATGGAAAGTGCCGAAACCCACACCAACATAACGCGTGCAAGCCGAAAAAATTGACATTGCTTACTGGCGAAGCTAGTAGTTAATGAATGGGTAGGCAAAAATCTTATCTTAAATTTTTTTTTAAGGAATCACTAAAAGGACGGTGGGTCAAATCGGACGCTGAGGTAGAGTTTGCTGTAACCGAATGGTTCCACAAACAGCCGTAAGAATTTTACTAGCAGGGAATCTACAGGTTAGCGCAACAGTGGAACTCATGTCTTAATGTTATTGGAGACTTCTTTTAAAATCGTTGAATAAAAAATGCTTTACAGCTCTATACTTGTGTCTATTGAACAATCCTTGTATTAGTCATACACAATAATACAACTGATTGAACTTCAAATTTTTAAACTTGATTAGTTTCTATATATATGTTTAATGTTACAAATAATTCAAATAATTCAAATAACAATCTTGATCATCTGTTAGTTCAGCGGAATAACAGTGACACTTTTAATAACCGCATAAAATAAACACTTAGAAACAACACAGGCGCTTTAACTTAACTGTTTGGACCACAGAAGTGAGGCATGCCTCAACGCTCTATGTGTACAGCGCGGGACAATCCCCCCTCCCTCCACTTCCCTATCACACCACTACATTGCTTACATACGATGTATACAAAAAACGCTGAGGCAAGTTCAGGTTGCCTCATTCGCTTTAAACGAACTATGCCGAATCTCACCTGTCACCATCTAGCGGTCGCTCAATAAAGCACGTTTCGGTTTAATAAATTTGACAGTCGCAGCAACAATGTATAATCTTTATGTTATGTAGTTCATACGTATTTATAATTTTTATTCTACAGAATTTTTTAGGGTAGGCATTGCCTCAATTGCCTCCATGTAACTTCGCCACTGATATATATGTGTACAACGTTATCGGCAACAAAGAAGTAGTTTTTGTTAAAATTCCTTCCCGGGATATTTGGCCGTAGTCCAATGTTTTCTACAAAACCAGACATTTCGGCAATGCCATCGACTTCCATCATCAGTGAAAATCGAATGCGATAACGTGAGGTGGTATATGTTAGTGACCACAGTACTGTGGTTAAGGCTGAAGCAGTAAGTAGAAAGAAGTAGTTTTTATGGTAATATTTCATTTCGAAAATAATTTTAAATTTAAATCTTAGAATATGGAAGTCATGTATGGTTCTCCATATCGATATTTTAACTACTTATTAATTTAAAGCTTTAATAGTTGATTGATCAAGCTTGATCAAATTGATCATCTTCAAATTGGTCGAGGTTAAATAGCTTAAATAGTTTCTCTTAGTTTCAAAATGCCGGTATCTAAGCTTCACAAATAACCTATTTCTATTTTCTGATTTTACATTCTGTTTTTTACTTTCATGTTCCATAAGGAAATGGAAGTATGGTGATGGCAAAAAAAATTGTGTTCGAAATAATTGCAGATTCTGATTGTACTACCATCAAAACACGAAAAAAAAACTAATTTTTTGAAAACTGTGTGTGTGTCTATGTATCTGTCTGAATTGGTGAAGATCGGTTAAGGGAAAGGGGTAGTTTACCTGCAACATTTTTTTTATCAAGGGTAATTTTTTTTCTATGGCAAACGATAACAGCCGCAAATTCAAACAGAATCAAATAATGTTTCGCATACAGCCCTGAATTGTAGAGTTCTCAAGACATATTGTTTTTGGTGAAGATCGGTTATGGGAAAGAGGTAGTTTACCTGCAACGTTTTATGTTTTAAAAGGGTAATTGTATTTTTATGACGAATGATAACTTTTGCATACTCAAAGAGAATCAAATAATTTCTTGCAACATTCCCCAAGTTTTAAGTACTCAAGGTCTGTTGATTTTGGTGAAGATCGGTTAAGGGAAAGGGGTAGTTTACCTGCAACGTTTTATGTTTTAACAAGGGTAATTTTTTCAATGACGAACGATAACTGCTGCACATTCAAACAGAATCAAATAATGTTTTGCATGCATCCCTGAATTGTAGAGGACTCAAGACCTATTGATTTTTGGTGAAGATCAGTTAAGAGAAAGGGGTAGTTTACCTCCAACATTTTATGTGATAACAAGGTTAATTTTTTCTATGATGAATGATAACTGCTGTATATTCAAACATAATCAAATAAGTTTTTGCATACATCCCTAAATTGTAGAGAACTCAAGGCCTGTTGATTTTAGTGAAGATCGGTTAAAGGAAAGGGGTAGTTTACCTGCAACATTTTATGTTGTAACAAGAGAAATTTTTTCATGACGAACGATAACTGCTGTAAATTCGAACAGAATCAAATAATTTGTTACATATGTGCCTGAGTTGTAGCAGACTCAAGGCCTAGGCTATTGATTTTGGTGAAGATCGGTTACGGGGAAAGGGCAGTTTACTTGAAACATTTTTATTTTTGTTGTAACAAGAGTAAAGTAGGCCTACTTAATTTTGATAAATAAAGTATCCTGATAAGATCTTAATAATCCACTGTAGAAACGTAGATGAAATATCTATAAATGAAGAGGCTAGTTCAACGGGGTGGGAGTAATTTTCTATAAATTACAGTTGAAGGAGGAGGGGATAATTGTTATATGTGTACTACAGTATCGGCAACAAAGTAGTAGTTTGTTGTTAAAATTCCTTCCCGGGCTCTTTGGCCGTAGTCCAATGTTTTCTGCAAAACCATACGTTTCAGCAGTGCCGTTGACTGCCATCATCAGTGAAAATAGAGTGCGATAACGTGTGGTGGTATACGTAAGTGGCCACAGTACTGTGGTTAAGGCTGAAGCAATAAGTGGAAGAAGTAGTTTCTATGGAAACATTTCATTTCGTAAATGATTTTAAATATAAATCTTAGAACATGGAAGTCATATATGGTTCTCCATACCGATATTTTCTGATAATCACCGTAGTATTATCCAGGGGTATCCAGCTAGTATTAATATATTCATATTTTTATTATGTTTACTATTATTTATATTACTATTACTAAATCATACACACACACACACACACACACAACTATATTGTTAATGTTAGTCTATATTAATATTAATTATCTGTGGGGTCATGTAGGTAAAATAAAATACCATATTTTCAACAACAAAATGGAAATAATTTGAATACTGTTTTTCAAAGGAAGTAAACTGATATTCTTACCCGAATTATCCTATTAAGGCATTCATCTGCTACTAATCTTACATTGGAATCCAAGTCATCACACATCAGAAACAATGTCTCCATGGAAAACGACAGAAGAGAGGGAAAATTTGGAGCCGACTTCACAGCAGGTGAACACATCGTGTCTGCCACTATTCCACATAGTGAAACTTTCTCTTTCCGCCTAAAATATTAAAATACGTAAATCAATATATAGAATATGCAATATGTGTACAATTTAATTTTCAATTTTAGTGCATACAAAACAACATTTAATACACGTGTTTCCAAATAATAAATACTTTTGAAAGTATATTTTGTTAACATATTATCATTGTATTTTTACCTAACACACGTTTCACATAATTAGTCTGTATCATCAGAGGGTTCCATATAAATTCAGTAGTTAGTGTAGTACTTGTTTTTTTTTTTTAATTTAGTTTAACCAGAAACACCGATGATGCAGATTAATTCTGTGAATCCTGAATCATGTAAAAATACGATATACTTACAGGTAACAAAATATACGTTGTAGCGTCACAGAACGTTCCATAAAAAGAAATCATTTATATAGTAAGTTAGCATAGGAGGAAAGTGAAGTGAACAGTATCGAACCCAAGTAGTCCCAAAAAATTGTGTAATTTTGTATAATAATTATTTCTATCAACTTGAAAAAAAACGACCAAAATATGACTAAGACAAAACCCCATATATATTATTCAAGTGAACAAGAGTGAAAAAACCATAAGACACTATAAGAGAGAGAAATAATGTCAGAATCTACCAGAATGAAGTCAATAATTATTAAGTTTTATAACTATGAATATAGTATTAAAAACTATTTTTTGTGAATAAATGGACATGATCCATCATTATATTATGTGATGTAAATAGAATAAATGTATTAAATGACTTAAATACATTATTAGAAAGAGTTTAAGTTAAAATAAAAATTGTATATTTGCAATGACAAAAAATATTAATGTGTTGGATTTGAGACCATACACCAAGATTTCATGAAAAAATTAATTATTATCAGATTTAAATAAAAACTATATGTAATTGTCAAGCAGACAATAGTGAACAGTTTATCTTAAATAAAGGAAGCTGTCAAATGAATAAAAAGCAGCCAAAATAGCCAAAAACAGTGTTAACTAAAAACATGTAATAGGCATCTAATATTATATAATTTATGAATTTAATGTTGCCAAAATGCAACCAAACTGTATTAGAAAGCTGTAATATGATATGGAGCAACTATACTAATATACCTGACCAACTTTAACATTGTAATAGTCAAGTCAGCAAAATATTTACTTATACCATGTATGGCTGAAGCCAACTATCCAGTACAAAAGAATCATATCTGGCTAAAATACTTACATAATACTAACAAAAATGAGATAGAAAGGTACAATACATCAAAATACCTTAATAAGAAATAAACTCAGTTGAAAGTAAAATCAATTCTAAAAGAATTTAACTATTTAGAGTGAGATTTGTCACACCATAAAAAAATGACATCTCAAGACAATCAATGGTGCTATGTCATCTTGTGATAAATATAAAATATGTACAAAGTAACCAGGTATCACAAAAGATAGACAAAATAATAAACTCTGTGTGTATAGTGGTGAAATAACACATATATTAAGGAAAAAGACTAATCATTGTATTAGAAAACTGACAAGAACCTAGGCCATGAGCAGAGGCCATATAAAATTGTATTTATTTGTGTTTTATTGATGTTAAAATTTGTTTATTTTGTTGTAGGAGAGTAGTAGTAGTAGATGTCCAGCTTGTGAAGGGAACTTTATAACTCCACAACAATTTTTATTAATAATATTGAGTTTTTAATGACTACAACTCAAGGTGAGGGTTGTAAATTGTAATGTTTGTTAGACTTAAGTTAATTAGATACCAATCATATTTAGTATCGCTAGATTCAGTAAAAAACAAGGAATATAAATACATTAATGGCATACAAATTGTAAGTACTAATGTGAAACTGTTTGATAAATACCAGTGTAAATTTTGAAATATCCATTGTATGAAGAATAAGAAATTCGTTCTAAAAGCTTCTACGGAAGTGAAAATTGTTCTATGACATTCCATTTCGTTTATTCTCGAACAATCTAGAAAGAATTTTACACAAATATACCGGAAGTCGACGAAAACAGTCATCCCGATTTAGTATAAAAGCGAGACAAAATTTGACCAGAAAACACTTGAAGATTGAACGCCAGAACTGATGCATCTCACACAACACTGATCAACGCAGCTAAGGCGAAACCGAGAGGCGAGAAATCGACAAGACACGGCAGGAAGGCTTTTCCCGTACATAGACATAACCGACTGACTTAACCTCAACGAGAGTCGCCAAAAAGTATCGCTGAAATAGAGCAGCGATACGGCAAATTCTAATAGAAAGCACGCAGCCAGAACGTCGACGGCCCAGGAGGGTCCCAACATTTAATAGAGAACGAATTCTGCTGTGTTCGCATTGACTGACTAACGTGACAAATAATTCCCCCGAACGTAAACAAAACAATACACTGAGCCTTCCTCAAAACTGCATGGGGATCAGCGCTGCGGTGGCAGATTTCTGAATCAACGCTAGACAGATGATTCGTAGTGGCGGCGTTTGAACGAGATTTTACTGCCAAACGTTTTGACAAAAAGTGCGGAAAAAGTAACGATCGAAAAAATTGACTTTAAATAGATTCAGTGTACACCCGAAGAGGCGAGATCGAGAAACTACCCGAAGGAAGTGTCCAGTGAGAGAATAAACGACCATTGGAACGTGAGTTACCAAAATTAAAATCATTGTTACCTGGTTACATTTATCACACAGTTGTACTTTACACGCCACACATACACCTTCAAATCACTTAGTTTTTTTTTTTTTCTCTTGTAAGGCATCTAATTGATATGTCTTGGTAGTTCAAAGGAGTCACGTCCTGAGACTAAAGTTTTTTCACATATTAAACTCATGCTTGTCAACTGAGTCAGAATCTGAAATACTAGCCGATACTTGATTGGATATATTGTCAATAATAATAACTTGTAAAATTTTTTCTCTGCAATTTTATAATTTTTATGAATGATAGTCCTTCAGACGATTTGTTTGTTGTTTTTAAAGAATCATTAAACATAACTGATTTTTCAAAGCTAAACTGACTTGTTTAAATTTTTTTCGTAGATTTAAAAATTTTATCAATCACATTTAATTTTTCTTGGAACAAACGTTTCCAAGTGGCGCCCACAAAAAGCATAGTTGTAAGTTGTGTTACAGGACTACATCACTGCAGAGGATCCAGTCAACAGAGTAAGTAACAAAAGTGCGCGGAGGTAACGCCCGACACAGATCACAACACTTTTACAATTACAACACCCAATCCTTTGTTTTACTATAACGTTCAGAGGTATTTATTATTTGAAAACATGTATATTATATATAAAGCCTGCAAAAAAAATCAAGAGTTACATATAAAGGAAAAAACAAGTAAAACAACAAACAAATATACAACAATAATAAACAGACTTAAAGCTACCAAAAAGGATTGATAGAGACAATACTGTCACAGGACTAGGTCAAAATGAAAAATTCAGACATAAGATAATGGATAGGAATACAGATTGACATAATGTATATTGAAGAATGCAAGAGATTATAAGAATGCACAGAATGTCTGTCCATCGCTGACAAAACAAAAATCTTCAATTGGCAACCACACAGGACAAAGGATTCCAAGAAATTTGTGGCCGGAGGTGTGGACACAGCAGTGACAAGCAGGGACCTCTGGAGACTGGGGCTCCAAGGAACGGTGCTAGCTCACTAAATATCATATAGCAGTAGTATTTTATCACAGAATAACACTTAACTTATGATTACTATATTAAATATCACATTTAATTATCACAAGTTTACAAACATACTCCATATTATAAAACTACACCAGCTGTCTGTTCAAAAAGTCGCAGAACTTCATACATAGCATGATAATATAATACCAGAAAGTAGGCTGCCTAATGGTGTCCTTCTTAATTAACCCTAGCTACTTTGACTAGTCACCCCACTACAACTATTTGTTAATTTTAAACACACCATGTTTTGTTGTGTCCAAGATGGCCAATTTTAATATTAACTTTAAATTTTGCTTTAAACTTGAGAAAACGTTTACGAAAATTCATGATACGGTAAACAAGTTATTTGTGATCAGTGAATTGACCAAGTACTGTGTGTTGCTACAAATATGTGGTTTACGGACAGTCAGCAATCAACAGACCACAACTTGTGGTCAGGAAGTTTTGTTATGTGTAACTCAAAGATATTCACATTTCCTCATATTATTCTTGTTATAATAATATTTTACATTTTTAAAAACAAGAATAGACCTATGTTTTTTATTGTTTTTACAATGTTTTGACAGTTTTAATTTACTGTCATCACAATTATTATCATATAGACCTATAATAAAATTAAAATATATATTAAATATAAAGTATTATTTATTATTAATAACTCAACGAATATAGAATTCATACAACAACAAAAATTTAGGTATTCATAATAAAGGTCATTTTATTTTAAACGGCTTTAGATTTATTTATTTATTCCTGTAGGTCCAATACTTTTAAAAATACGAATGTTTCAAAATTATGCTTCTATTTTTTTACGCCCAAAATCAATTTTGACTTTCTATAACTTGAAAAATATGATTCTGAACACAAAGCACTTATGATCCAAACTGAAGGTCATGAAATTATCTAAAAAATTAATTTTGCATTTCCCTGATGTCAGTACAAATAACAAAGTTACGACGAAAAAATGGTGTGTATTTTCAATTTTGTTTTCCAAAAATTGGCATTTTTCTGCTGTAATTTGCTATTATGTAATAATTAAGAAAATCCCTATTAAGTATTTTTAATCTACATTATTCTCAATGTTTTTAAATTTTTTACAATTTTCAATTTCAAACTGTTTGTTTTGATACTATTGAACTCTGAATGTTAGTTCAGTTTAATGATTTCATTAAAAAGAAAGCTACATTATCAAGTAGCTCAAAAAACATTAAATTTGAAACATAAAAGGCATATAAATAAAATAAACCTTATTTTATGAGAAACAACATGTTTTTCTCATTTCTGCAAGACTAATACTTTGTGAGATGTGACTGTTCAAAGATGGGGCTTCAAATTTTGTACCCTCAAAAAAACGATTTTTGACTCTCAATAACTCAAAAACCAAACATCTAATAAAAACAGTATTAAAAATTTATATTTATATTGTAACTATACGCGACTCTTATCGTCAATGAAAAATGTGTATGTATCGTGTGTTCGCCTCACACGTGTGGTCGTTACTTTATGTTCACTCTGACGATGTCCGCAGCGATCCTTCGAATTGCCAGTACACTCGAGTGGAATCCTTACCTGTTATTCTATAAGTGTTTGTATTTCCCAGGTGGTGCCAAATTGTTTTACCTGAAAACAATTAAAATGGAAAATAGGACGACTGAGCGTTTGAGGCTACGACAGTATGGTGAATTCAATTATTCCCGCCGCGTGCGAATTGGTTATATAGTTCGCAGAGCTTCCGATGTCTAGCGTTTACTGCTACTGTCGCTCATCCCTAGTGTACACAAATCATATAACACAATTTCCTATGGAATAAAGAACAGTGGTTACGACTCTGTACTCGTTTATTATTAAATTGTGATTAATAATTATTTAGTATTATACAAAAATTATATTTTGTTATTAAACAAATTTGCTCCGACAGTGAGACAATTATTCTCAAGGCTTGGTGAAATCGATTTTTGAACAATTTTAGTTAGTCAGACATGGCGTCTATAGAATGTTTACTTTTTACAATTTTCGTTCAATAAATCTGGATTCTTTTGGCTTACGAAAAAAAGGATCAGTTATGATTACAATAAAGTACACTACCTTACATTACTGGTACTTATATACTATAAGGAGTAATTACAATTTGTTCTTGGAGCATTATAAAGTGTGTTTCAAAAGTTCGTAATTGTTGTACAGGTTATTTTTCTCGTTCACATAAGTTTAGTGTTTTATTTTTTTAATTAATCTTTGAAAGAAATAAGATCATCAGTTTATAGTGAGAGTTAAAAGTGTTGTGAAAAATTTTAAAGAGAATTTTAATGTGAATTCGGGTAATTCAGCAATACTTATCAATCAGTTGACTTGAGGTGTAGTGTCATTCAGTTGAATTAGGTTGGGTCATCGTTTGTTCATCAATCTTCAATCATCTTGGGATTCAATCACGCCTTGCGTCTTTTTCGTATTAGTTGATCGAATTTAATTAATTTGGAATTAATTAATCTGGTCTGTTGCCTAGGTTGAATGTATTAGTTCCTCATCAGGTAGTTTGGTTCTTCATTTTAATAAATTTGGTTAATTCCTCTTGAGCGTCACTTTGGAATTAACAGTTTCTAACGGAATATTCATAAATAACATTCAGTTGTCATGGTAACTGATTATTCTGATTGGCTATTCATGACTTAAGCCCATTGTTAGACTATTTGAATTTTTATTCAAAATGATTAAATATCTTCTGATTGCTATTATTCTTCGGTCTTCTTATTTAAGTACGAGATATTATCACAACTGTTCGTATTTTCTTTCAAAGATCATTTTGACATCCCACAAAGCTGGTTTGCTCATGTATTATGTTTTGACAGTTATGTTGATATTATTTAATTACATTTCTTTCTTATTTTATGTCCTTAATTTAACATTTATCTCTTAATATGATCCACTAATTATCACTGACTAGTTACTTGCCTTGTATTTGCTAATATAATAGTTAATTTCTTACAATTTGTTGTTATTGGTTTTTTACAGTTAGGCATTTCATAGGCCTAGGTAGTAATTGGCTATATTTTCTTATTTTATACAAATTAAATATTATTTTACCCTTATACATGTGTTGTTTTGGTGTTACAAATGATTTGTTTATTTGTTGAATTGTTCTGGGTCTGTTTTATAATAATTATAAAATTGGTTAATTACCTTCTGTCAACGTTTCTCAGAATCCTATAGGGATTACTCGAGTTTTGACACCAATGGTGTCATCATCAGATCCAATATGATTAAGGTTAAAACATTAATCGATGTATATTCATCTCGTCAAATATTAAAAATTAAAAAACAACACATACATTGTACAAAATAATAAATAACACATATTAAAACAAAATAACAAAATAACAACGAAATAAAAGCAACACGCAGCCGTAACGAACCTGCACAGGAACGTTATTTTGTTATTTTGTTTTAATGTGTTATTTATTATTTTGTACAATGCACGAGGTGTGTTCAAAAAAAGACCGAACTATTTGTGTCGCACGTCAACTAGCGCATAGAGCGAGCTGCAGAATTAAGTGCTGCTAGCAACAGGTTTTGTCGCCTGAATGCCGTTTTCTCCGTCCCATCATGATCTTCAGTCTTCGAGCTACACGCGCTGTAGTGGGCACGGGCACACACCGTCCGGCGGATTTATAACGAAGTGAGAAGGAAGATCTTAATGCAATGTGTGTGTATAAAATTTTGCTGCTAACTTTGTAAAATCTATTTCTGAGCTATTTCAATTGCATTCCAAAGTTAACATTACCATTTGGGTTGGTACGCAGTTGTTGATCGATTTCAAATCAGGTCTCTTTCTGATCGTCGCCAACAAACACAGTAACAATTGTTTTTTTACAAATGCAGTAATACCATCCAATAAAATTTATCGATCTAAATTTAATTTTATGATCTTATATGAATGCGCATTCTCTCAGAAAGTCTCTGTAATTAAAAGAATGAATTACAATTACCACATCGCGAGCTCTCTTCCCATGATCTTCGATACCGCTTTGATTGCACTGATAATTAGATTTTTGCTCTCTTTAAAAATTCTTAAAATAATCGTTCGGCTCAAGCAGGCTTCCGCGTATGCTTAATTAAAAACCAGAATGTCTCTGAAAAGTTTTAACCTAGTTTTGCCGCAAAATTTCATGCGCACATGTTTTTCTTTGCGGTTTTTTCTTAATCAGTTTGTCACTAATCGCCGGCCAGCGTGCGCATGTGCCCACTCAACCTGATATACCTCAAAGACTACTGCTAATAGCGGAACACAATAAGTGGCAGTTTGTTGTCAAAAACTATCGCTAGGTGCGCGCAAAGTCGTGGCGCGTCGTTTGTGCGGGTTGATGTGTTACTCATAAAGTTTGGTCTTTTTATGAGCACACCTCGTATGTGTTGTTTTTTAATTTTTAATATTTGACGAGATGAATATACATCGATTAATGTTTTAACCTTAATCATATTGGATCTGATGATGACACCATTGGTGTCGAAACTCGAGTAATCCCTATAGGATTCTGAGAAATGCTGACAGAAGGTAATTAACCTATTTTATAGTCTTAACCGTTTCTGGAGGCAAGTAAAATCTTTAAATTAAAATAATTGTCTGTTTTCATTAGTTTCCATATTATGGTTTGTCTATTATTTTCTAACTGCTTTTCTAGTATTATTATGTTTGCATGAATTTATCTGTTTTCTTATCTATATTGGCATGGTTTATAATTGGTTTATTATTTACTATTCTCTATAAAATATAACATAACATTTAGGCTTATGGTCTGTATAACTCTTTCAGCCATATTCCTACTTATAAACTTAATCAAACAATTCTTTAACAGTTATTATGCTACTCTTGTTTACAGTTTGTTACTTCTTATTTATTTATTTATTTTTTTTTTTTTGATAAACATCATCACGTTATTTACTTTAGCTAATTACCTATCCCTTAGAACATAGGATATTTATTGGTTTTACATTTCTATTCTTTACTATATTTTTCTATTCTAATCTTTACTAGCTCACCATGGTAACACTAACATTTTGACTCTTCCTGGGATTTTTTCCCTGAATATCCTTGTATTCCTCATCTACAATTAATCTTAATCTTAATAATAACAATATCCTTATTTACTAACACTGTTCACCATTAACCTTTAGTGTTTATCACTGGTTTTTGGGCGTCTATCCCTATCAATTGGGTTTCTATTTATTTTGTGGGGTTTACACTTACACTTTGCACTTTTTATATTATTTAAGTGTTACTAGTGGGTACTCCCTAACATTAAATTCTTGTTCTCACTTACTCATGTTCACTATCTAACTATCTCTCACTTTACAATAGTTAGTTATACCGTTGATAAGTTCGTATCATTATAGAGTGATTTATAATATTTACTCTCTATTTATTTGGTTAGTGTACTTTTAGTTTGTCATTACTTTATTGGATTTTAATACTTATCATTTACATTGATTAATTAGTTGGTACTAATAATTATCATTTACATTTATCTTTTATTGGTTTCTTTTTCATTACTTTATTTGAGTTTACTTTCATTTCTCCTTTTCTGTTCTATATTATTCGTTTGTGTCTTTTCATTTCTTCTCATTTTATTTCATTTATATGTCCTATCACTGGGGTGGGGGCTTGTTCTACCAACTCACTTATTTTATTTGTTTTTATATCTCCTATCACTTGTATTGGGGCTGGTTCTACCTTCTCACTTACCATCTATTGGGTTATTATGGTTAAATCGCGTTGTACTATCGTTTTTTCAAGTTTGGTTTTGTTGCTTGCTACATTTCTCTTATCAGAGGTTACTTTTATTATTACCTTTATTTGTTTGATCGCATAATTATGTCAACTACCCATTTCTTTATCTCTGACTCATCCCTTTTTATTCATAGTGTTAATCATTTAGTATTTTATTCTTATCATGTTGCTTCATTAATGTATGTTGAAGATATGTACCCTTACATATTGCCCTGCCACTAAAATTGATTATTTCAGCAAATATTATTCAGGTGTTTGAGTGAAATTATCAATCATATACCAAATTTATCTTATTGATCACTTGTTAGTTTTGAGCTATCGGTTCTTAATGCTTTATTTAGTGTCAGTATTCTCCTTGATTTCCTGTATTGTATTCTTGTTTAATGTTTTTTATCCCTATAATATCTAATTCCTAACATTTCTTCCCTAACATTATATTGATTCGGACCAGAGGAGGGTACTTTTGACTCCTTTGCTCCGCCATCAATTATATCATCTGGGTACAGAGGAACGTATCGTCTGCCCAGGTATATGATTGCTGGATCATCTACAGTCAATTATTACAAAATTATATAAGTAGTCTAAGTATGACTATAAATAAATAACATTATGGGATTCTCCACATTATTGTTATTTAGATTACACAATACATTATTTCAAATTATAATTGTTTTTTCTTTTTCTTACTCTGTACTCTTTAGCTCTTATTGATACGATATTACTGATGGGTATGATACACATGATTTTATTGTCATTAGTTTTTTATTACTTCTCTTTCAACACTAAATGTTTATTAATCGGGTTCAGGATGCTTTTCTTGTATTTAATAATATTTTTTCATTGAAGATTGGTTATATGTTCCCTTTCTTCTTTGTGTACTTGGGTCTACGATCTCATATGTATTATTTTGATTATCTTTACTCACTATATAAGGTCCGGTGTAAAGTAGCAATAGCTTCTTGGCTATCCCTCCCATGGTACTTGGTAACTCTCTGTTTTTAAGTAACACTTGCTCTCCGATCTGATATTGTATGGGTTTTGGTTGCAATTGCTTATATCGTTGTCGTATCTTGTCCGTCTTCTCGAGTATCTTGTTGTGAAATTGCACGTTATCGAACTGGTATTCTGTTCCACTGGGAAATTGGATTAATGACGTTATTTCTCTGGGTGGTGGTCTTTGGAACATTGCTGTGTATGGTGTAGTTTCAATAAACTGGTGGTGCGATAAATTTATAAGGTTTTCGGCCGCTGGTATGTATTCAGTCCACTTACTGTGCTGATCGTAACAGTATGTACGGAGAATTCTCCCCACTTCTCTCAAGACTCGTTCTGCAGGGTTGCTGCTTGGATGGTACACTGATGTCTTGTACGTTTTTATTCCGTGGTTTAGCAAAGTGTTCTTCCATTTATTCCCCTTGAATTGCGTTCCATGATCAGTGATGATGCATTTGGGTGTTCCCACTTCACTAATGTATGGTACTAGTATTAGGTTCAAAATTTTCTGGGTAGTGGCGTGATTGATGGGGTAGAGCTTCGTGAACCTGGTGTAGTGGTCGAACACAATACTGAGGTATTTGTATTGATGCCTCCCTCCACTACACGGAAATGGTCCGCATATGTCAACAAAAACTTTCTCCATTTTACAAGATGTGGTGATAGGTATCATGGTGCCCTCCTTTCTGTCGTTGTTAACCTTCACTAGTTGGCAGATGTGACATTGTTTTATGTATTTCCGTACCTTTCTGTTGGCGTCTTTTATGTATACGTGTTCTTGTAAGGCCTTTACCACTTTTAACGCGCCCATGTGCCCATATCTCTCATGATAATAGAGAATTAGGTCTTTCTCTGTGGCTCGTGGTATGGCCATTTTCCAGGTGTTGAATTTATATCTGGTTTTAATAAAAAGTATTCCTTGGTGATTGCAGTAAAATTGGGATAAATGGTCGTCTTTGTCTGTTAATCGTTGTTGAATTTTATTCAGCTTGGGATCTTGTTCTTGTTGTCGTTCCAGTTCTTTCATGATGTTGGCCAAGTCAGTTCTGCTCTTAATAATATGGTATATTTTAATGACAGTTTCCTTTTCTCCTTCGTAAGTCTGGTCTTTAATGTTTACTCTGGACAGGGTATCGGCTACAACATTTTTCTTGCCCGGGATGTATTCCCAATTTAAATTGTATTCCTGTAATACTAAACTCCATCTAGTCAATCTTCCATGACTTAATTTACAATTTCTCAGGAATGATATGGATTTGTGGTCAGTCCTTACGGTAGTCGGGTACCCCAAGATGTATGTCCTAAATTTTCCACAGGAAAACACAACGCTTAGCAATTCCTTCTCTGTGACATTATAATTTCTCTCACTGCTGTTTACTACTCTACTTGCGAAACTGATTACACAATGATTCCCCTCTTCATCCTCCTGGTATAAAACAGATCCGAGGCTAACGTCACTGGCATCGCAATTTAAGTAGAATGGCTTGGTGAAATTGGGATGACATAACATTACTGACTCGATGAATTTGTCTTTAATATTTTGGAGTGTTGTGTCTTGTTCGATTCCCCACGTCCATTTGTCCTTGGATGACAATTGATGTGAAAACTTGGCTGTCATTTCCGAGTAATTCTTTTGAAACTTTCGGTAATAATTCCATAGACCGAGGAAAGACTGGAGTTGTTTCTTGTTTTTAGGTGTCGGAGACTTCTGTATGCATTCAATTTTTTCTTGTGATGGTGTTGTCCCATGTCCAGACAAGTTGAACCCCAAAAATTGTACTTCGTCAGCCAAAAACTTGGATTTTTCCAGTTTGAGAGTTATATGGTTGTTTGATAGTTTTTCTAACACGTATTCTACCCGGCGACAATGTTCATCCCACTTATCTGATGTTATTAAGAGATCGTCTTCGTAGACTGTCATAAACTTTAGGGCATCCGGTCCCAAGTATCTGGTCCATAATTTTTACAAAAAATACTGCTACCGAATTCACCAATCCGAAGGGTAATCTTTTAAATTGGTAGTTCCACCCTTCAAGTATGAATGCCATGTACCTTCTACTGGATGGGTGTAACTCGACCTGCCAATAGCCGCAGACAGTGTCCCATATACTAATGAATTTGGTCCCGTAGAACTTTTTCAGGATCTCTTCTATTTCCCCTGGGGATGTACGATCATTTACAATGTGTTTATTAATCTCACAGGTGTCTAGACATATTCTCACCTTCCCGTGTTTCTTTGGAACTGCTAGGATAGGGCTGGTGTAAGGTGAGTAGCTCGGTTCAATTATGTCTTCTGCTATTATTCAGTTGATTTCTGTTCTCACCGCTTCCTTCAATGAAAATGCGATCAGGTAAGATTTTTTATTAAAGTTGACTGGCTCTCGGAATTCAATTTCGCACTGATAATCTCTGACCTTCCCAGGTGTATCTGAAAATACGTGTCGGTATCTATTATACACCTCTAAAAGTTGTACCGCTTGTTGAACGGTTAATTGTGCATTCGTATTCTCTCTCTGGAAAGTTCGGATCTCTTCGATTTTTTTGTGCCATAGTTGTTCATTGTTGGTCTCATCACAAATTCCATTGTTCGTTGTTTGTTCCCCAGTATTTTCGGTATTTCTGGATATGATACGTGGTTCTGTTCGACTGTTTTTCGTCACTACCGATTAATTCCGTTGTCCATTGCAAGTCACCCTTCTTCAAGAATAGTTTGGATTTACTTAGGTCAATTATTGCTGAGTACTGGCGCAGCATATCGCAACCAATCAGCATCTGGAATGGTAATCCACTAGCTACTAAGAATGTCACTGTTATGGTTTGTCCGTCGCTCGTCAGTTCTAGTTGTACCTGTTTTCTGACGGTTCTATTCTGTCGTCCGGTCATTCCTACAAGTACAATGTTGCTGATGGGTAATGTAAGTATAGTCATCTTACTCCCTTCCTGTATTCTATGAAGTTCGATAGCGTCGATTAATGAAATGTTGGATCCCGTGTCTATCATTACTCGCGTTGGTACTCCATTAACTTTAGTCGAGATATAAGCAATTTCACTGTTGTGGTTGTTACCAGATTGGTTGTCTTTTTCTTCGAGCAATTCTTCCCTTATATTCTTTAAGTAATTATTGCGTACGATTGTAATTGTTAGTTCATTGTTTGCTTGAGCAACGTTACGATTTAACCCAATAGATTGGTTCAGTGAGGGTACAAGTAGATTTTTCACTGCCACTCTTAGTTTAAAGCCGGCTCGGGCTGTTCGTCACGCCTGTCTTGTTGACTCGTCGGCTGACTTCCGCTTATTGACGGTCGGGGTTCAGGCTGGTTACGATCTTCTTCATAGTGGTCACGCCGGTATACTTCTTGACTACGACTTCTGCCTACATTGGTTCTGGTATCCTGTCCGGAGTTGCTGTTACTGTACCGGTGTCCGTATGTGTTTTGTTCGGTACTCCGTCGTCCTTGATAATACGACCTGCCTCTCCCGTCATCTTCGGCCCTCACATAGTGTACTTAGCGATAGTTACAATCCTGGTTATTTCGATCTCTGTTGTCGTTATTATTATTACTATTATTGAAATTTGGCCGGTTGTAGTTTGGGTTATTCGGCCTATAGGGTTGATGTTGTGGATTATTTGGCCGATTGTATTGATTATTTTGGTTGTTTGGCCGATTGTTACTATTATAACTGTTGTTTGGTTGATTGACCGGATGGCTATTATTTTGTTTATTATATGACTCATTGGTGTAGTTGTTACGGCTGTTATAGTTTGAGCGGTAATTGTAGTTATTGAAGTGGTTACCGTTCTGGAGGTTTCTGTTGTCACCCCTGTCGTCCCGTTGTCGACTTCTGCGATAGTATCGCTCCCTTTCATAATCTTCTAACAGGGCTGCCATCGATTGTATTGTCTTGATCTGACTGCAGAGTCGCACTCTGGAGACCCCTCTTCATAATGAAAAGCAAGTTTTGTGACCAGGCTCTCTTCAGGAATTTTCGGCTCCAGGTTCCTCGCTAGACAGACCTTCCCCAAAAAATAGGCAGTGAAAGTCGTCCCTCTGCTGGCATCATACCTGCCGAAACATATGTTATCTCGGATGATATTCTGGGTTGCCTCCGACCAGTATTTTCCCTTAAACACATCTTTGAATTCCTCGTAACTCATGAGGTCGTGTCTCGTTGCCATCCTCCAGTTGTCATTTATGTCCCGGAAGTATTCGTCCAAGTATCCTCAGATGATTGTCCATCGATTCTCCTGAGTCTTTGCCAGCTGTTCATCAACTCTCTCAAGGAATTCCATCGGGTTCCGCTTGTACTGTTTAAAATTGATGACCTCCCGGTTGTCCATGTGTTGGAATTGCGATATTATGGGTGGTCTGCTATTAATAATTTCCAACCCTCTCTGATTTTGTCGATTTCCCGTTTCTGGATCCCTTCAATTTTATCCTGATTGTGCTGACCTTGCCTGCGAACTTCGCTTACGGCGGTGTCGATCTCCCGACATCTCTTTCCGAAGTCTGTCCGCACCTGGGTTATGTTTTCTTCGGTTGCGGTTCGTATGGACTCCATTCGAATCTGACTGTCTTCTTCAAGGTTAGTCATTCAGTTGCCGAAGTCCTCCTTCGTTTGTTGTTATTCCTGACTCGTGTTTTCCCATTTTCCGTTTATTTCGGAAATCTCTTGTCGGATCCCCGTCATCTCCTCCTCAATTTTCTTATTTATCTTTTCGTCATTCTCTGCAATCTTCTGGTTCAATACCTCCATATTTCTCTGGCTGTCTTGCTTCAGTTCTATTTTTTTATTGTTGCTGTCTATTTTTTCTTCCATCTTCTTGAAATCTCCCTTAAAAGACGTTATATTCTTGTTGGTCTCTACCCTGTTCTTGTCCAATTTTTCATTAATTTCCTCCTTATTTTTCTTAAATTCTTCATTGAAATCTTCTTTTAATGATGCTACGTTTCTGTCCAATTTTCATTCATTTGTTTACTATCATCCTTAATGCTGTCAAATTTTTCATTCATTTGTTTTAACAAACTTTCATTATTTTGTCTACTTTGTTCGGCCATTACTTCCATTATATTTTGCCAATTTGGTTCTCCTCTAGTTTCCTCTCTTACTACCGGTTCTACATCCTCAACCGATGTCACTTCCATCTCTTCCACTCTAACTTCTTTTTCGGCCTCCTTCGTCCGTCTCAGTGATGACGCCCTCTTATGCATCTTGTTCTCCTTTTTTCGTAACCGCCGCTAGATATTATCCTTCTTGTAAATCTAGCCTCACTAGTTGATGCGCCACTTTGTAACTATACACGACTCTTATCGTCAATGAAAAATGTGTATGTATCATGTGTTCGCCTCACACGTGTGGTCGTTACTTTATGTTCACTCTGACTATGTCCGCAGCGATCATTCGAATTGCCAGTACACTCGAGTGGAATCCTTACCTGTTATTCTATAAGTGTTTGTATTTCCCGGGTGGCGCCAAATTGTTTTACCTGAACAATTAATTACCTGAAATTGTTTTCAGGTAAAACAATTAAAATGGAAAATAGGACGACTGAGCGTTTGTGGCTATGACGGTATGGTGAATTCAATTATTCCCGCCGCGTGCGAATTGGTTATGTAGTTCGCAGAGCTTCCTATGTCTAGCGTTTACCGCCACTGTCGCTCATCCCTAGTGTACACAAATCATATAACACAATTTCCTATGGAATAAAGAACAGTGGTTACGACTCTGTACTCGTTTATTAAATTGTGATTAATAATTATTTAGTATTATACAAAAATTATATTTTGTTATTAAACAAATTTGCTCCGACAGTGAGACAATTATTCTCAAGGCTTGGTGAAATCGATTTTTGAACGATTTTAGTTAGTCAGACATGGCGTCTATAGAATGTTTACTTTTTACAATTTTCGTACAATAAATCTGGATTCTTTTGGCTTACGAAAAAAAAGGATCAGTTATGATTACAATAAAGTACACTACCTTACATTACTGGTACTTATATACTATAAGGAGTAATTACAATTTGTTCTTGGAGCGTTATAAAGTGTGTTTCAAAAGTTCGTAATTGTTGTACAGGTTATTTTTCTCGTTCACATAAGTTTAGTGTTTTATTTTTTTAATTAATCTTTGACAGAAATAAAATCATCAGTTTATAGTGAGAGTTAAAAGTGTTGTGAAAAAATTTAAAGAGAATTTTTAATGTGAATTCGGGTAATTCAGCAATACTTATCAACTTGAGGTGTAGTGTCATTCAGTTGAATTAGGTTGGGTCATCGTTTGTTCATCAATCTTCAATCATCCAGGGATTCAATCACGCCTTGCGTCTTTTTCGTATTAGTTGATCGAATTTAATTAATTTGGAATTAATTAATCTGGTCTGTTGCCTAGGTTGAATGTATTAGTTCCTCATCAGGTAGTTTGGTTCTTCATTTTAATCAATTTGGTTACTTTTGATTGTTTTAAATTAAAAATTGGGTCATTTACGGCTTGGCTTCTATTCCTCTTGAGCGTCACTTTGGAATTAACAGTTTCTAACGGAATATTCATAAATAACATTCAGTTGTCATGGTAACTGATTCAAAATGATTAAATATCTTCTGATTGGTATTATTCTTCGGTCTTCTTATTTAAGTATGAGATATTATCACAACTGTTCGTATTTTCTTTCAAAGATCATTTTGGCATCCCACAAAGCTGGTTTTGCTCATGTATTATGTTTTGACAGTTATGTTGATATTATTTAATTACATTTCTTTCTTATTTTATGTCCTTAATTTAACATTTATCTCTTAATATGATCCACTAATTATCACTGACTAGTCACTTGCCTTGTATTTGCTAATATAATAGTTAATTTCTTACAATTTGTTGTTATTGGTTTTTTACAGTTAGGTATTTCATAGGCCTAGGTAGTAATTGGCTATATTTTCTTATTTTATACAAATTAAATATTATTTTACCCTTATACATGTGTTGTTCTGGTGTTACAAATGATTTGTTTATTTGTTGAATTGTTCTGGGTCTGTTTTATAATAATTGTCTGTTTTCATTAGTTTCCATATTATGGTTTGTCTATTATTTTCTAACTGCTTTTCTAGTATTATTATGTTTGCATGAATGCATCTGTTTTCTTATCTATATTGGCATGGTTTATAATTGGTTTATTATTTACTATTCTCTATAAAAAATAACATAACATTTAGGCTTATGGTACAAATTAAATATTATTTTACCCTTATACATGTGTTGTTTTGGTGTTACAAATGATTTGTTTATTTGTTGAATTGTTCTGGGTCTGTTTTATAATAATTATAAAATAGGTTAATTACCTTCTGTCAACGTTTCTCAGAACCCTATAGGGATTACTCGAGTTTCGATACCAATGGTGTCATCATCAGATCCAATATGATTAAGGTTAAAACATTAATCGATGTATATTCATCTCGTCAAATATTAAAAATTAAAAAACAACACACACATTGTACAAAATAATAAATAACACATATTAAAACAAAATAACAAAATAACAACGAAATAAAAGCAACACGCAGCCGTAACGAACCTGCACAGGAACGTTATTTTGTTATTTTGTTTTAATGAGTTATTTATTATTTTGTACAATGTACGAGGTGTGTTCAAAAAAAGACCGAACTATTTGTGTCGCACATCAACTAGCGCATAGAGCGAGCTGCAGAATTAAGTGCTGCTAGCGACAGGTTTTGTCGCCTGAATGCCGTTTTCTCCGTCCCATCATGATCTTCAGTCTTCGAGCTACACGCGCTGTAGTGGGCACGGGCACACACCGTCCGGCGGATTTATAACGAAGTGAGAAGGAAGATCTTAATGCAATGTGTGTGTATAAAATTTTGCTGCTAACTTTGTAAAATCTATTTCTGAGCTATTTCAATTGCATTCCAAAGTTAACATTACCATTTGGGTTGGTACGCAGTTGTTGATCGATTTCAAATCAGGTCTCTTTCTGATCGTCGCCAACAAACACAGTAACAATTGTTTTTTTACAAATGCAGTAATACCATCCAATAAAATTTATCGATCTAAATTTAATTTTATGATCTTATATGAATGCGCATTCTCTCAGAAAGTCTCTGTAATTAAAAGAATGAATTACAATTACCACATCGCGAGCTCTCTTCCCATGATCTTCGATACCGCTTTGATTGCACTGATAATTAGATTTTTGCTCTCTTTAAAAATTCTTAAAATAATCGTTCGGCTCAAGCAGGCTTCCGCGTATGCTTAATTAAAAACCAGAATGTCTCTGAAAAGTTTTAACCTAGTTTTGCCGCAAAATTTCATGCGCACATGTTTTTCTTTGCGGTTTTTTCTTAATCAGTTTGTCACTAATCGCCGGCCAGCGTGCGCATGTGCCCACTCAACCTGATATACCTCAAAGACTACTGCTAATAGCGGAACACAATAAGTGGCAGTTTGTTGTCAAAAACTATCGCTAGGTGCGCGCAAAGTCGTGGCGCGTCGTTTGTGCGGGTTGATGTGTTACTCATAAAGTTTGGTCTTTTTATGAGCACACCTCGTATGTGTTGTTTTTTAATTTTTAATATTTGACGAGATGAATATACATCGATTAATGTTTTAACCTTAATCATATTGGATCTGATGATGACACCATTGGTGTCGAAACTCGAGTAATCCCTATAGGATTCTGAGAAATGCTGACAGAAGGTAATTAACCTATTTTATAGTCTTAACCGTTTCTGGAGGCAAGTAAAATCTTTAAATTAAAATAATTGTCTGTTTTCATTAGTTTCCATATTATGGTTTGTCTATTATTTTCTAACTGCTTTTCTAGTATTATTATGTTTGCATGAATTTATCTGTTTTCTTATCTATATTGGCATGGTTTATAATTGGTTTATTATTTACTATTCTCTATAAAATATAACATAACATTTAGGCTTATGGTCTGTATAACTCTTTCAGCCATATTCCTACTTATAAACTTAATCAAACAATTCTTTAACAGTTATTATGCTACTCTTGTTTACAGTTTGTTACTTCTTATTTATTTATTTATTTTTTTTTTTTTTGATAAACATCATCACGTTATTTACTTTAGCTAATTACCTATCCCTTAGAACATAGGATATTTATTGGTTTTACATTTCTATTCTTTACTATATTTTTCTATTCTAATCTTTACTAGCTCACCATGGTAACACTAACATTTTGACTC
This sequence comes from Magicicada septendecula, assembly GCA_034769895.1. Taxonomy (NCBI): domain Eukaryota; kingdom Metazoa; phylum Arthropoda; class Insecta; order Hemiptera; family Cicadidae; genus Magicicada; species Magicicada septendecula. Next base: position 274,923,206 of record CM068373.1, read on the forward strand.
TTCCTGGGATTTTTTCCCTGAATATCCTTGTATTCCTCATCTACAATTAATCTTAATCTTAATAATAACAATATCCTTATTTACTAACACTGTTCACCATTAACCTTTAGTGTTTATCACTGGTTTTTGGGCGTCTATCCCTATCAATTGGGTTTCTATTTATTTTGTGGGGTTTACACTTACACTTTGCACTTTTTATATTATTTAAGTGTTACTAGTGGGTACTCCCTAACATTAAATTCTTGTTCTCACTTACTCATGTTCACTATCTAACTATCTCTCACTTTACAATAGTTAGTTATACCGTTGATAAGTTCGTATCATTATAGAGTGATTTATAATATTTACTCTCTATTTATTTGGTTAGTGTACTTTTAGTTTGTCATTACTTTATTGGATTTTAATACTTATCATTTACATTGATTAATTAGTTGGTACTAATAATTATCATTTACATTTATCTTTTATTGGTTTCTTTTTCATTACTTTATTTGAGTTTACTTTCATTTCTCCTTTTCTGTTCTATATTATTCGTTTGTGTCTTTTCATTTCTTCTCATTTTATTTCATTTATATGTCCTATCACTGGGGTGGGGGCTTGTTCTACCAACTCACTTATTTTATTTGTTTTTATATCTCCTATCACTTGTATTGGGGCTGGTTCTACCTTCTCACTTACCATCTATTGGGTTATTATGGTTAAATCGCGTTGTACTATCGTTTTTTCAAGTTTGGTTTTGTTGCTTGCTACATTTCTCTTATCAGAGGTTACTTTTATTATTACCTTTATTTGTTTGATCGCATAATTATGTCAACTACCCATTTCTTTATCTCTGACTCATCCCTTTTTATTCATAGTGTTAATCATTTAGTATTTTATTCTTATCATGTTGCTTCATTAATGTATGTTGAAGATATGTACCCTTACATATTGCCCTGCCACTAAAATTGATTATTTCAGCAAATATTATTCAGGTGTTTGAGTGAAATTATCAATCATATACCAAATTTATCTTATTGATCACTTGTTAGTTTTGAGCTATCGGTTCTTAATGCTTTATTTAGTGTCAGTATTCTCCTTGATTTCCTGTATTGTATTCTTGTTTAATGTTTTTTATCCCTATAATATCTAATTCCTAACATTTCTTCCCTAACATTATATTGATTCGGACCAGAGGAGGGTACTTTTGACTCCTTTGCTCCGCCATCAATTATATCATCTGGGTACAGAGGAACGTATCGTCTGCCCAGGTATATGATTGCTGGATCATCTACAGTCAATTATTACAAAATTATATAAGTAGTCTAAGTATGACTATAAATAAATAACATTATGGGATTCTCCACATTATTGTTATTTAGATTACACAATACATTATTTCAAATTATAATTGTTTTTTCTTTTTCTTACTCTGTACTCTTTAGCTCTTATTGATACGATATTACTGATGGGTATGATACACATGATTTTATTGTCATTAGTTTTTTATTACTTCTCTTTCAACACTAAATGTTTATTAATCGGGTTCAGGATGCTTTTCTTGTATTTAATAATATTTTTTCATTGAAGATTGGTTATATGTTCCCTTTCTTCTTTGTGTACTTGGGTCTACGATCTCATATGTATTATTTTGATTATCTTTACTCACTATATAAGGTCCGGTGTAAAGTAGCAATAGCTTCTTGGCTATCCCTCCCATGGTACTTGGTAACTCTCTGTTTTTAAGTAACACTTGCTCTCCGATCTGATATTGTATGGGTTTTGGTTGCAATTGCTTATATCGTTGTCGTATCTTGTCCGTCTTCTCGAGTATCTTGTTGTGAAATTGCACGTTATCGAACTGGTATTCTGTTCCACTGGGAAATTGGATTAATGACGTTATTTCTCTGGGTGGTGGTCTTTGGAACATTGCTGTGTATGGTGTAGTTTCAATAAACTGGTGGTGCGATAAATTTATAAGGTTTTCGGCCGCTGGTATGTATTCAGTCCACTTACTGTGCTGATCGTAACAGTATGTACGGAGAATTCTCCCCACTTCTCTCAAGACTCGTTCTGCAGGGTTGCTGCTTGGATGGTACACTGATGTCTTGTACGTTTTTATTCCGTGGTTTAGCAAAGTGTTCTTCCATTTATTCCCCTTGAATTGCGTTCCATGATCAGTGATGATGCATTTGGGTGTTCCCACTTCACTAATGTATGGTACTAGTATTAGGTTCAAAATTTTCTGGGTAGTGGCGTGATTGATGGGGTAGAGCTTCGTGAACCTGGTGTAGTGGTCGAACACAATACTGAGGTATTTGTATTGATGCCTCCCTCCACTACACGGAAATGGTCCGCATATGTCAACAAAAACTTTCTCCATTTTACAAGATGTGGTGATAGGTATCATGGTGCCCTCCTTTCTGTCGTTGTTAACCTTCACTAGTTGGCAGATGTGACATTGTTTTATGTATTTCCGTACCTTTCTGTTGGCGTCTTTTATGTATACGTGTTCTTGTAAGGCCTTTACCACTTTTAACGCGCCCATGTGCCCATATCTCTCATGATAATAGAGAATTAGGTCTTTCTCTGTGGCTCGTGGTATGGCCATTTTCCAGGTGTTGAATTTATATCTGGTTTTAATAAAAAGTATTCCTTGGTGATTGCAGTAAAATTGGGATAAATGGTCGTCTTTGTCTGTTAATCGTTGTTGAATTTTATTCAGCTTGGGATCTTGTTCTTGTTGTCGTTCCAGTTCTTTCATGATGTTGGCCAAGTCAGTTCTGCTCTTAATAATATGGTATATTTTAATGACAGTTTCCTTTTCTCCTTCGTAAGTCTGGTCTTTAATGTTTACTCTGGACAGGGTATCGGCTACAACATTTTTCTTGCCCGGGATGTATTCCCAATTTAAATTGTATTCCTGTAATACTAAACTCCATCTAGTCAATCTTCCATGACTTAATTTACAATTTCTCAGGAATGATATGGATTTGTGGTCAGTCCTTACGGTAGTCGGGTACCCCAAGATGTATGTCCTAAATTTTCCACAGGAAAACACAACGCTTAGCAATTCCTTCTCTGTGACATTATAATTTCTCTCACTGCTGTTTACTACTCTACTTGCGAAACTGATTACACAATGATTCCCCTCTTCATCCTCCTGGTATAAAACAGATCCGAGGCTAACGTCACTGGCATCGCAATTTAAGTAGAATGGCTTGGTGAAATTGGGATGACATAACATTACTGACTCGATGAATTTGTCTTTAATATTTTGGAGTGTTGTGTCTTGTTCGATTCCCCACGTCCATTTGTCCTTGGATGACAATTGATGTGAAAACTTGGCTGTCATTTCCGAGTAATTCTTTTGAAACTTTCGGTAATAATTCCATAGACCGAGGAAAGACTGGAGTTGTTTCTTGTTTTTAGGTGTCGGAGACTTCTGTATGCATTCAATTTTTTCTTGTGATGGTGTTGTCCCATGTCCAGACAAGTTGAACCCCAAAAATTGTACTTCGTCAGCCAAAAACTTGGATTTTTCCAGTTTGAGAGTTATATGGTTGTTTGATAGTTTTTCTAACACGTATTCTACCCGGCGACAATGTTCATCCCACTTATCTGATGTTATTAAGAGATCGTCTTCGTAGACTGTCATAAACTTTAGGGCATCCGGTCCCAAGTATCTGGTCCATAATTTTTACAAAAAATACTGCTACCGAATTCACCAATCCGAAGGGTAATCTTTTAAATTGGTAGTTCCACCCTTCAAGTATGAATGCCATGTACCTTCTACTGGATGGGTGTAACTCGACCTGCCAATAGCCGCAGACAGTGTCCCATATACTAATGAATTTGGTCCCGTAGAACTTTTTCAGGATCTCTTCTATTTCCCCTGGGGATGTACGATCATTTACAATGTGTTTATTAATCTCACAGGTGTCTAGACATATTCTCACCTTCCCGTGTTTCTTTGGAACTGCTAGGATAGGGCTGGTGTAAGGTGAGTAGCTCGGTTCAATTATGTCTTCTGCTATTATTCAGTTGATTTCTGTTCTCACCGCTTCCTTCAATGAAAATGCGATCAGGTAAGATTTTTTATTAAAGTTGACAGGCTCTCGGAATTCAATTTCGCACTGATAATCTCTGACCTTCCCAGGTGTATCTGAAAATACGTGTCGGTATCTATTATACACCTCTAAAAGTTGTACCGCTTGTTGAACGGTTAATTGTGCATTCGTATTCTCTCTCTGGAAAGTTCGGATCTCTTCGATTTTTTTGTGCCATAGTTGTTCATTGTTGGTCTCATCACAAATTCCATTGTTCGTTGTTTGTTCCCCAGTATTTTCGGTATTTCTGGATATGATACGTGGTTCTGTTCGACTGTTTTTCGTCACTACCGATTAATTCCGTTGTCCATTGCAAGTCACCCTTCTTCAAGAATAGTTTGGATTTACTTAGGTCAATTATTGCTGAGTACTGGCGCAGCATATCGCAACCAATCAGCATCTGGAATGGTAATCCACTAGCTACTAAGAATGTCACTGTTATGGTTTGTCCGTCGCTCGTCAGTTCTAGTTGTACCTGTTTTCTGACGGTTCTATTCTGTCGTCCGGTCATTCCTACAAGTACAATGTTGCTGATGGGTAATGTAAGTATAGTCATCTTACTCCCTTCCTGTATTCTATGAAGTTCGATAGCGTCGATTAATGAAATGTTGGATCCCGTGTCTATCATTACTCGCGTTGGTACTCCATTAACTTTAGTCGAGATATAAGCAATTTCACTGTTGTGGTTGTTACCAGATTGGTTGTCTTTTTCTTCGAGCAATTCTTCCCTTATATTCTTTAAGTAATTATTGCGTACGATTGTAATTGTTAGTTCATTGTTTGCTTGAGCAACGTTACGATTTAACCCAATAGATTGGTTCAGTGAGGGTACAAGTAGATTTTTCACTGCCACTCTTAGTTTAAAGCCGGCTCGGGCTGTTCGTCACGCCTGTCTTGTTGACTCGTCGGCTGACTTCCGCTTATTGACGGTCGGGGTTCAGGCTGGTTACGATCTTCTTCATAGTGGTCACGCCGGTATACTTCTTGACTACGACTTCTGCCTACATTGGTTCTGGTATCCTGTCCGGAGTTGCTGTTACTGTACCGGTGTCCGTATGTGTTTTGTTCGGTACTCCGTCGTCCTTGATAATACGACCTGCCTCTCCCGTCATCTTCGGCCCTCACATAGTGTACTTAGCGATAGTTACAATCCTGGTTATTTCGATCTCTGTTGTCGTTATTATTATTACTATTATTGAAATTTGGCCGGTTGTAGTTTGGGTTATTCGGCCTATAGGGTTGATGTTGTGGATTATTTGGCCGATTGTATTGATTATTTTGGTTGTTTGGCCGATTGTTACTATTATAACTGTTGTTTGGTTGATTGACCGGATGGCTATTATTTTGTTTATTATATGACTCATTGGTGTAGTTGTTACGGCTGTTATAGTTTGAGCGGTAATTGTAGTTATTGAAGTGGTTACCGTTCTGGAGGTTTCTGTTGTCACCCCTGTCGTCCCGTTGTCGACTTCTGCGATAGTATCGCTCCCTTTCATAATCTTCTAACAGGGCTGCCATCGATTGTATTGTCTTGATCTGACTGCAGAGTCGCACTCTGGAGACCCCTCTTCATAATGAAAAGCAAGTTTTGTGACCAGGCTCTCTTCAGGAATTTTCGGCTCCAGGTTCCTCGCTAGACAGACCTTCCCCAAAAAATAGGCAGTGAAAGTCGTCCCTCTGCTGGCATCATACCTGCCGAAACATATGTTATCTCGGATGATATTCTGGGTTGCCTCCGACCAGTATTTTCCCTTAAACACATCTTTGAATTCCTCGTAACTCATGAGGTCGTGTCTCGTTGCCATCCTCCAGTTGTCATTTATGTCCCGGAAGTATTCGTCCAAGTATCCTCAGATGATTGTCCATCGATTCTCCTGAGTCTTTGCCAGCTGTTCATCAACTCTCTCAAGGAATTCCATCGGGTTCCGCTTGTACTGTTTAAAATTGATGACCTCCCGGTTGTCCATGTGTTGGAATTGCGATATTATGGGTGGTCTGCTATTAATAATTTCCAACCCTCTCTGATTTTGTCGATTTCCCGTTTCTGGATCCCTTCAATTTTATCCTGATTGTGCTGACCTTGCCTGCGAACTTCGCTTACGGCGGTGTCGATCTCCCGACATCTCTTTCCGAAGTCTGTCCGCACCTGGGTTATGTTTTCTTCGGTTGCGGTTCGTATGGACTCCATTCGAATCTGACTGTCTTCTTCAAGGTTAGTCATTCAGTTGCCGAAGTCCTCCTTCGTTTGTTGTTATTCCTGACTCGTGTTTTCCCATTTTCCGTTTATTTCGGAAATCTCTTGTCGGATCCCCGTCATCTCCTCCTCAATTTTCTTATTTATCTTTTCGTCATTCTCTGCAATCTTCTGGTTCAATACCTCCATATTTCTCTGGCTGTCTTGCTTCAGTTCTATTTTTTTATTGTTGCTGTCTATTTTTTCTTCCATCTTCTTGAAATCTCCCTTAAAAGACGTTATATTCTTGTTGGTCTCTACCCTGTTCTTGTCCAATTTTTCATTAATTTCCTCCTTATTTTTCTTAAATTCTTCATTGAAATCTTCTTTTAATGATGCTACGTTTCTGTCCAATTTTCATTCATTTGTTTACTATCATCCTTAATGCTGTCAAATTTTTCATTCATTTGTTTTAACAAACTTTCATTATTTTGTCTACTTTGTTCGGCCATTACTTCCATTATATTTTGCCAATTTGGTTCTCCTCTAGTTTCCTCTCTTACTACCGGTTCTACATCCTCAACCGATGTCACTTCCATCTCTTCCACTCTAACTTCTTTTTCGGCCTCCTTCGTCCGTCTCAGTGATGACGCCCTCTTATGCATCTTGTTCTCCTTTTTTCGTAACCGCCGCTAGATATTATCCTTCTTGTAAATCTAGCCTCACTAGTTGATGCGCCACTTTGTAACTATACACGACTCTTATCGTCAATGAAAAATGTGTATGTATCATGTGTTCGCCTCACACGTGTGGTCGTTACTTTATGTTCACTCTGACTATGTCCGCAGCGATCATTCGAATTGCCAGTACACTCGAGTGGAATCCTTACCTGTTATTCTATAAGTGTTTGTATTTCCCGGGTGGCGCCAAATTGTTTTACCTGAACAATTAATTACCTGAAATTGTTTTCAGGTAAAACAATTAAAATGGAAAATAGGACGACTGAGCGTTTGTGGCTATGACGGTATGGTGAATTCAATTATTCCCGCCGCGTGCGAATTGGTTATGTAGTTCGCAGAGCTTCCGATGTCTAGCGTTTACCGCCACTGTCGCTCATCCCTAGTGTACACAAATCATATAACACAATTTCCTATGGAATAAAGAACAGTGGTTACGACTCTGTACTCGTTTATTAAATTGTGATTAATAATTATTTAGTATTATACAAAAATTATATTTTGTTATTAAACAAATTTGCTCCGACAGTGAGACAATTATTCTCAAGGCTTGGTGAAATCGATTTTTGAACGATTTTAGTTAGTCAGACATGGCGTCTATAGAATGTTTACTTTTTACAATTTTCGTACAATAAATCTGGATTCTTTTGGCTTACGAAAAAAAAGGATCAGTTATGATTACAATAAAGTACACTACCTTACATTACTGGTACTTATATACTATAAGGAGTAATTACAATTTGTTCTTGGAGCGTTATAAAGTGTGTTTCAAAAGTTCGTAATTGTTGTACAGGTTATTTTTCTCGTTCACATAAGTTTAGTGTTTTATTTTTTTAATTAATCTTTGACAGAAATAAAATCATCAGTTTATAGTGAGAGTTAAAAGTGTTGTGAAAAAATTTAAAGAGAATTTTTAATGTGAATTCGGGTAATTCAGCAATACTTATCAACTTGAGGTGTAGTGTCATTCAGTTGAATTAGGTTGGGTCATCGTTTGTTCATCAATCTTCAATCATCTTGGGATTCAATCACGCCTTGCGTCTTTTTCGTATTAGTTGATCGAATTTAATTAATTTGGAATTAATTAATCTGGTCTGTTGCCTAGGTTGAATGTATTAGTTCCTCATCAGGTAGTTTGGTTCTTCATTTTAATCAATTTGGTTACTTTTGATTGTTTTAAATTAAAAATTGGGTCATTTACGGCTTGGCTTCTATTCCTCTTGAGCGTCACTTTGGAATTAACAGTTTCTAACGGAATATTCATAAATAACATTCAGTTGTCATGGTAACTGATTCAAAATGATTAAATATCTTCTGATTGGTATTATTCTTCGGTCTTCTTATTTAAGTATGAGATATTATCACAACTGTTCGTATTTTCTTTCAAAGATCATTTTGGCATCCCACAAAGCTGGTTTTGCTCATGTATTATGTTTTGACAGTTATGTTGATATTATTTAATTACATTTCTTTCTTATTTTATGTCCTTAATTTAACATTTATCTCTTAATATGATCCACTAATTATCACTGACTAGTCACTTGCCTTGTATTTGCTAATATAATAGTTAATTTCTTACAATTTGTTGTTATTGGTTTTTTACAGTTAGGTATTTCATAGGCCTAGGTAGTAATTGGCTATATTTTCTTATTTTATACAAATTAAATATTATTTTACCCTTATACATGTGTTGTTCTGGTGTTACAAATGATTTGTTTATTTGTTGAATTGTTCTGGGTCTGTTTTATAATAATTGTCTGTTTTCATTAGTTTCCATATTATGGTTTGTCTATTATTTTCTAACTGCTTTTCTAGTATTATTATGTTTGCATGAATGCATCTGTTTTCTTATCTATATTGGCATGGTTTATAATTGGTTTATTATTTACTATTCTCTATAAAAAATAACATAACATTTAGGCTTATGGTACAAATTAAATATTATTTTACCCTTATACATGTGTTGTTTTGGTGTTACAAATGATTTGTTTATTTGTTGAATTGTTCTGGGTCTGTTTTATAATAATTATAAAATAGGTTAATTACCTTCTGTCAACGTTTCTCAGAACCCTATAGGGATTACTCGAGTTTCGATACCAATGGTGTCATCATCAGATCCAATATGATTAAGGTTAAAACATTAATCGATGTATATTCATCTCGTCAAATATTAAAAATTAAAAAACAACACACACATTGTACAAAATAATAAATAACACATATTAAAACAAAATAACAACGAAATAAAAGCAACACGCAGCCGTAACGAACCTGCACAGGAACGTTATTTTGTTATTTTGTTTTAATGAGTTATTTATTATTTTGTACAATGTACGAGGTGTGTTCAAAAAAAGACCGAACTATTTGTGTCGCACATCAACTAGCGCATAGAGCGAGCTGCAGAATTAAGTGCTGCTAGCGACAGGTTTTGTCGCCTGAATGCCGTTTTCTCCGTCCCATCATGATCTTCAGTCTTCGAGCTACACGCGCTGTAGTGGGCACGGGCACACACCGTCCGGCGGATTTATAACGAAGTGAGAAGGAAGATCTTAATGCAATGTGTGTGTATAAAATTTTGCTGCTAACTTCGTAAAATCTATTTCTGAGCTATTTCAATTGCATTCCAAAGTTAACATTACCATTTGGGTTGGTACGCAGTTGTTGATCGATTTCAAATCCGGTCTCTTTCTGATCGTCGCTAACAAACACAGTAAGAATTGTTTTTTTACAAATGCAGTAATACCATCCAATAAAATTTATCGATCTAAATTTAATTTTACGATCTTATTTGAATGCGCATTCTCTCAGAAAGTCTCGGTAATTAAAAGAATGAATTACAATTACCTGTGCAGGTTCGTTACGGCTGCGTGTTGCTTTTATTTCATTGTTATTTTGTTTTAATGTGTTATTTATTATTTTGTACAATGTATGCGTTGTTTTTTAATTTTTAATATTTGACGAGATGAACATTGTTACAAACCTTCTTCTGTCGTGTCTTTATTACTTCAAAACTCTCGCCTAATTAAGCCCAAGTATTTGTGATATAAATATACTTATAAGTGTCATATAATAACTCCTGCAAATCAATGTTAATTTATTTATAAAATTATTTATTAAGTGGTTGATATTATTCGGTTGTTGATCATAGACCTGTGTTAATTAGTTGTCAAGTGTTTTACCAGAGAAAAACGCTATATTACAGTTATTACAGTGATTAATTCAGTATTTTTCTCCAACCCTTGTCGGTATGTATTATCTAAATTGAAAAGAGCGGAGAGCGGAGAGAGTAAGTTAGTTCTCTATTCTCCCGTATTCACCAGCTGTCTGCAAACGAGCGCTGTTGTTGGCGATTGACCCGTTATTATAGGTTAAGTCGTTCCACTTGATGCTTTTATCACTTTCTTTCTCTGTAAAATACACCCTATTCGAAATACAATAATTATTCTATAATAACACAAAATCGTCAAATACAAGAAGGGTTCTTTATTTTATCTAATTTTAAAATTCCAACAGTTGCCTTCTCCTGCTATTAATACATCATATCGATCACACAATACAGAATCGATTTGTTATTGAAATCGTGTTTTAGATGTTACAATTTAATTATAATTTTCAGTTTGTCTTTTATCTCAGGGTACATGTAGTTCTTTTAACTATTAGTAAGGTCAGGTAATGCAAATTCAGGTTACTAGGTATTACAATTTAATTTAAAATCTTATTATATAAAGTATTAACATAAGCAGGTTTTTTTACCAAACGTTTGCAAGATACTCGTTAAGGCAGTGTTCCACTAACGATGACAGATAGCCAAGTGATGAAGAATGGCTTGAATATATCCACCTCCAGCTTCTCAATAAAAGTTGGTGTTAGTGTCCCAGGATGTAATGGAAAGTTCAGTTCTTGATCTTCGCTGATTTTTCGTTTCTGGTGGTCACAGGTCCCGACGGAATTAGTGTAGTATTAAGTTCTTGCTCTGTAGTTAAAAGTGAGGTTCGGTATGTAAATTTAATTCTCTTTATTTTTTGTTGTACGGTATTTATTCACTTCGACTTTTCCAGGTATAGGTTATCTTCATTTATTTATTGTTTCCATTATTACTCATTTGACGGTAGGTTTAGTTAATTTATTCTTTAGATTTTTTATTTGAATTTTGTTGATAGGTATTTTATATTCTCGAAGTGATAGTCTCGGAAGTCGTCCAATCCGTCTTTTTAATCAGTTATTATATATTAATTTGGATCGATAATAATTTTATTCATTAGGTTGCTTGGTTTTTTCGAGATTTATAACGACTGAACTGTCCTCGTTCATATATAACAATTGAATGTCCAAATCAACAAGATATCTTGCATTTTGTTGCCCTAACAACCATCTTCCTCTTATGTTATTGGATAATATTTGTTATCCTAGAGCCGTAATTAGGAAATATTCTTACACTTATTTAATAAAATACTCCCTTATTATAATTACATTAAATCACATAAAACTTTCACTTAATCTGCCTTATTAAACCGTATACATTTTACTACATTTTCTTCTTAATCAACTTATTTTAAAAGGTATTATTTTCCTTTTACAAAATACTAAATTTAGGCCTATTGGTTTTATTACGTGTGTTATAATTTTTTGTTTTTAATTTAATTTTTCTGACCTGACCTACTGTAAAAAGAGTCACTGGCTTATGGCCAATTATTCCAATTTTAATTTCCTGATTTCAATTTATTATTATTATTTAGTGGATGGTTAGTGAGGATCGGTCAATAATACAACTTTTAGTTATTTTGCGTCGACGTTTCGACAATATTTATTGTCATCTTCAGGACAATTGTTGCTGACGCCAAACACACACTGTGACATCAGTGTGACAACAGGAATTGTCCTGAAGATGACAATAAATATTGTCGAAACGTCGACGCAAAATAACTAAAAGTTGTATTATTGACCTATCCTCACTAACCATCCACTAAAACATTCACTGATTGACGGTCACTAAAAACTTAAGGATTATTATTTAGCTTATCATTGAACCCTTCATTGGTTCTTAACATAATCATAATCACCACTTGACAATTCTTTAACAATTACTGTCTTCCTGGCCAAGTTAACAAATATTATTTTAAGACATCTTCATTAATTATTCAGAGTAAACATATTTAACATGATACAATACATAATAAATACACTTGTATTTAATTACTTAAATACATGTTTCACATGAATGAAATTAGTATCCCTTACTTAATACTTTCTTAAAGCAATGGCTTCACACCTGCTACATACAAAACACAAAATAAATATCATGTAAACACAATATCATGATAAAGCACAACAACAGGTACATCTTTATAAAACATTAAATATTAATTAAACAGTCTATTATATTCAAACTCATCCACAGTAAATTCATTTCATTAAACACAGTGTTTATAGTTTACATCTTCCACTGATCACTCCATATTTTATATTTAGATACATTTTTACTATTTTATTACCTAGTAACCTTACTAGGTGTCATCAATACATTTTTTATAGGTGAGGTTTGCCCTCCTGACCTTAATTATGGCATTCATTGGGTATTGTTTTAAGTTTCTATTGACAAAGTGTTTATGTAACGTTTGTGACCTTAACTTTGTTACGTTACAATATACATCGATTAATGTTTTAACCTTAATCATATTGGATCTGATGATGACACCATTGGTGTCGAAACTCGAGTAATCCCTATAGGATTCTGAGAAACGTTGACAGAAGGTAATTAACCTATTTTATAGTCTTAACCGTTTCTGGAGGCAAGTAAAATCTTTAAATTATAATAATTGTCTGTTTTCATTAGTTTCCATATTATGGTTTGTCTATTATTTTCTAACTGCTTTTCTAGTATTATTATGTTTGCATGAATTTATCTGTTTTCTTATCTATATTGGCATGGTTTATAATTGGTTTATTATTTACTATTCTCTATAAAATATAACATAACATTTAGGCTTATGGTCTGTATAACTCTTTCAGCCATATTCCTACTTATAAACTTAATCAAACAATTCTTTAACAGTTATTATGCTACTCTTGTTTACAATTTGTTACTTCTTATTTATTTATTTATTTTTCTTTGATAAACATCATCACGTTATTTACTTTAGCTAATTACCTATCCCTTAGAACATAGGATATTTATTGGTTTTACATTTCTATTCTTTACTATATTTTTCTATTCTAATCTTTACTAGCTCACCATGGTAACACTAACCTAACATTTTGACTCTTCCTGGGATTTTTTCGCTGAATATCCTTGTATTCCTCATCTACAATTAATCTTAATCTTAATAATAACAATATCCTTATTTACTAACACTGTTCACCACTATCCTTTAGTGTTTATCACTGGTTTTTGGGCATCTATCCCTATCAATAGGGTTTCTATTTATTTTGTGGGGTTTACACTTACACTTTGCACTTTTTATATTATTTAAGTGTTACTAGTGGGTATTCCCTAACATTAAATTCTTGTTCTCACTTACTCATGTTCACTATCTAACTATCTCTCACTTTACAATAGCTAGTTATACCGTTGATAAGTTCATATCATTATAGAGTGATTTATAATATTTACTCTCTATTTATTTGGTTAGTGTACTTTTAGTTTGTCATTACTTTATTGGATTTTAATACTTATCATTTACATTGATTAATTAGTTGGTACTAATAATTATCATTTATATTTATCATTTATTGGTTTCTTTTTCATTACTTTATTTGAGTTTACTTTCATTTCTCCTTTTCTGTTCTATATTATTCGTTTGTGTCTTTTCATTTCTTCTCATTTTATTTCATTTATATGTCCTATCACTGGGGTTGGGGCTTGTTCTACCAACTCACTTATTTTATTTGTTTTTATATCTCCTATCACTTGTATTGGGGCTGGTTCTACCTTCTCACTTACCATGTATTGGGTTATTATGGTTAAATCGCGTTGTACTATCGTTTTTTCAAGTTTGGTTTTGTTGCTTGCAACATTTCTCTTATCAGAGATTACTTTTATTATTACCTTTATTTGTTTGATCGCATAATTATGTTAACTACCCATTTCTTTATCTCTGACTCATCCCTTTTTATTCATAGTGTTAATGATTTAGTATTTTATTCTTATCATGTTGCTTCATAAATGTATGCTGAAGATATGTACCCTTACAATATTAAAGGCATTTAAATTGTCTTTAAAATGAATACTGTTATGTTATTAGTAAAAATAACATTACACAAAAAAAAACGTGTTCTTAAAAATTAACACAACTGCTAACAGATATTGTTTACATTATTTTATATATGCTTAAGTTTTTAAGATTTTTTTCAACCATTACTTTCTCGAATTACACTTTGAAAGTTTAATATATGATTGAATTTTTTTATTTTTCCTAATTACTTGAATTTAGCAAAAAAAAAAAAAAAAAAAAGAGCACTAAATAAAGTTTGTTTTATGACTAAGTTTTTTTTTTTTTTAACACTCCATGAGTTCAGTCTACACTTGAAGTAACTGTCTAACAGTTGTCCACTACAAGTAACTGATACCAGTGATGAAGTGGCGGAATAGTTTTTATGATTACAGGTAATGTTACAAGTAAATAATAAAATTTCAGGATTTACAAAGATGTTTAACTATTTTTTTAACTGACTTCATTTTCTCTTTACATTTGAACATAAAAAAATATGGCTGGATTTGTACATTTGGCCCTCCCCCCTTAAAATTGGTTATTTTGACTCCCCTATATATTTTATAATAATTTTGATCCTAAATTCTTAATTAGCAACCTTCAAAACATAAGTGTACATATTTTTAATAATTTATTCCGAATAGTTTATTCAAAAATAATTTAATTTTCAAAATTTAGAGGTTGTTTTCACCCTTCAAAGTATGTACACAAAACTTCTTTTAACTTTTATTAGACACTATGTACAAGACACTACAAAAGGTTTAATGTCGATTCATTCTATTAAAAGAATTCAGAGGTTTGCCCACTTTTTCTGGTTTCGTTAAATCAATTACATGTTAAATATCACTATAATATTGACGACTCGGAACACAAAGTTTTTTATAAGTAAAAACGTAAAGTTTTACCTTACAGCCTAAACCGGCTTTCACCTATAGAAGGCTTCATCAGAGGCTGTCGTTAGTAGCGCTGCTCGTCTTGTTGTTGGCGACGAGAAAGTGTTTCGAAAGATTGAAGCTGTGTGTGTGTGGTGAGATGTGTTCGAATAATGCGTGCGATTTGAATTGTGTCTGTTCGTTTAGGATGTCGTTTTTATTTGTTTTTGTGTGTTTGTATATTTCTAATTGTTCTAGAGTGTCTAGTTTTCGGCCTTTTGTGTGTACGTGTAGTATGTTCATGTTATTGTCGATGTTTTTATATGTGTGGTTTGCTTCAATGAGGTGGTTTGCGAAGGTAGATTCTGTAGTGGTGTGGAGTGCTTTTGTGTGTTCAATGTATCTCTGTTTGAAGCTACGTCCTGTCTGGCCTATGTAGAATTTACTGCAATTTGAACAATTTAGTTTATATACACCGGGTAGATCGAATTTGTTTTGTGCTTTGGGCATGCGTTTTGATAGTGTGTGTTCTGTTTTGTTAGTAGTTTTGTAAGCGATTCTGTATCCTGCTTTTTTGAATTTGTGGGCAATTTTTTCTGTTTGTTTGTTGATGTATGTTAGTGTTATGAATTTGTTGTTTTCTGTCTTTATCTGTTGTTTGTTTTGTGTTTTGTGTAGGAGTTTACTGACTATTGTTCTGTCATAACCGTTAGATTCTGCTAGATATTTTATCGTGTTTAGTTCGTCTTTGTAGTCTATTTCATCTAAGGGGATGTTGTTAAGTCTATGTATCATGGTTCTAAAAGCAGCTAGTTTGTGTTGTATTGGGTGATTGGAGGTGTTGTGTATTAGTGTGTCAGTTGTAGTTGGTTTTCTGTATATACTGAATTTGTGCCTGTGTTCTAGTTTTGTGATGGAGAGGTCTAAGAAGTTTATGGTATTGTTGTGTTCGTATTCGGCAGTGAAGGTTATGTTTTTATGTATTTTGTTTATGTGCGTTAGTAACTGTTCACATTGTCTTTTGTTTCCCCTGTATAGTATTAGAATGTCATCAACGTATCTGTGCCAATATAGTATTTTATGTGAGTATTTTTGTTTTTTCTAAGTGTTGGAGGAAGACTTCTGCTAGAATGCTGGATATGGGGGAGCCCATGGGTAGGCCATCGTTCTGTGTGTAGTATTTATTGTTATAAGTAAAGTAGTTTTGTTTTGTGATAATGTTCAGAGTTTCTGTTATTTCATTGATAAGTTCGTCTGGTGTGTTGTTCTGTTTGAGTTTGTTTTGTAGGATGGTGATTGTTTCAGAGATGGGGATGTTTGTGTACAGGTTTTTAATGTCAAAGGAGGCTAATGTGGCATTATGGGGGATGTGTATGTCTTTTATTTTTGTTACTAGGTCAGTGTTGTTTTTTACTGCAATGTTGTTGTCTATTTGTGTGTGTTGTCTAATAATTTTGTCTAGATATTTTGCCAGTTTGTGTGCAGGGGCATTACGGTAGTTGATAATGGGGCGGATCGGAATGTCTTCTTTATGGATTTTGGGAAGCGCTTGGAGTGTAGGTGCTGATGGTCGGATTTGTTTCATGTAGGGCTTTTGTTTACAGAATCTACCTTCGCAAACCACCTCATTGAAGCAAACCACACATATAAAAACATCGACAATAACATGAACATACTACACGTACACACAAAAGGCCGAAAACTAGACACTCTAGAACAATTAGAAATATACAAACACACAAAAACAAATAAAAACGACATCCTAAACGAACAGACACAATTCAAATCGCACGCATTATTCGAACACATCTCACCACACACACACAGCTTCAATCTTTCGAAACACTTTCTCGTCGCCAACAACAAGACGAGCAGCGCTACTAACGACAGCCTCTGATGAAGCCTTCTATAGGTGAAAGCCGGTTTAGGCTGTAAGGTAAAACTTTACGTTTTTACTTATAAAAAACTTTGTGTTCCGAGTCGTCAATATTATAGTGATATTTAGTTAAGTAACGGACACGTCATGGACAACGAAATCCAAGAATTACATGTTCATGTCATGACATTCTCACAAAAAATTAGAAATGCACCAGGTAGCTGTAACATTTGTCCCACAGTTTCTGACACAGAATTAGAGACACAATCATATATTTACTTTGAAAGAATGACAATTTCAAATGATTAAATACATTTGTAAACAATGCATAACCTGACTACTAAACAATCCATGGGCATGATCACGTTAAGATCCAATAACTACAAAATGAATTAACTTCTTTGAAGTCATTAATTCATTTTGGAGAAATGCATACAAATTGATTTTTATTACATTTAAATTATTTTTTTATTTATTGAAATACTGAGCTGTTCCTGATCCTGATCGCACTAAACTATTTTCTCAGCACCCTAACCACATTGCTTTCCTCTTTCTACAATGCAGTCACCCATTTTTTTTGTACGAGGCTCTTTTATTGTGCAAACGATCCAATAAGTAAGAACTAATCATTGCATGGATACTAAAGTTCTGAACAAAATGATTTGGCAACCTCTTAAGGATCTCTAAATTATGTTTGATTGAGTCAATATATTACAAAAACAAACGAATGAAAAAAGTAAAGAAAATCGATCATAAAACACGTTTACACAATACGAATACTACGAAGTTTACATCCACTCTACAGCTAGGTTATGTTCAAGTACCTTGCTGCCGATTCATCTGTTACAGCCGCCGAAGAATCTTTTATGATTTTTAGTGCCTCCAGGGCTTTAACCAATTTTTCCAAAGCAGACATTTCACAGATTTTTAATTATAGCCAGACTATATACACTACTACATAACTACGCTACAAAAATAATCATTAAACATTGACATAACTAAATGCTTCTAAAACAGCTGACGCATCACTGCCGATGATATTACATCTCACCAAATTAAATGTAAAAAATCGCTTTCAAAAGCATACAATGCTTCTTCCAATATTGTATTGTTTTCGCGCAACTGCTGGCCTTTATTTGCGTAAGACCGTAGTGTATAAAATCTGTGGGTAGAAGCCATAACTTGATAAGTCGACTTTTTCTAATTTTACAGGAGAGCAGTTTTAAGTTAGAATTGCTATGGTAAATCCAAATTTGAACCAAATTTATTACCTTAATGGTTTTCTTGCAGCTTAAATTATAAACTTTTAATGTCATAAAAATGAGATGAAAAGAACAATGCATCAAATGAGATATTTACGATTTTATAACTTAACAAGTTTTGCCATCTTTAAAAATAAATATATTCTTAATAGTAAAAACAGGAAAAATAATAACTTTTTCCTACAAAATATGAAAAACTTTTATTGGAACAATAGTAACTTAATATTATGGAACAATAGTATCTTGATAATTAATGATCAGTCTTAGTATTACTCTCGGTGGTTTAGTCGCAGCCTTCATCCTCAGAATCGTCTTCATCACCCAGCTCGTCAAATTCCCGAGCTTGTGCACTAGTTGGTAGGTTTTTGTAGAACCTGTGACAGTCTTTGTCTATTAGGTCAAGTATTGACAGAAGATCCCTTTTTTTCTTCGGATTTATTCCTAGCACCCTCGAATACGAGCTCGGAACTTGCAGACTTTCTGTAGAAATCCTCCTGCCTTTTCTGTCCCTGATCAGGTTAAGTACACGAAATTGTGAGAAAGGATTTAGATCGTATTTGAAATAAACAATCCCAAACTCCTTTGTGTATCTCAACCATTTAATTTGATGCCAATTTACTGGATTTTTTTCTGTGTCCTTGGTTCGATGCACCAAAACGTTGTTTTTCAAAAGTACAGAGAATGCCTTAAAATCTTTGAAAAACATTTCAATCACCTTAAACCTTTTTTTCCCTTTTAGGGATCTCACAAATTGACACCAGTCACGAGGTACCATAATCCTTAGGTTTTCTTCATTATTTGTTGATGATCCAGACGATACCAAACGTTTTTTTGAACGTTCAATCCTGGCATGGTCACCGTCACATTCCAGGCGTGTATGACCTGGTAAAAGGAACTTCTGGTCTACAACTTGGAGAGAATCTTTTTTTACATAAAGCATACATAAACATGACTCCAATGTTAATATTGCGGTTCTGACCGTCACATGTGTCAGAGTATGTAATAAGTTGTTCAGTACTATCAGGAAGATCCAAAATCTTTTTTAAAATGCAGGAGCCAATTTGCTCAGAACCTCTCCCTCCCTCAAGTTCGCTCCACATGTAACACTCTGATGATTCATCACTTGCACAATCACGGATTGTAAGGTTATACATCGATAGTAACCTTTTGTAGTATGCTATGTTAGATGTAAGAAAAGGCACTGGAGGTACCTGCTGTAGATCAAACACCAAAACTCGTTGATAGTCAGTAGTTTTAGCACTAGCCTTGTCTTCTCGTTTTCTATCATAACCTTCCTGTGCTTCTAAAACATGTGATTTGTAGCAGTCGTCAATTGCATCACGGTCTTGTTTATTTGAAGCGGACCTCTTACTAACATTAAATGCATCACAAGTTTTGCATGTACAATATACAGTTGCTTAAACTTGTACCCTGTAGTATTGAAAGTTTTCCTAAAAACGTCATAACAGGCAGATTTGTCATGGCCATTTTTAACTCGCATTTCTAAGTACTCCTTATACATCTTGTTCACAGTCAAGTGGCTTGGTAGGAAGATTCTTTTTGATGAACTGTCTCGTCTTGCATAGTGGCTTTCATGTTGGATATGTATTAATGAATTCATAGATAGCATTTACTTCATCCTCACTGGTTTTGTTAACTGTTTCATGTCTTCCTCTCATATCGTGATCAATAATTCCAAAAGGAGCAGCTCTAAGCTTTTCTACTAGAACATCCACTTTTCCTCTTGTGATTCCATACACACGCATAAACATAGTTTTACACACACTTACTTTTTTGGCGTCAATAATTAAATAGTATAATACTGGTAACTACCCTATTATGAGTTTCATTACTCTTTCCTTTACCACATTCACAAGTCCATGTCATTTTAAACAACTTTAGCAACTAATTTCAACTTCAAAACACAAAAGCATGGTGATGCTGCACAAGATATCAGCTGACAGTACGTTTATTAACAAAATACATGTTATTACAAAGTGGCAAAACATGATAAGTATTCATATCAGGTTTGCCAGTAGCTGTACATAAGCTAAATGAATGTTATTTTTCAGAAGTCAAAACGTGATATGTAAACTTATCATGTTATGTCATCTTTGTGAATTTTAAAATAATATACATTTGTGATCATGTTTAAACATGGTATGTCAACATATCAAGTTTTGACATCTTATAAAACATAAATAATATGATCTTTTCAAAGATGTTAAAAGTGGATATCCTGACATGTCAAGTTTTGCCATCTTATAAATATGTAAATATTGAGTAAAATGCTTGCAGTAAAGGTTGTTATGACCTACATATCAAGTTATGGCAACTTATACTATTACAAAAATTGACTTATCAGGTTTGGGCCAGCTTCACTACGTCACTATTAGTGGGAATTTTACTTATCTGGTTTTACCATCTTGTAGATCTCAACGAGACAAATCAGCTGTGCTAATAACTCAATTTTGATAAAAAGTCGACTTATCAAGTTATGGCTTCTACCCACAGAAATATGCGTAAAGGACGGAACAGATACGTCTATCTATAATGTTATATTACTAACATACTGTAGTCCTACTATAATTCTAATGTTATTAATACTATGTAAAACATTTTGAATTTCCCATGGGTTCGCTACAGGATTTCTCGATTAGAAGGCTGGTATCAAAATGAAAATTGAGTACTGTATAACGCGTTCATTGAAGCTAGTTAATAAATCAGGATGGCTAATAGCCGAAGATTTCCCAGAACAGCTCGGTATGGTTGATTCAAAAGATAGAAATGATTATCTTAACGCGGAAAAGAAGGGGCGCTCCAGAGTCGCTCGTGAACCCTGAGCACTTGCAGAGAGTCCACTCCGGGAGGAGACACATTCGTAGAGTAACCTTGGTCCATCCAGTTTGTTGCCGCTGTATAAGCAACTATACAGCTCAGTTAGCAGCTATGTTCGTTTTCAGATCTAACGTGCAGCAGTTACTACGTACCTATTTGTGTTTTGTTCGTTTAGTTATGTGTTTCTCTATTTGTCTTTATTATTTTTAATTCGATTATGTGTGTCCTGATTTATTCTTTGTAAGTATAATGGAGACAGATCCCGTTGAACCGGGACCGTCTTCTACTGCCAGCGAAAGATAGAAAATACTCTTAAAAAATATTTTGGCTCTAAAAAGAACACTTAGTACTAGAAAAAAAAACGAGTTAATTTTTAGGGTACGTTTTAGGCCTATCACAACCGGCAACAGCTGGTACCCACGCCATTGGCGTGATTTAAATTTTAAAATTTAATTTTATTTAAAATGCGTGCGAACGTAAGCAAACGAACACGAGTCGGATATATAAACGTGAAGTGTGTGTGTGTGTGTGTGTGTGTGTGTGTGTGTGTGTGTGTGTGTGTCCTTTTATGGTAAAGCCTTCTGATACCGGTAATCATAATAATAAAACTCGGGGTAATAGTTCCGAGTGACTACCTTCTCTCTGACAACCACAAAACTTGCAACACAAGACTCACTCGGAACTATTAACTTACCAAACTTTGGAAACGTAAACATTACACACTGGAGACGATATACTTGCCGACCACAAACAGTGCACCTTAACGTCTTGACGATTTAAATTAAAATGAAAGAATTATAATTTTATTACCTGGTAACGAAATGATTCTATTTTTAATAATGACCATTGTTTGACAAAAGTAAATGTATTTTTATTAAAATTCGTCAAACTCATTAAACAGCAATAAAGGGTGAAAAAATTAACATATTAGAAAATTTTATATATACAACAATCACAAAAAAACAATATGTTACGACGGTCTAACTGATCGTCGTATGGTACAGTGGAAAACAAAATACAAAACACCAATTAAGTCACTAAACACCAGCTTTAATTATCACAATTAAACAGTTTGTAATTGACAAGATAGTCTCTTACAACAAATCAAATAAAAATTGTTCACACGTAATAAAAATGTCCACTAATAGAGTATCGTACAATTATAAAACACATAATACTTCGCCACAATACTTCAAACCGCATTGTCTAAATCGTCACTTAAACGCACAGAGTAATCCCCCGACAATAAGTCGCAACCCAAACTGACTGAGCGTCGCCGAGTACTTGTATTTATACTCCGCCGAAATACCAGAATATTCCATACTGCGCGTTAAGAATGCTACTAGAAAACACCAGAACATAATTGGTTGCAGCCTTGCACACAGCAGGCGTGGACCGGTAAGTCCGGAACAATCTCGCAACGGATGCCGAGAATCACGTACGCACACATTACAGCCGGATTCCACTGGATCGTTCGAGAAACACGTAGATTGTTCTGTAATGTCGTAACAATATAGTAATACCTGAAAAGACGCAAATAAACACCTAACAAGGTTACATTTGATAGAATACAAAATTAATAATTTAACAATAATGCTATTCTTGAATATACCGGTAACGTTTAATATCAAAACACACATACTCACACATATTAGATTGTAATTCTTCTATCACCTCTGATGATGCAGCTTTGATCTTGTGAAACATGCAGGGGGTACAAAAACGTCTAAATTATAGATGAAATTATTTATATTTTTATTATAACTGTGGTAAACTGAAATGAATTTGGAATAGTTACAATTTTGTAATACAAATAATTCGGTAGTTCAATCTCGTCCATATTTTTTCAATTTAATTTATTCTCATCCTCTGGAGGACTGGCAGTGGCGTATCTAGAATTTGACTGGGGGTCCGGAGGGGGTTGACTTCATACAAAAGAAAAAACAAGTTAAGACTAATCGACATTACTATTTTTAAAGTGGCTGAAAAACGCGTGATAAAATCCTGAAATCAGTCCCATTAACAATAAAAATACGCTTTATTGAAACACTGTTCAAAAGATACTTATTGACTGAATTGATTTTCGTGTAGTCTATTTCATATTTCAATCGTGTACCCTAATGCTGTTTGTGTATTTAAAAAAGAGCCACTACTACATTAGCGTACACAGCTGAAAGAAATAAAACAACCTAAAAATCAAGAGATTTACAAAATTCGTCAACTTTTTTAACCCACGGGGGGGTCCGGTCCCGTTCGTCTCCCCCCGTAAAACGCCCCTGAGGACTGGAGTACAAGCCTCGGCTTTCGCCTTTTGGTTATTTACAAAAGGATTGATATCCACAAGTTCATCAATTGACAGATTTTTTCCTGTTTATTCCTGTAAACAAAACGTCCGCTGACAGTAACAAAGTGCCGCATATGTAGCCACAGATTACTCCAGCCATTTAGGCTGATGAACTCGAAAACAGCGGCTGTAAATTTTTGTTTCAACTATCGTAGGAAATCAGAATACTCGTTGTACCAGTTCGTGGCAGGCATAAGATACGTGGTGACGTAATGTTGTGTCTTCACATTGACAGAACGGAACGTCTTAACGTCCTGGTGTAGGTGTGTGTGTGCGCGCGCGCGCATTGTCCGAGCTGAAGTCCTATGAACGCCGTTTCTGGCGCTACAGACGTTATAGGCTGGGTTTATGCATGCGATAACTATCGGACGATGTCGTGCGGTAAGGTATCGCGCGTCATGAACAGTAATGGAAACAAATAATTCTGTTTATGCACTGCGATAAAATATCGGACGATAAATTTATCGTTGCGTAGTGAAAAATCACACAACATGTCTTAGAGAACGCAACGATTAAACTATCGGATGCGTTCTCTTGATACGTGGGCTGGAGTGGGATTATTTATTCACTCGCACGATATTTCTATAGTCGGTCGTCCTGACGCCAGTGCTGCCACCTACTAGCGTCTCCAGTCAGGTTCATGCAATTGTGGTGTTGACGTCTGTTCAGGTTATTTCTTTTTGTGAAACATGGAAGACGCCTTGTTCGAAACGGAACGTTTCATTGATGAAATTAAAGTTAGAAAATCACTGTGGGATCACCGTTCCGAAGATTACAAAAATAGAGTCTTAAAAAAGAACCAATGGATTGAAGTCTGCTTACTTTTCAGCCTCAACTTCAACGACCTGGATGCGAAAGGAAAAGCACAATTTTGTAAGTAGTAAATTTCTTAATCAAGAATTTGTGTGGTATTAAATTTATAGGATTAGTTCCGCTAGTACTCAAAATACAATATATAATATAAAATCACACAACATGTCTTAGAGAACGCAACGATTAAACTATCGGATGCGTTCTCTTGATACGTGGGCTGGAGTGGGATTATTTATTCACTCGCACGATATTTCTATAGTCGGTCGTCCTGACGCCAGTGCTGCCACCTACTAGCGTCTCCAGTCAGGTTCATGCAATTGTGGTGTTGACGTCTGTTCAGGTTATTTCTTTTTGTGAAACATGGAAGACGCCTTGTTCGAAACGGAACGTTTCATTGATGAAATTAAAGTTAGAAAATCACTGTGGGATCACCGTTCCGAAGATTACAAAAATAGAGTCTTAAAAAAGAACCAATGGATTGAAGTCTGCTTACTTTTCAGCCTCAACTTCAACGACCTGGATGCGAAAGGAAAAGCACAATTTTGTAAGTAGTAAATTTCTTAATCAAGAATTTGTGTGGTATTAAATTTATAGGATTAGTTCCGCTAGTACTCAAAATATAATTATTGTTTACATACCTTGATGAGTCCGTCATCGAAAGCGCTCGCCAACCAAACAAAACCTGCTAGACACGACGGACTCATCAAGGTATGTAAACAAGAATTTGTGTGTCTGTTATCTTGCTCCAAACCCACAACGGATTTCGCACATAGTTTTTTACAATATAACTTTTTAGATTCTCTCTTCTGATAATAACATACATTCAAAATTATTATTATTTAGTGTAAGAAGTAGGGAGGTAGAGACTTAAAACTCACTCTGTACATTAAATGAATGAACCATTCTACAGTATTGGAAAAAAACTAGGCTACCCCTGGTAGCGGTAGGAAAGTAAAAAAACGCAACACCTACAATTTTTCAAAAAATATCGCATTTTGAAACTCTTATAAATCAGTCTTAACACATTCTTTCGAGGCCATTTTTTTTAACATTGTATAATAATGAAACTTTCAACTTGTGAAACTTACTTGTCTTTTTCTTCTCGAACGCGTTTCGGCGTGGTGTTCGCCTTCGTCAGCTTTGAGACAGACTGCCCAGGGGGGCCATTCCGGCTTCCCGCGCTAACCTAGCGATCAGCTGTTGTTGACGCGTGACGTCACCTGGTGGAAGAACTACACACTATAGCGTTTGAGTTTAATTGCAAAGGGGGAGATTAGGTATTTAATTGTGGTCAGAATTAACAGAATTTTGTACAGTGCGTTCTTTTTGTGTATCGTTTTTGTTCATTACGTTCTGTACAATCGTTTGACTCTAAACAATTTAATTTTTTTTTCATATTATTTAAATTAGCAGCCATCCTTACTATTTCTTTTATGAATTGCTAAACTGCTACAATTTTTGTTCAGACGAAGCTTTTCGTCATCTGTGACATCATCAGGTCTTGAACAACGTCTGTCGCCAAGATGCCAAGATGAGCAGGGCACAGCACAGTGCGTGCCCCAGTGACGGCAGCGTCCGGGCAAGCCCGATGACTGCCTGTTGCTTGTAGTGTGCTTGGTGCGATACTTGTCGCAGAAACGGATAGGTACCCCCTTTTTTATTTTGGTGGAGGTGAAGGAGACGGGCTGTGATTGGCTGAACCGCTGACGCGATCCACCAATGGCCTGAGAGGGAAGTCTACGCGAACGCTTCGCACGGATTGGCGGGATTTGTTCGCTCACAACGGGTCGATACACTTCCGCCAGCCCTGTAAGAGTCCGATAGACTGCCTTATGGCGATACCGAGGCAGGCGAGAGATTGGAGGGGGGAAGTTGCCGACTGAAGGTGGCGCTAGGGACACCTAAAGCCGGCACAACGCCCGATCCATCTGTCAGCCTGCAACGGACCGGAGATTTGGCAGGTAGGAGGGTGGTCAGATTCGATAGGTCGGTGTGTGGACAGATGGTGAGTGGGCAATGTTTTTTATTTTATGTTTATGGAGGGTCGTCGAGCAGAGCTCGAGGGCGGCGGCGTTTAACTGGTGGTGGTCCATCGTTGTTATCGAGGTGTTGGAGGTGAGGAAAGTCAGAAATGGATGCTCGATGGAAGAGGTTGAACGTGAGAGTTCGCGCAAATCCATCGAGCGACGGAATCTTCAGCCCTCGCCTGATAGAATCATTTTTTACATACCAGGGAGAGCCGGAGATAAGGCGAAGGGTAATGGATTGGAAGGCTTCCAGGCCTCGGATTTCTCCGTATTGATTGCCACCCGCCATTTCCTTAGCCAGGCCGGTAGTAAAGCGAGCTGGCGCTGCACCACGTCAGTCGCAAAACGAAGGTTTGCAGAAGTGGTGTGGTACATCGCATCGTCCGCATAGAGAGAGAGAGCGTGACTCCAGGCAAAACTGGCAGGTCGTTCGTGTACACTAGGTACAGAACGGGGCCGAGGACAGATCCTTGAGGGACGCCAGCGGCGACGGGGCGGACAGAAGAGTACGTCCCGTCGACGCAGATCCTAAATTTGCGGTCGCAGAGATACGACCGCATCAGATGTACAAATGAGGCAGGGAGAGGGGAGGTGGCTAGTTTATAGAGAAGGCCTTCGTGCCAGACTTTGTCGAAGGCCTTGCTCACGTCCAGAAGGACGGCGACAGTTTGATGGTTTCTACTGATGGCGTCAGTGAGTTGCGTGACAACTCGGACAAGTTGAAGAGTGGTCGAATGCTGCCTGCGAAAGCCGAACTGTTCCTGCCGGATGAAATTATCCAGCAGGGGAGTAATTCGGCGATGCAGGAGGCGCTCGAACACCTTCGATAAGACTGGCAAAAGCGAGATTGGACGATGATTCTCCGGGAGTGTACGCAGCTTGCGAGCCTTCGGTAACATGATGACTTTGGCTCGTTTCCAAGGGCTGGGATAGTAATGGAGCCGGAGACATCCATTGAACAGCACGTGTATGAGTGAAACGAGACTTGCTGGGGCGTTAAGTAGGGCCGCTGCACCAATACGGTCCTCGCCGGGCGCCCGCTTGGGGTGCAGTCGACTAATGGCCGTTTCCACTTCAGCCTCGTCGATTGGGTCTGCGGGAGGGCGGGAAAAATATCCAGATAGGAAGTCTGCGACCGCGGCCGAGTGGCCGGGGTCACAGACGCCTCTGTGAACAGTAAATTGTCCCTCCATGGTATCGGCAAAGACTTCTGCTTTGTCGGCCGCGGAGTACACAATCCCGTTCGGTGATCGTAGGGGGTAGCGGGTCCTTTTCTCGCCAGTGAGTCGGCTCGCAGCCCGATAAACGGACTGGGGCGTGACTTCCAGAGACTCAAGATATGAGTCCCATCGATTAGCAGTGGCATCAAGCAGAAGCTGCTTGACGAGGTCTGATTGGGCGTTGAGCCTGCGTTTTACGGCAGGGTCCCGGGTTTGTTGCCATCGCCGGCGGAGCTGGCGCCGTTTTCGGATGGCTAGAATCACCTCTTCAGGTAACTGCGACCGTCTATTGGGCGCAGGGACGTGATAGGTGTGTTTGTCCATAGCGGACGTAACGACTTCGTGAAGATAGTCGGCCAAGCGGTCTACATCATCCGGGCTGGAGATGGCGACCTGGGGGTCAGATGGTACTGTTCGACCCAGTTCATCGTGGAACGATCGCCAGTTGACTCTCGTTACACGATGGGGAGGCTGGAGAGGTGTGTCCAGCGTGGGCCGAACAGTGAGTATTACCGGGTCGTGATCAGACGAGAGGTCTGACACGGCTTCGATAGCGATAGGATAGGCCAAGTCTTTGACAACAGCAATGTCAAGGACGTCTGGTAGTCCCCCTCTATTGGGGATATAGGTCGGTGATCTAGGACCAAGAGCGTTCACATGAGGATGACGTTGAACGTATTGGTACAGAGAGCGGCCGTATGGGTTTGAGACACGGCTGTTCCACAGGGGATGCTTACTATTAAAGTCTCCGGCTGCGATGGTTGGTAGAGGGTCTTCTAATAGAGCGTCCCATTCATCCTCGTCGGGCGGTGGTCCACCTCGGGGGGGAGGTAGACTGAAACCAGTCGAACCTCCCGATCCCCGATGCAGAGAGCAACCGCCGTCGCCGGAGGCGGCAGGGGGCGGTGGGCGATGCGCCTGTGAACCAGAATGGCTGTGCCGCCAGAGGCGTACAGCCGGTTCTGGCCAGGCCGGTCTGTGCGATATGTCGTGTACGCCGGAAGCTGGAACGAGTGAGCGGGAATTAAGCGTGTCTCGTTAAGGAGTATGACGTCTATGTCATATTCGGTGACGAAGGCGGCCAATTCGGCACGGCGAGATAGAACGCCACATGCGTTCCAAGCCACCAGCGGAAAGGGCCTAGCCATCGAGAGGGATAAGTGAGGTCACGGAGGTAAGAACGATAACTAACAAGGACTGGACATCCTTGGCAGCAAGAATTTGTGGGATCAAGGCGTTGATCCAAGCGCGCACGCGGTCGGCGAAAGTCACGTCCGAGGACGCGGCAGACGCCGGTGCCGCCTGAGGCTTGGGCGCCGGGTGTTTAAACATGATGCCATTCTGGGCGGGAGCCTGTTGTTTTGGCTGCCTCCGAGTTTGGACATCTGGACTAGATGGTGGCTGAGGTGCAGCGGGCGTGTGCTGCGAGGAGGCGGAGGGCGATGGTTTCGTCTTTTTCTTGGACGGCGCAGCAGGTTTAGGCTGCTGGGCCGCGGGCTGTGCGGCAGGCTGAGAAGCAGCTGCAGCCGCATAGCTGGGCGCCCCGGTAGACGCCGGACGAGCTTGGGCAGGCGCAAGTGCCGGTGCCGCAGCAGGGGTAGGTGCCGCCGAGGCGGCAGGCCTTGATGTTTGGGGCCTAGCTGGAGGCGCAGGAACGTGCTGCTGCGAAGACTTTGAAATCTTCTTCAAAGCCGTAGCATAGAACCTGCACGACTTTGATGATGCCGGGTGAGGGTCCCCGCAGTTGGCGCAAGTGGTGGCAGCGCGATCGCGAGGACAACTGTTCTTGCGATGGCTGTCGCCACAGCGCAAACAGCGGGTGGGATGGTGGCAAAATGCCGATGAGTGGCCGTACCTCTGGCAGTTGTAACACTGCTTCGGTCCGGCTTGGGCTTCGAAGGCTTCTACCCTAACCTTCAGGTAAAACAACATGTTTATTTCGTAAATGGCCTGGTATTCACCTACCTTACGGATCTTGACCAGGAACGCATTGCGCGCCACTTTCTTGCCGGGGGAGAAGAGAGGCGTGACACTGTTGACTCGAAAGCCTAGACTAACAAGTTCATTATAAATGAACTCAGGCGTGGTATCCTCAGGGATACCGATAATTTGCACCTTTAATTCCTTCTCCTCCGGCAAGGCAAAGGTGTGGTATGGGATACCCGCGTCCGTGAGGAACTTCTGAGCAATACGGAAGCTCTCCACGGTCGTGGGGTTGAGTCTGATGGAACTGTCACCTTGGGCCGAAGCAGTCAAGGTGCCAGAGGGAGTGCACCGGTGTAAACGCCGCATGAAATTAGCCCAGTCCGAAGGCCGGGCGAAAATCAGAGGCGGGATACGCCGGGGCTGGTCGGGTTGTTGCTGGGAGGCCAAGGTGGATTGCCCCACGGTTGAGCCACGACGCAAAGTTAGACCAGAGTCAGTGGAGGTGGCACTGCCGCGCCGTTTCCGGCTGACAGATTGCCATGAACCATCAGTCTCCATGGCCGAGTCCGCGTCGTGGGTTTCCCGCGAAGAGGTAGGTGTCGGGTGGTCCTGAGAAGGGTCATCCGGGAGAGGTTGCGCGAGAGCGCTGGCAGGAACTGAGAGGCCCTGAGAAGGACCGACGGAGGCAGGTTGGCCCATAGAAGAGCCGACGGAAGGTGTGGTACGGGAAGCCATCGGCGAGGCGAAGCCTACGCCTTAGGCGGAACGGACTAGAGGTCGTGGGGCTTCTAAGCACACGGATGAGTACCACCAAGCACACGGATAAGCAAATACAAAAGTAGCTCACTTACCAACAAGCTCCAGGCAGCAGCGGAACAAGCACGAAACACTACACGGCACAAGAAACACAACACTGCACTGCACTATTTCTTGAGTAGATGTAAACACAGCACTGAACTGAACTATTGCACTGAACGGTAAAGAGATTTAAACCGGAAACTGTAACGCACTTGAAATAGACAACTTCCCATCTAGGGAGAGCTTCCAGGAGATGTTGACGCTTCCAATCGCAGGGCTGTCAAAAAAAAAAAAAAAAAGTCTGTCGCCTGCCCTCCCCTTTTGTCATCGCCCCTCCTAATGGTTCTTGCCGCTGCCACTCTTCACGGGAACTTTGTCTACATTTTTCCGTTAGGCATTTTACCAACGTCCGTCAATTGTTTTCAGAATCTCCCGTTAATTTATTCATGTTATTATTTTAATTTCTGACATAACTATTTCGTAATCTTTTATTACATTTCGTCAATTTTAGTGTATTCTTCTTATTGTTTTAATTTTATTTATTGTTTACTATATTTAAAATATTTTTTCATTTGTAAATTCACTTTTATATAATTTACTAAAGTCTTGCATATAGTGAGTTCATTGTTTTAACGGCTACCGCTCTTCACGGGAACTTCGTCTATATTTTCCGTTAGGCATTTTACCAACGTCCGTCACTTATTTTATGAATCTTCCGTTATTTTCTTCATGTTATTATTTTATTTTATTTTCTTGACTTATAACTTTTTTGTAACCTTTTATTACATTTCGTCAATTTTAGTGTGTTATTCTTATTATTTTAATTTATTTTTTGTTTATTGTTTAATATATAATAAAATATTTCTTCATTTGTAAAATCCACTTTTATATTCATTAATTTATTCTTATCTTCTTTTTAACTTTAAGTATTTCTAGTTCTTCTATTAGTTTTCTTTTTTGCGGATTGTTTTCTATTTTGATTATTTCCATATTTTCATTTGGATTTATGAATTTATGGCCTGATTCATTGAAATGTCTTGCATATAGTGAGTTCGTTGTTTTAACTCCTTCTCCTTTAGCATGTTCATTCATTCGAATCTTAAATTTTCTTCCAGTTTCGCCCAGATATATCTTATTACATTCCCCACATTTTAATTTGTATACGCCTCTTTTTTCTGTTATTGGAATTTCTTCTGTTTTAGCATTTTTTTATATATTCGAATACATTTTTTGTTTTCTTTATTCCTATCTGTATTTTGTATTTTTCGAAGCATTTTTGTAACATTTTTGTTTGATATCCTATGTATGTTATTGCTCCTTTATATTTCTTTTCTTCATTTGTTTTTTCTTTATTGTTCTTTTCTATTTCTTTATTTTCTTCTATTTTCTTAACTATTCTATTAATTATTTTAGGGTTGTAATTATTATTTTTTGCTATTTGTTGTATTTTCTTTAATTCTTTTTGTTTGAGTTCTTCATTTTCTAGATAATTTATAGCTCTATAGCAAAATGAATTTAATGCTGCCATTTTATAATTGACTGGATGATATGATCTTGTGGAATTATTAAGTCTGAGTATGTTTCTTTCCTATATATATCGAATTTGAGTTTGTTATCGTAGGAATAAAGACAACGAAAAATGTATTCGAATATATAAAATATCGGTATGGAGAACCATACATGACTTCCATATTCTAAGATTTAAATTTAAAATCATTTTCGAAATGAAATATTACCATAAAAACTACTTCTTTCTACTTACTGCTTCAGCCTTAACCACAGTACTGTGGTCACTAACATATACCACCTCACGTTATCGCACTCTATTTTCACTGATGATGGAAGTCGATGGCATTGCCGAAATGTCTGGTTTTGTAGAAAACATTGGACTACGGCCAAATATCCCGGGAAGGAATTTTAACAAAAACTACTTCTTTGTTGCCGATAACGTTGTACACATATATATCAGTGGCGAAGTTACATGGAGGCAATTGAGGCAATGCCTACCCTAAAAAATTCTGTAGAATAAAAATTGTAAATACGTATGAACTACATAACATAACATATCATTCGAGCTTTCTTTGGTCGAGGAGAACTCGCAGTGTGCCACTCCTCACTTTGCCTCTTGGTCTCAGTACCGTATTGAAAAATCCATGATTCATCACCTGTGATTACACGACTAAAGAAATCTTGCTCATTGGCGATTCTGTCAAGAAGATCAAGACACTTGTTTTTTCGATTGTCCTTCTGCTCAATTGTGAGGTTTGTCGGCACCATTTTGGCACAGACCTTTCGCATGTGCAAATGTTCAGTCAAAATTTGATGAACGGTAAATCTGTTCAAATTTAATTCTTCACTCAACATTCTTAATGTTAATCGACGGTCTGATCTCACAAGAGTGTTCACACGTTCGATGTTTTCGTCGGTTTTAGAAGTTGAAGGCCTCCCTGAGCGGTGTTCATCTTCAACGTGTTCTCTGCCTTCCAAAAATGATTTATGCCAGCGAAAAACTTGAGCTCGGGATAAAGAATGTTCCCCATACGCTTGTTTTAACTTTTCAAACGTCACACTAGCTGATTCTCCAAGCTTAACACAAAATTTAATGGCACAACGTTGCTCCAAATTACGCTGTTCCATTTTGTGTGACGCACAACCAAAACACAACTTCACTAATAGCAGTCACAACAATCACGTAGTTAACGGAAGGAGTTGAAACTCGCACTGACAGATGGGAGGGGGCTGATACACGTGCTCTGTCAAGGACAACAGCGCAGCGTTGCCAGATCGCTTGCAGTGTTCCCAGTCTCATTACTTTTCTGCCACACCTCGTAAGCCACAGGCTGGACATACATTAACTTCGTACGTCTTAGGAAAGGTCTGCCTAGCTCGAAACCTCGAACCAAAAATACCCGAAGAATCCCTAGTCATACAACTAGGATATCATTATGAAGACACTATTCAGAGGGCCAGGAGACAGGGACAAATAAAGACCATACAGGGAATGGCCAATTTACTGGAGGACCACGAAAACGATAGGCAGTATCGTCGTAATCGAATGGTCAATTTGAGGTATAACCGTGGGGATGAAAACCAAAACCCACCTAATAACAATCTGTCTTATAACAAACCCCAGTACAACTACCCGAGTAACCAAAACCGGAAAGATAATAACTATCCATATAGGGGTAACCGCCTGAATTATAATCAGGGCAATCCACCATTCAGCAGAAATAATCAAAACAATAACAATTACAGGGGCAATGGACCAAACCAGCATCCCAACAACTACCCCAACAATAATCATATTTATGGGAATAATAGTAATAACACAAATTATCAAAATAATAATAGAAGAGGAAACGGAGATAACCGGAATAATAACAATCAGCAGAGGGTACACTTTATAAGAGGGAACAATCGAAATAATCAAGGGAGGCGTTACCCAAGACCACCATCCAATGAACAAAACAATGATAACGATCAGAGTGATAACCCGAACCCAAGGGAAGAGACTGCAGAAAACGTAAGACATGTAAACAATGTTGTAGGAGTGAGATCCGGAAGTGGTAACCAGAGAAGGGACGCACCATCCGGAAGTAACCAGCCAGAAGAAGAAAACTATGACTGGATACCTTTCAGTAATAATCCAGCGGAGAATTTTCACATAGCATACAACCAGCGAAACCCGCCAGAACGTCGGATTCCATCAAGAAGTAAGGGGAACCAATCAAACACCTCTCAGGGAGGAAGGCAAGTCATCGATGAAGAAGAAGAAACGGCCGATCGATGGAACGCATAATAAACCATAATTTATAAATAAAACTTCATCCAGAATAAATGTTAACCATCTAACATTTGAAGGAGTAGAGGAGAAAGCCAACAAAGAGTGAAATATACAAGAGAAGGTAATAACAAGGAAAGAAAAAGAGAAGATCAACTTATAAATAACAAGGTCCTATGTAGAGTAATAGCGTATAAACTTATGTATAACCCAATGTATAACCATATGTCATCACGAAGGATAATGGAAACAATACTTATGAGATAAGTAATATAACCACCAAGAAAATAAAAGGAGTTTACAACCAAGCTTCATAAAAAAAATTTTATGAAGAAAATTAAATTACTATAAATGAAATAAGCAAATGCCAAAATTCAAAAATTATGTGAGCACAACTTACAACAATATTTCGATGACTTATGAGGCCTAAAATAAAAAATATAAAAACAAAGGAATAAGTTACACCAATTCCTACCAAGTAAAATCAACTTACAGTCTATTAAAGAGTTGATATATGAAGTATAAAATAAAAAATTACCAAAATAGGAATATGCTACAAAAATTCCTATAAATTAAGAAAATTAACTTACAAAAAATTTATCAAAAATGATATTTAAAATAAACCAAACAAAAATAAACTCAAGCAAAAACTGCTAAGATAAATACCTGAAGTAATAATGAGTTTAATGTATTCTAAGAAAAAAAAAAATCTGAACTGGTACAAAGAAAGAGAAGTTACGTATAAATTAATTATACAAACTATGGCTAAAGCAGAATATTGCTAATTAACTAAGAGAAAAATAAAAATGTCTAAGATAATTAAAATGATCACAAGAAGAATAGAAAAACAAACTAATGAAAAGTTAGATATGATGAAATTAACATATGAATAAATAAAAAACAATCAACTGTATGAGTAGACGACAGTATATAGCAAAGGTACAGCGGAAGGAAGAATGAGTAAAAGGCCAAAGTGATCTAAAAACAAACCACAAGGTGGACAATCCCAAAATATATTATTATTATTAATTTAAGTCACAAGTTGACAAAAAAGGTATTTAAGATTGACTGTTGAAAAGTCCAGCAATCCAAATAAACTGAGCAGAGATGATGTTCCTCTGATCTCAGAAAAAATGAGTAGTAATGGGAGAAACCAGCTACTAAAAAGTTAGGGGAAAAAAGTGTATAAGGGAGAACACACCAATGGAAATAAATAATAACAGATCCAAATAAAATGGAATGAATCAAGTAAGAAGAGAAATAAGAATGGAGAAACAAACCAGAAAGAAAAGGAAAAAGATCATATATAACTGATAATTTCATAAAAAACTATGCTAGTGTTTTATCAAAATGATCAATTTTGAAGGAGAGGCATTATGTTACAACACAAATAAGCCAACCCAATACCAGGGATGAACAAAATAATATTGAATCTAAAATAATACTTCATGTCAAATAAAAATGATTAATTTAAATAAAATATAAAAACTATGACTCGACAAACGACGACATGACCCAACCCAAGTGATTGACCCAACAAAAGGAAACAAAAAAAAAAGAAGGGAACCATGAAAAACAAACGAGAATAAAACCAAAGAAGAAAGAAGAAAGTGATTGATGAAACCAAGGGAAGAAGGAGAAAAAACCAAAACCCAAACAAAAATGAAACAAGTTCATGGAATTAAACGACCCAATGTAACACGTCAAAATGTACCCAAAGGAGAAGGTGGAAAAACCAAGGTATTAACCAAATACAATGAGAATGAAGAAGGAGGGAAATAGATAAAAATGAAAACCAATAATGATACACAAACAAGTAATAAAGCATAGGAGAAGGAGAAATAGTGCACTCAAAAATAATATTGGAACCAAGACCAATAATTAACCTATGAGAAAGGAAAAAGTAAATATCATTATCCTTTAATGGACAATAATAATTTAGGGAAGAAACCCTCGTAAACAATGTTAAAGATAAAAATGATAAAAAAGCAAACTAAACCCCAATTTAGTTTTAAATGTAAGAATAGTAATTTAAGGACATAAAATTGTTAATAGTATTAAGGATATATTGTAATGAAAGAGAAAAAACGAATAGTGAGATAGTAATTAGAGGGATTACCCATTCAGAAACACTTAAAATACAAAAACATTTGTGAAGTGCAAAATGAAAGTGTAAAACCCCAAAGTGTAGTGATAAAGAAAGTACACTAAATAAATTATAATTAACTATAAATAATTTAAGAGTGAAGGTAATGATTGAGTGAAAAGAGTGTAAAGTATAGAATGGAAATATAGTGAGAAATAGTGAGTGATAAAATCATTAACAATTAACAAATCCTAAAGAACGCTAAAAGTTTAATAGTGAAAAATAATAGTGAATAAGTATGTTGTGAAAAATAGTATTAAGTATAAACTATAAACAGGTATTGAACACTGGAAAGTGATAATTACCATAGTAAACAAAACAAAAAATATAATTAAGGAGTTTTAAAAGCAAGTAATCGTAGTTGAAAGGGAGAGTCCCAGGAGAGAGTAATGTGAAAGTGTTTACATGGAGGGAGAGTAAAAAGATTGTTTAGAAAGTTAAGGAATTAGATACAAATCAAAAAACACCCATGTTATAAGGGATCATGATAAGTTCATAAAAGTGATGTTGTTTGTCACACTAAAAATAATATAAAATAAGATGTATTGTGAACAAAGATTAGCAAATAATAAGTTAGTTAGGTAAATTATTCAATCAAGTTTATGAATTGGATATGGCTGTAAGAATCCTACAGACCATAGGCCTACATGTTATATTTAAATAAAATCAAAGAAGTAGTAAATAATAGCCACATTGTTATTATTGGCAAAGGAAATGAATAAAAATGTTAAGAAATGTATGACTAGAAAACATGGAAACCCAAAGAGTAAATAATTGTGTATAAATTAATAGTGACATCATAATAACACATAAACACACTCAAAACACAACACAACCAATTATAATAACAAAGTAAAGCCCATTAGGCTGAAATTAAATGTAATTTAAATGAAATAAGTCAAATACCATAATGGCTACTTATGCCTAGGAAAGTACCTAACTGTCAGAA
The DNA here is from genome assembly GCA_034769895.1 of Magicicada septendecula. Classification (NCBI taxonomy): domain Eukaryota; kingdom Metazoa; phylum Arthropoda; class Insecta; order Hemiptera; family Cicadidae; genus Magicicada; species Magicicada septendecula. Next base: position 274,960,264 of record CM068373.1, read on the forward strand.
CCAAACAACTACAAATTATAACAAATCAACAAAGAAATTAGCAAATCTGAGGTAAAGGATTCACCAAGAATAAATTGTAAATCATTTGTAAAACAAAATATTATAATAAGCATTTGTATACAAAAAGAAATGTAATTAACAAGTATTAACATAATTGTAAAAACATAAAATCTAAAATTACCCAAACTTGTGGGGTATCAAAATAATCTATGAAAGGAAATAAATACTATAGTGAAAATATGTAATAACCAGGAAGGAAGATAGAGGAATAACAGCAGTCAGAAGATATGCGAAGAATTCGAATTTTGATAACAATACATCATCTCAAAATCAACCAATCAAAATCATGCAGTTGCCATGGAAACGACAGTTGAAGATAGAATTACCGTTGAATACCGTTAGAGAAGTGAAGTGTCAGTAAGAGAATACAGAAGCCAATGTTGGGAAGAACGATTTTCTATTAAAATAATGTAAAACAGTAATCAAGGTTCATAACCATGACGGTATAAGAAGCAGGCGACCATTTATAGCAGTCCACTTGAGATCCAGGATAATTAAACGGAAAATTAACCGAAAAGAATGACCAGATACGTTATGAAAAGGACACCCAACCCATTGAAGCCCAAAAATTAATGAAAAAAGAACTTATTGCAGCCAAATCCTACCCGATCAAACGAATGAAGACACCAAGTCATGCTGAGGTGTTAAGTACAATTACATTACCTATTTCCAAAAAACCTAATCACTCTAAATTTTACTAAAGGTAAATTTCTCTCACTATAAACAAATATTTCTCTTTCACAGATTATTTAAGTAAAATAAAACTCACTAAAAACTTGTTAACGTAAAATATAACCTATTATTAAAACACGAACCTTCAAAACACATTTAACGACACAACAGAATAGATTGTAACATCACACATTATTATTTATGTACACGTAGAATAAGGTAAAATATTTTTATTGTAACCATAGGAATTCTTTAGCTCATAATCACAAGAATCCACGATTTTGGAAACGAAAATAATTGTAATAACTAAACGTACACAGCCATACTGAAGCTGATCGTTTCCTTAATCGATTCGTCAAGTCCAGAGAACAAGTGTTTCATGTAATCAGTCGGTGCAAATTTATCATTGTATAATTGTCAATTTGAACATTTTAATTATCACCTATTAAAAATAACTATTACAGGGAGTAACCGTCATTATTATTTCATAGGGAGTGCTTTATATATTACTAGTGTTTATTTAAGAATAGATTTGACGAGAAGCGAACAAGTTGTCATTTGCACAACAGCATCGAGAATTCAGACGGCAGCGCGAGCGGGAATTATTTGAACGCCCCGACCGTCACCGCTGAAAACTCATTATACTATAATTTTAGTTGTTTTAATAAACGACTTGGCGCCACCCGGGATTAACACACCCCTATAAGTAAACAGGTAAGGTTACTGCCGTGTTATACTGGTGATTACCGCAACGCTACGGACATCGTTAACAGCGAACATTAATGTAACGACCCCAGTGCGAGACGAACGCACTAACTTTCAATACACATACAAAATTGGTGTACATTTTACAGATACGACCGAGTCTTCTATATTGTTACAGATTGGCGATCAACCGGTGAGGCTTTAAAAGAAGGCCAGCGGCGACTATGAAGAGACATTCCATGGTTACCAGGAAGTACACTCAGAAAGGAATTGAAGGTGAAGGTCAACCAGAAGAGATGGAAGAAATCAAAGAAATGATCGGGGAGCTATTCGAGGAGGATAATCAAGAAAACCAACCAGAAAATCCAACTCAACCAGAACCGGAAGTGGAAGTAATGGTCGGCGACCAACCAGACAAAACAACCGAAGGGGCAAGGATGGAGAACATGATGAGGATGATGATGGAACAAATGAATAATAATTTCATGAAAATGAATGAAACTTCAAAGAAAACGAATGAAAAAATAGACCAGTTGAAGGAAGAAGCAAAAGAAGAAAGAAGACAAGACAAGGAAGAATTGAATAAAAAATTAGAATCATTGCAAGAGGGAAGGAGAGAAGACAGGGAGTTCCTGAATGACAAGCTGGACAGAAACAGCGAAGAATTGAAGAAGCAAATCAAGGAGAACATGGAACTCCTAAATAATAAAATGGAAAGAAGCCATGAAGCTTTGAAGAGAAGTCAAGAGTTGTTAGAAAAGAAGAGTGAGGAGCTGAAGAGGCAGGTACAGAAAGATCTTGAAGTATTCAACAACAAGATTGAAAATAATAATGAAACACTTCAACGACAATGTAACAAACACAGTGAGAAGACGAAGGGAGAATTGATGCAACAGGTGGCGGATTGTCGAGAGGAGCTAACACAGAATATAACCGAGACCAACAACACTGTAATACAAGTCCAGGAAAATTTAAACAACAAGATAAATCACGTCGATGAGAAAGAAAAAGTTAGAATACAAGAACTTTATAAAATTACCACCGAAGATTGCACAAAAAACAAACAAGAGGTGCTCAAGAAGCTGGAGGAAAGGCACCAGGAAATCCAGACTGATGTCAGCGAACGTGTTGAAAGAGTATATGCCACTATCAACAAGATTGATGAAAAAACGAAAGAAAATAAAGAGAAAATCATAGAAATCAGTCAGAGGGAGAAACAGATGCAGGAGGAACTAGACGCTTTGAGGGAGAAGCCTTGCCATAACACCCACATCATTACAAGCGAAAATAAGGAGGCAATAAACTTTAAGAGTTACCGAAGAAACCCCATAGAATTTCTGAAGAGGGTGGAGGAGCTCATAGAGAAGAATAGAGATACCAGATGGACGACCATGAGAAGCCTTATCGATGAGATGTTTTGAGATACGAATGACAATTGGTGGACAGCCACGCGACCAGAAATCAGCTGTACACAAGAGTTCAAAACATTATTCCGTGAAAAATACTGGTCAGAATCGACTCAAAATGTGGTGAGAAATTACATAAGTAACGGAAGATATACGAGGTGTGGCAGAAAAGTAATGAGACTGATTTTTTACTTACCAAAGTTTTTATTTTTTTCAAACATCAATCTTATCCCCTTCAAAGTAGTTCCCTTGGGCAGCTACACACCGATGGAGACGTTGTTCCCACTGTTGGTAGCAGCGCTGGAAGTCTTCAACCGGTATGGTCTGTAGCATGTCCGTTACACTCTTTTGGATGTTTTCTAAAGTCCCTAAATGCCGTCCTTTGAGGACATTTTTCAGTTTAGGAAATAGGAAAAAGTCACAGGGACTGAGGTCAGGTGAATAGGGGGGCTGGGGAACCACAGGAATGCCTTTTGAGGTCAAAAATTCTGTGACGGAGAGGGCAGTGTGACATGGGGCGTTGTCATGATGGAGCATCCATTTGTCTGCAATGTCCGGTCTCACGCGAATGACCCTTTTTCTGAGCCTTTCAAGGACGTCTTTATAAAAAACTTGGTTGACAGTTTGTCCTGGAGGAACAAATTCTTTGTGGACGATTCCCCTTCTGTAAAAAAAATCAAATCAGCATTGATTTGATCTTCGATTTGCTCATTCGAGCTTTCTTTGGTCGAGGAGAACTCGCAGTGTGCCACTCCTCACTTTGCCTCTTGGTCTCAGTACCGTATTGAAAAATCCATGATTCATCACCTGTGATTACACGACTAAAGAAATCTTGCTCATTGGCGATTCTGTCAAAAAGATCAAGACACTTGTTTTTTCGATGTCCTTCTGCTCAATTGTGAGGTTTGTCGGCACCATTTTGGCACAGACCTTTCGCATGTGCAAATGTTCAGTCAAAATTTGATGAACGGTAAATCTGTTCAAATTTAATTCTTCACTCAACATTCTTAATGTTAATCGACGGTCTGATCTCACAAGAGTGTTCACACGTTCGATGTTTTCGTCGGTTTTAGAAGTTGAAGGCCTCCCTGAGCGGTGTTCATCTTCAACGTGTTCTCTGCCTTCCAAAAATGATTTATGCCAGCGAAAAACTTGAGCTCGGGATAAAGAATGTTCCCCATACGCTTGTTTTAACTTTTCAAACGTCACACTAGCCGATTCTCCAAGCTTAACACAAAATTTAATGGCACAACGTTGCTCCAAATTACGCTGTTCCATTTTGCGTGACGCACAACCAAAACACAACTTCACTAATAGCAGTCACAACAATCACGTAGTTAACGGAAGGAGTTGAAACTCGCACTGACAGATGGGAGGGGGCTGATACACGTGCTCTGTCAAGGACAACAGCGCAGCGTTGCCAGATCGCTTGCAGTGTTCCCAGTCTCATTACTTTTCTGCCACACCTCGTAAGCCACAGGCTGGACATACATTAACTTCGTACTTCTTAGGAAAGGTCTGCCTAGCTCGAAACCTCGAACCAAAAATACCCGAAGAATCCCTAGTCATACAACTAGGATATCATTATGAAGACACTATTCAGAGGGCCAGGAGACAGGGACAAATAAAGACCATACAGGGAATGGCCAATTTACTGGAGGACCACGAAAACGATAGGCAGTATCGTCGTAATCGAATGGTCAATTTGAGGTATAACCGTGGGGATGAAAACCAAAACCCACCTAATAACAATCTGTCTTATAACAAACCCCAGTACAACTACCCGAGTAACCAAAACCGGAAAGATAATAACTATCCATATAGGGGTAACCGCCTGAATTATAATCAGGGCAATCCACCATTCAGCAGAAATAATCAAAACAATAACAATTACAGGGGCAATGGACCAAACCAGCATCCCAACAACTACCCCAACAATAATCATATTTATGGGAATAATAGTAATAACACAAATTATCAAAATAATAATAGAAGAGGAAACGGAGATAACCGGAATAATAACAATCAGCAGAGGGTACACTTTATAAGAGGGAACAATCGAAATAATCAAGGGAGGCGTTACCCAAGACCACCATCCAATGAACAAAACAATGATAACGATCAGAGTGATAACCCGAACCCAAGGGAAGAGACTGCAGAAAACGTAAGACATGTAAACAATGTTGTAGGAGTGAGATCCGGAAGTGGTAACCAGAGAAGGGACGCACCATCCGGAAGTAACCAGCCAGAAGAAGAAAACTATGACTGGATACCTTTCAGTAATAATCCAGCGGAGAATTTTCACATAGCATACAACCAGCAAAACCCGCCAGAACGTCGGATTCCATCAAGAAGTAAGGGGAACCAATCAAACACCTCTCAGGGAGGAAGGCAAGTCATCGATGAAGAAGAAGAAACGGCCGATCAATGGAACGCATAATAAACCATAATTTATAAATAAAACTTCATCCAGAATAAATGTTAACCATCTAACATTTGAAGGAGTAGAGGAGAAAGCCAACAAAGAGTGAAATATACAAGAGAAGGTAATAACAAGGAAAGAAAAAGAGAAGATCAACTTATAAATAACAAGGTCCTATGTAGAGTAATAGCGTATAAACTTATGTATAACCCAATGTATAACCATATGTCATCACGAAGGATAATGGAAACAATACTTATGAGATAAGTAATATAACCACCAAGAAAATAAAAGGAGTTTACAACCAAGCTTCATAAAAAAAATTTTATGAAGAAAATTAAATTACTATAAATGAAATAAGCAAATGCCAAAATTCAAAAATTATGTGAGCACAACTTACAACAATATTTCGATGACTTATGAGGCCTAAAATAAAAAATATAAAAACAAAGGAATAAGTTACACCAATTCCTACCAAGTAAAATCAACTTACAGTCTATTAAAGAGTTGATATATGAAGTATAAAATAAAAAATTACCAAAATAGGAATATGCTACAAAAATTCCTATAAATTAAGAAAATTAACTTACAAAAAATTTATCAAAAATGATATTTAAAATAAACCAAACAAAAATAAACTCAAGCAAAAACTGCTAAGATAAATACCTGAAGTAATAATGAGTTTAATGTATTCTAAGAAAAAAAAAAATCTGAACTGGTACAAAGAAAGAGAAGTTACGTATAAATTAATTATACAAACTATGGCTAAAGCAGAATATTGCTAATTAACTAAGAGAAAAATAAAAATGTCTAAGATAATTAAAATGATCACAAGAAGAATAGAAAAACAAACTAATGAAAAGTTAGATATGATGAAATTAACATATGAATAAATAAAAAACAATCAACTGTATGAGTAGACGACAGTATATAGCAAAGGTACAGCGGAAGGAAGAATGAGTAAAAGGCCAAAGTGATCTAAAAACAAACCACAAGGTGGACAATCCCAAAATATATTATTATTATTAATTTAAGTCACAAGTTGACAAAAAAGGTATTTAAGATTGACTGTTGAAAAGTCCAGCAATCCAAATAAACTGAGCAGAGATGATGTTCCTCTGATCTCAGAAAAAATGAGTAGTAATGGGAGAAACCAGCTACTAAAAAGTTAGGGGAAAAAAGTGTATAAGGGAGAACACACCAATGGAAATAAATAATAACAGATCCAAATAAAATGGAATGAATCAAGTAAGAAGAGAAATAAGAATGGAGAAACAAACCAGAAAGAAAAGGAAAAAGATCATATATAACTGATAATTTCATAAAAAACTATGCTAGTGTTTTATCAAAATGATCAATTTTGAAGGAGAGGCATTATGTTACAACACAAATAAGCCAACCCAATACCAGGGATGAACAAAATAATATTGAATCTAAAATAATACTTCATGTCAAATAAAAATGATTAATTTAAATAAAATATAAAAACTATGACTCGACAAACGACGACATGACCCAACCCAAGTGATTGACCCAACAAAAGGAAACAAAAAAAAAAGAAGGGAACCATGAAAAACAAACGAGAATAAAACCAAAGAAGAAAGAAGAAAGTGATTGATGAAACCAAGGGAAGAAGGAGAAAAAACCAAAACCCAAACAAAAATGAAACAAGTTCATGGAATTAAACGACCCAATGTAACACGTCAAAATGTACCCAAAGGAGAAGGTGGAAAAACCAAGGTATTAACCAAATACAATGAGAATGAAGAAGGAGGGAAATAGATAAAAATGAAAACCAATAATGATACACAAACAAGTAATAAAGCATAGGAGAAGGAGAAATAGTGCACTCAAAAATAATATTGGAACCAAGACCAATAATTAACCTATGAGAAAGGAAAAAGTAAATATCATTATCCTTTAATGGACAATAATAATTTAGGGAAGAAACCCTCGTAAACAATGTTAAAGATAAAAATGATAAAAAAGCAAACTAAACCCCAATTTAGTTTTAAATGTAAGAATAGTAATTTAAGGACATAAAATTGTTAATAGTATTAAGGATATATTGTAATGAAAGAGAAAAAACGAATAGTGAGATAGTAATTAGAGGGATTACCCATTCAGAAACACTTAAAATACAAAAACATTTGTGAAGTGCAAAATGAAAGTGTAAAACCCCAAAGTGTAGTGATAAAGAAAGTACACTAAATAAATTATAATTAACTATAAATAATTTAAGAGTGAATGTAATGATTGAGTGAAAAGAGTGTAAAGTATAGAATGGAAATATAGTGAGAAATAGTGAGTGATAAAATCATTAACAATTAACAAATCCTAAAGAACGCTAAAAGTTTAATAGTGAAAAATAATAGTGAATAAGTATGTTGTGAAAAATAGTATTAAGTATAAACTATAAACAGGTATTGAACACTGGAAAGTGATAATTACCATAGTAAACAAAACAAAAAATATAATTAAGGAGTTTTAAAAGCAAGTAATCGTAGTTGAAAGGGAGAGTCCCAGGAGAGAGTAATGTGAAAGTGTTTACATGGAGGGAGAGTAAAAAGATTGTTTAGAAAGTTAAGGAATTAGATACAAATCAAAAAACACCCATGTTATAAGGGATCATGATAAGTTCATAAAAGTGATGTTGTTTGTCACACTAAAAATAATATAAAATAAGATGTATTGTGAACAAAGATTAGCAAATAATAAGTTAGTTAGGTAAATTATTCAATCAAGTTTATGAATTGGATATGGCTGTAAGAATCCTACAGACCATAGGCCTACATGTTATATTTAAATAAAATCAAAGAAGTAGTAAATAATAGCCACATTGTTATTATTGGCAAAGGAAATGAATAAAAATGTTAAGAAATGTATGACTAGAAAACATGGAAACCCAAAGAGTAAATAATTGTGTATAAATTAATAGTGACATCATAATAACACATAAACACACTCAAAACACAACACAACCAATTATAATAACAAAGTAAAGCCCATTAGGCTGAAATTAAATGTAATTTAAATGAAATAAGTCAAATACCATAATGGCTACTTATGCCTAGGAAAGTACCTAACTGTCAGAACCAAACAACTACAAATTATAACAAATCAACAAAGAAATTAGCAAATCTGAGGTGAAGGATTCACCAAGAATAAGTTGTAAATCATTTGTAAAACAAAATATTATAATAAGCATTTGTATACAAAAAGAAATGTAATTAACAAGTATTAACATAATTGTAAAAACATAAAATCTAAAATTACCCAAACTTGTGGGGTATCAAAATAATCTATGAAAGGAAATAAATACTATAGTGAAAATATGTAATAACCAGGAAGGAAGATAGAGGAATAACAGCAGTCAGAAGATATGCGAAGAATTCGAATTTTGATAACAATACATCATCTCAAAATCAACCAATCAAAATCATGCAGTTGCCATGGAAACGACAGTTGAAGATAGAATTACCGTTGAATACCGTTAGAGAAGTGAAGTGTCAGTAAGAGAATACAGAAGCCAATGTTGGGAAGAACGATTTTCTATTAAAATAATGTAAAACAGTAATCAAGGTTCATAACCATGACGGTATAAGAAGCAGGCGACCATTTATAGCAGTCCACTTGAGATCCAGGATAATTAAACGGAAAATTAACCGAAAAGAATGACCAGATACGTTATGAAAAGGACACCCAACCCATTGAAGCCCAAAAATTAATGAAAAAAGAACTTATTGCAGCCAAATCCTACCCGATCAAACGAATGAAGACACCAAGTCATGCTGAGGTGTTAAGTACAATTACATTACCTATTTCCAAAAAACCTAATCACTCTAAATTTTACTAAAGGTAAATTTCTCTCACTATAAACAAATATTTCTCTTTCACAGATTATTTAAGTAAAATAAAACTCACTAAAAACTTGTTAACGTAAAATATAACCTATTATTAAAACACGAACCTTCAAAACACATTTAACGACACAACAGAATAGATTGTAACATCACACATTATTATTTATGTACACGTAGAATAAGGTAAAATATTTTTATTGTAACCATAGGAATTCTTTAGCTCATAATCACAAGAATCCACGATTTTGGAAACGAAAATAATTGTAATAACTAAACGTACACAGCCATACTGAAGCTGATCGTTTCCTTAATCGATTCGTCAAGTCCAGAGAACAAGTGTTTCATGTAATCAGTCGGTGCAAATTTATCATTGTATAATTGTCAATTTGAACATTTTAATTATCACCTATTAAAAATAACTATTACAGGGAGTAACCGTCGTTATTATTTCATAGGGAGTGCTTTATATATTACTAGTGTTTATTTAAGAATAGATTTGACGAGAAGCGAACAAGTTGTCATTTGCACAACAGCATCGAGAATTCAGACGGCAGCGCGAGCGGGAATTATTTGAACGCCCCGACCGTCACCGCTGAAAACTCATTATACTATAATTTTAGTTGTTTTAATAAACGACTTGGCGCCACCCGGGATTAACACACCCCTATAAGTAAACAGGTAAGGTTACTGCTGTGTTATACTGGTGATTACCGCAACGCTACGGACATCGTTAACAGCGAACATTAATGTAACGACCCCAGTGCGAGACGAACGCACTAACTTTCAATACACATACAAAATTGGTGTACATTTTACAGGTACGACTGGAACATTACGTTACAATATATATATATATATATATAATAGTATATATATATTGTAATGTGTCAAAATGGGGGCTTTTATTTTTCAGTAAATTTATTTAAATTTCTTTAATATCATCATTGCAAGTCCCATGTGAAATAGCGTTGTATTCAAACAATGAACGGTAACATAACTTTTTGGGCTGGGTGTTGTCGGAGAACGCAATACTTGGTTGTGAAACGAGTATTTGTCACGTACGGTGTGCGTGTACACAAACCCAGGCGCAGCTTCTACGCACAACAGTTGGAACCGACGCGACCAAAAATGGCTAAGGAGGAAGAGTTTCTTGCCATGTGCTTTGGAGATGGAGGAAATCAATGAAGAGGCTCCACCCACCAAAGCCTCTTATATCGTCACGTCTTAACATCGTTAGCTCAACTGGCACATAGACAGTCCATACTTCGTGTACGGCGACGAAAAAGTCCCAGCCTGAAGGCAGTGCCTTCCCGTTCAGCAACAAAGAAGTGGGGAGTTTTGTGTGCACTCTCAGCTCAGTCACAAACCCGGCCAGGTGTTATTAGACTCGACTTATAAAACACCGAGTCTAATTTTAGTAAAAAATGTGTTAAATTTCATCCAATAGAAGAATAACGTAGGAGTTGCAGAAGTAATAACAAAGAACAAAATTTAACCAAATTCGGTAAAATAGTGAAAGTGCGTAAACATGCGTGACGCAACAGCGTGGTACCACGTAAGTCTTGAACACGTAACAGTTTTTTTTTATTTTATATAAATGGGCAGAAACTAAAAGGAAATAAATGAGATCTCAAATAATTTTGTATGTGAGCTGTGTGTAGATAAGAAAATAAAAATAAAAGGTATTGGTTCATTTAGAATAATCGATGTTAGATAGTTAAAGCTTTTGATATAGATAAAAATGATGATGTATGATGTATGATGTATTTCATAGGTTAAAAAAGAAAAAGTTTACATTTTTTTTATTTTTTATATCATGCATAGAAGGAAGTGGGAAGAATAAATGTCATATTAATAGTTCATAAAGTCTAATCTGCTATATTATAATTTGTTAAACAAATCATTTCAAACACCTCATTTCATTTGCTGCACTGATCAGTTCGTCGTACGAATGGGGTTAGTTCAACACTAGAGATCACACATAACGGCCAAAACACATAAGAATTTAAGGTAGGTGGAAGTTTTAAAAACTTTTATTATAACAAATAGAATTATATAGTTACAATGGTGCCGTGACCATGATGTAATATAATAACAAATTGTATTACACCGGCCTATTTTGGTAGTGCAGGAAGTGAAATCTGGTTGTGAAAGGAAAATTCAATTTACGTAATTATAGTGTAAGAGTTATGTTATAGTATAAGGTTTTGGAGGGAAGATTAACCAATTGTAGTTGTAACATAAGTAAAAATAAGTTGTCAATCAATTTAAAATGTCTGAGCACGCAAAACAAAGTAATTTAACAGACATAGATATGAGCGAAAGTGGCCTTGAACCACAGTCATTGGATGAAAGTGAAACGCGTACAGCTGGTACAGAAACAGCTGTTGGCAGTAACATAATAATCCATTCCACCCCAATTGTTACTCAATTGCAATTAAGCGAATCAGCTGGTGATTCTGGAATTCAATTAACTCCAGTTTCAACAGATAAAAATAAGCAATCGAATGACGATGATATGTTGACACGCTTGTATAGTATGATGTGTAGCAATTTTAGTGAACTAAGAGGGGACATGAATGAATTGAAAGAACAAAATAAAGAAGTCAAGAATGATTTCGTAAAATAAATAGTCGTTTTGATGCCAATGATACCAAATTTGATAAATTGTATAATGAAATTAAAGAAATAAAGAGTTGTTTCGAAATACAGAATAACAAATTTGATGTGTTAAGAAGCGAATTAAATGAACAAAAATTAAAATGTGAAGGAAATTTCAATGAATTAAAAAAGCAAAATAATGAATTAAAAAACGATATTAATGAAATATCAATCAATAAACGTATTGACGAAGAAATGAGAAGTGGGAGAGAGATAAACCCAAATTAAAAGAGAATACAGAAGTCGAATTAAAACAGGTAAGTGGTAATAATGTTGTTAATAATAATGGGGAGATAATTAACAAGGTGAGTAATCATGATAATTATAGTAATGAGTTAACAAGTAATAGCAAAATAAAAAGTGATAACAACGAGACAATTAAAAATGTGTTAGAAAATAAAGGGAATAATAATAGGGGAGATGAAGTTTTAGTGGAAATAGAGAGTAGTAATAAGATAGTGGTTGAAGAGAGGTTGGGTTTACAAAGGGCAAATTTTTCCCGTGATTTAAATGGAGTAAAGACTCCAATAGTGAGTTATGAGGACAGAGTTTCCTCCCGTGGTTATAGAGACAAGGTGTCTCTAAGTAAGTCCCCTTTTGTGTATCATGAGTTCCCTGAAAGAATCAGGATGGGTTATGATAATGTTATGTTGCCTTTTGTGTGGAGTGATAGAGACAAAGTGAGATGGTGTCATGATGAGAGGTATTGTGAGAGAGTGGTAGAATTATTCACATTGAGAGAGAGAGAGAGAGAGAGATAATATTATTTGATGTTGTTAGAAGTTACGAAGAGCTACTGGAGAAAATAAAGAGAGAGAGAATTAGTAATATTGTTGACTTATCTTGTTATGAAAATAGTGCAGAAATAAGTAATAATAATGTTGATAATTATATTGAATGCTTACCTGTGCATAGACGTGGAGTATTAATAATAGATGATTCTGAAATTGAGAGGTTAAAATACTTAGGGGTGATAGATAATAATACAGACGGTGACAAGACCAAAATCAATTATGTAGACAGGTTATATGATTTAATAATAATGTGGGATAATCCAGTAGATTATTATGTGGGTTTTACGGAACAATTTGAAATAATAGAGAATTATTATATAAATAATAATAATAATGAATTGAGTGTGAGTAAGAATGATAATTGTTATATAAAAATAAGACTATTATGTGATGATGGGGGTTAAATAAAAATCAGTGAATGGACATTTTAAATATTTTAGTTTATGGTTATGACCTTGCTAATTTAGGAAATGAGGTGTGGTAAACAGAAAAATAATGTCAAAGAATTGTAAATAAATTTATAGTGAAATTAATTGTGTTTGTGTTGTGAAAGGTATTCTATGTAAACAATGTGTGTATGTAGTAGAAATTGATTTTAATAATAATATTTTATCAGACAAAATAAATAATGAGAGGTGGTAATAAACAAATTAGAATTGTTTTGGAAAGGTAATTAAAGTAATACTGTGTTTGAATAATTGATTGAATCAAATAATTTGAGATGAATTAATTGATTAATTTAAAATGTTGTATAAAGAGATTTTGATAATGAATTTAAATGATTTTATATGGTTTATACTTGAGAATAAACAGTAATTGAACAAATGTAAAATATATTTAGTTGTGGAATCATATGGTTGTTAAAATGTTTCAGAAGGTACATATGGTTGTACGGGATATTTGTGGTGATGAATGGTTTATATTTGGAATTAATGACAGTAATCATGTATTTATTAGATGGAGTGATTGACCATATGTAAGTATGAATTTGATTATGACCTTGAAGTAAAGTAAAAGAGTCTTATAATGGCACTAAATGAGTTTGAAAGAAGCTAACTTAGGTAAAATATTATTGTGAAATGATGCAAAATGAATGTTAATAATAAATTTGAATTTTTGGGAGAATCTAATGGTCCAATAAATGTTAAATAATTTAGAGTATAAGTAAAAAGAGTTAATAGAAAGTTCAAGTTGTAATGTTGATAATTTTTTATACAAATTATTTAAAGGTGAATTGTTTAGTTGAACGTAGCAATGTTAATGTTTATTATGTTATTAGGCAAGATTAAGGGGTAATTTTGGGGGGTTGTTTGGTGTCTTTAGAAGATAAAAGCAATTGTGGAATGTAGTAATAGTAATTGTAGAACGGCATAAGTTTAGTATTAGTTATGCTATTGCAGTGGCGGCATGTGCCACTGCAGATAGCGGTACGGGTTGATGAGTAAAGTCAAGGTACGTTACCATCATCGGAGGCCGAAACTGGCGTATATACACTGCACAACCACTTATATAATTTTATATTATATGTTAATTGCTACCATGCAGTGTATTCTAAAGACGAAGTGAAAACATGCGAATGAGAGAAGATTTCCCCGCCTTTTCGGGCGATTACTGTCTTACCAGCACTAATCGTGGTTTTGGACGACAACCAGCTGTGGGCAGCAATTGTAAAACTGACCATGGTCGGTTGTCCTTGAAATTGGTGAAAATTGAAATTAACGGGGGGCCACTTAGGGGAATCCCCGGAACTATGGAACAGCGGCTATCACCTTGTTTGAGTAGGAACAGCAAAACAGGTGATAGACCCGTCTTAAGGGTATAAATATGTAACATTCAGATATGATGTTATCTGGCAATTTAAAAATGTAAGGCCGAAGCAAGGACAGGAGATGCCAAAATTCCTCCAAAACTTCAGTCCTTGTGGAAGCAACTGGACGCCACAGTCCAGGGGGGGTCATAGTGTGTGTGTGGAAAGGAGGTTACTCAGGGGAGTAACGCATTAAAATCTTAAAATGTCTTAAAATGAAGTATGTTGAGGAGCTGATGAAATAACTAAATGATTATTGTGCTCATAGCAATGAACATCACGGATACTGTTCAGTTGGCATGGTTGTCTCAAATTGTACTGATGGTCTGATTATTGCTATAATTGCTTATGACGTACATTATATTCACTTACCAGAAATAACTAATTTCATGACTTGGAGATTATAAAAGTAGAATATTTTAAATGTAGTAATGTGTATGCATTTGTTTATATGTACTTGGCCATTTCAAGTAACTAATATTTTATGTAACTTGTTTTTATGTACCTAGTAGTTAGTATTTCCTGATGAGTTTTTCTTTTTTATTCAGAGTAGGTCAACATGATTGTATGATATGCTCATGACATGGGGAATTGATATGTAATCATTTTGAAATGTAATTTATGTTAGATTAAGTTGTATTTTTTGTGTGTTTTATATGTATAACATGTACCTACAATTTTGTTTAATTTTGGTGTTTACTTTGAACCAAATGTATTATGATGAATTTATGTATGTACACCATATTTGAAAAGTAGTTTGAAAATTATTTTGATTTAACACTGATAATGAAACTTGAGATGGAACTTAGTATAATTTGAGAAGCAGTTGAATAATTTTAGATGAGTTAATGGAAATGAAAATTTTTGAATGATATAATTCATTAAAATTTAGACAAATTAAATTAATTAAAAAATAGTTGATGCTTTTCTAATTATTTTGGAAATTTTATTAAAAAAAATTTTTTGAAATTTGGTAATTGAAGATGATAGTTGACAGGTTAGGATTGAATTTTTTCATTTGAATTGGTAACTGTATTTGATTAATTTTGAAGCAAATCTGAAGATTTTGGAGTTTTTATTTTTTTAAATTGTTTTGATGTTTCAGACCGGACAGGTCAACATGTATAGTAAATAACGAATGTTTACATTACTGTTAGGAATATATATGTATGATTAAGTATAAACAAGAACCAATGTTTTGCTTTTAGTGAACCAATACAATTATTTACAATTAAAGGGAAACGCATCAGTGGAGGATGTGGAAGAATGAAAAAACAGTTACTAGATATTTTTACGGAATGCTTAAAAGCCAAGTGATACTGTGGGGCTTACCTGTTCTGACCGACGTGTTGGAGCTGCGAAGTCTCGGGTCTGTTTGACTTTGTGGTGTTGGGATTCTCTCGAAGAAAGTCCAACAAAGTCAGATAGATGTTTCCACACCCACTTGACTAGGGGGGTAGTTAAACCCATATTGTTTATGATAAAGGATTAAAGGGGGTTATGGCTCCACATCCACACTGACCACGCTGATCCCTTTAGGTTAGGCAATGAGAGTTTTTATGCTCTTGGGCATAAAACCTCTCATTGGGGGGGGGGTACTGTAATGTATCAAAATGGGGGCTTTTATTTTTCAGTAAATTTATTTAAATTTCTTTAATATCATCATTGCAAGTCCCATGTGAAATAGCGTTGTATTCAAACAATGAACAGTAACATAACTTTTTGGGCTGGGTGTTGTCGGAGAACGCAATACTTGGTTGTGAAACGAGTATTTGTCACGTACGGTGTGCGCGTTGTAACGTACCAAATTTGGTAGTTACATAGTGTAAACAATTATTACGTCAAGTGACGGGAAATCATGAAAATATTTCTAAGTAAGTAAAATAATGTAAACAAAAAGTGTGTATCTACAGATATATTATTGTAAAATTCCAACAAAGAAGAAGGAAGTGTAATATAGAAGCATCGAATACAAAGAGAGAATGAAAATGACTATGAGCCAATATAAAATGTTAGAAACCAGGCCCAATAGATTCCAACAGTGAGGGGAACCAACAAAACAATAACTGTGAAGAAGAAGACTACAGAATTCCAACAGTGAGGGGAACCAACAAAACAATAACTATGAAGAAGAAGACAATAAATCCCAACAGTGAGGGGAAACAAAATAATGACTATGCAAAATGAAGAAGAGACAACTCAAGAGCAACCACAATGATGGCAGACAAACCAATCTATTTATAAAAATAAATACTATGGAACAACGACTACTACAATGGAAATTTGAAGAAGACGTTTAAATCAAAAGAAAAAAGGAAGAAGAAGAGCAAGGGAACATGACATGAAGAGTGAAGATAATGTATGGACAATACAAGAAATCACCATTCGCCAAGTATACAAGAAACTATACTAGTAACCGGAAGAAGAATCACGATTATCAACTATGAAGAAACAGTGTTTAGCATATTAAAGAAATCACAAACAGTAATAGTGAAAACTTAATGTAAGTGTGAAAACCTGTAACAAGTCAACCAATTTTAACTCAGATAAACCCCACAGACAATACAAGTGAGAAAGGTTTATAACAGAGAAAAAATGTGTTACCTTTATAGTGGAAACATCAAAGATTAAGTTGTTAAAAATGCACAGACAATTAGTGTGACCAATTTAATGAAGAATGTAATCCAAAATAGATAATCATAAGACCACCAAGAAATGTAAGATAGAACAGTAGAACCATTGTTCATAGAAACTGATAATAGAAAACTTTGTAAGTTTTTAAAATGAAATATAACTGAATGCCACGACAAGACAGAATACCATATAAAGAAAGCCCAGAAAAAATAATAACAAACAAACTAGTTTGTTAAGTATCAAATAACCAATGTACCAGAAATTAGGTACATCACAACAACAAAATGTAATACCATTAGATTAAGAATATTTGTGTTATTGTTTAGAAAAATAGTGTAAACATGTGTATTAATCAACAAGTAAATCATTGTAATAGAATACCATAATGCAGTCATAATAGTAGAAGCATATACTGCATAAGAATATGCTGCACATTGATACATAACCCCAAAGAGAATGCACCTATAACACAAAAAATCATATATGTTAATTAAACCAAGCAACCATCAACAATTGTTTCAATCAAAGATTCATTATAAATAATGATGCACGCTAATAAATAATATTTGATACTGAAATACACTGCACATAAAGCAGATTAAATATAATAGCACAAAGCTAGATGAAAGGAAACCCAATATAACAAGTTAGTTAAGTAAAATACATTATTAAAACTTGTCCAAGGATTAATGAAAATATTACCAGTAGTTAGAAAAACATCTAGTGCTACTTTGAGAACAGATCACCATTGTAATAATAATAGTTTCAGAATCAAATTATTGAAAACTAACTGACTATGAATGTATAGCCAGATGTAAACAAAGACCATGTGACGAATTAGTTAAGCAAAATACTCTATTAAAACTTGTTCAAGGAGTACTGAAAATGTTACCAGTAGTTAGAACAACATCTAATACTACTATGGGAACAGATCATAAGTATAATAATAGTAGTTTTATAGTCAAATTATTGAAAACTAAATGACTATGATAGTGGAACCAAATGTAAACAAACACTATGTAACCAGTTAGATAAGCAAAATGCACTATCCAAACTTGTTCAAAGGTGGATAAAAATGTTATCAGTAGTCAGAAAGATATCTGAAGCTACTATGAGAACACATATTAAATGTAATAATAGCAATTTAATTGTTAATTTATTAAAAACCAACTAACTGTCATGTCAGGACCTGATGTAAACAAACCCAATACTAAGGATTGGAAAGTTTTCAGATAGCGAGAGACTAATAAATATATTAAATAAACTAGGTACTATAGTTGTACACTATTTACATTTTCAACATTATATACCTTATGTGGAAAAATAATTAACAAAGTGACAATTTAAAATAAAAGAGAACAGAAGGTAGTTAGATAAGAATATTAATATATGAAACACAACATTTTCATATAATAAAGTGTAAACCGATGTAAATAAATGTATATATTATTGTAAGAATACCAGACAAATGTCATTAAATAAGAAATAATAGTGTTATAAGCGATTATAAATAATCGAATATGGACGCTTGAGACGCCATTATCAAACATTGTTTGAATAAGTAATTACACCTATTTTTTGTATTAAGCAATTGAGAAATGTACTCAAAACGTTTAATGAGAAGTGTTTTTGTGTATTTAGAGTAAGTTAAGGTGAAATAAACTTATTAATATTAAGATTCACCATAGGAATTTGTGAAATCGTTGTAATAAGTTAATAATGGACGGATTTTATCCTGGTTTGGACTTTATTTAAAGCCCAGGGTGTCCGCGATCTATTGCCACTAATTATTCAACGATGTGACAATTAATAAAAAAGTTATAGCGATTATAAACTTTTTAAACATTTTGGGTATCAACGCTTACGTCACTATAATCTCCAACCCATATACGAAATTGGTAAAAAATTAAAAGTTTTATTTAAACAAGGTGTTTTGGGTTAGAGAGTTCGACAATTTGCACCAATCAAATGAATTAAATCAACCAGACAAGCCAGAGACGCTTAGGAGAAGCATGACAGTCATCATCCAGTCGTCAAAGAGTCAACTAGCATAATTCAGCGAGCAAGATTGGCGAAGAAATGTATTAAGTTGTATTTGAATTGTGCGCGACACATTACATAAGTACGCTACAGACATAACCTGTACATTTCACAATAACCACGAGTGTCTAGTGCGGAGTGATTTAAATAATAAAATACGGCCAGTGTATAATATCGGTCGTATTTTCGAGTTTGTGTCTTATAAAAAACCAGGGAGTACTATATTTTCACTATTTAATAAATAAAATGGAAATAATAATTTCTATTATTAAACAAAAAATTATTGTTTGGGTACTACTCTAGTCAGTAGTATCGAAGTGTATCAATAACGATGAAAATTATCAGAATTCGATAAAAGAATTATTTCGCATTTTATTAATTTAAAACATAAATGTTCTACGATTTATTGTAATTAAAAAAGTCAAGTGTAATTTAAATATTACAAATATGAGCGTCACGAATAGTCACTCATTTGAATCATTTTGTTTGATTTGACTAATAAATAATTTTTTTTGCGAAAAATATTCTAATGAACTGATAGTTACACATCAAATGAATTATGAATGAAATATATGTATTTAGACTATTAAGAATTCAATGAATAATAGATTTATCCATCATAACTACTTACGCTTGGTTAACTAACCTAGAAATAATAACGACAATTTGTCACCTTTCCAGAATTCTGTTCTCAAGTAAGATAAATTAAATGAAAGCTATTTCAAGAGTTTTTTGTTTATTATAAACTTTTTCTCTTGCCAATGAATGATTTTTATAGCCAACTAATAAATAATAACAGTAATTTTTAACAGTGCTGCACAACGCACGTGTTTTCAATGTAACTGCTGTGTCCTTGTATCCAGCGTACGATAGTACGATAATTATCGATTTTATGGTAACGACTTTTATATTTAATGTTTGTTTGTTTTTTTTGTATTAATTATTTCTTAATTATTGTTATAAAAATTAACATCTTGCATCTGGTATCATGCAACTTCAAAGATCACACGAACTTGGTAATTTAACTGTGTAAAGAGGACATAACCTCTCTAACAAAAATTATTGTAGCAACATTCAGTGTTACCAGCCTTGAGGTTAAAAGAGTTTCTTTTTAAACATTGTTCATAATAATTATTTTTCTGTAAAACTATTAGTGATTGATTGTTGATTTAAAAGAGTTAATGGCATTTCAGAACTGTTAATAAATCTCAATTATTTTTTACCAGTGGAAAGAGTTTTTAATTTCAAAATTAAAATAGTTTAGTTAACATAACTAGTTCTATCAGAAGGTGGCGGCAGAATTTGAATATTTATTATAATTCAAATCATAATTAAGCCCTCAAATTATTTTTTTGTGCATATATATTATTTAGGATATTCAAGTGGAATATCCACATGTATGTATAAAGTGTATGTTACAGCAGAAGCAGTCACCAAACAGAACAGTAATAACATCCACAAATGGTAAGTGGGGAGGTGAACAGTGGAGTGCTAAAATACTTTTTAAATTGAAAGATTTAAACGGGAATACCCACACAATTACCAATAATCAACACACTAATAATAATTACATTTTAAAATTTTATATCGTTGTGGATACCGGAGCGTATCTACAAACAATCACCTACTACTATACATTATCTGTATATCGTTGTAGTTACGTTACAACGTGGCGCCCAACGTCTGAGCGTGGATTAGGGAGAAAACAATTGACAATTTAACCAATAATTTCCTAACCCAATCCGTCGAGAGACAGCAAGTGCATTGCCAGAGCGACAAGATGTATACTAGAAGGTCGACCTCAAAAAAGCGAGCAGCAGAGGCAGAGAGGGAGGCCAGACTAGAAGAGAAGGAGGCAACATCAACAGAAGATGTTAAAGAGATTCTATTAGAAATCGAGGATAAACAACTTGAACCGGCGGAGGAGGTTCAGCAACCCGATGATGAGCCGGAAGTCATACCCCAAGAAGTTCAACAGGAAGCAAACCAACCCGAGAAACCGGTGCAACCAGGAGACGTATACGTCGTAGAAATGTTAATGAGTATGAGAGCATTTATGGAAGAAAGCCAGAAATCCATGGACCAAAAAATAGAATCACTGAAGGAAGGCCTGAATAGCAAGATGGATGAAACCAGCCGGTCCACAAAGGAGGAGTTAAGTAAAAACATAGAATCCCTGAAGGAGGACAACCGGTCCACAAAGCAAAGTATTGAGTCACTGAAGGAAGAATTGAACAACAAAATAGAGGAAACCAGTCAGTCCACTCACCAGAAAATAGAAGAAGGCCAGAAGGAGAGCCAGAAAAATATAGATTGTTGAAGGAGGAGTTAAATGACAAAATAAGTGAAACCAACAGGAGGATGGAAGACGGGCAGAAAAAGACTGAAGAGCTATTGGAGAAGAAGATGGCAATCATGAAGGAGGATTTGTCTACAGAGTTGGGGATTAAAATCGACCAAACCAACAAGAAAATTGACGAGATAAATGCGAAGATTAGTCGAGATATTGAATTAATGCAAAACGATAACGAGAAAATGTGGCAACAAATGGCCAACAATAGTGACAAGGCGGAAGAAGTTGCCAAAAATGCAATCGAGTTGGTCGACAAAAAATTAGAAGAAAATTTAGAGACAACAGAGGAGCGAATGGCCATATTAACAGCTGAAATACATGGTGAAATATCAGAAATACGGAAAGAGGGAGAAGATAATAATCAAAAGTTGATACAGACGGAAATAGATATCAACCGCCGAATCAGTGATATTGAGAAGATACACAGCGCCCAGATAGAGGTTGTAGAGCGGCAGCAAGCCGAGATGAAGACAACACAGACTACACTGGGTGAGAAATGTGAGGAGGTTTCCGTAAAGGTGGATGCCATCAAACACCAAGTAACTAATGACAGAGACCAGTTGACAGAATGCCAGCAGAGGGAATTTAATGATATTCAGGACGAAATGCACCGTTTACGAACACTCCCAAATATTTTATCGGGACTAACGCACCTGGAAGGTAGAGAGCAGATAGATTTCTGTGCATATGTGAAGAATCCGTTGGAATTTTTGGAGACAGTGGAAGAAGTTATAAACCGAAATAGAGAAAACAGATGGTCCATCATAAAAGGAATGCTGGACGAGTCATTCCGGAATACTTTTGACAATTGGTGGACAGCGACTCGACATGAAGTGGAGAGTTACGATGCATTCAAAGTAGCCTTCAAACAGAAATACTGGTCTGAGACGACTCAAAACATTATTAGGGACGATATTACTAACGGAAAATTTCACTTAAACGGCAGACAATCAATGACCACTTATTTTCTAGGCACGATCTGCCTGGCCAGAAACTTAGAGCCAGCCATCCCGGAAGAATGCTTAGTCACCAAGTTAGCGTATCACTTCAACCAAGGAATATCACAAGGTAGGCTAAACTCCCAAATCAAGACCATCCAAGGAATGTGCGCCCTACTGGAAAGTCATGAGCGAGAAAGATACTACCAGCGGAACCGCCAGGGTCCCGGACAAATGTATGATCGGGGAGGACCCGGAAATGTGAATCCCACCAATAATACTGACAGAAACAATTATGGCAGGACCTTCAACAATCCTCCACGTTTCCAGAACCAGCAAGGACCACGTCAGAATGGAGGTGGCAATCATAGTGATCATGTGGACAGAGGAAATTTCAATAACCCCCGACCAAGTGGATATCAAAGGGACGGCCATTACCAACGGGGTAATAATTATTATTGACCCTACAATAATCACTCCCCAAACAATCAGCAGCGACAGAGTAATGGGAACAACAACCATAACCAGTTCCGGAGAGTAAATTACGCCCATGCTAGCCAATGGGGAGGTAGACGAAATTACTATCAAGGGCGAAGAAGCTTACCGAATCAGCATAGTAATTCAAACCACAGCGACCGAGAAGAACGAGAGTCGGGATACAGGTCAAACAGAAGCGACAGTAGTGAAGGCAACAGACCAGTCACTCGAACAACCGAAACCTATCACAATGCAAATGGGCAAGGAGCCCAGGAACCAATAGCATCAACCTCAACAGACAGGCACACAAACGGTGACCTGCCTTTAAATGGGAACCGGCAGTGAAAAGACTAACAACACCCTCACTGAACCGGACTATTGGGTCTAACATTTTGGCAACGAAATTGGCATCTAATAAAGTACATCGCAATAATTATCTCAAAAACATTAGGCAGGACCTAATGGAGGAAAAAGAAGACAGTATCAGTGACACAAATAACAGCGAGATCGCGTATATATCCGTAAAAGTCAACGGAATAAGTACAACCGCTATGGTAGATACCGGAGCAAATGTCTCATTAATCGACAAATTAGAATTAAACCGAATACAATCAGAAAACCAGACAACAATACCAACACTACCCATCAATAATATAATACTCATTGGAGCCACTGGACGACAAAATAAAACCATTCAACACCAAGTACAGTTGGAAGTATCGAGTAATGGAGAGACAATTCCAATGGTTTTCCTCATAGCAAGTGGACTGCCATTTACACTACTTATCGGATGCGACACACTGCGGAAGTATACAGCCATAATCAATATGGACAAAGATACAGTATTACTGAAAGCAGATGAAGTTGAATGGACTGCAAATCTTATAGAACATAGGAAGGCACCCCCAGAACATGTAATCTATTATATACGGGAAGGCCATGAACATAAGAAGATGTCTATCAACCAAGAAATTCGCAGCAATCCAGAAGGTGTATTATGGGTAGAAAAGATTAACGAAATTAGAGCATTCCAAACAAATAACATTAACCATATGTTGACTTATGAACAACGTGAAAACCTGATACAAGTCTACAATCGATACCGACATGTATTCTCTGATACACCTGGCAAGATAAAAAACTTTCAATGTGAATTGAAATTTAAAGACCAAACTGAATTCAAGAGAAAGTCCTATCCAATCGCTGTTTCACTTAAAGAAGCTGTTCGTGAAGAAATACAAAGATTAATCGAGAATGATATCATTGAAGTTAGCAATTCCCCGTACACTAATCCCATTGTAGCTGTGCCCAAGAAAAACAGCGCAGTGAGGATTTGCTTGGATGCGAGGGAAATAAATAAGTCCATAACTAATGACAGGACGTCGCCTGGCGAAATCGACGAGATATTAAAGAGATTTTATGGCACAAGGTATTACAGTATATGGGATACTGTCTGTGGTTATTGGCAGGTGGAGTTACACCCCAATAGCAGGAAATTCACAGCATTTATTTTCGAAGGCCGTAACTATCATTTTAAAAGGTTACCCTTCGGCCTTGTGAACTCTGTGGCCATTTTTGTTAAATGCATGGATGAAATATTAGGACACAATACTTTGCAATTTACGACAGTGTATGTCGATGATCTATTAATTGCATCAGATAATTGGGAAGAACACTGTAACCGGGTGGCACAAGTGCTAAATAAATTAGAAGAAAACAACATAACGCTCAAACTCGACAAATCAAAATTAATAGCCAAAGAAGTACAATTTTTGGGGTTCAACTTATCAGAATTTGGAATCACACCAGCCCAAGAAAAGATGGAAGCAATAGAGCGTTTCCCGATACCGAAAAACAAAAAACAGTTACAGTCATTCCTCGGAATTTGTAATTACTACATAAAATTCCAGCGCAATTATTCGGAATTAACTGCTCAATTTTCATCACAATTATCGTCAAAGGAAAAGTGGAAATGGGGGTCTGACCAAGACACTACCTTTGAGCTAATCAAGAAAAAATTTCTCGATACAGTAATGCTACACCATCCTAATTTTGAAAGACAATTTTTTATGAACTGTGATGCTAGTGATCTTAGCCTTGGTTCAGTATTATACCAGGAGGACCAAGAAGGTAATCACCAAGTAATTAGTTTCGCAAGTAGAACTCTTAATAAATGCGAGCAAAACTATCATACGACAGAGAAAGAGCTACTGAGTATAGTGTTTGCCTGTGAGAAATTCAGAACCTTCATATTAGGATACCCTATTACGGTAAGAACAGACCACAAGTCTATATCTTTTCTCAAGAATTGTAGGCTAAACCATGGTAGACTAACAAGGTGGACACTGACACTCCAGGAATATAACATCCAATGGGAATACATACCAGGGAAAAGCAACATAGCTGCAGATGTGTTGTCCCGAGTGAACATCAAAGCCCAGACATTCGAGGGAGAAAAAGAAACCATCGCCAAAGTCTACCACATATTAAAGAACAAGTCTGAATTAACCAACATACTATCAGACATAAACATTCATCAGAACAAGGATCCTAAAATCTCACAAATCATCCAACGGTTGGCAAACGATGATGAAAAAATAACACCATATTACTGTACTCACAACCGATTACTATTCACTAAACCTCAAAAAGATAGTGAACAATGGAAGGTTGTCATACCGAAAACCATTGAAAAAGAACTAGCAATTGATTACCATGTGCGTTACGGTCACATGGGAGCAGTCAAAGTAGTCAAGGCACTACAAGAACATGTACACTTTAAAGACATGAACCGAAAAGTGAGAAAATATATTCAAAATTGTCATGTATGCCAATTGGTCAAGTGTAGTAATGAAAAAAGAGAAGGGGTAATGATACCCATAACATCAACAGCAAAATTGGAAAAAGTATTTTTAGATATTTGTGGACCATTTCCGCGGAGTGGTGGAAGGCATCAATACAAATATGTATTAATCATATTCGACCACTACACAAAATTCACAAAACTTTATCCAATAAACCGAGCTACAACTAACAAAATACTAGACATTGTGATATCCAAATATATACCCGAAGTGGGAAAACCACTATCAGTAATTACAGATCATGGAACACAATTCCGAGGACGAAAGTGGCGGGAAACTCTAATCCATCAAGGCGTGAAGACCTACAAAACGTCTGTGTATCACCCCAACAGCAACCCTGCTGAGAGAGTGTTGAGAGAAGTAGGAAGGATCTTAAGAACCTACTGTCACAGCCAGCAGAGGAAATGGGAGGAATATCTATCCCCGGCTGAAGACTTCCTGAACTTAGCCTATCATCAATCAACAGATGAGACATATACCCTATATGGCTATGTATGAGCGAAGACCACCCCGGGAAATTACAGAAATCATAAACTTTCCAATAGAAAATGAATTCAAATTTAATAAAACAAAATTTTACAATAACGCAGTTGAACGAGCTGACAAACTTAGGCTCAAATACCAGAAATCGCAACCTAAAGTCATAAAGTACGAAGTGGGAGACAAAGTACTCATAAAAAACCGAGAACTCCCAAGTGCAATTGAAGGTATTGCGAAAAAACTGCTACTGCTATTCACAGGCCCATATACTGTAACCAAAAACAACCTGAATAACACTTATGAGTTACAAGACCCAATAACCAAGAAAATAAAGGGCACATACAACCAAGCTTCAATGAAACGGTATATCGAAGATTAAAATATAAAGATAAAAGTGAAATATAGCGATGAAAATTATTTGTTACTGATATTAAGTGAAAGATGAAAATATAGTTGTGAATATAACTATTAACTATATAAAGATAAAAGTGAAATATGGCGATAAAGATTATTGTTTATTGTTAAATGAAAAAATGAAAATATAATTATGAGAATAAATGTTGACTATGTGAAGAAAGGGTGAAATATTGCTATGAAGATTATTTGTTGTTTGTATTAAATATAAAGTGAATATATAACTATGAATATGAACGTTGACTATATTGTAATTTTGTAATGCGAAAAGAAGTTATGTAAAGGATCAAGAAAATTGTATTTACAAATAATAGTACTACTACCAATGAAGAAAAAAAAAGTACTATACGAGACTGACAAACAAGAACTTTGGCACCGAATTTCCAAGAGCCACGTCAACAGTAAGTTAACATCACACCCGTACTACCAATGAAGAAAAAAGAAGTACTATACGAGAAAGACAAACAAGAACTTTGGCACCGAATTTCCAAGAGCCACATCAACAAGTAAATCACCATTATACCCGTACTACCAATGAAAGAAAAAAGTACTATGCGAGGCCGACAAACTACATCCTAGGCACAACAAATTCCAAGAACCACGTCAACAAGTAAAAAATACCATCATACCCGTACTACCAATGAAGAAAAAAAACAATACTATATGAGAAAGACAACCTACATCCTTGGCACAGATAATTCCAAGAGCCACGTCAACAGTAAGTTAACATCATACCCGTAATACCAATGAAGAAAAAAAAAAGAAGTACTATACGAGAAAGACAACCTACATCTTTGGCACCAGCTAATTCCTAGAGCCACGTCAACAGTAAGCTAACATCACACCCGTACTACCAATGAAGAAAAAAGAAGTACTATACGAGGCCGACGCACAACATCTATGGCACCGAATTCCAAGAGCCACGTCAACAGTAAGTTAACATCATACTCGTACTACCAATGAAGAAAAAAAAAAGAAGTACTATACGAGAAAGACAAACTCCAACTTTGGCACAATTTATTTCCAAGAGCCACGTCAACAGTAAAACACCACCATACCCGTACTACCAATGAAAGAAGGAGAAAATAAGAAGTTGGAGGAACGAAACCAAATAAGTATCATTAATGTAGATGAAAGATAATACACAACCATAGTGTTTTCTAGTGTCTTTTACTAGAAGAACGCCTGTACCACATGGACTATATCTCAATTGAAACCATGAGAAAATATATTCATGAATTATATCCAAAGAAGTAAACCCCGAAATAAAGAAGATTATGAGATGACGTTTAAAGTGATACAAAGAGAAGAGATTAATTAATGACGGAGAAGAATGAAAAAGTAATATATTAACGAAGAGGATCATGAGAGTATACCAGTGATGAAATGTAAAACAAACTATCCCTGTAATATGTGAAGAATTTAGTTGAGTTGAATCGAGAAAGAAGAGAGTATAACAATGTATAAACCGCAGATGCGTGAGATAATCCCAAGGATATTTATTATTTGTCGAAAGAACGACCACTTTATGTTTTTTGTTTATTTGAGATGAATTGACTGATGAATAATGCCAGCAATCATTTATTATTATTGATGGAGATGATGTGCCTCCGTATTTATTGATATTAGTATGGCCAGTGGAGTTGTATGCCAAAGTGAGCCGCTCTGAACTGCCCCAGCTAAACTTATGTTAGAGAATTAGGGAACTAAATAAACAAGGGAGATAATTACATAGAAGAGAAATAATTATGATTCAAATAGAAGAAAGTGAAGGGATATATATAAAAAAGCATATGAGTCGACATGGAAACGTACAACAATTGATGAATTCTTCAATAAGAAAAATAAGTATACTGATTCAGAATTAATCAATTCTTATAGGAAGGCATATGTAACGTACCAAATTTGGTAGTTACATAGTGTAAACAATTATTACGTCAAGTGACGGGAAATCATGAAAATATTTCTAAGTAAGTAAAATAATGTAAACAAAAAGTGTGTATCTACAGATATATTATTGTAAAATTCCAACAAAGAAGAAGGAAGTGTAATATAGAAGCATCGAATACAAAGAGAGAATGAAAATGACCATGAGCTAATTTTGAAGCAAATCTGAAGATTTTGGAGTTTTTATTTTTTTAAATTGTTTTGATGTTTCAGACCGGACAGGTCAACATGTATAGTAAATAACGAATGTTTACATTACTGTTAGGAATATATATGTATGATTAAGTATAAACAAGAACCAATGTTTTGCTTTTAGTGAACCAATACAATTATTTACAATTAAAGGGAAACGCATCAGTGGAGGATGTGGAAGAATGAAAAAACAGTTACTAGATATTTTTACGGAATGCTTAAAAGCCAAGTGATACTGTGGGGCTTACCTGTTCTGACCGACGTGTTGGAGCTGCGAAGTCTCGGGTCTGTTTGACTTTGTGGTGTTGGGATTCTCTCGAAGAAAGTCCAACAAAGTCAGACAGATGTTTCCACACCCACTTGACTAGGGGGTAGTTAAACCCATATTGTTTATGATAAAGGATTAAAGGGGGTTATGGCTCCACATCCACACTGATCCCTTTAGGTTAGGCAATGAGAGTTTTTATGCTCTTCGGCATAAAACCTCTCATTGGGGGGGGGGGGGGGGTACTGTAATGTATCAAAATGGGGGCTTTCATTTTTCAGTAAATTTATTTAAATTTCTTTAATATCATCATTGCAAGTCCCATGTGAAATAGCGTTGTATTCAAACAATGAACGGTAACATAACTTTTTGGGCTGGGTGTTGTCGGAGAACGCAATACTTGGTTGTGAAACGAGTATTTGTCACATACGGTGTGCGCGTTGTAACGTACCAAATTTGGTAGTTACATAGTGTAAACAATTATTACGTCAAGTGACAGGAAATCATGAAAATATTTCTAAGTAAGTAAAATAATGTAAACAAAAAGTGTGTATCTACAGATATATTATTGTAAAATTCCAACAAAGAAGAAGGAAGTGTAATATAGAAGCATCGAATACAAAGAGAGAATGAAAATGACCATGAGCCAATATAAAATGTTAGAAACCAGGCCCAATAGATTCCAACAGTGAGGGGAACCAACAAAACAATAACTGTGAAGAAGAAGACTACAGAATTCCAACAGTGAGGGGAACCAACAAAACAATAACTATGAAGAAGAAGACAATAAATCCCAACAGTGAGGGGAAACAAAATAATGACTATGCAAAATGAAGAAGAGACAACTCAAGAGCAACCACAATGATGGCAGACAAACCAATCTATTTATAAAAATAAATACTATGGAACAATGACTACTACAATGGAAATTTGAAGAAGACGTTTAAATCAAAAGAAAAAAGGAAGAAGAAGAGCAAGGGAACATGACATGAAGAGTGAAGATAATGTATGGACAATACAAGAAATCACCATTCACCAAGTATACAAGAAACTATACTAGTAACCGGAAGAAGAATCACGATTATCAACTATGAAGAAACAGTGTTTAGCATATTAAAGAAATCACAAACAGTAATAGTGAAAACTTAATGTAAGTGTGAAAACCTGTAACAAGTCAACCAATTTTAACTCAGATAAACCCCACAGACAATACAAGTGAGAAAGGTTTATAACAGAGAAAAAATGTGTTACCTTTATAGTGGAAACATCAAAGATTAAGTTGTTAAAAATGCACAGACAATTAGTGTGACCAATTTAATGAAGAATGTAATCCAAAATAGATAATCATAAGACCACCAAGAAATGTAAGATAGAACAGTAGAACCATTGTTCATAGAAACTGATAATAGAAAACTTTGTAAGTTTTTAAAATGAAATATAACTGAATGCCACGACAAGACAGAATACCATATAAAGAAAGCCCAGAAAAAATAATAACAAACAAACTAGTTTGTTAAGTATCAAATAACCAATGTACCAGAAATTAGGTACATCACAACAACAAAATGTAATACCATTAGATTAAGAATATTTGTGTTATTGTTTAGAAAAATAGTGTAAACATGTGTATTAATCAACAAGTAAATCATTGTAATAGAATACCATAATGCAGTCATAATAGTAGAAGCATATACTGCATAAGAATATGCTGCACATTGATACATAACCCCAAAGAGAATGCACCTATAACACAAAAAATCATATATGTTAATTAAACCAAGCAACCATCAACAATTGTTTCAATCAAAGATTCATTATAAATAATGATGCACGCTAATAAATAATATTTGATACTGAAATACACTGCACATAAAGCAGATTAAATATAATAGCACAAAGCTAGATGAAAGGAAACCCAATATAACAAGTTAGTTAAGTAAAATACATTATTAAAACTTGTCCAAGGATTAATGAAAATATTACCAGTAGTTAGAAAAACATCTAGTGCTACTTTGAGAACAGATCACCATTGTAATAATAATAGTTTCAGAATCAAATTATTGAAAACTAACTGACTATGAATGTATAGCCAGATGTAAACAAAGACCATGTGACGAATTAGTTAAGCAAAATACTCTATTAAAACTTGTTCAAGGAGTACTGAAAATGTTACCAGTAGTTAGAACAACATCTAATACTACTATGGGAACAGATCATAAGTATAATAATAGTAGTTTTATAGTCAAATTATTGAAAACTAAATGACTATGATAGTGGAACCAAATGTAAACAAACACTATGTAACCAGTTAGATAAGCAAAATGCACTATCCAAACTTGTTCAAAGGTGGATAAAAATGTTATCAGTAGTCAGAAAGATATCTGAAGCTACTATGAGAACACATATTAAATGTAATAATAGCAATTTAATTGTTAATTTATTAAAAACCAACTAACTGTCATGTCAGGACCTGATGTAAACAAACCCAATACTAAGGATTGGAAAGTTTTCAGATAGCGAGAGACTAATAAATATATTAAATAAACTAGGTACTATAGTTGTACACTATTTACATTTTCAACATTATATACCTTATGTGGAAAAATAATTAACAAAGTGACAATTTAAAATAAAAGAGAACAGAAGGTAGTTAGATAAGAATATTAATATATGAAACACAACATTTTCATATAATAAAGTGTAAACCGATGTAAATAAATGTATATATTATTGTAAGAATACCAGACAAATGTCATTAAATAAGAAATAATAGTGTTATAAGCGATTATAAATAATCGAATATGGACGCTTGAGACGCCATTATCAAACATTGTTTGAATAAGTAATTACACCTATTTTTTGTATTAAGCAATTGAGAAATGTACTCAAAACGTTTAATGAGAAGTGTTTTTGTGTATTTAGAGTAAGTTAAGGTGAAATAAACTTATTAATATTAAGATTCACCATAGGAATTTGTGAAATCGTTGTAATAAGTTAATAATGGACGGATTTTATCCTGGTTTGGACTTTATTTAAAGCCCAGGGTGTCCGCGATCTATTGCCACTAATTATTCAACGATGTGACAATTAATAAAAAAGTTATAGCGATTATAAACTTTTTAAACATTGGGTATCAACGCTTACATCACTATAATCTCCAACCCATATACGAAATTGGTAAAAAATTAAAAGTTTTATTTAAACAAGGTGTTTTGGGTTAGAGAGTTCGACAATTTGCACCAATCAAATGAATTAAATCAACCAGACAAGCCAGAGACGCTTAGGAGAAGCGTGACAGTCATCATCCAGTCGTCAAAGAGTCAACTAGCATAATTCAGCGAGCAAGATTGGCGAAGAAATGTATTAAGTTGTATTTGAATTGTGCGCGACACATTACATAAGTACGCTACAGACATAACCTGTACATTTCACAATAACCACGAGTGTCTAGTGCGGAGTGATTTAAATAATAAAATACGGCCAGTGTATAATATCGGTCGTATTTTCGAGTTTGTGTCTTATAAAAAACCAGGGAGTACTATATTTTCACTATTTAATAAATAAAATGGAAATAATAATTTCTATTATTAAACAAAAAATTATTGTTTGGGTACTACTCTAGTCAGTAGTATCGAAGTGTATCAATAACGATGAAAATTATCAGAATTCGATAAAAGAATTATTTCGCATTTTATTAATTTAAAACATAAATGTTCTACGATTTATTGTAATTAAAAAAGTCAAGTGTAATTTAAATATTACAAATATGAGCGTCACGAATAGTCACTCATTTGAATCATTTTGTTTGATTTGACTAATAAATAATTTTTTTTGCGAAAAATATTCTAATGAACTGATAGTTACACATCAAATGAATTATGAATGAAATATATGTATTTAGACTATTAAGAATTCAATGAATAATAGATTTATCCATCATAACTACTTACGCTTGGTTAACTAACCTAGAAATAATAACGACAATTTGTCACCTTTCCAGAATTCTGTTCTCAAGTAAGATAAATTAAATGAAAGCTATTTCAAGAGTTTTTTGTTTATTATAAACTTTTTCTCTTGCCAATGAATGATTTTTATAGCCAACTAATAAATAATAACAGTAATTTTTAACAGTGCTGCACAACGCACGTGTTTTCAATGTAACTGCTGTGTCCTTGTATCCAGCGTACGATAGTACGATAATTATCGATTTTATGGTAACGACTTTTATATTTAATGTTTGTTTGTTTTTTTTGTATTAATTATTTCTTAATTATTGTTATAAAAATTAACATCTTGCATCTGGTATCATGCAACTTCAAAGATCACACGAACTTGGTAATTTAACTGTGTAAAGAGGACATAACCTCTCTAACAAAAATTATTGTAGCAACATTCAGTGTTACCAGCCTTGAGGTTAAAAGAGTTTCTTTTTAAACATTGTTCATAATAATTATTTTTCTGTAAAACTATTAGTGATTGATTGTTGATTTAAAAGAGTTAATGGCATTTCAGAACTGTTAATAAATCTCAATTATTTTTTACCAGTGGAAAGAGTTTTTAATTTCAAAATTAAAATAGTTTAGTTAACATAACTAGTTCTATCAGAAGGTGGCGGCAGAATTTGAATATTTATTATAATTCAAATCATAATTAAGCCCTCAAATTATTTTTTTGTGCATATATATTATTTAGGATATTCAAGTGGAATATCCACATGTATGTATAAAGTGTATGTTACAGCAGAAGCAGTCACCAAACAGAACAGTAATAACATCCACAAATGGTAAGTGGGGAGGTGAACAGTGGAGTGCTAAAATACTTTTTAAATTGAAAGATTTAAACGGGAATACCCACACAATTACCAATAATCAACACACTAATAATAATTACATTTTAAAATTTTATATCGTTGTGGATACCGGAGCGTATCTACAAACAATCACCTACTATTATACATTATCTGTATATCGTTGTAGTTACGTTACAGTGTACACAAACCCGGGCGCAGCTTATACACACAACAGTTGGAACCGACACGACCAAAAATGGCTAAGGAGAAAGAGTTTCTTGCCATGTGCTTTGGAGATGGAGGAAATCAATGAAGAGGCTCCACCCACCAAAGCCTCTTATATCGTCACCCCTTAACATCATTAGCTCAACTGGCACATAGACAGTCCATACTTCGTGTACGGCGATGAAAAAGTCCCAGCCTGAAGGCAGTGCCTTCCCGTTCAGCAACAAAGAAGTGGGGAGTTTTGTGTGCACTCTCAGCTCAGTCACAAACCCGGCCAGGTGTTATTAGACTCGACTTATAAAACACCGAGTCTAATTTTAGTAAAAAATGTGTTAAATTTCATCCAATAGAAGAATAACATAGGAGTTGCAGAAGTAATAGCAGAGAACAAAATTTAACCAAATTCGGTAAAATAGTGAAAGTGCGTAAACATGCGTGACGCAACGGCGTGGTACCACGTAAGTCTTGAACACATAACAGTTTTTTTTTTAATTTTATATAAATGGGCAGAAACTAAAAGGAAATAAATGAGATCTCAAATAAATTTGTATGTGAGTTGTGTGTAGATAAGAAAATAAAAATAAAAGGTATTGGTTCATTTAGAATAATCGATGTTAGATAGTTAAAGCTTTTGATATAGATAAAAATGATGATGTATGATGTATTTCATAGGTTAAAAAAGAAAAAGGTTTACATTTTTTTATTTTTTTATATCATGCATAGAAGGAAGTGGGAAGAATAAATGTCATATTAATAGTAAATAAAATGTTATCTGCTATATTATAATTTGTTAAACAAATCATTTCAAACACCTCATTTCATTTGCTGCACTGATCAGTTCATCGTACGAATGGGGTTAGTTCAACACTAGAGATCACACATAACGGCCAAAACACATAAGAATTTAAGGTAGGTGGAAGTTTTAAAAACTTTTATTATAACAAATAGAATTATATAGTTACAATGGTGCCGTGACCATCATTTATTATATCAAATAAAATTATATAGTTACAATATATATAAAATATCGCCACCTTTCCGACTTAATTTTACATCTTGTGCCATTTTGTCAATGTTATATGTGGACAGACTTGCTTATTTTTCTATTAAATGTATAATTAGATTTTATCATTATTTTTTCTACAAACCATTAATCTTGTTGTTTAATCCTTTTTCTATATGAATAGCTCGTTACAATTATTGTTAATATTTCGTGTAAACAGCAGAGAGATGCTAAGTAGGACATTGTCTCAGGTAAGATTGCATGGTAAATCAAGACTCGCGCGTATTTCTTCCACCCGGCGACGTCAGAGCGAAGCAACCAATGGGAGCGTAATTGGCCGGAGTGGCCTACCTTATTATTCTAGTTACATTGCAGACTGCCATTAATTTGTAATGGTTTTTACTTGGAAGGTATAGTGGGGGTGGTGTGTGGAAAAAGGGGATTGGCGCGGGGATTCAAATTATTGTTAGTTTTTTGTATAATTTTGTCAAAAAGTGTATGTGATTTATACTGTAATTGGTCGTTAAGTATGTTGTTTGGTTGTGTTGTGTGGTGTTTGTATATTTCATATTGTTCTGCTGTGTTAAGTTTTCAACCTTTGGGTAAGTAGTGTAATATCTCAAGATTAGTATCTATGTTGGTGTAGCTGTGGTTTTTTGTGTGTATGTGTGTGGCAAACGCAGAATGTATATTATTGTTGGATAAAGCTTTTAGGTGTTCAGAGTAACGGGATGAAAAAGATCTTCCCGTCTGGCCTATGTAGAAAGTATTGCAGTTATTACAATTTAATTTGTAAACACCTGTTTTGTTGTATTTGTCTATGTCCGTGTTTGTATCATTGATGTGTTTTTTGATGGTATTGTTAGTTCTGTATGCTATTTTGTACTTGTGTTTTCTGAATGTGTTGGTGAGTTTGTGTGTGTGATGTATTTATTGTGTTGTGTGTTTTTGGTATTTTGTGTTTTGTTGTTTTTGTTTATGATGTGTTTGTGTAGTTTGTTTATTAAATTAGGGTTGTATCCGTTTTTCATTGCTATGTATTTGATTGTGTTGAGTTCGCCAGTATAATCTTGTTTACTTAATGGTATTTTAGTTAGTCTATGGAGCATATGGTTGAAGGCCGCATGTTTATGTTGTGTTGGGTGGTTTGATGTGTTGTGTATAACCATGTCGGTTGTGGTTGGTTTTCTGTATATTTTGTACGTGTGTGTATTGTTAGTTTTGTTAATTGTTAGGTCCAGAAAATTTATACTATTGTTTTGTTCAATTTCCAGTGTAAATTTTAGTTTGTGGTGTATCGTGTTTATGTATTTGTGGAAGTTTTCAACCTGTCTTGTGTTGCCTTTGAATAAAAGTAATATATCATTTACATACCTGTGCCAGTAAATGATTTTGTTGGTGTATTTGTTGTTGTTTTTTATGTGGTTCTGTTCTATGTTGTGTATATATATTTCTGCCAGTATTCCTGATATGGGGGATCCCATTGGAAGACCGTCTGTTTGTGTGTATATCTTGTTATTGTATGTAAAGTAATTTTGCTCAGTTATTATTTTGGTAAGTGTGATGATCTCTTGTATGTGTTGTGATGTAGCAAGGCGAAGATCTGCTCTCGGCGCCAGCCGAGACGTGACACGAGAAGGCGAGGCGAGTGACCATCTAACGTGCTCGAGGCGAGCCAACCAGGGACCAGCGGCACTCTGATAGGTTCATGGCACACGACCTGTCAGGGCATAAAAAGAGCGCCGCTAGAATTTTTGGCACACTCCATCGGACGCCTTGAAGCCAGCCGGAAGCAGAGGAAGAAGGAAGAATGGAGAGCACAGGAGAGCCAGTGATGGAAATCGACTGGGACAGCAGCGGGGAAAGAAGAGGACAGCAGTACGCCCGGAACAGCGGACGCAGCCGCCGAACATCACAGCGCGTCTCGGGCGGCGTACGCAAATGATGTAGCGTCCTCGACAAACGGTCCTTTTAAGGACCACAAAAACGATAGTGTATACAATTGGCGCCATTTGTCCTGTGACAAGTGGCGCCCAACGTGGGGCGACGATCATCTTGCGGATGCAAGATCCAGCCACGCCAGAGAGGTACTAGCCGGCACACAAAACAACATGGCGCCCAACAGCTACACCCAGCGGGACACCGGGTTCGAGGTAGAGCAAGGCTTTGCGCAATTCGCCGCAGTTCTGAGGTGCACGTTGCCACCGGTGATCACCGCTACATACCATGGCCTCAAGTACGAGGATCCAGAACGATATCTTCAACAGCTGCGGGACTACAGAGTCCCACTTGAACAGTGGGCAGATTACGCAGTGCGGCAGCTCCGAGGAGAAGCTGCCACGTGGGCAGAGAGATACACGGGATTGCAGATAAATTGGCCCGAGTTCTGCGACCGCTGCCGGCATCACTTCTGCGGGATGCAACGCGACGCAGAGCTGCTGGCCGAGCTGTACGGACAAACGCAGCGGCAGGAATCGGCGGAAATCTTCATCCTGAGAAAAATCAAGCTGTTTCGCCGTCTGTACCTCTGAGGTGACGAGAGGACGAGCATAGCCATGCTTACACAACAGCTGCAGCCACGCCTTCGACCCGCGCTGAGGTTCCCGCCGCCTACGATTTTAGAAGAACTTTTACAACGGGCAATGAGCATCGAGGCGGACTTGGATCAAGATAGTCGTGCGCGAGGTCGGGATGACTCTGCTGAAAACTCCCTGGATCGAGTAGGGGGGTCGAAGCAGTGTCGATCGGCCTCAAGCACGAAAGAGGAACAAAGAATGAACAGCCTAACGCCCAAGTGCCGCTACTGCCCGGGAAGACACTTCCATCGGGACTGCCCTGTGAAGAACCGGCAGGGAAACGACCAAGCGCCCCGGTAAATAGCCCACCGGGGCGCGTGAACCATCTAGGTGCGGACATACCGCGCATTCCAATAGAGATCGCCGGCCGAAAACTGACCGCAGCCTTGGACTCCGCCGCAAACTACGACTTCGTACGAGCCGGTCTGCTGCCCGGAGGAAGGAAGACGGAGCCCCGAGTTGTCCAGCTAGCGCTACACGGTCAGCAATGTCACTCAACGGCCGCCGTCGTCGCAGACATTATAATTGGAAGTCTCGCGACCACCACCAGTCTGCTAGAAGTGCCCGGACTGCAAGAAGAAGTTTTACTGGGCCACCACTGGCTCACGGCCAACCAAGCAGTTGTGGACTACCGACGGGGCTGCCTTCACATTGGCAGCGATAACCGACAGACGGTCTTCTGGAATGACAGCGCGGAGCCCGAGGAAGAGGACATTGAGGAAGCTAGCCTTCAAACGTCAGCAGGTGGCCAACACCATAAAC
The DNA here is from genome assembly GCA_034769895.1 of Magicicada septendecula. Taxonomy (NCBI): domain Eukaryota; kingdom Metazoa; phylum Arthropoda; class Insecta; order Hemiptera; family Cicadidae; genus Magicicada; species Magicicada septendecula. The sequence continues at coordinate 274,998,613 of CM068373.1, forward strand.
GGCTTCTGGAAATGTTACACCGTCATCGCAGTTTGTTCTCCCGTGGCCCGCTCCGCACCACATCTGCGGCCAAGCACGAGATCCGGCTGAAAGAAGGTAGCCAGCCATTCCGGCTCCCAATGTACCGGTACTCCGACGAGAAGAAACGCACCATCCGGGAACAGGTAGAAGAGATGCTGAGGCAGCGTATCATTGAACCGGCCACCTCGCCATACAGCTCTCCGGTGGTGATTGTGAAGAAGAAGGCCAGCACACCCCGGTTCTGCGTGGACTTCCGGAGGCTGAACGATCAGACCGAGGATGTGGACTCACCACTGCCGCTGATATACGAAACAATCAAGGACCTCAGCGGGGCCAAAGTCTTCTCGACCCTAGATCTGAAGAGCGGCTACTGGCAAATCCCGCTGGAGGAAGAAGCAAAGAAGTACACAGCATTCTCGGTGCCCGACGGAGGTCGCTACCAGTTCCGGGTGATGTGCTTTGGGCTGAGGAACGCGCCCAGCACCTTCCAACGGCTGATGCAGGATGTTCTCACGGGACTATTACGGGAGTGCTGCCTCGTCTATCTGGACGACATCATTGTCTACTCCCCCGACTGGGAAACGCACCTGCGACACCTGGATCAAGTCTTGGAAAGGCTGCAGATGCACCAGCTGACCTGCTCGCTCAACAAGTGTCACTTCGGCCGGGAAGAAGTCGCCTTTCTGGGCCACGAGATTACTCCGGACGGCAACCTCCCGCAGCAGCAACATCTCAGAGCAATCGAAGACCAGCCAGCCCCCAGCAACAAGAAAGAGCTGCAACGCTTCCTGGGAACCTGCAACTGGCTGCGATAGTACATCCCCTGCTTCGCCATGATTTCGGAGCCGTTAACGGACCTGCTGCGGACAAGAAAGTAGCATTGGGACGACACAACTCAGCGAGCCTTCGAAGAGGTTAAGGCCGCTTTCCGGCAGCAGTTAAAACTCTCACGACCGGATCGAGACTTGCCTATGCTTCTGCAGACCGACGACAGCCAAAAGGGACTTGGAGCGGTGCTTTATCAATGCACCGAAGCCGGGGAGAGGTGTATCATCTCGTACGCCAGTGCCAAGCTCCACGAGGCGGAGAAGAACTACCACTCCAACGAACTGGAGTGCTTGGCAGTCGTCTGGGCCATCAAGAAATACCGGCCATACTTGGAGGATCGCCATTTCACCCTAAGGACCGACAACAAGGCGCTAACCTGGCTGAAGCAGGCGACGAGGTAGAAGACGAAGTACGCTCGCTGGGCTCTACTGATACAGAGCTTCAAATTCACCGTCGTCCACTGCCCGGGCAAGGAGAACGAGTTGCCGGACTTCCTCTCGAGGGAACCTGGGCTTGAAGATACTGCCGACGTCCAAGAAGAACCACGGATGCACCCTGAAGAGAGGCCACTTCGCAGTGTTGCGGCAGCTGCACCGCGACTACAAGAAATCACAGCTGTCGGCATCCATCAGGCAGTGCAGGAGGCGCAAGAAGGCGACCAGGAGTGCCAAGCGTGGAGAAACGACTCTGCGGTGGCTACAGCGAGAGGATACCGGGTGGACAACGGCCTGGTTTGGAAGGACAGACGCAACCAGGAACCAGGATTGTACGTGCCGCCGAGTGTCCGCATGGAGGTCATCAGGCACTTCCACGACTCCCCTGAAGCCGGTCATCCGGGGGCCGAAGAAACGTATCGGGCCATCGGCAAGGACTTCGTCTGGACTGGCCTAACCATTGATGTCCGCAGATACGTCCGGAGTTGCAGAATATGCGCCCTACACAAGCGCGGCGCAAATCCCGAACAGGACCAACAGCGACCTCACCGACCCAGGAGATGTTGGAATACTGTCGCCCTGGACGTCATGGGACCATATCCGCTGACTCGAGCGGGCAACCGGTACATGGTAGTGGTCACGGATATGATGTCGAGAGGGGTGGAAGCAAAGGCCGTGCGCAAGGCGGACGCCGACACCATTATCCGCTACCTGGAGGAAGAAGTGTTCCCTCGTTGGGGATACCCAGAGGCGTTGCTCACCGACAACGGGAAGCCGCTCACGGGCCACAAGTGGAAGCAGATGTGCGACAAGCTGCACATACAACCGTGGACTACAGCCAACTACCATCCCAGGGCGAACCCGACCGAGCGGCGCAACGGCGAGATCAAGAAGGCGCTGCGAATCCAGCTCCATGACTGCAAGGACCATGGCGACTGGGACAAGCGTTTGCCGGCGGTTCTGTTCTCGCTGCGGAATCGTGCAAACGCCGCCACTGGAGTGACTCCGAACGAGCTTCTGCTGGGCAGAGACCTACGCCGACCCGGCGACTGGAGTCGGCCACACGCAGAACAGGACGTCCGGCCAATTGAGGAACGAGAAGAGGCGGTCAGGTCACACCAGACCTAGTATCAGCAACGGCGGTATCCGGAACGGAGGACACAGGATCCTACACTGGCCGTAGGGCAGCTGGTGTACGTCAAGAGCCACGCCGGACCAGCCAAAGGACGGAGGCAGCCTGGATGGGAGCCAGCCTGGGAAGGTCCCTTTAGCGTTGCCGCAGCCCTCGGTGGCCAGATTTATACAGTGGAGAAGGACGGACGCCCATACAAGGTTCACCGCCAACGGCTCAAACCCGCCGGAGAAGAACAATGGGCTGGCCACCGGAGAACATTCAAGACCCGGGGGAGTTGTGACGTAGCGAGGCGAAGATCTGCTCTCGGCGCCAGCCGAGACGTGACACGAGAAGGCGAGGCGAGCCAATCAAGGATCAGCAGCAGCTTGATTGGCCTCGACGTGACCATCAAACGTGCTCGAGGCGAGCCAACCAGGGACCAGCGGCACTCTGATAGGTTCATGGCACACGACCTGTCAGGGCATAAAAAGAGCGCCGCTAGTCCATCGGACGACGCCGATGTTCCCGAGCCTACAATCTCGCACGCCCTTGAACTTTTGGGCTTTACTGTCAGCTCTGTGACTCCTCTCTTCTCCCCCGGCAGACGCATTCCCAGAAATGCCTTCCTTGTGAAAATCCTCAAGGTAGGGAATTTCCAAGCCATTTACCAGGTAGACTCTCTCTTTTACCTCCGGGTAAAAGTTTCAGCTTTCGAGTCCCGACCCGGACCCAAGCAGTGCTACAACTGCCAGCGGTACGGGCACAGCAGTATCTATTGTCACTACCCGACACGCTGCATTCGTTGTGGTGAAGGTCATCACAAGGGCGATTGTCCTCGTGAACGTACCGCCACTGCCACGTGTGCAAACTGTCGTGAACCTCACCCGGCAAGCTCTCGCCAGTGCAAACACTATCATGACGCCCTAAAGCGTATCACCAAGGCCCAAAAGCCTATCCCACCTGCCCCCAAGAAACCCTCAGCCCCTGCATCTGCCGCCCCGGCGGCCCCAGTTCCGGCTACCTCGTCTGCGCCTGCAGCCGCCGTAGTCCCCCCGACCTGTCCAGCGCCTGCCGGAGCGCTCAGTTACGCGGCAGCCGCCGCCTCCGATGCATCTTTCCCTCCTTTGGCCTCGTCGCGAAAGCAACCCGCGCCAAAGAAGAAAAAGTCATCGACCACCATCCTCACGCAGCACAAGCCCGCTGCAACTAGGTCAGCATCTGCCCCAACTCCCAAAGAGCCTCGGCAGCCTACAACTACACCTCGGCCCGATAATGGTATCATGTATCGAGTGCCCCCGCCCACGCCGCAGGCGCCTTCGACGGAGGAAGGGTCCTCGGACCCGACCTTTGCCGATCGTTTGCGTGTCTGGGTTGAGACCCTCATCCCTCAAATCTTGGCTGCCAAGGACGTCCAGTCTCTGCTAGTCACCATTCTTACCTCCCTCATGACTCTCCTGCCTCTCAATGTCTAGGCCTCTTCGGCTGGTGGCATGGAACGCGTGTGGTGTTCCGTCTCGCCGAGCCGAATTGGCTAACTTTGCCACTGAATATGACCTAGATGTCATCCTACTCTCCGAAACTTTCCTTGCCCCTGCTGCTTCCTTTCAGCTTCCGGCGTACATTACATATCGCACGGATAGGCCCCGGCTACAACCCCCCGCTCGTCCCAGCGGGGGTACTGCTATTCTCGTCCAGAGGCGCATTGCCCATCGTCTCTTACCCCCTCCAGATACTAGGTATTTGGAGACGACGGCGGTGGCCCTCTGGATCGGGGATCGGGAGGTTCGCCTAATTTCGGCGTACCTTCCTCCCGGGCCCGGAGGGCCTCCGCCGCCTGAGGAGTGGGACGCCCTCCTCGACCACGAACTACCTACTATAGCTGCCGGAGACTTCAACTCCAAGCATCCCTCTTGGAACAGCCGTGTCACGAACCCGCGTGGCCGCTCGCTCTACAGCTACGTTCAGCGTCATCTGCAGGTCTCAGTTATTGGTCCTGACTCACCGACCCACGTGCCCACTAGGGGCCTTCCGGATGTCCTTGACATTGTCATTGTCAAGGACCTGGCCATTCCTATCACTGTCAGTGCTGTATCGGACCTCTCGTCCGACCACGACCCGGTACTTATCACTGTTCGTCCCCTGTTGGACACACCTCTCCAACCCCCCTCTCGTCCACGGAGAGTCAACTGGCGCTCCTATCATGACGAACTCCAACGAACAGTGCCATCTGACCCCCCGGCCCCCATCGCCTCTACGGCTGATGCGGACCGTATGGCCGACTATCTTCAAGAAGTCGTTACGTCCGCTATGGACACACACACCTATCTTGTCCCAGAGACAAATCGCCGGTCTCAACTACCTGAAGAGGTGCTCCTCGCCATCCAAACTCGGCGCCAACTCCGCCGGAGATGGCAACAAACCCGGGATCCTGCTATCAAACGCAGGCTGAACGCCCAATCTGAACTTGTCAAGCAGCTTCTGCTTGATGCCACTGCACATCGTTGGGACTCGTACCTCGAGTCTCTTGAAGTCCGGCCCGAGTCTGTCTGGCAGGCTGCGAGTCGACTTAATGGCGACAAAGGGACCCGCCATCCCCTCAGATCACCGGACGGCATTGTGTACTCCGCGGCCGGCAAAGCTGAAGTCTTTGCCGCAACCATGGAGGAGCAATTCACCGTCCACGGAGGCGTCTGCGACCCCGTCCACTCGGCCGAGGTCGCAGACTTCCTATCTGGATATTTTTCCCGCCCTCCAGCTGACATCCCTGACCCGTTCGACCGGGCCGATGTTGTCTCGGCTATTGGTCGACTTCGCCCTAAGAGGGCGCCCGGCGATGATCGTATCGGAGCGGCGGCGCTACAACACGCTCCCCCTAGCCTCATCAACTTGGTCCACGAGCTGTTCAATGGCTGTCTCCGGCTTCATTACTTCCCCAGCCTGTGGAAGCGTGCGAAAATCATCATGATCCCCAAGCCTCGCAAGCTGCGCATTGACCCCTCAAACCATCGACCCATCTCACTGCTGCCAGTCATATCGAAGGTACTCGAGCGCCTCCTGCACGGTCGGTACGCGCCTCTGCTGGATGGTTTCATTCGGCAGGAGCAGTTCGGCTTTCGCAGGGAGCACTCGACGACCCTTCAACTCGTCCGGGTTGTTACCCATTTGACGGACGCCTACAACAAGCATCTGTCCTCCGTCGCTGTATTGCTCGACGTGAGTAAGGCCTTTGATCGAGTCTGGCACGAAGGCCTTCTCTACAAACTGGCCCACTTCCCCCTCCCTGCCTCATTCGTTCATTTTCTCCGATCGTACTTGTGCGATCGTATCTTTAGGGTATGCGTCGAAGGGTCGTACTCATCCGTACGACCAGTCGCCGCAGGCGTACCTCAGGGATCTGTCCTTGGCCCCGTTCTGTACCTCGTGTACACGAACGACCTGCCTGTTCAGCCTGGAGTCACTCTCTCGCTCTATGCGGATGACGCTATGTACCACGCCAGCTCAGCGAGTCTTGATTTCGCAGCTGGCCTGGTGCAGCGTCAGCTCGCCGTACTTCCGGACTGGCTACGGAAGTGGAGGATGGCGGTCAATGCGGAGAAATCCGAGGCGATCGCCTTTTCTCATAAATTAACTTCCCGCTGCCAGTCCCTCTCCCTTGAAGGGAGCCCAATCGAGTGGAAACGGACTGTAAAGTACTTGGGCGTCACTCTTGACCGACGCCTAAGCTTTGCACCTCATGTCTCTCTGAGTCTCCAGCGCGCCAGAGGCGTCAGAGCCAAACTATTTCCCTTTCTCTCTCATCGGGGTTCAGTGCCTGTGCGCACTAAACTCACCATCTACTTGCTCTTTCTTAGGGCAATCCTGACTTACGCAGCCCCCGCCTTTTGGGTACTACTCAGCCCATCCGTTGTCGCCCGTTTGGAAGCTTTCCAATCCCGAACCCTCCGCTACATCTCCAACTCTCCCTGGTTTGTCAGAAATGATGCCATCAGGCGAGGGTTGAAGGTTCCTTCACTTACCGAATTCGTTCGGTCCCTAGCCCTCAACCTATTCTCCCGAGCCTATGTCTCGACCCATCCCCACATCCGTCGACTAAGCACAGATGTCGGCCCCCCCACCTAGACGACACAAACGCCCCCGAGCTTTGCTCGACGACCCCCCATAAGCAGTTACAGAACATCTGCCCAATCCCCCCGACCTTGAGTATTTTCACGCTCCTCCTCCTTCCTTCTTTCTTTTGTCCGTGCTGGCGCTCGGCGACAGACTAGAGGGGGGTCTGCGCTCGCCCTAGGTGTGCTTAGTGCCGCCTCTGGTGGACGCTGCCTCCTCCTACGCTCTCTCCCGTGCGCCGACATTGCCGCTTGGCAGCCCTCGGAGACTTTTCCTGAGCGGTTAGGGGCGCCCTACCCGTTGTGGGAGGGTAATTCCTGCTTCTCAAGCGAAAGGTCTTCGAGGTGTCCCCCATTCAGCCGTCACGGGTCTCTTCGAGGTCCCAGGGTCCATGAAAAATCGAACATCCTGTCCCTCCAAAATAAAATTGCTGGAGGTTCCATTCCTTTGAAAGCGCGAGATCGCTAGCCAAGGTAACAGCAAGGCAACATGCAGTCATCGGGTATCACCCGGACACTGCGACCACCGGAGCACGACTAGCTGCTGCTCCGTACACCACTGGACACTGGACACATCGGACGCCTAGAGCGAGAGAAGAACGCTTCCAGCTCTTGAAGAGGAAACATCTCGCTCTCGACCAGCCAACTTTACCACACCACTAGCAACAGGACAGGACATCTTGAGACCAGCCTGCATTTCGCCGACTGCCTCACGGACTGGACCTGGGCAACTGCGTGGGAACCGGCTACCGGATAGACTCCTCAGAGTGGACGTCGGCTCTCTCGCTTCCTTGCTAGCGCTGCCCCGAGAGATCCTTGGAAGGCCCCACCAGTGGTAACCGACCTTGGACACCTCCGAGGTAAAGAGTACGGTGGAAACCGAACATTACACAAAGTTCGGTATCTAACGAAGCCGTACATTACCTCTCTGGTAGATCTCTGTTCCCTACCCGCTTTTGAGAGGTGGCATGTCCACCTCTCAAACATCCGATCGCTCCTTGGGTACCGCTTGCGGTACCCAAGCACCTATCTCTACCCTTCGCCCTGACTTGAACATTCAATTCCACACCTTTGGTCTCCCTCAGGAGAAAGAAATCAAGGTAACCATCCGTGGCATCCCCCACGATGTAGCCCCGTCTGACATTATCGAGGAGTTGGAGAGCCTTGGCTTCACTCCAACCTCCTGCATTCCACTCGTTGACCGCCAAAAACAGAAGGTCAACGTCTTTTTTATCAAGCTCAAGAAGGTAGGAGACTACCAACTAATCTACTCCCTCCGAGAGCTTTTATGCCTCCGGATTGAAGTCTCCAGGTATAATACCCCCACCGGCCCTCCGCAGTGTTACAACTGCCAGAGGTACGGCCACGCCTCTTACAACTGCCACATGGCACCCCGTTGCGTACGCTGCGGCGAAGGTCATCCTAAGGGCGCTTGCACGAAGGACCCTAACGCCGACGCAAACTGCGACAAGAACCATCCAGCCAACTGGAGAGGCTGCGAATATTATCAATCTGCCCTTGAGCGGAAGCAGGAGATGGACGAGATCCGGCACCGCAACCCGACCCGGCCTCAGCGCCAAACCAAAGTCCAGCAGACCGCCACTCCGGCGGCTGCCCCAGCCCGCCAACCTCGTCGTCCCAGTGCCGACCCACACCCTGCTACTACTACGGAGCCTCCCTCCACCGCCAAGTCATTCGCGGCAGCCGTCGCATCTAAACCCGCATCCGCGCCTCAACGCGCGAAGGCTCCGAAGCCCAAACAGAAACCCCCAGCTGCTAAAGCTCCTTCTAAAAAACCTCCCACCGCTCAGCAACTACCATCGGTCCAACCACCTAAGCCCGAGGCAGCCCCAGAAACCTCGAAGCCAGCTCCCCAGCTAGTCCGCCGCCCCGCGGCCGTGAGTGAGCCCGATGAGGGCGTGCTAACAATCGCGGAGTTGCAAGACTGGATGGAAGATCTCCTGCCCAAACTAGTTGCTGCACGCGACCTGCACTCTCTGGTCGTCACAATCATGACCTCCCTTACGTCCTTGTTGCTCGCCCGTAATGGCTAGGCCTCTCACACTCGTTGCTTGGAACGCAAATGGCGTAGCCGGGCGGCGAGCTGAGCTGGCCTGCTTCGCGAGCGAGTATGACGCGGACGTAGTCCTCCTCTCTGAAACCCACCTGCGTCCCCAACATCGATTTAACCTACCAGCTTACGCTACTTATCGTACGGACCGCCCAGTGCCACTCACCCGAGCCGCATCTGGCGGCACAGGCATTCTCATCCACAGGCGATTATCTCACCGACCTCTACCTACCCCCCCGACTACCCACATTGAAGCGACTGCGGTCGCAATCAGCGTAGCGGGAACCGAGCTTCGGCTGGTCTCCGTCTACAACAAACCTGGCCTGGTGCCAAACCCCCAGGAGCTTGACGCGCTCCTTAACCATGATCTACCTACCATTGCAGTCGGAGACATGAACTGCAAAGACCCGTCTTGGAATAGTCGCTTGACTAATCAAAGCGGTCGTGCTCTCGCCCAATACGCCTCGACCAGGCCTGACGTCCTCGTCATCGGCCCGGCCGAACCGACATACATCCCCGCCAACCAGCCAGACGTTCTCGACATAGTTCTTGTCAAGGACGCTGTCTGCCCCATCCTGGTCGAGGCCATCTCAGCCCTATCGTCCGACCACAACCCGCTGGTTGTGACGCTCCGACGAACAAGCGACTCCCCGCCTGCCCGTCCTCGTAAGAGAGTCAACTGGCGCTCTTACCACGACGAGCTGTGCCGTAGGTTCCCATCAGCCCCCGAGGCCCCAGCGCCCTCTCGAAGGGAGCTGGACCGCCAAGTCACGCATCTCCATGACACTCTTACCCGCTGCATGGATACCCACTCTTACACTGTCCCAGCACATCGTAGGAAGTCTCAACTCCCTGCCGAAGTCTAAGAAGCCATCAGCCAGCGGCGGCGCCTTCGCCGCTGCTGGCAAAACACTCGCGATCCCGCTGTCAAGCGGCAGTATCGCCGACAGTCTGATTACGTAAAGCAACTCCTGCTTGATGTCAATCAGCATAGCTGGGACACCTATCTTGAATCCCTGGAAGTCGACCACGCCTCCGTCTGGCAGGCTACTGGTCGCCTCCTTGGCGAAAAGAGGACTCGCCACCCCCTGGACTCCCCGACGGGTGTTGTTCATTCACCGGAGCGCAAGGCTGAGGTCTTCGCTAACTCCGTTGAGGAACAATTCACCCCTCACAGAGGCGTCTTCGATGCGGACCACATGGCTCGCGTCGAGGACTTCCTCGAAAACTATCTCGCCCAACCTTTGACGGATCCCCCACCCCCTTTGAAAAAGCCGATCTCGTCCATGCTATCGCACGGCTAAATCCTAAACGGGCCTGTGGCCCGGACAGAATAGGAGCGACCGCCCTAAAGAATGCCCCATCAGTTGTCACTGACCACATCCTGGACGTGTTCAACTCATGTCTCCGCCTCAATTACTTCCCTCGCCTGTGGAAAAACGCAAGGGTAATCATGATCCCTAAACCCGGGAAATCTCGCATGTTCCCTGAAAATTATCGCCCCATCTCACTACTGCCCGTGTTATCGAAGGTGTTCGAGCGCCTCCTGAACGCCCGTGTTGTACCGCTGCTTGATGGGTTCATCCGCAGCGAACAGTATGGGTTTCGCAGGGAGCATTCGACCACCCTACAACTAGTCCGCGTCGTTACCCAGTTCTCTGACGCTGCAAACAAAAGCTGCACACCGCAGCCGTCCTCTTGGACGTTAGTAAGGCCTTCGACCGTGTCTGGCACGAAGGTCTGCTCTATAAACTGGCACACACGCCCCTTCCCGCATCTACTGTGAGACTGTTCTGGTCGTATCTCCGCGGCCGGACTTTTCACATTAGCGTAGATGGAGCGGTCTCTTCTGACCGCCCCATAGACGCTGGCGTTCCCCAAGGATCAGTCCTCGGCCCGGTTCTGTACCTCGTGTACACAAACGACTTGCCCGTAAATCCCAACGTCACTCTTTCCCTTTTTGCTGACGATGCCATGTATCACTACAGCTCGCAGAACCCTGGTTTTGCTACCACAGTTATACAACGCCAACTCGACCTTCTGCCTCCCTGGCTACGTAAGTGGCGCGTGGCGATCAACGCGGAGAAATATGAAGCGATCTGCATCACGCGCAAGCGGACCGCATGCCAGCCCCTCACCCTAGATGGGAACCCTATCGCTTGGAAGAAGTCGGTGAAGTACTTGGGAGTGTCTATCGACAGTCGATTAAGCTTCGCCGGCCACGTCCAAACCAAACTCCGACAAGCCCGTGGCGTCAGAGCCAAAATCTTTCCCCTCATCTCGCGCAGAAGTCCCCTCTCACTGCGCACTAAACTCACCCTGTATCTCCTGCTTATCAGGACAGTATTCACCTACGCAGCCCCAGCGTGGTGTCCCCTCTTATCTGCCACAACGAAGCGTAAGCTGGAACAGTTCCAAAACAGTTCCGTCCGTATCCTCTCCAACTCGCCCTGGTTTGTTTGTAACAGAGCTATCAGGACGGGCCTCCGTCTGCAAACGGTGGAAGAGTTTGTCTTCAGACTCTCTGTGGGCCTCTTCTTCCGGGCTGCAGACTTCCGATACCCCCACCTCCGTGACCTGGCCAGGGACGAAGGTCCCCCTTGCCACGTAGTCAAGAGACCCCGCACTCTGCTGGACGACCCCCCATAGTCTCCTACATAGGACCCTTCTCCTGAGGGAGTCAACACCCTACCGCAAGCACCCTACCTCAAACAGAACACCTACCACACCATAGACGTAGCATTACCTCTCACTCTGCCCTGGTCGTTTGCGGCCTCGGCGGGGTTGTCTTATGTTAGTTGTGCAAGTGCCTTCTTTCATCAGGCGCCCACCCCGGATACGCAACGGGCCTGTGCTGATCACCGCTATGCGGACAGTGGGGCCACGTCGGAGGCAGCAGCGCTGGCCAACCGGTACTCATATGTCCCGGAAGGTTCCTCCGCTGTGACTCGGACGCGTCACCGCTGGCTTCAGGGCCCAAACTCTACCAGACTTTGGCTAGGCTGAGCACCTCAATTGTGAGATCCTCTCCCCTACCCAACTGCAAAAGGAGCACACCATCCCACCCACTTGACCTTGTTTTTCCAAAGTCCTTGAGAGAGCCCGACCTACTTGCAGTCATCGGAGGAGTCACTCCGGGCACTGCTACCATGCAGGGGCCTTGAGCCCCGTCCCCTCATTAGCTACTTAGCTACATCGGACGCCTCGACTTTTTTTTTTTGACGACTTCTGCTCCAGCTTCAGACTGAACAGGACTGCTCTTCTTGGACCTGCTCTCTTCAGCTCTGCGCTGGACGATCTACGGCTTTGCTGCCTTCGCCCACCTCGCCTTCGGACGAGGAATATTTCTTCTTCTCTTCGTGGGAACAAAAAGGACCAAGGAGCCAGCTGCTGCCGGTGAACTAAGTAGCTGGTACAAGTGGCAGCTGGCTGAAGACCTTTTTAGGACCACCTTCGCCGGATACCAACTGCTGGCGAAGAATAGAAGAGGATTGCTCTGGGCTCACCTGGTGAGTGCCGCATCAGTGCATAAACCCTAACTTGCTCACGACTGTTAGGTAGCGCTGCCCCGGACGATCCTTGCAAGCCCCCACCAGTGGTAAGCGAGCTAGGATATCGCCGGGGTAAAGGGGCCAGTGGACACCAGTCTTGGTAAGGACTGGTGTTCAACGAAGCTGGTCGTTAGCCCGGCTCCTCCCGCATCGTCGTGAGCAAGGAAGACGCGCGGGTAATCCGGCTTCGGCCGGACCCGAGATCCCTGGCGTCTGGCAGTGACTGCCTAGCAGTCTCTGCCCGGCAGCCGTCGCACCTGGCCAGCATGCCTTCCACAGGCAACGGCTCAAGTGCCGAGTCGCTCGGCTCTGCCTTGCCCCATCTGGGCGACTCGCCTGAATCGCCTCGGGCGATGGAGACGGACGATCCTCTCCCTAACCCGCTTCCTCCTCTTCCGGCTGACGAGTCGGGCGAGTTCGCGACCGTTGGTCGGCGTAATCGCCCGGCTAAGAAGCACAAGAGGACCCATCCAACCGCTTCCTCTAGTACCTCGGCCATGGACATCGGACCTTCTCAGGGCCAACAGGCCGCGGTTCCGACTGCTTCGACAGCAGCTCCGGCTGCTGCCGCTGTTGGTCGCGCGCCGCCCCTGTATGTCCATAGCGTGTCCAATGTCGCCGCCTTATACAGACGGCTGATCGCGGCCCACGGCCTGTCGGCCGACAAGCTTGACCTGAAGCTGCTTGGCGGTGATACGGTCAAGATTGTCGTCCGCCAGCTCGAGGACCATCGCTTGGTCGAGGCCTTCCTGCAGGCGCACAGCCTCCAGTACCATACCTTCTCTCCCAAGCGGGTCAAGCCCTTGTCTGTAATTCTGCGAGGGCTTGACGCGCACACTGATCCTCAGGAGATCCTCTTGGAACTCCGAGACCTCGGGTACCCGGTGCAGGCAATTTTCCGCCTGTTCACCCACTCAGAAACCCGAGTACCTCTCCCGCTCGTTCGTCTCCAGCTCGAGAAGGGCGAGACAGCTGACAAAATATTCCAACTGACGCGGCTGTTTGGCTTCCGCGTCAGGGTGGAAACCAGTCGTCCCCAGGGCAAGCTCGCGCAGTGCCACCGGTGCCAGAGGTTCGGCCATCACACCGACGTCTGCCGCAATGCCCCGGCCTGTCTACGTTGTTCTCTGGGACATTCAACCCAGGCCTGCACTGTGGCAGACAAGACCAAATTCCGCTGCATTAATTGTGGTCAAGGCCATGCAGCAAGTAATGTAAACTGCCCGGTCTACAAGGCGGAGCTCCTGCGGAAGCAAAAGCCGCAGGGGCCCCTCCCGAAGCCAAGGCAGCCAGCTATGCAGCCCCAACCCCAGAGACAGCCTAAAACTCAGGCAAGGCCTCAACCTCAGGCACAACCGGCACGGCGCGCGCCCTCTCCGGCTCCACCTCCAGCCCCTGCAAAGGCAAACAAACGTACCGCGTCTCCTTCCGAAGCAGAGACACGCCCAGTAGCCGTCATCTCGGTTCTGGAGCCGGAGAAGCAACCCTCCACCTCCGCGGAACCTCCAACTCCCGCCTCTGAACCAGAGGTAGCCTCGCCTCCACTGCCACCTCCGCGATTTCCGCGAGCAGGCATCACAAAACCCAGGAACAAAGGGATAACCACACCGGATGCTCGGCCCCGAGCTCCTGCATGCCCACAGCCCAAGAAAAGTCCTGCTTCCCGGTATAAGTCCGACGAAGCGCAACAGCGTACTTTTCCTGCCGCTGATTCAAAACCGTCTGGCCCTGGTCCTGTGGCTTCCACCACGACCCGATCTGCCGTTAAACCTGGTCGCTCTTACGCGGCCTCAGTTTCCAGGCAAACCGCCCAGTCCGTCATTTCCGATGAAGCATAGTTCATCCGCGACTTTCTGTCTGGCTACGACCTCAAGAAAGTCGCATCTACCTTCAGGTCCATCCGAGACCGCCTGGTAACTGCCGACCCAACTGAGAGATTTATGCTCTTGGTGGAAGCCTGCGAAGTAATAGGTCTTCTATGAACCGAGCCCTTAGACGAGATCTCTCGCTCGTAGCCTGGAATGCTAACATCGGTTCCAAGCATTCCGACCTTCTTGAATTCCTGGCTCGGTTCAAACCCGACGTACTTCTCCTTTCTGAAACCCACCTGACCCCGTCGAACCGGTTTCGATTACCAAATTACGTGGTCTATCGGGATGACCGAGTTGGCCAACGAGGAGGCGGCACGGCGATCGCGGTGAGGACCTCCATAGGTCATCATCGTGTCGCTTTGCCGCAGCTTACCAACCTAGAGGCCACCGCCATTGAGGTCCACGGAGCTCTTGGCGGCGTCCTCGTGGTTTCAGCATACAAGCCCCCACGAGCTGAACTCCTTGTTGGCGACCTGGACGTCATCTTCGATTCCCATCGAAGGGTAATTTTGGCCGGCGATCTGAATTGCAAGCATCGCGTTTGGAATAGTCGCCTGACTAGTCCGAACGGGAGGCGCTTGCTCAGTTTTATTGAATCGCGCCGGGCGATGGTGTTTGGTCCAGCGCAACCCACGTTCTTTCCGTCACAGCCTAACGCGGCTCCCGATGTTCTGGATATCGCGGTGACCCAAGGAGTTGTCTGTCCGGTCGAGGTATTCTCACTTACGGAGCTGACATCCGACCACAACCCTATCTTGGTCCACGTCGCTACCCAGCACGCCTATGCACGTTCTGACCAGAAGAAGGTTATCGATTGGGATCGCTACGGCCCGGCCTTGTGCCGTAGATTGCCGCCAGCGGCCCCACTCGATTCCGTTCGCCTCCTAGACGAAGCAGTTGCGGGAATCGAAGAGGCAATCATCTCGGCTATAGGCGTGTCTTCACGTACGCGAGCTGGTTTCACGCCTGGCTACCAACGCATCCCTGAGGAAGTCTCTCTTCTCGCTCGCGAGAGGAATTACTTCCGGAAACGTTGGCAGAGGACCCGTGATCCGGCCGATAAGGCAGCATACAATCGGCTCACCGGACGACTGCGCGGCAGTCTGAAGGCGTTCCGACGTAGCTGTTGGGAACTCGACGTGGCCCGAACGGGGGATGTGGACCCGCTAAGTCACCCGTACAGAATACCTACCGCATTGACGGGACGGAGGCGCCGACCTCCACTTCCCGCCATTGTTGGACCGTTCGGTCGACCCCTGGGTCGCCCGGAGGAGAAGGCCGAGTACTTGGGCTTGTGTTTCGAGCGACAGTTCGCTCCCAACCCGCCCATGGACTGGGACTTCGACGAACAAGTCGAGATGGCTGTGGAAGACTTTCTGTCTCTTCCGATCACGACGGAGCCCGAACCCATCTCTTTGGAAGAGGTCTCAGATCGGCTCGCTGAACTTCAGCCAAGAAAAGCTCCAGGCCCGGACGGTGTTACCAACACCGCTCTACGACTTCTTCCCGAGCCTGGAGTTCAATTCTTGACTGATTTGTTCAACGCGTGTCTTAGACTGGCCTACTTTCCCAAGAAATGGAGAAAGGCTACGGTTATCGTGATCCCGAAGCAGGGAAAGGATACCACCCGCTCGGAAAACCTCCGGCCCATCAGCCTACTCTCCGCTACGTCCAAGGTTTTTGAGCGCCTCGTACAGCGTCGTGTACGAGAACATCTAACCAACTTTGACGTGCTGGTCCCCGAACAGTTCGGCTTTCGTGTGGGGCATTCGACCACTCATCAACTGATGCGACTGGTGGAAAGCATCACGGAAGCCGGGTGTCGGAGAGAACGGACCGTTGGCTGTTTCTTAGATGTTGAGAAAGCCTTCGACAGCGTATGGCATGATGGCCTGTTATTCAAACTTAGGGAAGTCCAGCTCCCGGACTGCTACCTCCACCTGGTTGCTAGCTTTCTGACGGAGAGGACCTTCTGCGTGAGAGTTGGCGATTCAGTCTCTTCCGAGAGGCGAATCACAGCCGGCGTCCCTCAAGGTAGTGTTCTAGGCCCCCTTCTGTTCTCGATCTACGTCAACGACGTGCCGAGACAGCCTGGAGTCCAGATGGCCCTCTTCGCTGACGACACGGCCGTATTTACGGCCGATCGTCATGAGGAAAGGGCCGTCCTACGACTGCAGCGCCAGCTCGTGGACTGGACTGAGAATTGGAGAGTGCTCCTCAACGCCACCAAGAGTGTAGCCGTCGAATTCTCTAAGCGACGGAAGAACCCCGTTAGGCAACTACGTATCGGCAGAACGTACTTGCGCTGGTCCAACGAGGTCAAGTACCTCGGCTTACACCTTGACCGTCGGCTCCCCTGGCGTACCCACGCACAGACAGTTCTTAAGCGAGCATCCACTCGCCTGTGCGCACTGTTTCCACTCCTGATCAGCTCAGGCATGACCAGGAAATTGGGTAGGATGATCGTCGGCGCGTTACCTACGCCTGCCCGGTCTGGGGTTACCTCGCCGCAATGCATAAAAAGAAGTTGCAGAGCGTCCTCGACAGGGGGCTTCGGCTAGCGGCCAAAGTCCCCCGTCGCTTCTCATCTCGCCTTCTAAGGAGAGGACTTGGCGTCCGCTCCTTAGACGACACTTTCAGGCGGCTTGCACGCAAATTTTATGCACGTGCGGCGAGGTTCACAGACAATCCTCTAGTGACTGGGCTGGGAAGGTACCGTATACGCCCAGGTGATTCGTGGAAACGCCTTCGGTGTATATTGCGCTAGTGTAGGCTAGCACAACAGCCGAGAATCGGCCTGCTATAGAGCACACGCCCTACTTGGGCAGGGCCACGAGGCAGGAGCTCCAGATGGTAGCTCGGAACTCAGTTCCCGTGCTGTTCGTCTCTGCGACGCACAACCGCAAAGCCCAGAGCAAAAAAAAAAAAAAAAAAAAAAATCGGACGCTTTGAAGCCAGCCGGAAGAAGAGGAAGAAGGAAGAATGGAGAGCACAGGAGAGCCAGTGATGGAAATCGACTGGGACAGCAGCGGGGTCTACATACCGCTGCTGAAAGAAGAGGACAGCAGTACGCCCGCAACAGCGGACGCAGCCGCCGAACATCACAGCGCGTCTCGGGCGGCGTACGCAAATGATGTAGCGTCCTCGACAAACGGTCCTTTTAAGGACCACAAAAACGATAGTGTGTACGATTGGCGCTGTAATAATTTGTCCTGTGACAGTGTGTTTCGGGTGTGTTGTTTTGTCTGAGTAAATGTTCTAGTGTTTGTATGGCTTCTTGAATTGGGACATTGGTGTATAAATTGGTTATATCAATAGATGCTAGTGTTGAGTTGTGTGGGATGTGGATGTGTTCAGTTTTCTTGACTAGTTCGATGTTATTTTTGATAGAAGTATTGTTACTGAGATTAATGTTTTCTCTGATTATTTTGTCTAGGTGTTTTGCGATTTTGTGGGAGGGAGCTTGTGTGTTGTTTATTAATGGTCTGATGGGAATGTTAGGTTTGTGTATTTTCGGTAATGCATTTAGTTTAGGGGGGTTAGGTTTGATTTGTTTAAGGTATTTGGTGCTGTCTGGTTTGATTATATGTTTTGTGTTATTTATAAATTTGTTAATCTGTTTTTGAAATTTTAGTGTAGGGTCTTTATTTATTTCCGTTATATTATTTTCGTTGAAGAAATTCTCAATTTTAGTGTTTAGTTGATGTTTGTCCATTATGACGTTTATGTTCCCTTTATCAGCTTTTAATATTGTTATGTTGTGTTCAAGCAACTTTTGTTTTACATTGTTAAGCGTTTTTATTTCGTTGTTGTGTCTTTGGTTGTATATGTGTGCGTTGGAGTTTCCGTTTTATGTCGTGACGTATTGGGTCCTGGTCGTTAATGTGCGTGTTTTGTACAGCTGTTTCTGTGTCTATGATTATGTCACGTATATGTCTATTGTGGTTTTTGTTGTTAGTTGTATTGTTTTTTTTTTTAACTTTGAAGGCAATTTCCTTTACTTTTTGATTATGTAATTTGTTTTTTCATATTCAACGGATTTTCCATCATTTTTGCCAAAAAAAAGCAGATGACAAAAAACGCAACATGCATACTTTATTTTCAAAAGTGCTACGGGATTCAGTTTTGATCAAAATGCAATTGTAAAAAAGCCGTTTTTTAGGAAATTTTATTAGCTTGAAATCTAGAACTTAGACATTCTTTTGCGACCTAAGTACCCGAGTTATTGCACTTTGCAGTGTGCATGTTGCAATTTTTGTTATCTGTTTTTTTGACAGAAATGATGGAAAATCCGTCGAATTAAAAAAAAAAATTACATAATCAGGAAGTAGAGGAAATTGCCTTCAAAGTTTTAAAAAGAGTCCTAGAAAGGGCCTACTGTATTATAGAACCCTCTCTTGTGAATCACTCCCGCTGTTACGGTTAACTATGACTCAATATGAGGTTGTCTAGAGTAATAAAAAATAAAATTTCGACAGACAAATTTTTAAGTCACTTTATTTATTTGCTATATTAATTAATCACATTGTTACAGAGCTGAAGTATGAGTCACTTTACTGATTTTAATTAATATATGAAATACTGCTGAGCTAGTTTAAATTTTACTTTCTTGCCAAGGGACTGCACCTTCTGGGCCGCAGAAGTAACGTGCGTACTTATTTCTGATTGCGTACGCTGCTTTACTACCTCGTGACAAAAAAGTATCTGTGGTGGAGTTGTAGTTGTCGTAGAGTCCATCAATCTCCAACGTGTCCTGAAAACGGATACCATCTCTCTCCCTGACAAAATTATGTAGTACACAAGCAGCTTTAATGACAGATATGCAGTTTGAATACTTTAGATTTAAAGGCCGGTGAAATATTCTCCACTTATTACTCAAAATTCCAAAAGCACATTCAACAAATCTACGTGCTCTCGACAAGCGGTAGTTAAAAATTCTCTGCTCTTTCGTTAAATGACTTCCTGGGAAAGGCCTCATTAAATTCTTAGATATACCAAAAGCTTCATCGGCAACAAACACAAAAGGTAAAGGTGTCATGTTTTCATGTATTTTTTCTGGCGGTGGAATTTCCAAAGTGCTTTCTTCAAGCGCCTTGCCAAAAGCAGAGTCCTTGAAAACCGTAGGGTCTCCAGACTTTCCAACTGATCCAACATCAACGAACAGAAATCGATAATTACTGTCCGCTACTGCTAGCAGCACTACCGAGTAAAACCCTTTGTAGTTGTAAAACGTTGACCCGGAATGTTCTGGGCTTAATAATCTAACATGTTTACCATCTATAGTCCCTAAACAGTTAGGAAAATTAGCATTTACCCTGAAAGCTACAGCAGTTTGGTACCAAAATTGTTTCTCAAACTTTGGAAAAACTATAACTTTTAAGGCTATCCACAACACTTGACAAGAAGCAGGCACTATCAAACTTGCAGTTGTTTTTCCAATTCTGTAAATGTAGTGTAAATCATTCAAATAGCAACCAGATCCCAAATACGTGAAAAAAGGGAAACCTCCATTAAAAGTACGTCGGCAAATAGGATTCTTAATTAAACCTAAAACGGAGTAAATTGACATATTTTTGCGAGATCCTCGCAAGTAGTATACCATTGTAAAACTTTTAATTCTGCTAACCCGCACTCTTTCACTCGTATACACTTTATTCTGTGTGATGAAACTGAAATCCAATTGTAAATTTACAACCCCGAGTTTTCAGCCCTCACACAAGTGTGCCCGCAAATGAAGATAAGCTAACCCCTGACCAGTTTCGATCTTATGGATCTCATCAGAGAGGTGATATGCACATGTACTTGCGAGGATTTCGCAAAAATATGTCAATTTAAAATCAAATTAAATTTGATCATATGGAGGCTATCTCCAAAAATATCTGCTAGCTTGCATTTAGGCATTTGCTCATGCCTTGTAGGGATGTCCTTTAGACGAGAGTCATTTGGTTACAATCTGAATTTTTCAGGAGCTTTCGCGGTCTGTTTCTACAGAACATGTGCACATCACCTCTCTGATGAGATCCATAAGATCGAAACCAGTTAGGGGTTAGCTTATTTTCATTTGCAGGCACACTTTGTGTGAGGGCTCAAAACTTGCAGTTGTAATTTACAATTGGATTTCAGTTTCATCACACTGGATAAAGTGTATACGCAAGTAAAAGAGTGAGGGTTAGCAGAATTAAAAGTAAAACTGAGTAAGGCAGTTTTAGCTCACATAAATTGTCTGATTGTTACCAGGTCAAAACTTGCATTTACTATGCTTGTGTTTATTTTCAGGTAAAGAGCTCCAAGAGAAATGGAGGAATATTAGAGATGCCTATGTTAGAAGTGAAAGAATGAGAAAGACAAAGTCTGGTCAGGCTCAACTCAGAACTAAAACCTATATTGTAACAGTACAATTCTGGCCCTACTGTGTTTTGGGGAATAATCAATATAAATTGTATTTTATTTCAAAGTCACATATAAAAAATTAGTAAAGTTTTATGAAGGTTTGCAACTGCGCAATATCGAGTGGACAGAATTTGCTTCAAGGTCGAGAGTATACGCACAGAAACAACAACATTATTTTGTCATACAAATGTGTCACAAGCTGCACCCATGTATACTAGGGTGGGTCGAAAAAAGCGAATTTTCGAGTATCGAATTCTAATAGTGCGGAAAAGTTGCGTATTCGCATGCTAATAAACGGAAAAATATTGAAAAAATTCCTATGTTTAATCTTCAGTTCGCGCAAAGGGCCTAAAGTTTAAAAAAAATGACAAAAACACCAAATATTACCTTAACGCTCAAATTTTACAGATTAAGTTTTTCGACTTCTAATAGCGTGAAAGTACTTCTTTTTAGTTGCCTGATAATAGAAAAAAATATTTAAAAAATCGCACGTTACATATTGAGTTCGCGCATAAGGCCTAAAGTCGCAACACGTCTGTGTCCTGAGTCACCTAGTCACCCCCTCCCAAGGCGCGATGACTTCTGTCTGATCAGTTGCTACTCGGCTTGCCGCGTGATAATGTCTCGTCGCAGCGTACTAGTGTGTCTAAACCGGTACCTTACATACAGTCTTTTGGCAAATCAAGCTTAGTTTCGCTACATTTGAATGTTTTATTGTGACGTTGGTAGTGGTTGTGAAATGGCGACTCAGAAAAAAGTGTTGGTGACAGGACAGTCGCACTGCTGTCATTTGTTCGGTTTGCCCAAAGAACTAAGTGGAACAAACCTACCGACATTCGAGGACGTGCTTCTGTGTTGCTTCGAAGAAAGCAATAAACTTTCAATATCATCGGATTCAAAGAAAAAAATTGCATTTTCAACAATAGCCGATTTTGTTGCTACTCAAATAGAGATGATATATCGTAAAGCCTCCATTCCAGTAGTGACTCATACTCAGACTGTGCAAATGATAAAAGCGTACCATGATGCATATTATAATTTAAGAAAATCGTACAACTGAGACAACGAAAAAGACAGTTATAAGACAAAAATAGATGAATTCATAGCAGAAGCGAAATCAAAACTATTTGATATTGCAGCGTGTAAGTGTGTTATGACATTTTCTTGTGTATGTGGGAAAAAGGCAAGTGCCTGTGACTCTCCTGTAGTTGTGGAATGTAAGTGTAAAAAAGACAAAAAGATCCAACCCATTGAGAGAAAGTTTATATACTATCAACGAACAACCAGGATCGGCTGCATTGGCAGTTTGGATAGAAAAGAAACAGTTAAACTTAAGAAAAGGGACGAAAGAAAACAACTACAATTGTTGCGAGAAATTGTTGCGCCCGATTGTGACACATGTGACACGGAAGCTACTCGGAAAACTTCGCACGAAAGAAGCAGTGAAATCGATTTGTCTTCAGTTCCTTCTACATCTCAAATGAGGTTGAAATTGATATCTACTGCCTTAGTAAGCGATAGATTTGGTGTTTCTGACAGAGCCACAGCTGCTATCGCTTTTAGTGTTTTGCATGATCTTGGAATGATCTCTGAAAAAGATTCGTCGCTAGTGATCGACAAAAGCAAGATAAGAAGAGAAAAACAGAAGACACGGGAGGCCGTAGTACAAGAAATGCACAGGCTTACAATAACAAAGGGAATATATTTTGATGGTAGAAAAGATAATACTATCGTTTAAGAAAAAATAGGGGCTAAAATGTACCGCAGAGTAAGGAAAGAGGAACACATTAGCGTGACTCGTGAGCCTGGTGGGCAATATATCGGCCACGTTACACCGGCAAATGGAACTGGAAGTGAAATAGACAAGTGCATCCTAAACTAACCTACAAAATAATGATTTCGACATTAATGAACTGGAAGCGATCGGTTGCGATGGCACAGCGACAAACAGAGGGTGGAAAAATGGTGCAATTCACAATATTGAGGTCAAAATTCAGCGCCCATTGCAGTGGTTCATTTGCTTACTTCACTTCAACGAGCTACCCTTCAGACATTTCTTTGAGTACTTGGACGGAGACACGACGGGACCAGCGTCATTTTGTGGGGAAATCGGCAAACAACTGCCTGGCTGTGACAAATTACGTGTAGTACATTTCGAAACAATCGAATCCGAGGAAATCAATATAACAAAAACTGATCTCAATAAAGATCAACAGTACCTTCTGGACATTGTCAAGGCAATCCAGACAGGAGACTGTGCTCCAGATCTGGCTGTAAAAGATCCTGGACCTCTCAGTCATTCCCGATGGTTGACATGTGCAAACCGGGTCTTTCGATTGTTCATTTCCCAAACGAGTCCTACGAACGAACTGAAGATACTTGCCAGTTACATTGTGAAGACGTATGCTCCTGTCTGGTTCGACGTTAAGAAAACTATCACTCCGTAAAATACGGTCCTAAGCTTATCTTTAAGGTTGTACAAACAACGAGACATTTGCCGGACAACATTAAAAAAATCATCGGTCCTGTGATTCAGAGAAACGCGTTCTTCTGTCATCCAGAGAACATGTTGTTGGCTATGATACTGGATGAGAGACAACACATACGAGAGTTGGGTTACAGGAGGATACTGAAAGCAAGAAATCAACAGCCGAAGGGAAAATCTGTTAGAACTTTTATGCCTCCTTCAATAAATTTTGGTGCCACGGACTACAGTGAACTGATTGAGTGGACGAAATGTAAGCTGTCGCCCTCTCCAATGATGGAAAGCTTTACAACAGAATATTTCATAATTTCTGCAAAATAACACTCTGCCTGAGTTTGAATTTTTAAACTTTCCCTGCCATACCCAAGCAGTTGAAAGATGCGTAAAACTTGTGACAGAGTCCGCAGGAAAAGTGTGCGGACAAGATAACAGAGATGGCTACATTAGAGAAACTTTGCACTCAAGATCTTCGATGTCAAAATTCGACCAAAAATCCGATTTCAAGATAACGCCCTTGACTGATAGTGGCGAACCAACATAATTTACTATGTTGAATGGATGGTTGGGTAGGGCGTGGGTGGAAATCGAATTGCAGCCACCTCCACGTGGTGAGTTCTGGGTCATTTCAGCAAAAATAATTTTGCGAAATGGGCGAAGAGCTGCAAGGTGATGTATTCGGATCCAAGTTGAATATATAAAATCACCCATAGGAACAATTAGTAAAAAATATGGCCTTGTATATATTTTTAATACAACAGTCCGTCTGTTTGTAAAACTGTAAAAATATCAATTTTTCACCAAAATTCGCAAACTTTAGGCCTTATGCGCGAACTCAATATGTAACGCGCGATTTTTTAAATATTTTTTCTATTATCAGGCAACTAAAATGAACTACTTTCACGCTATTAGAAGTCGAAAAACTTAATCTGTAAAATTTGAGCGTCAAGGTAACATTTGGTGTTTTTTATCATTTTTTTCAAACTTTAGGCCCTTTGCGCGAACTGAAGATTAAACATAGGAATTTTTTCAATATTTTTCCGTTTATTAGCGTGCGAATACGCAACTTTTCCGCACTATTAGAATTGGATACTCGAAAATTCGCTTTTTTCGACCCACCCTAATGTATACGTCATCCAAAAGTATGCAACTACTGTCTACGAGACATGAATAGACCCGCAATCCTGTCCACTGTGTAAAGAATGTGAAGGTCACTGCTTGCAAAGTGAATAACAACGCTGTCTGAAATATATCAACCCGCAGCCCGCAGAAGTTACTCATACTTGTTTCTTTTATGCAGCACGTACGTGTTCCTGTAATGTGTATTGCCGTGAGTTGTAATAAGTGCATCAAACTGTTTAATAGTAGCGCATTTAGGATCAGAAAACGGATTTTTAAATAATGCGGAATTAATTTTTAAGGCAGGTAATTCGACAGGTGACTATCATGGCCAAATGAATAGTACAAACTTTGAGAAGTGGCTCTGTGAAAAGGTCATTCCTAATCTCCCAGCGAATTCGGTTGTTATATTGGACAATGCACCGTATCATTGCCGGCAAGAAGATAAACCACCATCTCAGTACTCGTTGAAAAGTGACATGTTAACTTGGTTACGGAAGCAAGGCATTGAATGCGATGCATCTATGAGGAAATCTGATCTCCACGAAAAAATAGAAATATCGGTATGGAGATCCATACATGACTTCCATATTCTAAGATTTATATTTAAAATCATTTTCGAAATGAAATATTACCATAGAAACTACTTCTTTCTACTTACTGCTTCAGCCTTAACCACAGTACTGTGGTCACTAACGTATACCACCTCACGTTATCGCACTCGATTTTCACTGATGATGGAAGTCGATGGCATTGCCGAAATGTCTGGTTTTGTAGAAAACATTGGACTACGGCCAAATATCCCAGGAAGGAATTTTAACAAAAACTACTTCTTTGTTGCCGATAACGTTGTACACATATATATCAGTGGCGAAGTTACATGGAGGCAATTGAGGCAATGCCTACCCTAAAAAATTCTGTAGAATAAAAATTATAAATACGTATGAACTACATAACGTAAAGATTATACATTGTTACTGCGACTGTCAAATTTATTAAACCGAAACGTGCTTTATTGAGCGACCGCTAGATGGTGACAGGTGAGATTCGGCATAGTTCGTTTAAAGCGAATGAGGCAACCTGAACTTGCCTCAGCATTTTTTGTATACATCGTATGTAAGCAATGTAGTAGTGTGATAGGGAAGTGTAGGGAGGGGGGATTGTCCCACGCTGTTGTCACATAGAGCGTTGAGGCATGCCTCACTTCTGTGGTCCAAACAGTTAAGTTAAAGCGCCTGTGTTGTTTCTAAGTGTTTATTTTATGCGGTTATTAAAAGTGTCACTGTTATTCCGCTGAACTAACACATGATCAAGATTGTTATTTGAATTATTTGTAACATTAAACATATATATATAGAAACTAATCAAGTTTAAAAATTTGAAGTTCAATCAGTTGTATTATTGTGTATGACTAATACAAGGATTGTTCAATAGAAACACGTATAGAGCCGTAAAGCATTTTTTATTCAACGATTTTAAAAGAAGTCTCCAATAACATTAAGACATGAGTTCCACTGTTGCGCTAACCTGTAGATTCCCTGCTAGTAAAATTCTTACGGCTGTTTGTGGAACCATTCGGTTACAGCAAACTCTACCTCAGCGTCCGATTTGAACCACCGTCCTTTTAGTGATTCCTTAAAAAAAATTTAAGTTAAGATTTTTGCCTACCCATTCATTAACTACTAGCTTCGCCAGTAAGCAAATTGATGTCCATTTTTTCGGCTTGCACGCGTTATGTTGGTGTGGGTTTCGGCACTTTCCATTTAAAAAGCGTGCAAATGTAAGAAAATAAACATGAGTGAGGCCAGAAATAACGTGAATTTTGTGTGTGTGTGTGTGTGTGTGTGTGTCTTACCTGCCTTTTTATTGGTGTATTAAATGAAAAATATTATATTACATTAAAATGAAAAAATTATAATTTTATTGCCTGGCAACAAAATTATTTTATTTTTAACAATTACCATTGTTTCAAAAAGTTTAAATAAATTGTTAAGTACTTTACTCTTGTTAAAACGTAAAAGGTTGCAGGTAAACTACCCCTTCCCCTTAACCGATCTTCACCAAAATCGAAAGTCCTTGAGACCTCTACAATTCAGGGACGTATGCAAAATATTATTTGATTCTGTTTGAATTTGCGGCTGTTATCGTTTGCCATAGAAAATACCCTTGTTAAAAAAATGTTGCAGGTAAACTACCCCTTTCCCTCAACCGATCTTCACCAAAAACAATAGGTCTTGAGAACTCTACAATTTAGGGCTGTATGCAAATAATCTTTTGATTCTGTTTGAATTTGCGGCTGTTATCGTTTGCCATAGGAAATACCCTTGTTAAAACATAAAACGTTACAGGTAAACTACCCCTTTCCCTTAACCGATCTTTACCAAAATCAACAGATCTTGAGAACTCTACAATTCAGGGCTGTATGCGAAACATTATTTGATTCTGTTTGAATTTGCGGCTGTTATCGTTTGCCAAACAAACAAAATTACCCTTGCTAAAAAAAAACCGTTGCTGGTAAACTACCCCTTTCCCTCAACCGATCTTCACCAAAAACAATAGGTCGCGAGTACTCTACAAATCAGGGCTGTATGCAAAAAATTATTTGATTCTGTTTGAATTTGCGGCAGTTATCGTTTGCCATAGAAAAAAAATCTACAGACAGACACACACACAGACACTTTTCGGAAAACGACTTTTTTTCATGTTTTGAGTGTAGTAGAATCAGAATCTGCAATAATCTCGAACACGATTTTTTTTGCCATCACCATACTTCCATTCCTTAAGGAATATGGAAGTAAAAAGTGAGACCAAAAAATAAAATTTATGCGGTCGATACGTTACTTCAACTTAACGGCCATGAGGTGCTGAGAACTCCACCATACATGTGTGATCTGAGTGCTATAGAGCTGGCGTGGTCAAAACTTAAATATTTTATAAGGTCACATAATACAGCTGGGGACTTTCCTTTAACGAGACTACAACAAATACTTTCTGAAGGATTAGCTGCTATAACACCAGAAGACTGGTCTAGTTACAGTAGGCATGTAATTAACATAGAAAGTGAATATTGGCAAAAGGATGGAATACTGGAAGACGCGATTGATCGTATCATTGTAAGTGTTGGGGGTTGTGATGAAGATGACACCGATCTGAGCAGTGATGGAAGTGACGAATCTGTCAGTGATAGTGATTTAGCGCGGCCACTGGAGTAAAATCGTGAGTTCTTTTAAAGACAATTGAGTGAAAGTGTTTTTTTCTTAAGCTCTAAGTAAAAACTATACAATTATTCCCTTACACCTAGGCCTACTGGAACTATTTTATTTCGTGTAATAACACGCATATTCTTTATTTTTTAATGGCGTTTCTTCGTAACAGGTTAGTAGAAATTTCTGTTCGTATTGTTTTACTTTTTAAGGCAGTAACAAATTTTGAGCCGTTTCATCAGTAAACGACTACATCGTTTAATGTTTCTTTTGTTAACATACACAATTCAATATAACCATTTCATTAATAGCTTATAATCTTTGTGGTACTTTATGTTATAAAGTAAGAATATAATATAACCGTGACATAACCATTTCAATATAGTTATCTGGGCAAAGTACATAAGATACAAAGATAGTAAAAAACTTAATGCAGACCACAGTCAAAAATTCTACAGCCAATATTCTCGGAACAGACAGTGCACATTACGTGTGAAGTCACTCCCCTCTTTCACCCGCAAAAAGCGGGCTATTCTCATATCTCGTTACCAGTACGCAATACGCGCTTGTAAACAACTAAGGAGTGGTTCTCTACACAAAGGAACTGGTGACGTAGTTACTCCCCACTTCCGAATTGAAGCGTGGCAAACCTTTTTTTGTCCCGAATCATCAGCATCGCCGGCCGGCTGTATATTGAAATTTTCTGAAACTAAGTCTCGGACGTCCGCTCGTACAACAAAAAAGTGAAGTATTTATATAAAATAAAGTAACAGTGCAACGTAAAAACGTAAACACCAAGTTTGATAAAAGTTTTAACACCTATAGTGCGAGTTTAGCGACGGGACGTCTGGAGTACTAATTTCAGCTAAGTGACAAATGGGGGGTACCCAAAAGTTTAAGTAAGGGTCAATACAAAAAATTTCAGTATTCAATAATAAAAATGAGCTCAATTTGGGAAAAAATTAAAAGAAAATTGTACCAAGAATGCGAGCGTGAGTGAATGATAGAATGTCTAACTAAATAACAAGTGCTGGGTTGTAAAGTTACTTATAATTATGATATCATAAAAATATAATTGAATATGTTATTTTGGAGGGCTATTGAAATGTTTAAGGGGAATTTTAACTTGAATATTATAAACTGCGTCTCATGGCGCAACGCCTAATGGTGTATAGCAGCGTGCTTATTGTGCACGGTAGTCACATGTTTTGTACGTAATATGACAATAAAAGGTAATGTCATTAGTAAACATTTCAAGCAAGAGAAAATTATTTCAGATAACACATTCCGCTACTTCTGGTTCGCTTAACCGAATTCTGCCCTTAAAGGTAAGCAAATTCTACAATGTTCTTGTAATAACAAGATGGCACCTGAACAAAATGTTTGATAAAATTATTGATATTACATATTAATTGTGGCATTAAATAATTAAAATAACAATGGCTTCTGCGAACAGGGACTCTACATAAAACGTGATTTTATGTGGAGTAAGCCTACTAGAAGGGGCGGAACAGTTACCTGAAGTAATATATATAATTTGAAGATACGTAAACATAGACGTAGAAATAGGGTTATGTTATAAGGTTATGTGCATGCATGTGTATAAATAAGCAAAATGAGTACTAATAAAAATAATGACGAAAACGTCAGCGTCACTGACGAAACATTTACGAGTGAGATGGGCGCTCAGTTAACCCCAATTAGCCAGATCGGTGAGTCCAGTGCCATCGAATTAAATACAGTTCAAATAACACCCATCTCAACTCAGTACGAAAATAAAACAGATGAGATCAGTGCAATAATGCGATTACTGTTAAAGATAGATAAGAAATGTGATGAGCAAAAAAATGATTCCAATGTTAAATATAATAACTTGAATGACAAATTTGATGAAATGACAAACGAAATCAAAAGACAAAATTTTAAGTTCGAGAAAAGAATTGATGAAATGCGTGCACGTTTCAATAAAACGAAAGAAAAAATAGTAGCGTTAGTAAATGAGAAGTTCGATAGACCAAAGAATAAAGTAGACAAGAATTACGAGAATAAAAGGGAGGTAGAGAATAGTGTAGGTAGTAATGATAATACATTTACAGAAAATAGTGCTAGTTTAAGTGTTGTGAAGATAAAAAACGAGGTAGGTGAGGTGAATACAAGTGAAAATCAGAAAGAGGTTAGTTTAAGTGCAAACAAGGTGCTAATTAACAAGGTGAGTAGCAATGATAATTTGAATAATGAGTTCACAGGTAATAATAATGGTATAATTAAGAACATGGTGTTAGAAAATAATTGTGTGGATATTGATAGTGATAACGACATTTTAGAGAGAGTAGAAGATGATAATGATGAGAGGTTAGTGTGTATGGAGTTAGAGAGAAAGCAGAGAGAAAGTATATTAGTAGCGGGGATGCAGGGTGTAAATTTTTCCCTTAATGGTGTAGTTGGGGGTGAAGTAAAGGCTTCACGAGTGTTTAGGAAGGACGAGAGTTCCTTCAGTGTATATTTGGGAGACGATATGTCTACAAATAAATTTCCCTGGGTTTTTTGTGCACTTCATAGGTGGTGCAGTAATTATGAGTTAATGTCCCCTGCATATTTGGAGAGTGAGAGATATATTGAGAGAGAGAGAGAGAGAGAGAGAGAGAGATTTTTAAAGTAAATAGAAACTATGGAGAGTTTGTAGAGAGAGAAATAATAATAATAACGAGTACTTACCTTATAGTGAAATTGAGATAGCAGCAATAGTAGATGATGATAATAATGTTAACAATTACTTACCTTGTGAAGTAAAGGGTGTAGTAGTAGATAACTGTGATGACGATAGTCATGACTTTATAACTTACCTAATCAGGACAGATAATATTAAAGGTGACAGGACCATACACGATGATGACACGGTACATGATAAATTGATATGGAATAAGCCTATTCATTCAAACGACATTGTGGAAGGATATAAAATTTTAAATATGTATTATATTGATAATAATAATATCATATATTTAGTAAAAAATAAGTTGTATAGACCTAAGACTCGGCTGTTGTTCGATGATGGAGGATGAAGTGTTTTATTGTATATGAACATTAATATATGTGAACAGTGGTTTTAAAATGGATTGTTTATGAACTGATTTTGGTTAATGGCAACAAATTATAAGTTGGATTGTATATTTTTTTTTGTGTATTAATGTCAATGTATTTGTGTATTCTTGATGTTGTGTATTACATGTATTTCTATGTAAACCATGTATGTAACAAGAAGTTATAGTTTAATTGATTTAATAATAACAATTAACATTTTCTTGACTAAACAAGTGATGAAGGTAATGATGAAATTTTAAATAATTGAATTAAATAATTGAAGATTAATTACTTAATTAAGGTTGTATAAAAGAAAGTTTGACAATGAAGTTAAATGATTCTATGAGATTTAGATTCTAATGAATAATAAATGATTAAGCACGTAATATATTTGGATATAGTAGGTGAGGGATGAATTTTCTAATGCAATTGTCAATGATCACAGTAATGTAAAGTGTTAAAAAGGGATAGAGCCTGGGTGATAATTATTAAAATAAAGGCATTTGAGTTGGTCAATTAAAGTTAATGGGAGTTAGATAAATAAGAATTCTGAAATACTAGTAACACACAAAGAGAGATATTAGATATTTTAGGGACACAGTGGTGTTAGTGATTATATGCAGAGAAGGTGAGTAATAAGTAATGTAAATGGAGATTAAATAATTGATGGTGATATTTTGTAGTAAGGGTAGTGGTGTAAGGAGTGATCAGCGTGCGGTGTTGTGGCAAGTGATAGAGTAGTTTAAGGGAGTGTTTGCCGATATTTGGTGGAGGGCAAATGGTTAGGAATGTATATGGCCAGGTTGGGAACACATATCCTAGTACAAAGAGGAGAATAAATTGAGGTAAGTGGACTTAGTGAAGGGAGTTATAATTGAGAGATTGGTGTCATAATATGTAAATCTGGTTGTTAGTGGTTGTTAGTAGGAAGAAAAGTGAGTAAGGTTAGATATATAAATGCCTATTCAATCAAATCATAGTGAATACAGGAGTCACCCAGACTAATCAATGATCAAAATGTGAAGGGTTAAGTAGAAAGTTCATAATAGAAAAGTAATAAGAAACGAAATATAATGTAACATGAATGTTAATATTTGAATTATGTGAATTCTTTTTTTTTTGAAGAATTAAATGGTAGTAAATGATAAATAATTGATGGCTAATTAATAAAAGTTTAATTGTAATGTTTATAATTTTATATGCAAATTTAAAGATGTAGGGTGTGTAAATTTTGATCAAAGTTTAATGTGAATTGGTTATTTTAATGTAATAATCGCAATGTTAATTATGAGTGTATTATTATGTATTATGTTTATTATGTATTAGTGTAGGAATTGAAACATGAATTGTATGTATGTATAAATTGATGATTTGGGGGGTAGTTACAAATGTAACTATATACGACACTAAGTGTCAAACCATTGCGATTCCCTACATTTCGGGCGATCTCGGACTTACCAACCCAGATCGTGGTTTTGGACGACAACCAGCTGTGGGCAGAAATTGTAAAACCTGACCATAGTTGGTTGCCTTTGAAATTGGTTCAACGTAGAAATTAAATGGGGGTTTTTTTTTTAAGGCGAATCTAAGATTATTTTTAAGCATAGGCTATTTTCACCCAAGTAGGGGTGGTAGACCTTAGGGGCATATATTAAGATAATAAGTAAAGGTACTTATCCTGAAGTTTTTGTAACGCTGAAGCAAGGATGGGAGAGAGAGAAAAGAAAAAAGGGCTCACTCCTGCCTCAGTCCTTGTGGAGGCAACTGAACGCAGCAGTTAAGGGGGGAAATAGTGTGTGTAGAGGAGAAAAGGGGATGATTATTAACAGCGCCGGATAAATAGAATTTCTGTTAATAATAATAATAATAATATTTTATAAAAGAGAAAATATTTCAGAATTGTAGAAAGAGGGAGATATAGATAATTTTATTTGAGTAAATTTTTGATTGTGTTTAAATATTTTGAAAGTATTATTGCCTTAGTATAAAGACTTGTATTTCTTCTTGTAAATGGGAAAGGATTAATTATTATCGATTGGAGTCGAAAAATGTATAAATGTAAATGGTAGTGAAATAAGAGAATGGAACGTCTGTATAATAATTCTTGTACTAGGTGTAATGATCCTAGGTGTTAGAAGTTAAACAAAACCCAGTGCTTCTTAACACAAACCAGCACATAGCTTAGGGGAAACAGATTAGTTAGGGATATGGTATTATACCAGGCCACTATTTTGATATTTTTATTTGTTGTTTCAGTGTCTGGTGATGCTGTGACGGCGGTCCTGAGCTGGCCGGCGTGTCAGAGCAGGATCGTTACGTGCCTGTCAGCCTTGCGGTGTTGGGATCTCTCCGGAGAAGTCCAGTAAGGTCATTCAGGTACTGTCACCATCATTGGACCAAGGGTGAGTTATTATATTTTTTTATAAACAGTAAGGGGTTGTGGCTACATATCCTGGCTGATCCCTTTAGGAAGTATGAGTGTGTCAGTGAGAGTTTTTATGCTTCGTCATAAATCCTCTCATTGAGGGGGTTTTGTAACAGTACAATTCTGGCCCTACTGTGTTTTGGGGAATAATCAATATAAATTGTATTTTATTTCAAAGTCACGTATAAAAAATTAGTAAAGATTTATGAAGGTTTGCAACTGCGCAATATCGAGTGGACAGAATTTGCTTCAAGGTCGAGAGTATACGCACAGAAACAACAACATTATTTTGTCATACAAATGTGACACAAGCTGCACCCATGTATACGTCATCCAAAAGTATGCAACTACGCAATACGCGCTTGTAAACAACTAAGGAGTGGTTCTCTACACAAAGGAACTGGTGACGTAGTTACTCCCCACTTCCGAATTGAAGCGTGGCAAGCCTTTTTTAGTCCCGAATCATCAGCATCGCCGGCCGGCTGTATATTGAAATTTTCTGAAACTAAGTCTCGGACGTCCGCTCGTACAACAAAAAAGTGAAGTATTTATATAAAATAAAGTAACAGTGCAACGTAAAAACGTAAACACCAAGTTTGATCAAAGTTTTAACACCTATAGTGCGAGTTTAGCGACGGGACGTCTGGAGTACTAATTTCAGCTAAGTGACAAATGGGGGGTACCCAAAAGTTTAAATAAGGGTCAATACACAAAATTTCAGTATTCAATAATAAAAATGAGCTCAATTTGGGAAAAAATTAAAAGAAAATTGTACCAAGAATGCGAGCGTGAGTGAATGAGAGAATGTCTAACTAAATAACAAGTGCTGGGTTGTAAAGTTACTTATAATTATGATATCATAAAAATATAATTGAATATGCTATTTTGGAGGGCTATTGAAATGTTTAAGGGGAATTTTAACTTGAATATTATAAACTGCGTCTCATGGCGCAACGCCTAATGGTGTATAGCAGCGTGCTTATTGTGCACGGTAGAGTCACATGTTTTGTACGTAATATGACAATAAAAGGTAATGTCATTAGTAAACATTTCAAGCAAGAGAAAATTATTTCAGATAACACATTCCGTTACTTCTGGTTCGCTTAACCGAATTCTGCCCTTAAAGGTAAGCAAATTGTACAATGTTCTTGTAATAACAAGATGGCACCTGAACAAAATGTTTGATAAAATTATTGATATTACATATTAATTGTGGCATTAAATAATTAAAATAACAATGGCTTCTGCGAACAGGGACTCTACATAAAACGTGATTTTATGTGGAGTAAGCCTACTAGAAGGGGCGGAACAGTTACCTGAAGTAATATATATAATTTGAAGATACGTAAACATAGACGTAGAAATAGGGTTATGTTATAAGGTTATGTGCACGCATGTGTATAAATAAGCAAAATGAGTACTAATAAAAATAATGACGATAACGTCAGCGTCACTGACGAAACATTTACGAGTGAGATGGGCGTTCAGTTAACCCCAATTAGCCAGATCGGTGAGTCCAGTGCCATCGAATTAAATACAGTTCAAATAACACCCATCTCAACTCAGTACGAAAATAAAACAGATGAGATCAGTGCAATAATGCGATTACTGTTAAAGATAGATAAGAAATGTGATGAGCAAAAAAGTGATTCCAATGTTAAATATAATAACTTGAATGACAAATTTGATGAAATGACAAACGAAATCAAAAGACAAAATTTTAAGTTCGAGAAAAGAATTGATGAAATGCGTGCACGTTTCAATAAAACGAAAGAAACAATAGTAGCGTTAGTAAATGAGAAGTTCGATAGACCAAAGAATAAAGTAGACAAGAATTACGAGAATAAAAGGGAGGTAGAGAATAGTGTAGGTAGTAATGATGATACATTTACAGAAAATAGTGCTAGTTTAAGTGTTGTGAAGATAAAAAACGAGGTAGGTGAGGTGAATACAAGTGAAAATCAGAAAGAGGTTAGTTTAAGTGCAAACAAGGTGCTAATTAACAAGGTGAGTAGCAATGATAATTTGAATAATGAGTTCACAGGTAATAATAATGGTATAATTAAGAACATGGTGTTAGAAAATAATTGTGTGGATATTGATAGTGATAACGACATTTTAGAGAGAGTAGAAGATGATAATGATGAGAGGTTAGTGTGTATGGAGTTAGAGAGAAAGCAGAGAGAAAGTATATTTGTAGCGGGGATGCAGGGGGTAAATTTTTCCCTTAATGGTGTAGTTGGGGGTGAAGTAAAGGCTTCACGAGTGTTTAGGAAGGACGAGAGTTCCTTCAGTGTATATTTGGGAGACGATATGTCTACAAATAAATTTCCCTGGGTTTTTTGTGCACTTCATAGGTGGTGCAGTAATTATGAGTTAGTGTCCCCTGCATATTTGGAGAGTGAGAGATATATTGAGAGAGAGAGAGAGAGAGAGAGATTTTTAAAGTAAATAGAAACTATGGAGAGTTTGTAGAGAGAGAAATAATAATAATAACGAGTACTTACCTTATAGTGAAATTGAGATAGCAGCAATAGTAGATGATGATAATAATGATAACAATTACTTACCTTGTGAAGTAAAGGGTGTAGTAGTAGATAACTGTGATGACGATAGTCATGACTTTATAACTTACCTAATCAGGACAGATAATATTAAAGGTGACAGGACCATACACGAAGATGACACGGTACATGATAAATTGATATGGAATAAGCCTATTCATTCAAACGACATTGTGGAAGGATATAAAATTTTAAATAAGTATTATATTGATAATAATATCATATATTTAGTAAAAAATAAGTTGTATAGACCTAAGACTCGGCTGTTGTTCGATGATGGAGGATGAAGTGTTTTATTGTTTATGAACATTAATATATGTGAACAGTGGTTTTAAAATGGATTGTTTATGAACTGATTTTGGTTAATGGCAACAAATTATAAGTTGGATTGTATATTTTTTTTGTGTATTAATGTCAATGTATTTGTGTATTCTTGATGTTGTGTATTACATGTATTTCTATGTAAACCATGTATGTAACAAGAAGTTATAGTTTAATTGATTTAATAATAACAATTAACATTTTCTTGACTAAACAAGTGATGAAGGTAATG
This sequence comes from Magicicada septendecula, assembly GCA_034769895.1. NCBI lineage: Eukaryota > Metazoa > Arthropoda > Insecta > Hemiptera > Cicadidae > Magicicada > Magicicada septendecula. The sequence continues at coordinate 275,034,426 of CM068373.1, forward strand.
ATGAAATTTTAAATAATTGAATTAAATAATTGAAGATTAATTACTTAATTAAGGTTGTATAAAAGAAAGTTTGACAATGAAGTTAAATGATTCTATGAGATTTAGATTCTAATGAATAATAAATGATTAAGCACGTAATATATTTGGATATAGTAGGTGAGGGATGAATTTTCTAATGCAATTGTCAATGATCACAGTAATGTAAAGTGTTAAAAAGGGATAGAGCCTGGGTGATAATTATTCAAATAAAGGCATTTGAGTTGGTCAATTAAAGTTAATGGGAGTTAGATAAATAAGAATTCTGAAATACTAGTAACACACAAAGAGAGATATTAGATATTTTAGGGACACAGTGGTGTTAGTGATTATATGCAGAGAAGGTGAGTAATAAGTAATGTAAATGGAGATTAAATAATTGATGGTGATATTTTGTAGTAAGGGTAGTGGTGTAAGGAGTGATCAGCGTGCGGCGTTGTGGCAAGTGATAGAGTAGTTTAAGGGAGTGTTTGCCGATATTTGGTGGAGGGCAAATGGTTAGGAATGTATATGGCCAGGTTGGGAACACACATCCTAGTACAAAGAGGAGAATAAATTGAGGTAAGTGGACTTAGTGAAGGGAGTTATAATTGAGAGATTGGTGTCATAATATGTAAATCTGGTTGTTAGTGGTTGTTAGTAGGAAGAAAAGTGAGTAAGGTTAGATATATAAATGCCTATTCAATCAAATCATAGTGAATACAGGAGTCACCCAGACTAATCAATGATCAAAATGTGAAGGGTTAAGTAGAAAGTTCATAATAGAAAAGTAATAAGAAACGAAATATAATGTAACATGAATGTTAATATTTGAATTATGTGAATTCTTTTTTTTTTGAAGAATTAAATGGTAGTAAATGATAAATAATTGATGGCTAATTAATAAAAGTTTAATTGTAATGTTTATAATTTTATACGCAAATTTAAAGATGTAGGGTGTGTAAATTTTGATCAAAGTTAAATGTGAATTGGTTATTTTAATATAATAATCGCAATGTTAATTATGAGTGTATTATTATGTATTATGTTTATTATGTATTAGTGTAGGAATTGAAACATGAATTGTATGTATGTATAAATTGATGATTTGGGGGGTAGTTACAAATGTAACTATATACGACACTAAGTGTCAAACCATTGCGATTCCCTACATTTCGGGCGATCTCGGACTTACCAACCCAGATCGTGGTTTTGGACGACAACCAGCTGTGGGCAGAAATTGTAAAACCTGACCATAGTTGGTTGCCTTTGAAATTGGTTCAACGTAGAAATTAAATGGGGTTTTTTTTTTAAGGGGAATCTAAGATTATTTTTAAGCATAGGCTATTTTCACCCAAGTAGGGGTGGTAGACCTTAGGGGCATATATTAAGATAATAAGTAAAGGTACTTATCCTGAAGTTTTTGTAACGCTGAAGCAAGGATGGGAGAGAGAGAAAAGAAAAAAGGCCTCACTCCTTCTGCCTCAGTCCTTGTGGAGGCAACTGAACGCAGCAGTTCAGGGGGGAAATAGTGTGTGTAGAGGAGAAAAGGGGATGATTATTAACATCGCCGGATACATAGAATTTCTGTTAATAATAATAATAATATTTTATAAAAGAGAAAATATTTCAGAATTGTAGAAAGAGGGAGATATAGATAATTTTATTTGAGTAAATTTTTGATTGTGTTTAAATATTTTGAAAGTATTATTGCCTTAGTATAAAGACTTGTATTTCTTCTTGTAAATGGGAAAGGATTAATTATTATCTATTGGAGTCGAAAAATGTATAAATGTAAATGGTAGTGAAATAAGAGAATGGAACGTCTGTATAATAATTCTTGTACTAGGTGTAATGATCCTAGGTGTTAGAAGTTAAACAAAACCCAGTGCTTCTTAACACAAACCAGCACATAGCTAAGGGGAAACAGATCAGTTAGGGATATGGTATTATACCAGGCCACTATTTTGATATTTTTATTTGTTGTTTCAGTGTCTGGTGATGCTGTGACGGCGGTCCTGAGCTGGCCGGCGTGTCAGAGCAGGAGCGTTACGTGCCTGTCAGCCTTGCGGTGTTGGGATCTCTCCGGAGAAGTCCAGTAAGGTCATGCAGGTACTGTCACCATCATTGGACCAAGGGTGAGTTATTATATTTTTTTATAAACAGTAAGGGGTTGTGGCGACATATCCTGGCTGATCCCTTTAGGAAGTATGAGTGTGTCAATGAGAGTTTTTATGCTTCGTCATAAATCCTCTCATTGAGGGGGTTTTGTAACAGTACAATTCTGGCCCTACTGTGTTTTGGGGAATAATCAATATAAATTGTATTTTATTTCAAAGTCATGTATAAAAACTTAGTGAAGTTTTATGAAGGTTTGCAACTGCGCAATATCGAGTGGACAGAATTTGCTTCAAGGTCGAGAGTATACGCACAGAAACAACAACATTATTTTGTCATACAAATGTGTCACAAGCTGCACCCATGTATACGTCATCCAAAAGTATGCAACTACGCAATACGCGCTTGTAAACAACTAAGGAGTGGTTCTCTACACAAAGGAACTGGTGACGTAGTTACTCCCCACTTCCGAATTGAAGCGTGGCAAACCTTTTTTAGTCCCGAATCATCAGCATCGCCGGCCGGCTGTATATTGAAATTTTCTGAAACTAAGTCTCGGACGTCCGCTCGTACAACAAAAAAGTGAAGTATTTATATAAAATAAAGTAACAGTGCAACGTAAAAACGTAAACACCAAGTTTGATAAAAGTTTTAACACCTATAGTGCGAGTTTAGCGACGGGACGTCTGGAGTACTAATTTCAGCTAAGTGACAAATGGGGGGTACCCAAAAGTTTAAATAAGGGTCAATACACAAAATTTCAGTATTCAATAATAAAAATGAGCTCAATTTGGGAAAAAATTAAAAGAAAATTGTACCAAGAATGCGAGCGTGAGTGAATGAGAGAATGTCTAACTAAATAACAAGTGCTGGGTTGTAAAGTTACTTATAATTATGATATCATAAAAATATAATTGAATATGTTATTTTGGAGGGCTATTGAAATTTTTAAGGGGAATTTTAAATTGAATATTATAAACTGCGTCTCATGGCGCAACGCCTAATGGTGTATAGCAGCGTGCTTATTGTGCACGGTAGAGTCACATGTTTTGTACGTAATATGACAATAAAAGGTAATGTCATTAGTAAACATTTCAAGCAAGAGAAAATTATTTCAGATAACACATTCCGCTGCTTCTGGTTCGCTTAACCGAATTCTGCCCTTAAAGGTAAGCAAATTGTAAAATGTTCTTGTAATAACAAGATGGCACCTGAACAAAATGTTTGATAAAATTATTGATATTACATATTGTAATATAAATTTACAAATTTAAAATAAAAAAGATAAAAATGATATATAGATATGTGTTACATGTAGATTTGCCCTGACTGTAAGCCCCACTGTTAAGGCTAGTCAATTTGTAATATAATTTCAAATATAATAATAAATAAAATATAAAGATATTGATGATAAGAATTGTATATGTTGTCTGGATCTCGGTATTGAACTCACCGATGATACAGCTCCACTTTGGATTCACCAAATACAAAGAATAGATTTAATATAAATATGTGATAACTAGGTGTGATTGATTGATAAATAACAAATAAATCAAACTTTATAAATTGTGAAAATATTTTTTCTTTTTCTTGTATTGAGTTCTGATTTAATTATTTAATTTAATTAATTAATTAATTGAGTGTGTAATTTCCTTAGATATCTATTCTCTCACCGTAAATTATTTTTTGTTAAAAAAAAAATAATAGTAAGATTAATTATAGAAATAAAAACAATTCTGGTAACTGAGTAATGATTTGCGTTTATTAACATTCAAAATTATGCGCCAGTCAAACTGCGCATGTCCCAGGCATTGGCTAATATTTGGTCCAGTCGGTAGCGAAAAAATCGACAAATATATTTTTACAAGGTTAAATTTGTGGTTCTTTTAACGAGTCGAAATGGTCAGAGGGCAAGGAACAAGATACATTCTTAACAGGTATTCTTAAACTAAATGGTAATAGCTGAAATAGAACAAAATTATTATTGAAATTGTCAATTAAAAAAGATTGAATTTCGAACCAAGTCGATGAAATGACGTCACTCCCTTCAAGCTGGCAGTGCACTCGTGCTGGTGAGAAATCAAGTATGGCTGCCGTCTCCTCGATTTTAACTGCTATGCTGTTGGAATTGGCTGAGCTTCTCCCGCAGAAATAAAATGATATTCCCTTTTCTGCGAAGTGGTGTTGGTCCAGGAATATAGTGTAGAACGTCCTCTCGTCTTCTGCGATGTCGTTTTCGTGATGGATTTCTTGTGTTGTGTCCGGTGTTCAAATATGTGTATTGGTGTTCTGTGTATTCGGTCCAAAATTGTTCAAAATGGCTGTTGATTTCTTGTGTTGAGTTTTATGGTGTTATTACTGTGTTTTGGAAATTTGTGAAGTGTTAGAAATTGATAGTTAAGGTTATTTTCACTTTTTAGATCATCTCCGTTACACGCCGCATAACCACACTTGGTTATATACAAATTATTCTGTTTTCAGTACTCTGCTAACACATTTCCAACTATTCCGTTTCACGATTAACAATAGACTAATAGACGCAACGTCGTCGTTTTAGGGTAATTTGTGCTATGTCTTTTTCCTCTTTATATTGTTTAACTATAAAAATATCTGTCTAAGACTTGGTTCACCATCTAAATATACATAATAAGTTTTCTTATTTTTTACTGTATTTCAAATATTTCTTAATTTTACATAAATATAACTACTCAGTAATATTGATTAGTTAATTTTACATTTTTTGATATATAGCTGGGTTTGTTTCAAGCTCATTTAAGCCCAAAAATTACAATTTTATATAATGATTGTATGCCTCATATTTTGTACAAATTCAGTGTTTTAATGGTTTTTATTTGTTTTTTCTTATAATATTTCCATGGAATATACTTAATAACTCCGTGATTACTTTGTTGTTAATAATTTGGTTGTTAAAACATTCCAATATTGATTAATTTACTGTTTAGTCTGATTTGATTACTATTATAGGCCTATTATTATCTGTTTCCAAAAGAAGTTAATTTCCTTTCCTTTGTCATTCTATTTGCTATTAACTGTATCTGTATTAATTATATTTTCAATTTCTGTATTGTATGTATTGAATTTTATTCCTATTACATAGACTGATTCTCTGATAGATAATTTTTTGGTTTATATGCCAGTCTGTGTTTACTAAAATGGTGTCTTAGCTGGTCTGTTTGTACATTATATATGGTTTACTGTTTTGAATAAAATTATTACATTTTTATGTCCTACTTGCCTCTCTGACTTACACAATGGAAAATTAAATGACATGATCTTAAAATACAATGAAATATCTTGTATCTACTAAACTTTCTTTATAATAATAACATCATTGAACCATAACATAAACATCTTATGCCTAATTTTCTCTATACTTAGAATTATAATGAGAACATATTATTATCAGTCTTTGGCTGTCCTTTGTTTTTATGTTTCATTTTATCACAACCTTATTCTATTAAAATATCTTATTCTTAGTAACAATTTCAGTTATTCACTGTCTCTTTGAATTACTCCAACTATTTTGCTAAAATATAAACATAAAAACACCTTAGAACTACTGACACTTTCAGTGATTAACTGTCTCTTGTGTTACCTATACCTAAATTGTTCATACAATAAAATAAAAACATCTTATAACTACTGACACTTGCAGTTATTGACTGTCTTTCGTGTTCCCTATACTTAATTTGTTCATACAATAAAATAAAAACATCTTATACCTATCATATTGTTATTATGCCTAAACACTAAAACACTTTTATTATCTAAATTCCACTCAGTCATTAGACTGTCTCTTTAGTTTTTATCCAGTATTTCCTACACTAATGGTAGTCTGTTTTAATAGTTTTTTGACATATTATTCTTACAACTAGTATACAATTTGGTTTTCTGGGATTGTATCTTGTAACTTGTTCTGGGTCTACATATATCAGTTTTAATTTTGTTCCATGGTATGTATTACATGACTATCATTTTTTGGAATATCTCTTCCTGGTTCTGGTCTCTTTGTGGAAATCTTGATATATTTTGTCCCTTTTTCAATATCACATTAGTAGTTTCTGGTCTTGTGGTTTCTCTGCATCTTGACCTTATTATTATTCCCTTATTAATATGGTTTCATCCTTTTATTTCCTTTTTTATGGTCCTTCCCTTTTTACTGCTTCCCCAATCTACTGGGTATACTGCTGGTTTAACTGGTTTTTACATAGTAAGTTATTTTAATCAATGGTTTTCTTTGTTATTTTTCATTTTTATTAACATTTTATTGACTTAATATACAGTTTCTAGTGTAATCCTTAAAACAATTTATTCTTCTCACTCACTATGGAACTTTTTCCTTTATTTATGTTGCATTAAGTCAAATGTTTAGCGTGATAATTTTGTTATGTTACATATGCTCTCCTGTAAAAGTGATTAGTTCAGATCATACTCTTAGTATGGATGAAATAATTACTACTAATTCTTTTGTATTTACTTTTCTTCGTGATTACATGTTTTCACTTTATATACCTTCTTTTCCCACCGTTGCTTCCTCTCAGATGATGTGTATCTCCTTCATTAGTTTTTTCTTCATTAATAAGTGATCTTCAATCTTGTGTATAACATTATCATTTTATATTCTTTCTTATTTGGTGCTTCCTCACCAGTATGTTTACTCCCTAACATTCCCTAACAAATTAATTGGAACAGTTCAGAGTGGAACTTTTGGCTTCAATCCCTGCTGTCCAACACTTCAATTGAGTCCAGAGGTATTATCATCTCTGCTCAAAACATAAGACTGATGGCATTTTCTACATCCAGTCATAAGAATAAATAAACAGTAAAAGTAGTCATTTTTGACTAAAATAAACATCTTTAGATTCTTCACTTCATAATACGTTATATTAATTAATACTTTTATACACTTGACTCTTCTTCTCTCTTAAAGCTTATTCCATATTAGGTGGTTTAGGTATGTGGTATAATATACATTTCATCATGTTTACATAGTAAGTAGTATTTATATTTACTCTTTCTACCATCTGGTATCCATTGAGTTATTTTTATTGCTTATGGTGTAACATGAATTAATTCTTTATCACTTTCACTAAAACAGTGGTTATTGCAACAACATTATCATTATTAGTATCAGGGTTTTTTTTTGGTTTCTGGTCTCACTATTTGGTCTTTACTGAGTTGGTCCTTCTTCATTGTTCCATTTTTATTAAATTATTTTCTTTGTGAGTTTGGTTAAGTTGTTTCGATTAAGTCATATGATATTCTGGTTTCCTTTCTCCTTTAGAATTTTGTATCTCTTTCTTACAAAATCTTTTTTCATATTTCAGAGTTATTTCTCATCATTTGTATGAGTAATGATATGAGCTTAATATTTTTTAATTTTAGATATTTTTATTCAACTACATTCTTTCTTATTCATAGTTGTTTTTCAAATATTTTGGTGTAAATTGTACTTATTATTGTTTTGAATTTTGAAAATCTTTATTCATCAAAATTCTTTTCTCATTCATAATAGTCTTTGAATGTTTGGTGTAAGTGGTACTTACTAAGTTTTTGAATTTGGAAAATTATTATCTCCATCCAAATTCTTTTTTCGTTCATAATAGTCTTTCAAATGATTTGGTGTAAGTTGTACTTACTAACTTTTTGAATTTTGAAATTTTTATTATTCCTCCTCCAAATATTTTTTAATGGATAACTGATTATAAGTTCCTTTTACTTTATTTGAAATGATATCCTTTAGTACATACGTATTGTTATTATTGTTTTTAATAATCAGGTATGGGCCAGTATACAGCAGTAACAACTTTTTGGTAATGCCTTCCAAAGTACTGGGTAATTCCCTGTTTTTTAGTAGTACCTTTTCTCCGACTTCATAGCTTATTATTTTCTTAACAGCCTTTTGATATTTGTTCTTGCGCCTTTCCTGGTCTTCTGCCAATTTATTGTAGAATCTGATTCGATTGAATTTGTATTCTTGACTCCTGGGGAACTCTATTATGTCTTGTATTTCTCTCGGAGGCGGTTTTTCATACATTGCCGTGTATGGCGTGGTACCTATAGCGGGGTGATACGACAAATTAAGGAATTCTTCAGTAGCTAATAAATATTCTTGCCACTTCATTTGTTGGTTATAGCAATAAGTCCGTAATATTCTTCCGACTTCTCGCAGTACCCTCTCCGCTGGATTGCTGCTGGGGTGGTAGACAGATGTCTTGTATGTCTTAATGCCCAACGTATTCAGAGTGTTTCTCCACCCCCAACCCTTAAATTGCGTTCCATGGTCTGTGATTATGGATGTCGGGCTTCCTACCTCTGGAATGTAATGATTTGTTATTATTCCTAGAGTCTTCAGAGTGGTGGCTCTGTTCACAGGGTATAGTTTTGTGAATTTTGTAAAATGATCCATCATAATAATAATATACTTGTATCGATGGCGTCCGCCACTGCGGGGAAATGGACCACATATGTCCAGAAAGACCTTTTCCAGTTTGGCTTGTGAGGTAATTGGTATCATCATACCCTCCTTTCTCTCATTGTTGGTTTTCACCAATTGACATATCAGACAGGTTTTGAGGTAGTTTCTCGTTTTTCTATTGATACTTTTTATATGACAATTCTCTTCTATTGCCTTGATCACCTTCATGGCTCCCATGTGACCGTATCTTAGATGATAGTCCAGGATGATATCCTTTTCGATTGTAGTAGGGATCATGATCTTCCATATCTCTTCATCAAGGGATGTCTTGATGAATAAAATTCCATTATGTATACAATAAAATTTGTTTATTGTGTCATCTTGGTTGGAGAGACGAAGCTTAATATGGTTTAACTTCGGATCGGACTGCTGGTGTTTGTTGATGTCCTGCACTATCTTCTCTAAATCGGATCTGTCCTTAATAATATTATAGATTTTCAAGATGCTCTCCTTTTCGCCTTCGAACGTTTGTTCTTCCAGATTCACTCTCGACAATACGTCGGCTACTACATTTTTACTTCCAGGAACATACTCCCATTGTATATCGTATTCCTGCAGGGCGAGTACCCATCTGGTCAATCTACCATGGCTTAACTTGCATCTTCTCAGAAATATTGATTTGTGATCGGTTCGAACGGTCACTGGATATCCGAGGATATACGTCCGAAACTTCCCGCAGGCAAAGACTACACTTAGCAGTTCTTTTTCCGTCACATTATAGTTCTTTTCACACTGGTTAAGGGTTCTGCTAGCAAAGCTCACTACTAGATGGTTTCCACTTTCATCTTCTTGGTACAGTGTTGATCCCAAGCTAATGTTACTAGCGTCACAGTTTAGAAAGAAGGGTCGGTTAAAATCTGGATGGTTGAGCATTACTGCATCTAAGAACTTCTCCTTAATTGATTTGAAAGTCTCGTCTTGTTCTTGACCCCATCGCCATTTATTCTTGGACGATAACTGGTACTGAAACTGGGCTGTCAGTTCGGAATAATTATTCTGGAACTTCCTATAATAGTTACACAGGCCCAAAAATGATTGTAGTTGCCTTCTGTTTTTTGGTGTAGGGAATCGTTGTATGGCGTCTACCTTTTCTGTTGATGGTGTTATTCCTTGACTGTTTAGCTGGAAACCCAGGAATTGTACTTCTTTAGCTATAAGCTTGGACTTGTCTAGTTTAAGGGTGACATTATTTTCAGCAAGCTTCTTCAAGACATACTCCACACGGTAACAGTGTTCTTCCCAGTTGGTTGATGTTATTAGGAGATCATCAACATAGACACTCGTGAATTGGAGCGCTTCTGGTCCTAGTATATGATCCATACAGGCGACAAAAACAGCTACTGAATTCACCAACCCGAAGGGCAACCTCTTAAACTGATAATTGCGCCCTTCGAAGATGAACGCCATGTATTGCCGGCTTGCTGGGTGCAACTCCACTTGCCAATAGCCGCATACGGTATCCCAAGTGGTAATGAATCGTGTTCCGTGGAACCTCTTCAAAATTTCATCAATTTCGCCAGGTGAGGTACGATCGTTAATTATCATTTTATTTATCTCACGTGCGTCAAGGCAAAGCCTTACCTTCCCATTTTTCTTTTGTATGGCCACAATTGGGCTAGTGTATGGCGATTGACTGCTCTCGATGATATCTCTACTGATCATATTCTGGATCTCTGTGCGTACAGCTTCCTTCAAAGATTGTGCTATTGGATACGACTTTCGGTTAAATTCTACCGGTTCTCTGAATCGTATGGAACATTGGTAGTTCCGGATCTTTCCAGGTTCGTCCGAAAATACAGCTCGATATTTCTCATATATTTCGACCAATTGATTCAGCTGGTTTTCCTTTAGTTGCTCGTTAGTATTGTGGCACTGGAAGTTACGTATCTCCTGAATCTTTTGTTGCCATAGGTCATCCTCCGAATCCTGATGTACTGGCTTGTTGTTTGTTGAGTAGTTGGACAAGTAATTCACCTTATTTTGGTGGTCGAGAAGTTGTCTGGAGTCTAACGTCTTGTTATTAGTTAAATTGGCTACCCAGGTCGAACCTTCAGCAAAGAGTGATACCTTTCCTCGGCACAAGTCGATAACTGCTGAGTTTCTGCGCAATATGTCACATCCTATCATGATGTTGAAAGGTAATCCGGCTGCAACAAGAAATATCATATCCACACTAATGCCCTGACTGTTGACACTTAGGGATACCTGCTTTCTTATGGTCTTGTTCTGTCGGCCGGTAGCTCCTACAAGTACAATATTATTAATAGGTAGTACCGGTAAGTTTTTGTGGCATTCCTGCTGTATCCGGTCCAACTCATTTCGATTTATTATGGAGACATTGGCTCCAGTGTCTATCATTATAGGAACAGAAATACCCTCAATTTCTGCAATTATGTATATTATTTCATTATCATTCTTATTAATATTAATCTCGCTTTCTTCTAGTAGGTCCTTACGGATATCTTTCAAATAATTGCTGTATATTATGGTAAAATTTTTTCTGTTTTTCTTCGAATTCATTCCTTTTTGGTTAAACCCAGCAGATTGGAGCAGTAAAGGGTTATTGGAGTTTATTACTGCCTCCGTTCGTTTAAATGTTCCGCTTCATTACGGATTAGGCCGTTGGAAGCATCAGCTTGGAGTCCTGAGACTGCTTCGTTTGGTTCTGCTCGATCGTCCTGTTGGGCTTCTGTTACAGGTAGTCTTCGCTGATTGTCCAGGCTGGAACTACGTCTGGGCTCGTACTCTCTGTACCGATTACTTCCCTGACTTCCTTGAAAGGTCTCGTACTCGTAGCATCGGCTCCTTCGTTGAGGCTGGTACCTCCTCTGTCCACTGCCTTCCGCTCTGATGTAGTTAATATTGGGTCGATATGTCCTGTAATTATTGTTATTACCTCCATTCGGGTAATTCCGGTTATAATTACCATGATAATTGTTATTAGAAAGGTTGGGGTTCCTCTGACCATTTGGAACATAGTTACGATTATTATTATAATAACCGTTGTTATTTTGTGGACGGTTATTATTATTATTATTGTTGTGGTTGTTGTCATTATTATTAATGCGAGGAATATTATTATTATTATTATTGTTGTTAAATCTCGGTAAATTATTGTTATTTCGGGTGTTATAATTGTATTCGGCATTATTCCGATTTGCGGAATTATAATTATTATTGTTACCCACATTCTGCCGATTATTATTATTCAAATTATTGTTGTTACTTCTTGGTTCCGGCTTTTCATATCTCCTGCGACTTTGACGGTAATAGTCTTCATGCTCATACATTTCTAAAAGCTCGGTCATGGCTTGCACAGTCTTTATTTGACTGTTTCTTCTGGCCCTTATAATATCCTCCTCATAATGGTATGAGAGTTTGCTGACCAGGCATTCTTCCGGTATTCGGGGCTCTAGATGTTTGGCCACGCACACCTTTCCCAAAAAGTACGCCGTTAAAGTCTGGTTTCCATACGGGTTGTACTTTCCATGACAGATCCCGTCTCTGGCGATATTTTGTGTTGATTCAGACCAATATTTGGCTTTGAATAGCCTTCTGAATTGTTTATAATCGGTCACTTCGTCTCTTATCGCCATCCACCAATTATCTGCTATCTCCTTGAACGATTCGTCAAGCACCTCTTTATTCTCCCTCCAGCGATTACCTCTGTGTTTGGTGAAGTATTCTTCGATTCTGGCTAGGAACTCCATTGGTTTGTTTTTATAAAACCTGAAGTTAATCCCTTCACGATTCTCACTATTGGGACAACTGGTAATGCTTGTCGGTCGACTATGGAATAGGTCTATATCTGTCTGGTTCTGTCGCACCTGACTGTTGATACTGGTCACAGTAGCTTCAATGCCGTCACATTTTTCTGTGAATCGGTCCTGCACTCGCTCCCAGTCTTCCCGTGTTTCCTTTAGTCTTTCCTCCAATGTCTTCCTAGTCATTTCTTCAATGTTGTTAACCTTCGTATTTATTTCGGTCTTGATACTCTGTACTTCTCGTTCGGTTTGACTCCATTTTTCGTCAGCTCTGGTAACCTTTTGTTCGATTACCGTTATTTCCTCTTCTACCTTCTTGCTGATTGTCTCATTGTTTTCAGCTATCTTCTGGCTCAATTCTTCCTTCAATATTTCCATTCTTCCGTCTAACCGGTTCATGTTCTCTTGGTTCGTCTCCTTCAATTCTTCTCTCAATTGCTGACTATTATTCTCCATCTTTTTATTGGTTTCTTCCAGTTTCTGGCTTATCTGGGTCAATTCCTCCTTCGATTGTTTATTGTCAGTTTTTATTTCCTCCATTTTCTCCTCCATCTTCTGGATATTTTCCTCCATCTTCTCCTCGATCTTCTTAATATTTTCCTCCATTAATAATTTATTTTCGTTTTTTATTTCGTCCACCTTCTCCTCCATCTTCTTACTGGTATCTCCAATTTTATTACTTAATTCCTCCTTCAATTGTTGGTTATCCTTTTCCAGCTTCTTACTATTTTCTTCCATCTTCTCCTCCATCTTCATACTATTTTCTCTTAATTCCTCCTTCAATTGTTGGTTATCCTTTTCCAGCTTCTTACTATTTTCTTCCATTTTATTACCCAACTGTTCCTTTGTCGTTTTAAATTCTTTGAGTAACATCTCCATCATTCTATCCAATTTTGTCTCTTCCTTTGTGGTGGATTTCTCTGGCTGTTCCTTCTGTGGTGCAGGCTTGTTCGGTTCTGCTGGCGGTAACATCGACTCCACATCTTCCACTGGTGTCGCCTCTTTATCCTCCATGTCTACCTCTTGCTCGGCCTCCATAGCCCTTTTCCTTGATGTAGCTCTCCTGTGCATCTCGCTCCCTCTTCCGACCTATTGACCGCTGCCAAGCTAAAAATAGGAAATTGGACACTTGTCCTTATTTTATAACACTATTACCTCCTATTTAAAGCCCCACGTTGGGCGCCAATTTGTAATATAAATTTACAAATTTAAAATAAAAAAGATAAAAATGATATATAGATATGTGTTACGTGTAGATTTGCCCTGACTGTAAGCCCCACTGTTAAGGCTAGTCAATTTGTAATATAATTTCAAATATAATAATAAATAAAATATAAAGATATTGATGATAAGAATTGTATATGTTGTCTGGATCTCGGTATTGAACTCACCGATGATACAGCTCCACTTTGGATTCACCAAATACAAAGAATAGATTTAATATAAATATGTGATAACTAGGTGTGATTGATTGATAAATAACAAATAAATCAAACTTTATAAATTGTGAAAATATTTTTTCTTTTTCTTGTATTGAGTTCTGATTTAATTATTTAATTTAATTAATTAATAATTAATTAATTAATTAATTGAGTGTGTAATTTCCTTAGATATCTATTCTCTCACCGTAAATTATTTTTTGTTAAAAAAAAAATAATAGTAACATTAATTATAGAAATAAAAACAATTCTGGTAACTGAGTAATGATTTGCGTTTATTAACATTCAAAATTATGCGCCAGTCAAACTGCGCATGTCCCAGGCATTGGCTAATATTTGCTCCAGTCGGTAGCGAAAAAATCGACAAATATATTTTTACAAGGTTAAATTTGTGGTTCTTTTAACGAGTCGAAATGGTCAGAGGGCAAGGAACAAGATACATTCTTAACAGGTATTCTTAAACTAAATGGTAATAGCTGAAATAGAACAAAACTATTATTGAAATTGTCAATTAAAAAAGATTGAACTGCGAACCAAGTCGATGAAATGACGTCACTCCCTTCAAGCTGGCAGTGCACTCGTGCTGGTGAGAAATCAAGTATGGCTGCCGTCTCCTCGATTTTAACTGCTATGCTGTTGGAATTGGCTGAGCTTCTCCCGCAGAAATAAAATGATATTCCCTTTTCTGCGAAGTGGTGTTGGTCCAGGAATATAGTGTAGAATGTCCTCTCGTCTTCTGCGATGTCGTTTTCGTGATGGATTTCTTGTGTTGTGTCCGGTGTTCAAATATGTGTATTGGTGTTCTGTGAATTCGGTCCAAAATTGTTCAAAATGGCTGTTGATTTCTTGTGTTGAGTTTTATGGTGTTATTACTGTGTTTTGGAAATTTGTGAAGTGTTAGAAATTGATAGTTAAGGTTATTTTCACTTTTTAGATCATCTCCGTTACACGCCGCATAACCACACTTGGTTTTATACAAATTATTCTGTTTTCAGTACTCTGCTAACACATTTCCAACTATTCCGTTTCACGATTAACAATAGACTAATAGACGCAACGTCGTCGTTTTAGGGTAATTTGTGCTATGTCTTTTTCCTCTTTATATTGTTTAACTATAAAAATATCTGTCTAAGACTTGGTTCACCATCTAAATATACATAATAAGTTTTCTTATTTTTTACTGTATTTCAAATATTTCTTAATTTTACATAAATCTAAATACTCAGTAATATTGACTAGTTAATTTTACATTTTTTGATATATAGCTGGGTTTGTTTCAAGCACATTTAAGCCCAAAAATTACAATTTTATATAATGATTGTATGCCTCATATTTTGTACAAATTCAGTGTTTTAATGGTTTTTATTTGTTTTTTCTTATAATATTTCCATGGAATATACTTAATAACTCCGTGATTACTTTGTTGTTAATAATTTGGTTGTTAAAACATTCCAATATTGATTAATTTACTGTTTAGTCTGATTTGATTACTATTATAGGCCTATTATTATCTGTTTCCAAAAGAAGTTAATTTCCTTTCCTTTGTCATTCTATTTGCTATTAACTGTATCTGTATTAATTATATTTTCAATTTCTGTATTGTATGTATTGAATTTTATTCCTATTACATAGACTGATTCTCTGATAGATAATTTTTTGGTTTATATGCCAGTCTGTGTTTACTAAAATGGTGTCTTAGCTGGTCTGTTTGTACATTATATATGGTTTACTGTTTTGAATAAAATTATTACATTTTTATGTCCTACTTGCCTCTCTGACTTACACAATGGAAAATTAAATGACATGATCTTAAAATACAATGAAATATCTTGTATCTACTAAACTTTCTTTATAATAATAACATCATTGAACCATAACATAAACATCTTATGCCTAATTTTCTCTATACTTAGAATTATAATGAGAACATATTATTATCAGTCTTTGGCTGTCCTTTGTTTTTATGTTTCATTTTATCACAACCTTATTCTATTAAAATATCTTATTCTCAGTAACAATTTCAGTTATTCACTGTCTCTTTGAATTACTCCAACTATTTTGCTAAAATATAAACATAAAAACACCTTAGAACTACTGACACTTTCAGTGATTAACTGTCTCTTGTGTTACCTATACCTAAATTGTTCATACAATAAAATAAAAACATCTTATAACTACTGACACTTGCAGTTATTGACTGTCTTTCGTGTTCCCTATACTTAATTTGTTCATACAATAAAATAAAAACATCTTATACCTATCATATTGTTATTATGCCTAAACACTAAAACACTTTTATTATCTAAATTCCACTCAGTCATTAGACTGTCTCTTTAGTTTTTATCCAGTATTTCCTACACTAATGGTAGTCTGTTTTAATATATTTTTTATATCACACTTTATTATAAGGTGTCCTTTATTTTGGCTACACTAATAGTAGTCTGTTTTAATAGTTTTTTGACATATTATTCTTACAACTAGTATACAATTTGGTTTTCTGGGATTGTATCTTGTAACTTGTTCTGGGTCTACATATATCAGTTTTAATTTTGTTCCATGGTATGTATTACATGACTATCATTTTTTGGAATATCTCTTCCTGGTTCTGGTCTCTTTGTGGGAATCTTGATATATTTTGTCCCTTTTTCAATATCACATTAGTAGTTTCTGGTCTTGTGGTTTCTCTGCATCTTGACCTTATTATTATTCCCTTATTAATATGGTTTCATCCTTTTATTTCCTTTTTTATGGTCCTTCCCTTTTTACTGCTTCCCCAATCTACTGGGTATACTGCTGGTTTAACTGGTTTTTACATAGTAAGTTATTTTAATCAATGGTTTTCTTTGTTATTTTTCATTTTTATTAACATTTTATTGACTTAATATACAGTTTCTAGTGTAGTCCTTAAAACAATTTATTCTTCTCACTCACTATGGAAATTTTTCCTTTATTTATGTTGCATTAAGTCAAATGTTTAGCGTGATAATTTTGTTATGTTACAATATTAATTGTGGCATTAAATAATTAAAATAACAATGGCTTCTGCGAACAGGGACTCTACATAAAACGTGATTTTATGTGGAGTAAGCCTACTAGAAGGGGCGGAACAGTTACCTGAAGTAATATATATAATTTGAAGATACGTAAACATAGACGTAGAAATAGGGTTATGTTATAAGGTTATGTGCACGCATGTGTATAAATAAGCAAAATGAGTACTAATAAAAATAATGACGAAAACGTCAGCGTCACAAGTGCCATCGAATTAAATACAGTTCAAATAACACCCATCTCAACTCAGTACGAAAATAAAACAGATGAGATCAGTGCAATAATGCGATTACTGTTAAAGATAGATAAGAAATGTGATGAGCAAAAAAGTGATTCCAATGTTAAATATAATAACTTGAATGACAAATTTGATGAAATGACAAACGAAATCAAAAGACAAAATTTTAAGTTCGAGAAAAGAATTGATGAAATGCGTGCACGTTTCAATAAAACGAAAGAAAAAATAGTAGCGTTAGTAAATGAGAAGTTCGATAGACCAAAGAATAAAGTAGACAAGAATTACGAGAATAAAAGGGAGGTAGAGAATAGTGTAGGTAGTAATGATGATACATTTACAGAAAATAGTGCTAGTTTAAGTGTTGTGAAGATAAAAAACGAGGTAGGTGAGGTGAATACAAGTGAAAATCAGAAAGAGGTTAGTTTAAGTGCAAACAAGGTGCTAATTAACAAGGTGAGTAGCAATGATAATTTGAATAATGAGTTCACAGGTAATAATAATGGTATAATTAAGAACATGGTGTTAGAAAATAATTGTGTGGATATTGATAGTGATAACGACATTTTGGAGAGAGTAGAAGATGATAATGATGAGAGGTTAGTGTGTATGGAGTTAGAGAGAAAGCAGAGAGAAAGTATATTTGTAGCGGGGATGCAGGGGGTAAATTTTTCCCTTAATGGTGTAGTTGGGGGTGAAGTAAAGGCTTCACGAGTGTTTAGGAAGGACGAGAGTTCCTTCAGTGTATATTTGGGAGACGATATGTCTACAAATAAATTTCCCTGGGTTTTTTGTGCACTTCATAGGTGGTGCAGTAATTATGAGTTAGTGTCCCCTGCATATTTGGAGAGTGAGAGATATATTGAGAGAGAGAGAGAGAGAGAGAGATTTTTAAAGTAAATAGAAACTATGGAGAGTTTGTAGAGAGAGAAATAATAATAATAACGAGTACTTACCTTATAGTGAAATTGAGATAGCAGCAATAGTAGATGATGATAATAATGATAACAATTACTTACCTTGTGAAGTAAAGGGTGTAGTAGTAGATAACTGTGATGACGATAGTCATGACTTTATAACTTACCTAATCAGGACAGATAATATTAAAGGTGACAGGACCATACACGAAGATGACACGGTACATGATAAATTGATATGGAATAAGCCTATTCATTCAAACGACATTGTGGAAGGATATAAAATTTTAAATAAGTATTATATTGATAATAATAATATCATATATTTAGTAAAAAATAAGTTGTATAGACCTAAGACTCGGCTGTTGTTCGATGATGGAGGATGAAGTGTTTTATTGTTTATGAACATTAATATATGTGAACAGTGGTTTTAAAATGGATTGTTTATGAACTGATTTTGGTTAATGGCAACAAATTATAAGTTGGATTGTATATTTTTTTTGTGTATTAATGTCAATGTATTTGTGTATTCTTGATGTTGTGTATTACATGTATTTCTATGTAAACCATGTATGTAACAAGAAGTTATAGTTTAATTGATTTAATAATAACAATTAACATTTTCTTGACTAAACAAGTGATGAAGGTAATGATGAAATTTTAAATAATTGAATTAAATAATTGAAGATTAATTACTTAATTAAGGTTGTATAAAAGAAAGTTTGACAATGAAGTTAAATGATTCTATGAGATTTAGATTCTAATGAATAATAAATGATTAAGCACGTAATATATTTGGATATAGTAGGTGAGGGATGAATTTTCTAATGCAATTGTCAATGATCACAGTAATGTAAAGTGTTAAAAAGGGATAGAGCCTGGGTGATAATTATTAAAATAAAGGCATTTGAGTTGGTCAATTAAAGTTAATGGGAGTTAGATAAATAAGAATTCTGAAATACTAGTAACACACAAAGAGAGATATTAGATATTTTAGGGACACAGTGGTGTTAGTGATTATATGCAGAGAAGGTGAGTAATAAGTAATGTAAATGGAGATTAAATAATTGATGGTGATATTTTGTAGTAAGGGTAGTGGTGTAAGGAGTGATCAGCGTGCGGCGTTGTGGCAAGTGATAGAGTAGTTTAAGGGAGTGTTTGCCGATATTTGGTGGAGGGCAAATGGTTAGGAATGTATATGGCCAGGTTGGGAACACACATCCTAGTACAAAGAGGAGAATAAATTGAGGTAAGTGGACTTAGTGAAGGGAGTTATAATTGAGAGATTGGTGTCATAATATGTAAATCTGGTTGTTAGTGGTTGTTAGTAGGAAGAAAAGTGAGTAAGGTTAGATATATAAATGCCTATTCAATCAAATCATAGTGAATACAGGAGTCACCCAGACTAATCAATGATCAAAATGTGAAGGGTTACGTAGAAAGTTCATAATAGAAAAGTAATAAGAAACGAAATATAATGTAACATGAATGTTAATATTTGAATTATGTGAATTCTTTTTTTTTTGAAGAATTAAATGGTAGTAAATGATAAATAATTGATGGCTAATTAATAAAAGTTTAATTGTAATGTTTATAATTTTATACGCAAATTTAAAGATGTAGGGTGTGTAAATTTTGATCAAAGTTAAATGTGAATTGGTTATTTTAATATAATAATCGCAATGTTAATTATGAGTGTATTATTATGTATTATGTTTATTATGTATTAGTGTAGGAATTGAAACATGAATTGTATGTATGTATAAATTGATGATTTGGGGGGTAGTTACAAATGTAACTATATACGACACTAAGTGTCAAACCATTGCGATTCCCTACATTTCGGGCGATCTCGGACTTACCAACCCAGATCGTGGTTTTGGACGACAACCAGCTGTGGGCAGAAATTGTAAAACCTGACCATAGTTGGTTGCCTTTGAAATTGGTTCAACGTAGAAATTAAATGGGATTTTTTTTTTAAGGGGAATCTAAGATTATTTTTAAGCATAGGCTATTTTCACCCAAGTAGGGGTGGTAGACCTTAGGGGCATATATTAAGATAATAAGTAAAGGTACTTATCCTGAAGTTTTTGTAACGCTGAAGCTAGGATGGGAGAGAGAGAAAAGAAAAAAGGGCTCACTCCTTATGCCTCAGTCCTTGTGGAGGCAACTGAACGCAGCAGTTCAGGGGGGAAATAGTGTGTGTAGAGGCGAAAAGGGGATGATTATTAACATCGCCGGATACATAGAATTTCTGTTAATAATAATAATAATATTTTATAAAAGAGAAAATATTTCAGAATTGTAGAAAGAGGGAGATATAGATAATTTTATTTGAGTAAATTTTTGATTGTGTTCAGATATTTTGAAAGTATTATTGCCTTAGTATAAAGACTTGTATTTCTTCTTGTAAATGGGAAAGGATTAATTATTATCGATTGGAGTCGAAAAATGTATAAATGTAAATGGTAGTGAAATAAGAGAATGGAACGTCTGTATAATAATTCTTGTACTAGGTGTAATGATCCTAGGTGTTAGAAGTTAAACAAAACCCAGTGCTTCTTAACACAAACCAGCACATAGCTAAGGGGAAACAGATCAGTTAGGGATATGGTATTATACCAGGCCACTATTTTGATATTTTTATTTGTTGTTTCAGTGTCTGGTGATGCTGTGACGGCGGTCCTGAGCTGGCCGGCGTGTCAGAGCAGGAGCGTTACGTGCCTGTCAGCCTTGCAGTGTTGGGATCTCTCCGGAGAAGTCCAGTAAGGTCATGCAGGTACTGTCACCATCATTGGACCAAGGGTGAGTTATTATATTTTTTTATAAACAGTAAGGGGTTGTGGCGACATATCCTGGCTGATCCCTTTAGGAAGTATGAGTGTGTCAATGAGAGTTTTTATGCTTCGTCATAAATCCTCTCATTGACGGGGTTTTGTAACAGTACAATTCTGGCCCTACTGTGTTTTGGGGAATAATCAATATAAATTGTATTTTATTTCAAAGTCACGTATAAAAACTTAGTGAAGTTTTATGAAGGTTTGCAACTGCGCAATATCGAGTGGACAGAATTTGCTTCAAGGTCGAGAGTATACGCACAGAAACAACAACATTATTTTGTCATACAAATGTGTCACAAGCTGCACCCATGTATACGTCATCCAAAAGTATGCAACTACGCAATACGCGCTTGTAAACAACTAAGGAGTGGTTCTCTACACAAAGGAACTGGTGACGTAGTTACTCCCCACTTCCGAATTGAAGCGTGGCAAACCTTTTTTAGTCCCGAATCATCAGCATCGCCGGCCGGCTGTATATTGAAATTTTCTGAAACTAAGTCTCGGACGTCCGCTCGTACAACAAAAAAGTGAAGTATTTATATAAAATAAAGTAACAGTGCAACGTAAAAACGTAAACACCAAGTTTGATAAAAGTTTTAACACCTATAGTGCGAGTTTAGCGACGGGACGTCTGGAGTACTAATTTCAGCTAAGTGACAAATGGGGGGTACCCAAAAGTTTAAATAAGGGTCAATACACAAAATTTCAGTATTCAATAATAAAAATGAGCTCAATTTGGGAAAAAATTAAAAGAAAATTGTACCAAGAATGCGAGCGTGAGTGAATGAGAGAATGTCTAACTAAATAACAAGTGCTGGGTTGTAAAGTTACTTATAATTATGATATCATAAAAATATAATTGAATATGTTATTTTGGAGGGCTATTGAAATGTTTAAGGGGAATTTTAACTTGAATATTATAAACTGCGTCTCATGGCGCAACGCCTAATGGTGTATAGCAGCGTGCTTATTGTGCACGGTAGAGTCACATGTTTTGTACGTAATATGACAATAAAAGGTAATGTCATTAGTAAACATTTCAAGCAAGAGAAAATTATTTCAGATAACACATTCCGCTACTTCTGGTTCGCTTAACCGAATTCTGCCCTTAAAGGTAAGCAAATTGTACAATGTTCTTGTAATAACAAGATGGCACCTGAACAAAATGTTTGATAAAATTATTGATATTACATATTAATTGTGGCATTAAATAATTAAAATAACAATGGCTTCTGCGAACAGGGACTCTACATAAAACGTGATTTTATGTGGAGTAAGCCTACTAGAAGGGGCGGAACAGTTACCTGAAGTAATATATATAATTTGAAGATACATAAACATAGACGTAGAAATAGGGTTATGTTATAAGGTTATGTGCACGCATGTGTATAAATAAGCAAAATGAGTACTAATAAAAATAATGACGAAAACGTCAGCGTCACTGACGAAACATTTACGAGTGAGATGGGCGTTCAGTTAACCCCAATTAGCCAGATCGGTGAGTCCAGTGCCATCGAATTAAATACAGTTCAAATAACACCCATCTCAACTCAGTATGAAAATAAAACAGATGAGATCAGTGCAATAATGCGATTACTGTTAAAGATAGATAAGAAATGTGATGAGCAAAAAAGTGATTCCAATGTTAAATATAATAACTTGAATGACAAATTTGATGAAATGACAAAACGAAATCAAAAGACAAAATTTTAAGTTCGAGAAAAGAATTGATGAAATGCGTGCACGTTTCAATAAAACGAAAGAAAAAATAGTAGCGTTAGTAAATGAGAAGTTCGATAGACCAAAGAATAAAGTAGACAAGAATTACGAGAATAAAAGGGAGTTAGAGAATAGTGTAGGTAGTAATGATGATACATTTACAGAAAATAGTGCTAGTTTAAGTGTTGTGAAGATAAAAAACGAGGTAGGTGAGGTGAATACAAGTGAAAATCAGAAAGAGGTTAGTTTAAGTGCAAACAAGGTGCTAATTAACAAGGTGAGTAGCAATGATAATTTGAATAATGAGTTCACAGGTAATAATAATGGTATAATTAAGAACATGGTGTTAGAAAATAATTGTGTGGATATTGATAGTGATAACGACATTTTAGAGAGAGTAGAAGATGATAATGATGAGAGGTTAGTGTGTATGGAGTTAGAGAGAAAGCAGAGAGAAAGTATATTTGTAGCGGGGATGCAGGGGGTAAATTATTCCCTTAATGGTGTAGTTGGGGGTGAAGTAAAGGCTTCACGAGTGTTTAGGAAGGACGAGAGTTCCTTCAGTGTATATTTGGGAGACGATATGTCTACAAATAAATTTCCCTGGGTTTTTTGTGCACTTCATAGGTGGTTCAGTAATTATGAGTTAGTGTCCCCTGCATATTTGGAGAGTGAGAGATATATTGAGAGAGAGATTTTTAAAGTAAATAGAAACTATGGAGAGTTTGTAGAGAGAGAAATAATAATAATAACGAGTACTTACCTTATAGTGAAATTGAGATAGCAGCAATAGTAGATGATGATAATAATGATAACAATTACTTACCTTGTGAAGTAAAGGGTGTAGTAGTAGATAACTGTGATGACGATAGTCATGACTTTATAACTTACCTAATCAGGACAGATAATATTAAAGGTGACAGGACCATACACGAAGATGACACGGTACATGATAAATTGATATGGAATAAGCCTATTCATTCAAACGACATTGTGGAAGGATATAAAATTTTAAATAAGTATTATATTGATAATAATAATATCATATATTTAGTAAAAAATAAGTTGTATAGACCTAAGACTCGGCTGTTGTTCGATGATGGAGGATGAAGTGTTTTATTGTTTATGAACATTAATATATGTGAACAGTGGTTTTAAAATGGATTGTTTATGAACTGATTTTGGTTAATGGCAACAAATTATAAGTTGGATTGTATATTTTTTTTGTGTATTAATGTCAATGTATTTGTGTATTCTTGATGTTGTGTATTACATGTATTTCTATGTAAACCATGTATGTAACAAGAAGTTATAGTTTAATTGATTTAATAATAACAATTAACATTTTCTTGACTAAACAAGTGATGAAGGTAATGATGAAATTTTAAATAATTGAATTAAATAATTGAAGATTAATTACTTAATTAAGGTTGTATAAAAGAAAGTTTGACAATGAAGTTAAATGATTCTATGAGATTTAGATTCTAATGAATAATAAATGATTAAGCACGTAATATATTTGGATATAGTAGGTGAGGGATGAATTTTCTAATGCAATTGTCAATGATCACAGTAATGTAAAGTGTTAAAAAGGGATAGAGCCTGGGTGATAATTATTAAAATAAAGGCATTTGAGTTGGTCAATTAAAGTTAATGGGAGTTAGATAAATAAGAATTCTGAAATACTAGTAACACACAAAGAGAGATATTAGATATTTTAGGGACACAGTGGTGTTAGTGATTATATGCAGAGAAGGTGAGTAATAAGTAATGTAAATGGAGATTAAATAATTGATGGTGATATTTTGTAGTAAGGGTAGTGGTGTAAGGAGTGATCAGCGTGCGGCGTTGTGGCAAGTGATAGAGTAGTTTAAGGGAGTGTTTGCCGATATTTGGTGGAGGGCAAATGGTTAGGAATGTATATGGCCAGGTTGGGAACACACATCCTAGTACAAAGAGGAGAATAAATTGAGGTAAGTGGACTTAGTGAAGGGAGTTATAATTGAGAGATTGGTGTCATAATATGTAAATCTGGTTGTTAGTAGGAAGAAAAGTGAGTAAGGTTAGATATATAAATGCCTATTCAATCAAATCATAGTGAATACAGGAGTCACCCAGACTAATCAATGATCAAAATGTGAAGGGTTACGTAGAAAGTTCATAATAGAAAAGTAATAAGAAACGAAATATAATGTAACATGAATGTTAATATTTGAATTATGTGAATTCTTTTTTTTTTGAAGAATTAAATGGTAGTAAATGATAAATAATTGATGGCTAATTAATAAAAGTTTAATTGTAATGTTTATAATTTTATACGCAAATTTAAAGATGTAGGGTGTGTAAATTTTGATCAAAGTTAAATGTGAATTGGTTATTTTAATATAATAATCGCAATGTTAATTATGAGTGTATTATTATGTATTATGTTTATTATGTATTAGTGTAGGAATTGAAACATGAATTGTATGTATGTATAAATTGATGATTTGGGGGGTAGTTACAAATGTAACTATATACGACACTAAGTGTCAAACCATTGCGATTCCCTACATTTCGGGCGATCTCGGACTTACCAACCCAGATCGTGGTTTTGGACGACAACCAGCTGTGGGCAGAAATTGTAAAACCTGACCATAGTTGGTTGCCTTTGAAATTGGTTCAACGTAGAAATTAAATGGGATTTTTTTTTTAAGGGGAATCTAAGATTATTTTTAAGCATAGGCTATTTTCACCCAAGTAGGGGTGGTAGACCTTAGGGGCATATATTAAGATAATAAGTAAAGGTACTTATCCTGAAGTTTTTGTAACGCTGAAGCTAGGATGGGAGAGAGAGAAAAGAAAAAAGGGCTCACTCCTTATGCCTCAGTCCTTGTGGAGGCAACTGAACGCAGCAGTTCAGGGGGGAAATAGTGTGTGTAGAGGCGAAAAGGGGATGATTATTAACATCGCCGGATACATAGAATTTCTGTTAATAATAATAATAATATTTTATAAAAGAGAAAATATTTCAGAATTGTAGAAAGAGGGAGATATAGATAATTTTATTTGAGTAAATTTTTGATTGTGTTCAGATATTTTGAAAGTATTATTGCCTTAGTATAAAGACTTGTATTTCTTCTTGTAAATGGGAAAGGATTAATTATTATCGATTGGAGTCGAAAAATGTATAAATGTAAATGGTAGTGAAATAAGAGAATGGAACGTCTGTATAATAATTCTTGTACTAGGTGTAATGATCCTAGGTGTTAGAAGTTAAACAAAACCCAGTGCTTCTTAACACAAACCAGCACATAGCTAAGGGGAAACAGATCAGTTAGGGATATGGTATTATACCAGGCCACTATTTTGATATTTTTATTTGTTGTTTCAGTGTCTGGTGATGCTGTGACGGCGGTCCTGAGCTGGCCGGCGTGTCAGAGCAGGAGCGTTACGTGCCTGTCAGCCTTGCAGTGTTGGGATCTCTCCGGAGAAGTCCAGTAAGGTCATGCAGGTACTGTCACCATCATTGGACCAAGGGTGAGTTATTATATTTTTTTATAAACAGTAAGGGGTTGTGGCGACATATCCTGGCTGATCCCTTTAGGAAGTATGAGTGTGTCAATGAGAGTTTTTATGCTTCGTCATAAATCCTCTCATTGACGGGGTTTTGTAACAGTACAATTCTGGCCCTACTGTGTTTTGGGGAATAATCAATATAAATTGTATTTTATTTCAAAGTCACGTATAAAAACTTAGTGAAGTTTTATGAAGGTTTGCAACTGCGCAATATCGAGTGGACAGAATTTGCTTCAAGGTCGAGAGTATACGCACAGAAACAACAACATTATTTTGTCATACAAATGTGTCACAAGCTGCACCCATGTATACGTCATCCAAAAGTATGCAACTACGCAATACGCGCTTGTAAACAACTAAGGAGTGGTTCTCTACACAAAGGAACTGGTGACGTAGTTACTCCCCACTTCCGAATTGAAGCGTGGCAAACCTTTTTTAGTCCCGAATCATCAGCATCGCCGGCCAGCTGTATATTGAAATTTTCTGAAACTAAGTCTCGGACGTCCGCTCGTACAACAAAAAAGTGAAGTATTTATATAAAATAAAGTAACAGTGCAACGTAAAAACGTAAACACCAAGTTTGATAAAAGTTTTAACACCTATAGTGCGAGTTTAGCGACGGGACGTCTGGAGTACTAATTTCAGCTAAGTGACAAATGGGGGGTACCCAAAAGTTTAAATAAGGGTCAATACACAAAATTTCAGTATTCAATAATAAAAATGAGCTCAATTTGGGAAAAAATTAAAAGAAAATTGTACCAAGAATGCGAGCGTGAGTGAATGAGAGAATGTCTAACTAAATAACAAGTGCTGGGTTGTAAAGTTACTTATAATTATGATATCATAAAAATATAATTGAATATGTTATTTTGGAGGGCTATTGAAATGTTTAAGGGGAATTTTAACTTGAATATTATAAACTGCGTCTCATGGCGCAACGCCTAATGGTGTATAGCAGCGTGCTTATTGTGCACGGTAGAGTCACATGTTTTGTACGTAATATGACAATAAAAGGTAATGTCATTAGTAAACATTTCAAGCAAGAGAAAATTATTTCAGATAACACATTCCGCTACTTCTGGTTCGCTTAACCGAATTCTGCCCTTAAAGGTAAGCAAATTGTACAATGTTCTTGTAATAACAAGATGGCACCTGAACAAAATGTTTGATAAAATTATTGATATTACATATTAATTGTGGCATTAAATAATTAAAATAACAATGGCTTCTGCGAACAGGGACTCTACATAAAACGTGATTTTATGTGGAGTAAGCCTACTAGAAGGGGCGGAACAGTTACCTGAAGTAATATATATAATTTGAAGATACATAAACATAGACGTAGAAATAGGGTTATGTTATAAGGTTATGTGCACGCATGTGTATAAATAAGCAAAATGAGTACTAATAAAAATAATGACGAAAACGTCAGCGTCACTGACGAAACATTTACGAGTGAGATGGGCGTTCAGTTAACCCCAATTAGCCAGATCGGTGAGTCCAGTGCCATCGAATTAAATACAGTTCAAATAACACCCATCTCAACTCAGTACGAAAATAAAACAGATGAGATCAGTGCAATAATGCGATTACTGTTAAAGATAGATAAGAAATGTGATGAGCAAAAAAGTGATTCCAATGTTAAATATAATAACTTGAATGACAAATTTGATGAAATGACAAAACGAAATCAAAAGACAAAATTTTAAGTTCGAGAAAAGAATTGATGAAATGCGTGCACGTTTCAATAAAACGAAAGAAAAAATAGTAGCGTTAGTAAATGAGAAGTTCGATAGACCAAAGAATAAAGTAGACAAGAATTACGAGAATAAAAGGGAGGTAGAGAATAGTGTAGGTAGTAATGATGATACATTTACAGAAAATAGTGCTAGTTTAAGTGTTGTGAAGATAAAAAACGAGGTAGGTGAGGTGAATACAAGTGAAAATCAGAAAGAGGTTAGTTTAAGTGCAAACAAGGTGCTAATTAACAAGGTGAGTAGCAATGATAATTTGAATAATGAGTTCACAGGTAATAATAATGGTATAATTAAGAACATGGTGTTAGAAAATAATTGTGTGGATATTGATAGTGATAACGACATTTTAGAGAGAGTAGAAGATGATAATGATGAGAGGTTAGTGTGTATGGAGTTAGAGAGAAAGCAGAGAGAAAGTATATTTGTAGCGGGGATGCAGGGGGTAAATTATTCCCTTAATGGTGTAGTTGGGGGTGAAGTAAAGGCTTCACGAGTGTTTAGGAAGGACGAGAGTTCCTTCAGTGTATATTTGGGAGACGATATGTCTACAAATAAATTTCCCTGGGTTTTTTGTGCACTTCATAGGTGGTTCAGTAATTATGAGTTAGTGTCCCCTGCATATTTGGAGAGTGAGAGATATATTGAGAGAGAGATTTTTAAAGTAAATAGAAACTATGGAGAGTTTGTAGAGAGAGAAATAATAATAATAACGAGTACTTACCTTATAGTGAAATTGAGATAGCAGCAATAGTAGATGATGATAATAATGATAACAATTACTTACCTTGTGAAGTAAAGGGTGTAGTAGTAGATAACTGTGATGACGATAGTCATGACTTTATAACTTACCTAATCAGGACAGATAATATTAAAGGTGACAGGACCATACACGATGATGACACGGTACATGATAAATTGATATGGAATAAGCCTATTCATTCAAACGACATTGTGGAAGGATATAAAATTTTAAATAAGTATTATATTGATAATAATAATATCATATATTTAGTAAAAAATAAGTTGTATAGACCTAAGACTCGGCTGTTGTTCGATGATGGAGGATGAAGTGTTTTATTGTTTATGAACATTAATATATGTGAACAGTGGTTTTAAAATGGATTGTTTATGAACTGATTTTGGTTAATGGCAACAAATTATAAGTTGGATTGTATATTTTTTGTGTGTATTAATGTCAATGTATTTGTGTATTCTTGATGTTGTGTATTACATGTATTTCTATGTAAACCATGTATGTAACAAGAAGTTATAGTTTAATTGATTTAATAATAACAATTAACATTTTCTTGACTAAACAAGTGATGAAGGTAATGATGAAATTTTAAATAATTGAATTAAATAATTGAAGATTAATTACTTAATTAAGGTTGTATAAAAGAAAGTTTGACAATGAAGTTAAATGATTCTATGAGATTTAGATTCTAATGAATAATAAATGATTAAGCACGTAATATATTTGGATATAGTAGGTGAGGGATGAATTTTCTAATGCAATTGTCAATGATCACAGTAATGTAAAGTGTTAAAAAGGGATAGAGCCTGGGTGATAATTATTAAAATAAAGGCATTTGAGTTGGTCAATTAAAGTTAATGGGAGTTAGATAAATAAGAATTCTGAAATACTAGTAACACACAAAGAGAGATATTAGATATTTTAGGGACACAGTGGTGTTAGTGATTATATGCAGAGAAGGTGAGTAATAAGTAATGTAAATGGAGATTAAATAATTGATGGTGATATTTTGTAGTAAGGGTAGTGGTGTAAGGAGTGATCAGCGTGCGGCGTTGTGGCAAGTGATAGAGTAGTTTAAGGGAGTGTTTGCCGATATTTGGTGGAGGGCAAATGGTTAGGAATGTATATGGCCAGGTTGGGAACACACATCCTAGTACAAAGAGGAGAATAAATTGAGGTAAGTGGACTTAGTGAAGGGAGTTATAATTGAGAGATTGGTGTCATAATATGTAAATCTGGTTGTTAGTGGTTGTTAGTAGGAAGAAAAGTGAGTAAGGTTAGATATATAAATGCCTATTCAATCAAATCATAGTGAATACAGGAGTCACCCAGACTAATCAATGATCAAAATGTGAAGGGTTACGTAGAAAGTTCATAATAGAAAAGTAATAAGAAACGAAATATAATGTAACATGAATGTTAATATTTGAATTATGTGAATTCTTTTTTTTTTGAAGAATTAAATGGTAGTAAATGATAAATAATTGATGGCTAATTAATAAAAGTTTAATTGTAATGTTTATAATTTTATACGCAAATTTAAAGATGTAGGGTGTGTAAATTTTGATCAAAGTTAAATGTGAATTGGTTATTTTAATATAATAATCGCAATGTTAATTATGAGTGTATTATTATGTATTATGTTTATTATGTATTAGTGTAGGAATTGAAACATGAATTGTATGTATGTATAAATTGATGATTTGGGGGGTAGTTACAAATGTAACTATATACGACACTAAGTGTCAAACCATTGCGATTCCCTACATTTCGGGCGATCTCGGACTTACCAACCCAGATCGTGGTTTTGGACGACAACCAGCTGTGGGCAGAAATTGTAAAACCTGACCATAGTTGGTTGCCTTTGAAATTGGTTCAACGTAGAAATTAAATGGGATTTTTTTTTTAAGGGGAATCTAAGATTATTTTTAAGCATAGGCTATTTTCACCCAAGTAGGGGTGGTAGACCTTAGGGGCATATATTAAGATAATAAGTAAAGGTACTTATCCTGAAGTTTTTGTAACGCTGAAGCTAGGATGGGAGAGAGAGAAAAGAAAAAAGGGCTCACTCCTTATGCCTCAGTCCTTGTGGAGGCAACTGAACGCAGCAGTTCAGGGGGGAAATAGTGTGTGTAGAGGCGAAAAGGGGATGATTATTAACATCGCCGGATACATAGAATTTCTGTTAATAATAATAATAATATTTTATAAAAGAGAAAATATTTCAGAATTGTAGAAAGAGGGAGATATAGATAATTTTATTTGAGTAAATTTTTGATTGTGTTCAGATATTTTGAAAGTATTATTGCCTTAGTATAAAGACTTGTATTTCTTCTTGTAAATGGGAAAGGATTAATTATTATCGATTGGAGTCGAAAAATGTATAAATGTAAATGGTAGTGAAATAAGAGAATGGAACGTCTGTATAATAATTCTTGTACTAGGTGTAATGATCCTAGGTGTTAGAAGTTAAACAAAACCCAGTGCTTCTTAACACAAACCAGCACATAGCTAAGGGGAAACAGATCAGTTAGGGATATGGTATTATACCAGGCCACTATTTTGATATTTTTATTTGTTGTTTCAGTGTCTGGTGATGCTGTGACGGCGGTCCTGAGCTGGCCGGCGTGTCAGAGCAGGAGCGTTACGTGCCTGTCAGCCTTGCAGTGTTGGGATCTCTCCGGAGAAGTCCAGTAAGGTCATGCAGGTACTGTCACCATCATTGGACCAAGGGTGAGTTATTATATTTTTTTATAAACAGTAAGGGGTTGTGGCGACATATCCTGGCTGATCCCTTTAGGAAGTATGAGTGTGTCAATGAGAGTTTTTATGCTTCGTCATAAATCCTCTCATTGACGGGGTTTTGTAACAGTACAATTCTGGCCCTACTGTGTTTTGGGGAATAATCAATATAAATTGTATTTTATTTCAAAGTCACGTATAAAAACTTAGTGAAGTTTTATGAAGGTTTGCAACTGCGCAATATCGAGTGGACAGAATTTGCTTCAAGGTCGAGAGTATACGCACAGAAACAACAACATTATTTTGTCATACAAATGTGTCACAAGCTGCACCCATGTATACGTCATCCAAAAGTATGCAACTACGCAATACGCGCTTGTAAACAACTAAGGAGTGGTTCTCTACACAAAGGAACTGGTGACGTAGTTACTCCCCACTTCCGAATTGAAGCGTGGCAAACCTTTTTTAGTCCCGAATCATCAGCATCGCCGGCCAGCTGTATATTGAAATTTTCTGAAACTAAGTCTCGGACGTCCGCTCGTACAACAAAAAAGTGAAGTATTTATATAAAATAAAGTAACAGTGCAACGTAAAAACGTAAACACCAAGTTTGATAAAAGTTTTAACACCTATAGTGCGAGTTTAGCGACGGGACGTCTGGAGTACTAATTTCAGCTAAGTGACAAATGGGGGGTACCCAAAAGTTTAAATAAGGGTCAATACACAAAATTTCAGTATTCAATAATAAAAATGAGCTCAATTTGGGAAAAAATTAAAAGAAAATTGTACCAAGAATGCGAGCGTGAGTGAATGAGAGAATGTCTAACTAAATAACAAGTGCTGGGTTGTAAAGTTACTTATAATTATGATATCATAAAAATATAATTGAATATGTTATTTTGGAGGGCTATTGAAATGTTTAAGGGGAATTTTAACTTGAATATTATAAACTGCGTCTCATGGCGCAACGCCTAATGGTGTATAGCAGCGTGCTTATTGTGCACGGTAGAGTCACATGTTTTGTACGTAATATGACAATAAAAGGTAATGTCATTAGTAAACATTTCAAGCAAGAGAAAATTATTTCAGATAACACATTCCGCTACTTCTGGTTCGCTTAACCGAATTCTGCCCTTAAAGGTAAGCAAATTGTACAATGTTCTTGTAATAACAAGATGGCACCTGAACAAAATGTTTGATAAAATTATTGATATTACATATTAATTGTGGCATTAAATAATTAAAATAACAATGGCTTCTGCGAACAGGGACTCTACATAAAACGTGATTTTATGTGGAGTAAGCCTACTAGAAGGGGCGGAACAGTTACCTGAAGTAATATATATAATTTGAAGATACATAAACATAGACGTAGAAATAGGGTTATGTTATAAGGTTATGTGCACGCATGTGTATAAATAAGCAAAATGAGTACTAATAAAAATAATGACGAAAACGTCAGCGTCACTGACGAAACATTTACGAGTGAGATGGGCGTTCAGTTAACCCCAATTAGCCAGATCGGTGAGTCCAGTGCCATCGAATTAAATACAGTTCAAATAACACCCATCTCAACTCAGTACGAAAATAAAACAGATGAGATCAGTGCAATAATGCGATTACTGTTAAAGATAGATAAGAAATGTGATGAGCAAAAAAGTGATTCCAATGTTAAATATAATAACTTGAATGACAAATTTGATGAAATGACAAAACGAAATCAAAAGACAAAATTTTAAGTTCGAGAAAAGAATTGATGAAATGCGTGCACGTTTCAATAAAACGAAAGAAAAAATAGTAGCGTTAGTAAATGAGAAGTTCGATAGACCAAAGAATAAAGTAGACAAGAATTACGAGAATAAAAGGGAGGTAGAGAATAGTGTAGGTAGTAATGATGATACATTTACAGAAAATAGTGCTAGTTTAAGTGTTGTGAAGATAAAAAACGAGGTAGGTGAGGTGAATACAAGTGAAAATCAGAAAGAGGTTAGTTTAAGTGCAAACAAGGTGCTAATTAACAAGGTGAGTAGCAATGATAATTTGAATAATGAGTTCACAGGTAATAATAATGGTATAATTAAGAACATGGTGTTAGAAAATAATTGTGTGGATATTGATAGTGATAACGACATTTTAGAGAGAGTAGAAGATGATAATGATGAGAGGTTAGTGTGTATGGAGTTAGAGAGAAAGCAGAGAGAAAGTATATTTGTAGCGGGGATGCAGGGGGTAAATTATTCCCTTAATGGTGTAGTTGGGGGTGAAGTAAAGGCTTCACGAGTGTTTAGGAAGGACGAGAGTTCCTTCAGTGTATATTTGGGAGACGATATGTCTACAAATAAATTTCCCTGGGTTTTTTGTGCACTTCATAGGTGGTTCAGTAATTATGAGTTAGTGTCCCCTGCATATTTGGAGAGTGAGAGATATATTGAGAGAGAGATTTTTAAAGTAAATAGAAACTATGGAGAGTTTGTAGAGAGAGAAATAATAATAATAACGAGTACTTACCTTATAGTGAAATTGAGATAGCAGCAATAGTAGATGATGATAATAATGATAACAATTACTTACCTTGTGAAGTAAAGGGTGTAGTAGTAGATAACTGTGATGACGATAGTCATGACTTTATAACTTACCTAATCAGGACAGATAATATTAAAGGTGACAGGACCATACACGATGATGACACGGTACATGATAAATTGATATGGAATAAGCCTATTCATTCAAACGACATTGTGGAAGGATATAAAATTTTAAATAAGTATTATATTGATAATAATAATATCATATATTTAGTAAAAAATAAGTTGTATAGACCTAAGACTCGGCTGTTGTTCGATGATGGAGGATGAAGTGTTTTATTGTTTATGAACATTAATATATGTGAACAGTGGTTTTAAAATGGATTGTTTATGAACTGATTTTGGTTAATGGCAACAAATTATAAGTTGGATTGTATATTTTTTGTGTGTATTAATGTCAATGTATTTGTGTATTCTTGATGTTGTGTATTACATGTATTTCTATGTAAACCATGTATGTAACAAGAAGTTATAGTTTAATTGATTTAATAATAACAATTAACATTTTCTTGACTAAACAAGTGATGAAGGTAATGATGAAATTTTAAATAATTGAATTAAATAATTGAAGATTAATTACTTAATTAAGGTTGTATAAAAGAAAGTTTGACAATGAAGTTAAATGATTCTATGAGATTTAGATTCTAATGAATAATAAATGATTAAGCACGTAATATATTTGGATATAGTAGGTGAGGGATGAATTTTCTAATGCAATTGTCAATGATCACAGTAATGTAAAGTGTTAAAAAGGGATAGAGCCTGGGTGATAATTATTAAAATAAAGGCATTTGAGTTGGTCAATTAAAGTTAATGGGAGTTAGATAAATAAGAATTCTGAAATACTAGTAACACACAAAGAGAGATATTAGATATTTTAGGGACACAGTGGTGTTAGTGATTATATGCAGAGAAGGTGAGTAATAAGTAATGTAAATGGAGATTAAATAATTGATGGTGATATTTTGTAGTAAGGGTAGTGGTGTAAGGAGTGATCAGCGTGCGGCGTTGTGGCAAGTGATAGAGTAGTTTAAGGGAGTGTTTGCCGATATTTGGTGGAGGGCAAATGGTTAGGAATGTATATGGCCAGGTTGGGAACACACATCCTAGTACAAAGAGGAGAATAAATTGAGGTAAGTGGACTTAGTGAAGGGAGTTATAATTGAGAGATTGGTGTCATAATATGTAAATCTGGTTGTTAGTAGGAAGAAAAGTGAGTAAGGTTAGATATATAAATGCCTATTCAATCAAATCATAGTGAATACAGGAGTCACCCAGACTAATCAATGATCAAAATGTGAAGGGTTACGTAGAAAGTTCATAATAGAAAAGTAATAAGAAACGAAATATAATGTAACATGAATGTTAATATTTGAATTATGTGAATTCTTTTTTTTTTGAAGAATTAAATGGTAGTAAATGATAAATAATTGATGGCTAATTAATAAAAGTTTAATTGTAATGTTTATAATTTTATACGCAAATTTAAAGATGTAGGGTGTGTAAATTTTGATCAAAGTTAAATGTGAATTGGTTATTTTAATATAATAATCGCAATGTTAATTATGAGTGTATTATTATGTATTATGTTTATTATGTATTAGTGTAGGAATTGAAACATGAATTGTATGTATGTATAAATTGATGATTTGGGGGGTAGTTACAAATGTAACTATATACGACACTAAGTGTCAAACCATTGCGATTCCCTACATTTCGGGCGATCTCGGACTTACCAACCCAGATCGTGGTTTTGGACGACAACCAGCTGTGGGCAGAAATTGTAAAACCTGACCACAGTTGCTTGCCTTTGAAATTGGTTCAACGTAGAAATTAAATGGGTTTTTTTTTTTTAAGGGGAATCTAAGATTATTTTTAAGCATAGGCTATTTTCACCCAAGTAGGGGTGGTAGACCTTAGGGGCATATATTAAGATAATAAGTAAAGGTACTTATCCTGAAGTTTTTGTAACGCTAAAGCAAGGATGGGAGAGAGAGAAAAGAAAAAAGGGCTCACTCCTTCTGCCTCAGTCCTTGTGGAGGCAACTGAACGCAGCAGTTCAGGGGGGAAATAGTGTGTGTAGAGGAGAAAAGGGGATGATTATTAACAGCGCCAGATAAATAGAATTTCTGTTAATAATAATAATAATATTTTATAAAAGAGAAAATATTTCAGAATTGTAGAAAGAGGGAGATATAGATAATTTTATTTGAGTAAATTTTTGATTGTGTTCAAATATTTTGAAAGTATTATTGCCTTAGTATAAAGATTTGTATTTCTTCTTGTAAATGGGAAAGGATTAATTATTATCGATTGGAGTCGAAAAATGTATAAATGTAAATGGTAGTGAAATAAGAGAATGGAACGTCT
The DNA here is from genome assembly GCA_034769895.1 of Magicicada septendecula. NCBI lineage: Eukaryota > Metazoa > Arthropoda > Insecta > Hemiptera > Cicadidae > Magicicada > Magicicada septendecula. The sequence goes on from CM068373.1 coordinate 275,070,789, forward strand.
GTATAATAATTCTTGTACTAGGTGTAATGATCCTAGGTGTTAGAAGTTAAACAAAACCCAATGCTTCTTAACACAAACCAGCACATAGCTAAGGGGAAACAGATCAGTTAGGGATATGGTATTATACCAGGCCACTATTTTGATATTTTTATTTGTTGTTTCAGTGTCTGGTGATGCTGTGACGGCGGTCCTGAGCTGGCCGGCGTGTCAGAGCAGGAGCGTTACGTGCCTGTCAGCCTTGCGGTGTTGGGATCTCTCCGGAGAAGTCCAGTAAGGTCATGCAGGTACTGTCACCATCATTGGACCAAGGGTGAGTTATTATATTTTTTTATAAACAGTAAGGGGTTGTGGCGACATATCCTGGCTGATCCCTTTAGAAAGTATGAGTGTGTCAATGAGAGTTTTTATGCTTCGTCATAAATCCTCTCATTGAGGGGGTTTTGTAACAGTACAATTCTGGCCCTACTGTGTATTGGGGAATAATCAATATAAATTGTATTTTATTTCAAAGTCACGTATAAAAAATTAGTGAAGTTTTATGAAGGTTTGCAACTGCGCAATATCGAGTGGACAGAATTTGCTTCAAGGTCGAGAGTATACGCACAGAAACAACAACATTATTTTGTCATACAAATGTGTCACAAGCTGCACCCATGTATACGTCATCCAAAAGTATGCAACTACGCAATACGCGCTTGTAAACAACTAAGGAGTGGTTCTCTACACAAAGGAACTGGTGACGTAGTTACTCCCCACTTCCAAATTGAAGCGTGGCAAACCTTTTTTAGTCCCGAATCAACAGCATCGCCGGCCGGCTGTATATTGAAATTTTCTGAAACTAAGTCTCGGACGTCCGCTCGTACAACAAAAAAGTGAAGTATTTATATAAAATAAAGTAACAGTGCAACGTAAAAACGTAAACACCAAGTTTGATAAAAGTTTTAACACCTATAGTGCGAGTTTAGCGACGGGACGTCTGGAGTACTAATTTCAGCTAAGTGACAAATGGGGGGTACCCAAAAGTTTAAATAAGGGTCAATACACAAAATTTCAGTATTCAATAATAAAAATGAGCTCAATTTGGGAAAAAATTAAAAGAAAATTGTACCAAGAATGCGAGCGTGAGTGAATGAGAGAATGTCTAACTAAATAACAAGTGCTGGGTTGTAAAGTTACTTATAATTATGATATCATAAAAATATAATTGAATATGTTATTTTGGAGGGCTATTGAAATGTTTAAGGGGAATTTTAACTTGAATATTATAAACTGCGTCTCATGGCGCAACGCCTAATGGTGTATAGCAGCGTGCTTATTGTGCACGGTAGAGTCACATGTTTTGTACGTAATATGACAATAAAAGGTAATGTCATTAGTAAACATTTCAAGCAAGAGAAAATTATTTCAGATAACACATTCCGCTACTTCTGGTTCGCTTAACCGAATTCTGCCCTTAAAGGTAAGCAAATTGTACAATGTTCTTGTAATAACAAGATGGCACCTGAACAAAATGTTTGATAAAATTATTGATATTACATATTAATTGTGGCATTAAATAATTAAAATAACAATGGCTTCTGCGAACAGGGACTCTACATAAAACGTGATTTTATGTGGAGTAAGCCTACTAGAAGGGGCGGAACAGTTACCTGAAGTAATATATATAATTTGAAGATACATAAACATAGACGTAGAAATAGGGTTATGTTATAAGGTTATGTGCAAGCATGTGTATAAATAAGCAAAATGAGTACTAATAAAAATAATGACGAAAACGTCAGCGTCACTGACGAAACATTTACGAGTGAGATGGGCGTTCAGTTAACCACAATTAGCCAGATCGGTGAGTCCAGTGCCATCGAATTAAATACAGTTCAAATAACACCCATCTCAACTCAGTACGAAAATAAAACAGATGAGATCAGTGCAATAATGCGATTACTGTTAAAGATAGATAAGAAATGTGATGAGCAAAAAAGTGATTCCAATGTTAAATATAATAACTTGAATGACAAATTTGATGAAATGACAAACGAAATCAAAAGACAAAATTTTAAGTTCGAGAAAAGAATTGATGAAATGCGTGCACGTTTCAATAAAACGAAAGAAAAAATAGTAGCGTTAGTAAATGAGAAGTTCGATAGACCAAAGAATAAAGTAGACAAGAATTACGAGAATAAAAGGGAGGTAGAGAATAGTGTAGGTAGTAATGATGATACAATTTACAGAAAATAGTGCTAGTTTAAGTGTTGTGAAGATAAAAAACGAGGTAGGTGAGGTGAATACAAGTGAAAATCAGAAAGAGGTTAGTTTAAGTGCAAACAAGGTGCTAATTAACAAGGTGAGTAGCAATGATAATTTGAATAATGAGTTCACAGGTAATAATAATGGTATAATTAAGAACATGGTGTTAGAAAATAATTGTGTGGATATTGATAGTGATAACGACATTTTAGAGAGAGTAGAAGATGATAATGATGAGAGGTTAGTGTGTATGGAGTTAGAGAGACAGCAGAGAGAAAGTATATTTGTAGCGGGGATGCAGGGGGTAAATTTTTCCCTTAATGGTGTAGTTGGGGGTGAAGTAAAGGCTTCACGAGTGTTTAGGAAGGACGAGAGTTCCTTCAGTGTATATTTGGGAGACGATATGTCTACAAATAAATTTCCCTGGGTTTTTTGTGCACTTCGTAGGTGGTGCAGTAATTATGAGTTAGTGTCCCCTGCATATTTGGAGAGTGAGAGAGAGAGAGAGAGAGAGAGAGAGAGAGAGAGAGAGAGAGAGAGAGAGAGAGAGAGAGAGAGAGAGAGAGATTTTTAAAGTAAATAGAAACTATGGAGAGTTTGTAGAGAGAGAAATAATAATAATAACGAGTACTTACCTTATAGTGAAATTGAGATAGCAGCAATAGTAGATGATGATAATAATGATAACAATTACTTACCTTGTGAAGTAAAGGGTGTAGTAGTAGATAACTGTGATGACAATAGTCATAACTTTATAACTTACCTAATCAGGACAGATAATATTAAAGGTGACAGGACCATACACGATGATGACACGGTACATGATAAATTGATATGGAATAAGCCTATTCATTCAAACGACATTGTGGAAGGATATACAATTTTAAATAAGTATTATATTGATAATAATAATATCATATATTTAGTAAAAAATAAGTTGTATAGACCTAAGACTCGGCTGTTGTTCGATGATGGAGGATGAAGTGTTTTATTGTTTATGAACATTAATATATGTGAACAGTGGTTTTAAAATGGATTGTTTATGAACTGATTTTGGTTAATGGCAACAAATTATAAGTTGGATTGTATATTTTTTTGTGTATTAATGTCAATGTATTTGTGTATTCTTGATGTTGTGTATTACATGTATTTCTATGTAAACCATGTATGTAACAAGAAGTTATAGTTTAATTGATTTAATAATAACAATTAACATTTTCTTGACTAAACAAGTGATGAAGGTAATGATGAAATTTTAAATAATTGAATTAAATAATTGAAGATTAATTACTTAATTAAGGTTGTATAAAAGAAAGTTTGACAATGAAGTTAAATGATTCTATGAGATTTAGATTCTAATGAATAATAAATGATTAAGCACATAATATATTTGGATATTGAGATGTATTGTTATTAGTAGGTGAGGGATGAATTTTCTAATGCAATTGTCAATGATCACAGTAATGTAAAGTGTTAAAAAGGGATAGAGCCTGGGTGATAATTATTAAAATAAAGGCATTTGAGTTGGTCAATTAAAGTTAATGGGAGTTAGATAAATAAGAATTCTGAAATACTAGTAACACACAAAGAGAGATATTAGATATTTTAGGGACACAGTGGTGTTAGTGATTATATGCAGAGAAGGTGAGTAATAAGTAATGTAAATGGAGATTAAATAATTGATGGTGATATTTTGTAGTAAGGGTAGTGGTGTAAGGAGTGATCAGCGTGCGGCGTTGTGGCAAGTGATAGAGTAGTTTAAGGGAGTGTTTGCCGATATTTGGTGGAGGGCAAATGGTTAGGAATGTATATGGCCAGGTTGGGAACACACATCCTAGTACAAAGAGGAGAATAAATTGAGGTAAGTGGACTTAGTGAAGGGAGTTATAATTGAGAGATTGGTGTCATAATATGTAAATCTGGTTGTTAGTGGTTGTTAGTAGGAGGAAAAGTGAGTAAGGTTAGATATATAAATGCCTATTCAATCAAATCATAGTGAATACAGGAGTCACCCAGACTAATCAATGATCAAAATGTGAAGGGTTAAGTAGAAAGTTCATAATAGAAAAGTAATAAGAAACGAAATATAATGTAACATGAATGTTAATATTTGAATTATGTGAATTCTTTTTTTTTTTTGAAGAATTAAATGGTAGTAAATGATAAATAATTGATGGCTAATTAATAAAAGTTTAATTGTAATGTTTATAATTTTATACGCAAATTTAAAGATGTAGGGTGTGTAAATTTTGATCAAAGTTAAATGTGAATTGGTTATTTTAATGTAATAATCGCAATGTTAATTATGAGTGTATTATTATGTATGATGTTTATTATGTATTAGTGTAGGAATTGAAACATGAATTGTATGTATGTATAAATTGATGATTTGGGGGGTAGTTACAAATGTAACTATATACGACACTAAGTGTCAAACCATTGCGATTCCCTACATTTCGGGCGATCTCGGACTTACCAACCCAGATCGTGGTTTTGGACGACAACCAGCTGTGGGCAGAAATTGTAAAACCTGACCATAGTTGGTTGCCTTTGAAATTGGTTCAACGTAGAAATTAAATGGGGGTTTTTTTTTTAAGGGGAATCTAAGATTATTTTTAAGCATAGGCTATTTTCACCCAAGTAGGGGTGATAGACCTTAGGGGCATATATTAAGATAATAAGTAAAGGTACTTATCCTGAAGTTTTTGTAACGCTGAAGCAAGGATGGGAGAGAGAGAAAAGAAAAAAGGGCTCACTCCTTCTGCCTCAGTCCTTGTGGAGGCAACTGAACGCAGCAGTTCAGGGGGGAAATAGTGTGTGTAGAGGAGAAAAGGGGATGATTATTAACAGTGCCGGATAAATAGAATTTCTGTTATTAATAATAATAATAATATTTTATAAAAGAGAAAATATTTCAGAATTGTAGAAAGAGGGAGATATAGATAATTTTATTTGAGTAAATTTTTGATTGTGTTTAAATATTTTGAAAGTATTATTGCCTTAGTATAAAGACTTGTATTTCTTCTTGTAAATGGGAAAGGATTAATTATTATCGATTGGAGTCGAAAAATGTATAAATGTAAATGGTAGTGAAATAAGAGAATGGAACGTCTGTATAATAATTCTTGTACTAGGTGTAATGATCCTAGGTGTTAGAAGTTAAACAAAACCCAATGCTTCTTAACACAAACCAGCACATAGCTAAGGGGAAACAGATCAGTTAGGGATATGGTATTATACCAGGCCACTATTTTGATATTTTTATTTGTTGTTTCAGTGTCTGGTGATGCTGTGACGGCGGTCCTGAGCTGGCCGGTGTGTCAGAGCAGGAGCGTTACGTGCCTGTCAGCCTTGCGGTGTTGGGATCTCTCCGGAGAAGTCCAGTAAGGTCATGCAGGTGCTGTCACCATCATTGGACCAAGGGTGAGTTATTATATTTTTTATAAACAGTAAGGGGTTGTGGCGACATATCCTGGCTGATCCCTTTAGGTAGTATGAGTGTGTCAATGAGAGTTTTTATGCTTCGTCATAAATCCTCTCATTGAGGGGGTTTTGTAACAGTACAATTCTGGCCCTACTGTGTTTTGGGGAATAATCAATATAAATTGTATTTTATTTCAAAGTCACGTATAAAAAATTAGTAAAGTTTTATGAAGGTTTGCAACTGCGCAATATCGAGTGGACAGAATTTGCTTCAAGGTCGAGAGTATACGCACAGAAACAACAACATTATTTTGTCATACAAATGTGTCACAAGCTGCACCCATGTATACGTCATCCAAAAGTATGCAACTACGCAATACGCACTTGTAAACAACTAAGGAGTGGTTCTCTACACAAAGGAACTGGTGACGTAGTTACTCCCCACTTCCGAATTGAAGCGTGGCAAACCTTTTTTAGTCCCGAATCATCAACATCGCCGGCCGGCTGTATATTGAAATTTTCTGAAACTAAGTCTCGGACGTCCGCTCGTACAACAAAAAAGTGAAGTATTTATATAAAATAAAGTAACAGTGCAACGTAAAAATGTAAACACCAAGTTTGATAAACGTTTTAACACCTATAGTGCGAGTTTAGCGACGGGACGTCTGGAGTACTAATTTCAGCTAAGTGACAAATGGGGGGTACCCAAAAGTTTAAATAAGGGTCAATACACAAAATTTCAGTATTCAATAATAAAAATGAGCTCAATTTGGGAAAAAATTAAAAGAAAATTGTACCAAGAATGCGAGCGTGAGTGAATGAGAAAATGTCTAACTAAATAACAAGTGCTGGGTTGTAAAGTTACTTATAATTATGATATCATAAAAATATAATTGAATATGTTATTTTGGAGGGCTATTGAAATGTTTAAGGGGAATTTTAACTTGAATATTATAAACTGCGTCTCATGGCGCAACGCCTAATGGTGTATAGCAGCGTGCTTATTGTGCACGGTAGAGTCACATGTTTTGTACGTAATATGACAATAAAAGGTAATGTCATTGGTAAACATTTCAAGCAAGAGAAAATTATTTCAGATAACACATTCCGCTACTTCTGGTTCGCTTAACCGAATTCTGCCCTTAAAGGTAAGCAAATTGTACAATGTTCTTGTAATAACAAGATTGCGCCTGAACAAAATGTTTGATAAAATTATTGATATTACATATTAATCGTGGCATTAAATAATTAAAATAACAATATATATGCACCACAACTACAATTTTTGAAACACATTTTAGATTCCGGTTATTCGAAATCATCTTTAGATAACGATGGTCAAAATGATCCTGTAAATAGGATTGAAGATGAAGCTGGAATTGACATTGGAACTACAGAAACGCAACCTGTACTAGAAGATCAAAGTGTCTCGGCCAGCACCGTCCATCGAAGAGCTGCGAAAAGGTTGGAACGGAAAATAGAAGATTATATAGACAATTTTCAACCTAGAAAAGTTGGAAGAACTGAGACTTGTGTTCATGCTGCACCGTGTGATGATATGGCATTTTTCCGGTCATTGCTTCCAATTGTACAGACTCTACCATTACACCAAAAAATGCTACTTCGAATGGATATGATGAAATTAGCTGTAGAATACTCAGAGAAGAACTACCAAGTACCACAATCACCACAGGTAAAACAGCACCAACAGCTACATCAAATCCCTCAGCAGCATTTTAATACTCCTCCAGTATTACCAATAGCCCCTCCTACTACTGGATATTACGGCCAATCCGGACATCAGCCTTTCAGCCAGCAGCCTTACAACCAGCGAAGTCCTTCTGTCACAAAATCACCTGACATCAATCCTGGAGCACTCAATTCTGGTCTAGCATCTCCTTCTTCAAATCATACTTCTGCATCTGGGTTTTCAGAGCAGGAGTCTTCAGACATATACTCAGAACAAGATTTTGAGGCGTAAAAAGTCAACTTTTTTAATACTTCCGCTGTCAAAATTATTTTTATAATGTGTTGAATGAATATCCTAATATAAATATAATAAATTTATTAAAATTATATTGTAGTTTCTTTTACCTGAAAGTGACAAATAGCATTTCTTGAGGAGAAAAAGATAGTCCTTGCACAATATCTTCTTTGGTTTTAATAGTTTCTTGGAATAATGCAACCAGTTCATCAAATGAACAAGTAGATAATCGTGTGTAGTTAAAAAACTTGTCTTCATCTTCTCTGAGCATTCCGTATAGATTACGGAAAGCACCATCAACATACCTTGAACAGTTTATAGGATGAACACTCCATCTTGCTTTTCTTCGTTTATGAACATAACGATACCAAGCGTACAGCACAACCGGGTCCATTTTCACAACTGCCCGATCAAGTCGATTGGCAGCACTTTTTAACCCCTCCTTACGATATAATTATCGCACTCTGTCTACCCTGCGATAAAAATATAGTACGATATCTTACCGCACGACATCGTCCGATAGTTATCGCATGCATAAACCCAGCCTTCGCCTCATTTATACTTCCAGATGGCAGGCGACGGGTGGCAAGTGGTAGGCGACGGGTGACGTCACTCGCAGCTGTCTTACATTGTTGAGAATGGGTGTGTTAGTTACCTCTCACCACCTGTCGCTGTAGTTTGTCAGATACAGTTGATACAGGCGACATCTCCCGCGCTTTTTGGCATTTGCATCGCTTGCTTCTCTCTCGTGTCGAAATAATGTCCATTTCAATGGCAGATCGGGAATTATTAATTAGTGAAGTGCAGACAAGGCCTGCAATTTGGAATAATGCAGACCCGAATCACAAAAACATGGATGTGGTGGAGAAAAGTTGGAAGGAAATAGCAAAGTTGATGAATAAAGAAAGAGGGTAAGCAATACTTCACATATATTTTATTAAAATTTATTTCCATTTACGTCCTTTCGATTATTAAACAGTATCTGAACATATAAATTTAAATACTTTATTATTATAATTCACTGCGAGTTCAGAGAAAATAGACTTTCCGAAATAAGAAAGTTAATTAAGAATTTTCGAATTAAAAAATTAAGTGGTTTGAAATTTTATCCTTTTTCACCCCTATTCAGAATGTTAGGAATTATTTAAATTTTTTGCATTTGACTAAAAAACCGTAAGTGATAGCAAAAAAATTGTTTAACGAAGTTAAAGAAAGTAGATTTATGGGTTACTAATATGTATATAAAAATAATATAAATAAACTTATTTATTATAAACAAATTAATAAAATTCATGCAAAATTTGTTAAAAAAATGTTCAGTTGTGCGATTAATAAATTTTTTTTAATATGCTTGAAATTAGAATAATTGCCTAAAATAAACAAAACATGTGATTACACTTTTTCGTTATTGACAGTAATAAACGAGTAAATTATTTATTTTTTCATAGGTTATGTACATTTTCAGGTTTTTGTTCATAACGTGGCCAGCTTTTTTTTCAGTGAACCTTATGTTTCAAGCTATTTTGACTGTACTATATGTTAAGTTAAACATTCAATGCTCCAAAAAGTAGCCAGCAAACGTATTTTTGATAATCCTGCTTTCGTACACGTAACGTGATCGTTCGCCCACTGTTTCATAATCTTGATCTTGCACATTATCTTGGAAGATCTCATTCACAATGGAGACATAGTCGGGGTCATCATTTCCAGGGGTGGATTTACCATTTTGCCGCCCGTAGGCAGTATTCTGATGCAATGTAACTGCCGCCTAAAAGAGTACAATAAGACATTACTGTAGCCGTGATTGTTCCAAAACATTTTAACTGAAGTTAAAACATAACAATTTAATACAATTTTGTGTGCAAGTTGGTAAAAAATTAAAAAGATAAAGGGAGTTGTAATAATAGTCTTTGAAATAACTTTACTTTAAATCTTCGAATGTAAACGAATTAATAGTTAAATTAATTCATTAATATAATGCAAGTATCACATGGATAATGCGTGCAAATGTAATTATGAAAAAACACTGTACTTCATATACGTATCAGAAGTAAATGACGAACTATTCTCTTTATGTAATAAGCCTAGTTACTAAATAATGTATATTTTTAAAAGTTTCTGGTCATATTGGGACGAAATGGAGCGGCATTTACAATATCTCTAAGGTATAAAAACAACATAATATCCGTCAAATTTCACGTTTCCAAAATTTGCCGCTCGTAGGCAATTGCCTATGCATAAATTCGCCACTGATCATTCCCGTCTTTTTGTCCTTATCACATTGTGCACACTTGATTGTGTCGTAGGCATTTTCTGGAGTCAGTTCAATATCTTTTCTTAAAAGCCTCCATTTCGCTCTCAGTATGCCAACAACACATTCAACAGGCTGTAGAAAGGCGTTTGTTATAATTTTCTTGGATTGGTGACAAATTACTACTTGGGTAAGGCCGCAGTAAATATGGCTTGAGAGAATAGGCTTCATCGGCGATTATGACGTGAGTTACTATTATACCTGTTCCTGGAAGTACTTTTGGCTCTGGCCTGTTTCAAGCAGGTGGAAGAGAGTCCTTTAACCTAAAGGACTAAGTCTTTAACCTAAAGCAGTCTTTAACCTAACCTAACAAAATAAAAAATTATCAATTTTATCATTCTTGGAGACTTCTTATTGAAGTGAAAACTTCTTATATTACACTATGGTGCCTGGCCTACTCCTGTACACCTTGTGCAGTAAACTGATTCAACATTCAATGAAGTAGATGAAACAAAAAAAGCAGTGTTGCCAGGTTACTTCTTTTCCCCACATAGGTACCCAAAATTTCCCGGACTACCACAAGTATGTTTACTTTAAGCAAAGTATAATATTTTAAAGAATTTGGGGGATATTCTATATGTTTCAGTATTATTACAATAATAACGTAAATATTAAAAATAATTTTATTTATGATAAAAGAAAATGTATGCACATGCTGAAAGATCGAGCTGAATACTTTTGAAACCCTTTTTTTTTGTACATAGTTCATTATTAGCCAAATATATTTATGGACTTTCCAATTGTTTAATTCACAGAATTTAAAATCCGTGACAACCATTTTTGTTATGACATTTATAATATCATCAATGAGAATGTGCGTGTACATCTTTGAAATGTCAAAAGAGTATAATTTTGTATCTTGTTTACATAGTATGTTTTGTAGTTAATCTGCGAGTTCGATTCTGATTTTTATATTGTATTTGGCTGGAAGTTTTTTCACGTTTCAAAATTTGATTTAGTTATTTAGCTATTCTATATTTGTAAAAAAATGAACTATTATATGGCGTTTATTAATTATAATATAATAATAATTATCATATTCTACTTTTCAACTAAATATTGTATAAATCATATTGTTACAATGGAAAAAATTATTTGTATACTGAAAATAAAATGACATGATATGATTCTATTTATGTTCATTGTAAATACAGATTTCTTATAATAAAATACATACAAACACTACTGTGCCGTTGTCTCATTATCTAACTTTAATTTGAATCTTGGTTCTTTACAGAAAAATCTGTCTTACTTCAATACATATGAGCATCCTTTTACACACTGAATCATTTCACTCACCACTCAGCACTGAAGTTCTCACTTCTGTTGTTTGTCCCATGACACACCCAATTTTTTTTATGAAGTTGGTCCTGGTTACTGGAATTCCGGATTAGCAGGACTCTACTGTACTTCAAATGCCTGTTTAGTGTCTTGTCTCTTTGCTTGCATGTTCTATTAATTTCCAAACTTTTCTTGACACATCTATCAGTACAACTATCATTTTCTACCTACCTACCGTTTTTCATCTAGCAGTAAAAATACATAAGATTTTCGATGTTTTAATGACAACTGGACTATGGATTTCATTGTGACATGTTGCAATACTCACTGTGTAACGGGACGAATTGTAAAGCGTTACGAGCTTTAAATAAATTATTAAATACTGAAATTTGTCACTTACCAGTTACGATTATTTACCAGGGTTTACCAGGGTGTCGTCTGATGTACTTAGGCAGAGAAACACGACAGGCATTGCAATGACAAACACCTATTTTGCAAGCACAAATAAATGGTACTTTATTTTCTGTAGCATGACAATTCTTTGTTTACCTTTCGGTTTGAATTTATTAAAATATGCCAAAATAACATTCCTAATAATATTGGACTCACCTAACCATACTATCAAAACTTATTAATTTGAATACATAATCTATAAACTTAGGACTACTTGTAATAAAACGGAAACCAGCGCTTTCACACACCCACACATACTGTTACTTAAGTTTTTAGAGATCTCATTTTAATTTCAGCTGTTAAAAGGTTGAATTTTGAATTTTCAGTTAAAGTGGTGTTTCATCCTGGTTACTTATCTTTTTAATGAGTCCTGAAGATGTACTCGTTACTCGCACAACATAACTAACGGTTCTCACTGATTCTATTTAGTTTATTTTGCGGCTTTCACATTTTGATTTAAACTGTATAACTGTTATTTAATACCGGTATAAACTGTAAAGTGTTTAATTATATATTTTCACATTTTATTGGTTGCGGGCCCGCAAAATACGTTTCGAAACTTTGTATAGGTACCACTCGCGAGTGGTGATGGAGTTAGACTGGCCTTTGTTTGCTGTGTGCCACAACGCAGTTGGCGTCGACACACCTACATTCTTGTTATGCAAGGCGCTGACGACATCGCCTGATGTTAGTCACAATAACTTGTTGTGCTGTTACATAATGTGTTTACCGTTGTATATGTCCTTGAAACTGCCCTTGGTACAGTTTGTCGGTTGTTTTCACTTGTTTTTCAAATATTACTGGATAATTGTCACGTATACAGTCAACAGCAGTGCTGCCACCGTCGCTTTCGTCGCCACCACTGAATTTTACCTTTTTTTTATAAGTTTTGTCCCAATTATTGAAAAATACTTTATGAGATAAAGAAAAAAAATACAAACGGTTTTACTACCCCAGGTAGGCCAAAATGCCACATTACAATACCCCCCTCAATGAGAGATTTTATGCCGAAGCGTAAAAAATCTCATTGACACATTCATACTTGCTAGAGGGATCAGCCAGGATATGTCGCCACAACCCCCCTGATGGTTTACCAAAAATATAATCAACTCACCCTTGGTCCGGTGACTGTGACCGCACCTGAATGACAATACTGGACTTCTCTCTCGAGATCCCAACACCATAGAGTCAGACAGATACTCAACGCCCCTGCTCTGACGCTCAGGCCAGCTCAGGTCCGCCGCCACAGCATCACCACACTCTGAAACAACAAATCAAATATCAAATAGTGGCCTTATACAACACCATATCCCCAACTGATCTGTTTCCCCCTAGCGGTGCTGGTTTGCGCTAAGAAGCACTGGTTTTGTTTGTTACTTATTTCTAACATATATATCAGATACTTACCAACAACATGACACCCCTTTTAAAATTCCATAATCTCATTCTATCTACTTTCTCTTGTTAACTTTATCCCAAAATTCAAAATTACTGCCCTGATTCCCATCAGCATTTAAATAAACATTTCCCATTACCATATTATACATCTCTGTCAACCCAATTTGCATTTAAAATATTTAAATTCATAAAATTGTCTTACACTAACAAACACAATATAACATAAGAAAACATAGTACATTCATAATTCACATTGTTACTATTATCCTAAAATAAACAATTCGTATTTAAAAATTTACACACTTTACATAATTAAATTTGCATATAAAATCATAAAATTACCTTTTAAACTCACTTTACGTTTATTAATTCGTTTCTCAAAAATTTTTATTTTTTATTTTTTTTAAACTATCATAAATTTATTTCATTTTTTGTAAAAATCTTTAAACACAGAAAACTTATTATTATATTTTTATAATCCTTATTCCTGACATATTACATGCAATCAACACAATAAGACATAATAAACACAATATATAGAATATCTAGTGCATCTATTTTTTCAAATTTTAATAAAATTATTTAATAGCGAGTCATCATTACTAAAATGCAACAAAAATTTTTTTTAAATCGTTACCTCCCTTGGGTAACCTCCCTGCCACACATACTATGACCCCCCCTGGACTGTGGCGTCCAGTTGCATCCACAAGGACTGAAGTTTTGGAGGACTGTGACATCTCCGTGTCCTTGCTTCTGCTTTACATTTGAACATTTGAATATCGATATATTCTTGTTTATAATTATGCACCCTTAAACGGGTCTACCACCTGGCTCTGCTGTCCCTACTCGGACAGAGTGGTAGCCGCTGTTCCATAGTTTGGTGATTCCCCTAAATTTCACCCCCCATCAATTTCAAAGTACACCTTTACAACGATAACAGCTATGGCCAGTTATGGTCAGCGCGTAATCGTAATGTGCCCCAACCATAGCTGTTAAAGCTAAACCAATTCCACGGTCAAGGTTCGGTGAGGCCGTGACCGCCCGAAAAGTTGGGGAATCACAAGTATAATATTTCCTTTTAAAATTAAAATTGACAATTTATATTACATGATATTTCTAGTCTTGGTGGTGTTTTAACCTCATACATTTCTTTCTTAACTTTCCCTATCTTGATGTCCATTTACATAAAATACATAATGTGTGTATAAACAATAATAACAATTTATAATAATAGAATATAAAAATGTCTGTTTATGTATGAAAATTTTAATATTTATAAATACATCCATCATCACTCAGCTAGATAATACTTTTTTAATTGGGTCACATTATAAGTTCCTTTTATTTCTCGAGTTTGCAAATCTACTAAAACATAAGCATTCTCCATTTTCACTTGGCTAACCTCATATGGACCGTCATACAATAGAAAGAATTTCTTAATTTCAAAATTATTATTAACATTTATTTTTAACCTTTAACATTTTTAACATTTATGTTATTCCACAAACTAAACTATTTAAGATTTATTTAGTCATAAATTGTTTTTCAATTGAAATTTCATCAAATAATTTAAATATCTCATAAAAATTCAATCATACAACATTAATTCACAATATTTAACCATCTCAAATTATTCACTTCAATTGATTAGTAAACACAACATATTTCAATTATTATCAAAACTTACAAAGCATCAATTATTGTCTTCATAATTATTTATGTAAACTGCAAAATATTAATAATATATATACACAAATGAATTCATAAATTATTTAAAAATCATTCGTCAAGAACTGTTCAATTGTTTCACACTTCATATGTCCAAATCTGCAAGGTCGTTACCAAAATTTACAATATTTACCAATGTCTATACACTGATATTTTAGTTCAGCCTCCATCGTTATATATATATCTAATGTATTTGTAACATGCATCATTATTATACACACTCAATTTGTTATTACTATCATTATAATAATCATCCATTACCTTTATTCCATTCATTATGTCATTATAATTGATAGGGTTATTCCCTATTAATATTTCATACAACTTGTCAACATAAGTTATTATTGTCCAGTCTCCATCGGTAAATACATTCATGATCGGGTTAACTACTTTTGTCAGATCATTATATTCATTATTCTTCAAGTATACTTTTAAACTTTCTCTCCATTCGTCATACTTTCGATTCACATTATATAATTCTGTTACTTGATTAACATACCATTTTCCACTTATATCTCTCTCACCACAATACCAAATCATACTTTCAACATCATTATTACAGACAGAGCCAACATTATACAACATCAATACGGGACTCTTTCCCTTCTTAAACAACACTTGTGAACACCTTGGTTCAGAAAAATTAATAGGAAAATTTACCCTCTGCCCCACATACTCTATTCTCTCTTTCCACTTTCTCTCTAACTCATAATAATTTCTCTTTAACTTATATAATTCTATTTCTCTCTCTGCACACAACTCTCTATTTAAATCTCTCTCACTCACATTAGTTAATATCTGATTAATGGTTACATTTAAGTCTTTTCTGACTTTAATTATTTCACGCTCATGTTCCGCTTGTTTATTTTTTAAACTAGCTACATTAATTATAATTGCATCAACTGGTTCACAGTTACTTCTGAATTCATCATTTATATTTTCTTGTATCTCACTTGCTCGTTTGATTTGCTCACCCTCATTAATTATACATTGAACATTACAGTCCATTTGGTCATTTGGCTTTTTAATTTTATCATTATATTTACTTGTCAATGTGTCAAACTTTTTATTTGTCTCTAGCATTTTATCTTTTTGTTTTTCGTTAATTATTTTTCTATCGTTTCTCATTTCGTCTTGTACCTTATTTATAACACTAGTCAGTTCATCTTTCACTCCAACAATAACCTCATTCATACTTTCCAAATGGCTATGCATATATATTTCACTCGCTCTCAATTCGCTCCTCACATTTATGAACTCGTTATTTAAATCAGTCAGTTTAACATTTATAGTATTTACTTCTGATTTGATCTCAGTTTTTAAGTTATTATTTTCTGATTTGATCTCAGCTTTCATTCCTGACATCATCTCCATTATTAACGCTAACTGATTAAATATATTTACATTATCGCTTACTCTTCCGTCTACTGTCTCAATTGTTAATTCGTGTGTTGTATTGTCTATACTTTCGTTAATATTTGTCGATATTAAATTGTCTTGCGTAACATTGAAAATTGACCCCTCCACAACATCTTCACATAAATTTACACTCTCGCTTTTCTCTGCCATTTTTCGATCAGTTTGAAAATTTTACTTAATTTACAATGTCCATGTTAAACGGGCGCCAATTAAAGCGTTACGAGCTTTAAATAAATTATTAAATACTGAAATTTGTCACTTACCAGTTACGATTATTTACCAGGGTGTCGTCTGATGTACTTAGGCAGAGAAACACGACAGGCATTGCAATGACAAACACCTATTTTGCAAGCACAAATAAATGGTACTTTATTTTCTGTAGCATGACAATTCTTTGTTTACCTTTCGGTTTGAATTTATTAAAATATGCCAAAATAACATTCCTAATAATATTGGACTCACCTAACCATACTATCAAAACTTATTAATTTGAATACATAATCTATAAACTTAGGACTACTTGTAATAAAACGGAAACCAGCGCTTTCACACACCCACACATACTGTTACTTAAGTTTTTAGAGATCTCATTTTAATTTCAGCTGTTAAAAGGTTGAATTTTGAATTTTCAGTTAAAGTGGTGTTTCATCCTGGTTACTTATCTTTTTAATGAGTCCTGAAGATGTACTCGTTACTCGCACAACATAACTAACGGTTCTCACTGATTCTATTTAGTTTATTTTGCGGCTTTCACATTTTGATTTAAACTGTATAACTGTTATTTAATACCGGTATAAACTGTAAAGTGTTTAATTATATATTTTCACATTTTATTGGTTGCGGGCCCGCAAAATACGTTTCGAAACTTTGTATAGGTACCACTCGCGAGTGGTGATGAAGTTAGACTGGCCTTTGTTTGCTGTGTGCCACAACGCAGTTGGCGTCGACACACCTACATTCTTGTTATGCAAGGCGCTGACGACATCGCCTGATGTTAGTCACAATAACTTGTTGTGCTGTTACATAATGTGTTTACCGTTGTATATGTCCTTGAAACTGCCCTTGGCACAGTTTGTCGGTTGTTTTCACTTGTTTTTCAAATATTACTGGATAACTGTCACGTATACAGTCAACAGCAGTGCTGCCACCGTCGCTTTCGTCGCCACCACTGAATTTTACCTTTTTTTATAAGTTTTGTCCCAATTATTGAAAAATACTTTATGAGAGAAAGAAAAAAAAAATACAAACGGTTTTACTACCCCAGGTAGGCCAAAATGCCACATTACAATTGTGAGGGTTTTTTATTTTATTAGATTTGGGTCCATTTTATTAAAATATTCATAAATTAATTTCCATCTGTGTGGCCAGTCCACGTGTTTGAATAAAAGCATTGTGCGAACAAAGAAACATGTACGCAATAACTGTTGTGAAACATTTGCCAAGGAATGTGCCAGGCGTCAATTCTTAGAAATTAACGTTTGTGTGGCACCCGCGCCCAAGCGCACTACCCCAGCATGTGCGCAAACGACGCCACGGTAGTAAAGCAACATGGCTTGAAAACAATATTTCTGTTCGCTGCATGGTCTGAGCTGGAGGAAATAAAGTTTAAGCCCAGCCTCTTTTGTGATGTCAATCAGTGCTCACCGAATGTCATCCAAGTCTACACCACAAAAATCCACATGTGCTGAATGTGCCACAGCAGTAACGATCAGATAGAAGGCATTGCTTTCCGTCTTCTGCAACAAATAGATCGAGGAGTGGGGAACATATAGACGCTTCCCAGTTTCTCGCCGACTTTCGCCTGCGCAGGCGGTTCGCCAAACAGGGCTCAAAAAATAACGTTTTTTACTTAAATTAACAGTAAGTGCAGTTAACAAATAATGAAGAAGTGCGGCTAGTTTCGGTAGACGAAGAACCAATATAAACTATCTTTCGGACACACGACTAAATTAAAAAATGAGAGGCCAGGAGTTCGGATGGACACCACGTTGCCGGCAGGGGTATTTCATAATGTGTTAATGATTTTGTTAAATAAATAATAAGGGGAAGGTGTTAAATATAGTGTGAATGTGAGAATGAGCAGGCTGGGCTGTCTGTTAGATATATAAGGTAAGATGTTAGAATAAGACTAAAATAGTAGTTGTCGTAGTCATGGAGTGAATAACAGAAAATTATTATGCTTTTATTTCATTTTCTAATTTTGGAGAAATAGCCTGACATGAAGGTTTAAAAAATAAAATTTTAATTTAATTCTCTTCAAAAAATGAGTTGCGTAAGTTATTTTAACCTGTAAACCATGCTTGCTTCCACGTTCGTGTGACAAGATCCTGGCCCGAGAAAACAGTTAGAAGGTAGGTGGAAATAAATAAATAATGTATTTATAATCGTAATCAGTAATAAATATCACAACTGTTGATCATTATAGAATATTAAAGAGATGATCAATATAAGAAAAGTCAAGCTTCAGTGACATACAGCAAGTACACAAAAGGTAGGTCTTCCATATACCTCTTCTTTTCCATTGCACAGTTTACCAACTCCCTGTTCCATAGCAAAACCTCACTACCATTTATATGATTAACAGTTTGATATAATTCTGTGAAGTATTAAATATTTTTACACTCTAGTCAAGTTGAAACTGCGTATTAAGTTGATAATCCTTCACAGTATGGCCAAGGAAAAATGACAGTTTATAGCGGACATTGGTGTCTTCTGCAATTGCTTTTGTATGCGTGAGTCACACACTCCTCACTGTACATCAGCATGCACTATATACACAAACTGGTCTGGTATACGGGAATGGAAGAAGGGAGATCACATAATGATACATTACACTCTATTTTGTATACTAAAGATGCTATATTTGTATTGTTTATAAAATTTTATGAATTTTTAAAGATGTGCATACATTCACAATATGGTACTAGGAACTAATCAAACTATAATAAACTTATTTAATTAACTGGTCACTTACAACCCAGAAGTGTCAGTTTCTGTCATCTGTTATTGCAATATTGAATTTGATGGAAATTCTTTTGGACACAAGTTCAACATATTTTCTAATTTTTTTCCTAGTTTTACTTTGTGGACCTTTACAGCACATGTTCAACATCACTCATCCACAAAGAAGAAGCAAATAAAAGCACTGCCAATCTTTTTTTAAAGGTCGGACAACATTCAGACATTTCCTTCAGAACACAAAACATCACGTTTGGATACTTCCAATTACATGACAAAATTTTAAGTCATTTTCAGCAAATCATTCTTCGAATTTAATGATTCCCAGTACTACTACTGGGAACTCTAAAGTACTCCTAAATACTTCAAACCTATAAACTGTGATAAGCCCTCCTTTGCTCATAGAACTCAATCAAGGTATCCATCATATAACTGGTCTTAGCAGAAATTTGGTATTTATCAAACTGTCTACAAAAAAGTTTATAGCAACATTTCAACTTATCCCTTTTTGCTGCAATTTTTCATAATCTTTCAATTATCATTCATAACCTGGTAGGGGCAGTCAGGTTAGGCATGTGACCGTCAAAACTGGTGGAGGGACCATCAACCAACCAGCCATTAACTTGTATTGTTTGCCTGTTGAGGATTCTCTCCTAGGTCTCGCATGCATCTGCCATGGCCATGGGGGTCTAGTGTTTTTTCTTGTTGTTGTTTTCATGTTTATTTTTTGGGTCTCAGGATATATGTTCTTTTCAATTTATTGCTTTCTTGTTGTGTGTATATCTAATATACTGTTTTGACATCACAGAACAATCTACGTGTTTGTCGAATGTGCCAGAAGAATCTCGATGTAACGTGTGTGCCATACGTGCTTGTAGACGCATTTGCTAGACGGTGCGAGAATTCACACAGCAGCTCTCACTGTGTGACGGCCGCAAGCAATTACGTCGTAGTTTAAAGGTAATACGTAGTATGTGGAATCGTCTAGATTTTCGGCAGCTATAAATACCAGTACTCAACGACATTCAATTCAGTATAGTGGCGATATATTTACATTGCGGTTCGAGAGTTATTCTCGGGCGATATTACTGTGCGCGTTCAAGTGGTTATTAGCAAAGTGTTGTGTTTTATAATCGGGCGGTATATTGTAATACAATTGTGTTTAATATTAGTGACATTTTGTTGCATGTGAACAATATTTATTTGATTTGTTGTACTAGACTGTGTTAATTACGAACTGTTGAACTGTAAAAATTAAAGCTGGTGATTAGTGACTTAATTGGTGTCCTGTACTTATTTTGTTTTCCACTGTACCTACGACGATCAAGTAGACCGTCGTAACAGTGGTGTCAGAACTGGGATAGAACGGTTAACAGTGGACACTTTGACCAAGACGAGTGCAAGTCGTAATTAATCGATAAACATGGATGCCAGTCAGATGATGGAAGCTTTACAAACACTGCTACGGCAGACACAGAAAGAAGCAGAAAAACAACAGGATGAAAAACGCAGGCAGGAAAGAGAAGAGGCTGAGGAACGTCAGAAAGCACTAATGCTAGAAACAGAAGAGAGACAAAAAGAAGAATGTAAGCAGGAGGCAGAGGAACGTAAACGTGAGGCAGGTGGCATCAAAGCGTTAATTCATGAGCAAAAGCAGATGCAAGAACATACTACTGCAGAATTGGGTCTCCTACATGGTGTCATAGGTGAGCTTAATAATCAGATTACCAGAATATCTGACGTAGAAGAATCCATGTCAAATAAAATAGCTGAAATAGAAAAATCTGTCTTGAGTGTGGATAAAGCTATGTCAACAAAAATAGAAGACTCGATTACAAATATAAAAGAGCAGATTAAAAATGAGCAGTGCCTGAAGTTACAACCAAAACAACTTTGTAAACAGGCTGTACCAATGATAAAGACACAGAAAATAAGTCAATAGAGAAGGTCACCTCGCCTGCGGTTGGGACAGTTCATGTCAAGGCCCCAACCTTTGATGGAAGCAAACACTGGGCGACGTATTTCCTCAATTCGAAGCTGCTGCATGCGCAAATAATTGGACAGAGAAAGACAAGGCAGTCTCACTCGTTCTCGCATTAAAAGGACCCGTGGCAGAACTACTACAGAAAGTCCCACCTGACAGGCAGAACATCTATGCTGAGTTGATAAAAGCTCTAGAATTATGGTATGGTGAAAAACATTTTCGAGATGTGTACTGCACCCAGTTGAGAGCAAGGTGACAGCATTCCGGGGAGAGCCTTCAAGAGTTTGAAGCAAGTATCGACAGACTAATTAGACTAGCCTATCCTGAAGCACCAGAAGACTTCCGAATAAGGTTTGCGGTGCAGACATTTATTGATGGCATTGGAGATTGTGAACTTCAGCAAGTGTTATGAATGGCAAGACACCGAAATAGCGCAGAAGCTCTTGTTCACGCCCTAGAGTTTGAAGCTACCAAGTCAGCATCCTGCTACATTAATGGGTTTGTGCCATCACGTTGCAGTCAGAAGATCCCTGTATCACATTGCTGTTACGATGGGTGCAGAGAAAAACAATGTTGTCGGACAAACAATTCAAAAGTTCAAGAGAGTCGCAACGATTTGAAAAAGACAGAAGACCGAAATGTTACAACTGTGGAAAACGTGGTCACCTACAGGTAGACTATTGGGAGAAGAAGATACCGAGAGAAGAGAGTGATCACACCAATTGGAGAAGTAAAGCCCCAGAACAGCACACAGTTTCCATGCTACATAAGATTAGTGGAAACTTGATTGTCAGTGGATTTATGGAAGGTAAACCAACATCATTTACAGTTGACACGGGCGGCATCAGTGTCCATTGTACGCCCTGACTTGGTCAGCAACCGCTAGCCTCTAATTAGCTCTTGTACAATACAGACTGTGACTGGAAGCCATGTCAAGGTGCTAGGAAAGGTAGACGTATGTGTACGCCTGGGTCTTCTTGAGTTTAGCCACCAAATGCTCATTGCAGACATTGTCGATGAAGTGATTCTTGGCACGGACATTATGAATGCCTACGGATTCGTTGTGGACTTAAAGAGAGAATGTCCTGAAGGTTGGCCAAGAGAAGATAACGCTTTGCATGGCTAAAATGACAGGGTCTACCAACCTTTTGATTAAGCGAGTGGCATTAGTCAAAGAAAAAGTTAACAGGTTGTAACAGGGCAGATTAAGCAACCCGTTTTAACCAATCAATGTACAACTTTTGGTGAACAGCCTGTAGCGCAGTGCCAGGTACTGATTAGAACGAAGTATGTGAGTCACGAAAAAGCACGTGTTTGTACTACGCAAAAATTACCTCGTGGCGACAATTCGGACAGCTTTCCGGTCCGAGCGAAATGTTCAACAAGGTTTTCAGCCAATAAGAGAAGGCGTTATAAAACTAACATACGCTGACGGCAGCGGCCAATGCCTAACGCCTTGCCTGTGGGCAACCAAGCGCACGAGGTTCGCCCAGTTCATCACTACTCATCAAACAGCGTAGTCGTTAGTACAACAGTCTCAGTAAATTAGTGACGGGAGGTCGTGCGTGTAAGCACGCGCAGCCTGTCCAAAAGTATTTAAAAGTATACATGAACAGTGATTCAATCATAGTGACGGTTTTGTAAAATGTGGAGAGTGGAATAAAAAGAGCTAGACAACATAGTGCGCAGTCGTAGGAACCACGTGCAGTGAAGTACAATAATAACGCAGCTATTTTGGCAGAAAAGTGAAAGAAAGTAAATAAATAAATAATCAAAGAGCTCAGTAAATAAACAGGGGGTAGAAGAAAATCTGTAATTAACATGTGAGTGTGTGTGTGTGTGTGAGGGAAGAAGGGATAATATTAAGAAATAAAAGTACTGGTTTGGCGATAGAGGTTAGTATAAGATAATTTTATATAATAGAGATTAATCAAAAGAACATATTAAAGAAGTAAGAATAAAAAAGAAATTTTAATTGCCTTAAAAATAAAATATTTGATTTAACATAAAAAATGTGTTAGAAAATTTATTACGCCACACCCGATAACCTGAGTTCTGCATCGAGAATTCGTCTAAACGAAACCTGTGAATTTTCTGAGTTAAGGGAATGAATGATCTAAAGTAATTAAGGGTAAGTATGATGGTTTCGATGTATAATCCAAAACATCGTGACGACCCTTTGAGCGAGTTTGGAATCTTCTGGGGGTTTTATCCAAAAGGTAAGTTTAACGGAATCAGGGTAAGTAAAATTCTGGTGCGTAAAAAAAGATAAAAAAGGTACTTTCTTTACAAGGTCTGGGCAAGAGGAACCCTCCCTATTGCAAGCGGAAATGGAGGAAGAACTAGCAGAGGAAATACAAATGAGTGTAATGACAAAAGAAGTGATTGGAAAGTCAACTATGGGTGTCGAGACAAAACTCTTGCTTGTTCCTGAGCTGATAGAAGCGCCCGAGGGCAAAGTGGCTGAAGATGAGGTTACGCAAGAGGTTGCTGACGAGAACCAAACAAACTTGGATCAGCCAGTGGTGTTTAGGTCACCAGTACATGACGCAACGGGAGTGATTCCAGCAAAACTAGTGGTTGAGCAGAAGACTCGCTATCCGGGGAACGTGATGTTTGGATCACACAAGACTGAATTCGAAGAACCAGAGAATTATCTTTCGCAAGGATGTCCACCTAGATCGCCTAGTCGAGTATTACTTCAGAGACGGTTTGCCAGTTCGGGATGTACAGGTTAAAGGAGGGGGCAGTGTTACGACGTCACAGAACAATCTACGTGTTTGTCGAATGTGCCAGAAGAATCTTGATGTAATGCGTGTGGCGTACGTGCTTGCAGACGCATTTGCTAGACGGTGCGAGAATTCACATGGCCGCAAGCAATTACGTCGTAGTTTAAAGGTAATACGTAGTATGTGGAATCGTCTAGATTTTTGGCAGCTATAAATACCAGTACTCACAGACTTTCAATTCAGTATAGTGGCGATATATTTACATTGCGGTTCGAGAGTTATTCTCGGGCGATATTACTGTGCATGTTCAAGTGGTTATTAGTAAAGTGTTGTGTTTTATAATCGGGCGGTATATTGTAATACAATTGTGTTTAATATTAGTGACATTTTATTGCATGTGAACAATATTTATTTGATTTGTTGTACTAGACTGTGTTGTTAATTACGAACTGTTTAACTGTAAAAATTATAGCTGGTGATTAGTGACTTAATTGGTGTCTTGTACTTTTGTTTTCCACTGTACCTACGACGATCAAGTAGACAGTCGTAACAATACGTCGTTCTTATGGTTGGTTGGCCATCCGAAGTTCTGGCCAACGGGGGCAATGTTCGATATTTTCCTCCTATGGCGCTGCAGCGCAAGTCGGGCCCTGGCCTCCACCAATCTCTGCCTCCAATCCACTGCAACCCTCCTACAGTTTCTTATCCCCATGTCTCTCGCGTCCTCTGCAACGCCATCTTCCCACTCTTCCTCGGTCTACCTCTAGGTCTCGTTCCCTCCCATGTACCCAGCAAAGCCCTCTTGGGGTTCCTGCCATCCTCCATTCTCATTAACATGTCTGGCCCAACGCAATCTTTGTATTCTTATAAATTTTGAGACTGGTATCTCTTTATATATTTGATACAGTTCGTTGTATCTCAGTCTCCATGAGCCATTTTCTTGTATTGGGCCTATAATGCGTCTGAGGATTTTCCTTTCTAAGGTGTCTACTATGTTGACTGTTTTCTGTGTGACTGTCCATGCCTCACATCCGTAGCATAGCACCAGTCTGATGACAGTCCTATATATTTTCATTTTTGTTTCCCTGTGCACATCCCCAGACCTAAATGATGGCAGCAATGCAAAGTATGCCTTGTTAGCCATGGTGGTTCGTCTTTGGATCTCCGGCTCCTCTGATCCAGTCTTTGCTAGATTCACTCCGAGATATGTGAAATTGTCCACCACTTCAATTGTGTCCTCCTCTATCTCAATGTTGTTATGACCTGGTCCCTTCTTGTTTGGATAAGCATTTTTGTTTTATCCGTATTTATGGCTAGTCCAACTTCCTTGACTTTGTTTTTAAGCTCTATAAATATTTCTTTAGCTGCCGTGATCCGTCTTGACATGATGTTAATGTCATCTGCATATGCGGCTATCTGTACAGTTTTATTTGTTAACAGATTGGAGCTATTTATTGATAAGCCTCTAATTACATATTCCAATGCAATATTAAATAGCGTTGGGGCTAACCCATCTCCTTGCTTTAGACCTCGTGTAATATTTATGGGTTCAGTTAGTTGGCTATCCACCTTTACTTGGGCTTCAGTCTGCTGCATGGTCACTTGCGTTAATCTTACCAGCTTGCCTGGTATTCCAAATTCATGCATTATGGTGTAGAGTTTGTCTCTATTAATAGAGTCATACGCTTGCCTGAAGTCCACAAAGATTTGGTACACATCAATATCATGTTCCCATGTGCATCTTAATATCTGTTTTACCAAGAAGAGTTGGTCGATTGTAGACCTTCCAGGTCGGTATTCAGCTTGGTATTCCCGTATTATATTTTCTGCGAGGGGTCTCAGCCTTTGGTTCAAGATGTACGTAAAAACCTTGTAGGAGATGCACAGCAACGAAATGCCTCTGTAATTTCTACATTGAAGTTTGTCGCCTTTTTTTATAAATGGGGCATATAATGCACTTATTCCATTCCATGGGGATTCGTTCCGTTTAGTTTCGATATTTTAGTATGCAAAATATTTACACGTGTTACCAAAATATTTACGTACATAGATCAATTTGCGCGCCCTACCAACTGCTTTTTGCAGCATGCTCTGTGCATGCATGTTTTATAGTTAGTTAGTTCAGACTCGGACACTAAATGGGCAGTATGTATCTGAGACTGACTCGCACATGGCCACATACAAACGATCAAAGGAACCAGTTTTTACATACCCCCCCCCCCCAGACAATCTCTAAATACTTTATCTTTTTCATCAGTGCAGGCAAACCCTGTGATTCCTACTATCCTCTAATCCTACTGCATCCTGCTTCCTCCAGTGTGATATTCCATTGAATCATGGGCAATTTAAGATAAGGTAAGCGCTGCATTTATGTTAATATTCTTTTTCTAACAGTTCACCATTTGCTCGAGTCTTGCCAGAGTGTAAATTATTAAACCAAACAAGTTTTCATTATGTGAGGTTTTTGTAATTTTTACATGAACAAAATATCTCACTCTTCTATTTAACAAACTGTCTACCAAAAAGTTTACAGCAACAACATTTCCAACTACCCTTTTTTTCTGCAATTTTTTGTAGTCTTTCAATATTGTATCATTCGATGCCATGGCTTGTGCGAGGCAACGAGTATGTGTCACCTCACCTATTGTGTCGCATCCTGAGCTGTTCTCTTTAAATGTCAGAACCATTCTCTGAGTAACACAGGAATAGAAACACATCCAGTGCTACAAACTAAGTAAAAAAAAAAAAAAAGTATCATCACATTTGACCCCGGCTTTACTGTGAAGGACATTTTTCAAATAATTAAACTGAAGGAAAAATGACTAATAAACATATACTGCTTTGTTTTCTGAATGTGTTTTGTAAACAAAAATTAATTACTGTCAAATGAAATGAGGCGTGCAGTTGAAATTTGATATACGCAGTAAGTTTACCATTTCATATAAGAACAAAATAAACTAGTATTATTTTATAAATTTTCAAAATGTCGCATGACTGAAACTTTTAATTCTAAATTTCATAGAAATCGGTACTTATCACAAAAAATGTGTTATTACATAAGAAATTATGTACACTATGTAATGTAAAATTATGTACAGTACATCTTGTTTATGGAATTCAGATAAAAAAATCATTAAGAGACATTACATTTCTTTTGCAACAAAACATGCCAAACAATAAGTAAAAGGAAAATAGGCTAATGTTTTGTTATGAAACATCTATAATATAACATTCACATATAATATGTCAAGACATTTTTTATCCGAATTCCATAAACAAGGTGTCAACTGGATTAAAAAAAAAAAGACAAAACGAAGCATTTATTGGCATATGTTTATTGGACATTCTTCCTTCATAGTTGGAAACATTGGCGACGCTGTTAGGCCGTGGTCTATAGTCTATGTTGACAGACGTTTCAGCCTGCTATGATCAGTGTCGGTCGGCCTTCTTAAACAAAATACATAGTCTCTACCTCATCATTGGGGTGAATTGGCGGACACCGTACCAATTGTTACCGACACTGTTGATGGCCTCTGATGGTGAGGCCGAAACATCAGTCAACATAAAGGCCACGGCCTAACAGCCCAGCTAACAATGTTTCCCACTATATGTGGATGCCGGCTGTGAAAGCCTTAGGAACTCTGTTTTCCTTCACTTTAAGTAGTAGAATCAATCCCTGACATTTGACGGCACCATGTATATGTATCAGTAACAACAATCGTATTGACAGAAAATAAGGTTAACAAAAAATTCACAATATACCAGATTTTTCAATAAACATTTTATTACATGTGTTATTTGCTTATTATACTGAACAACTGTTTGGAATCAGTAACCAATTTTTATGTTACAAATGGACTTATACCACTGATACAACACTGAATTTACACCAAATAAAACTCGTAAAGTACATCTACTGTATTAACTTAAATTTCACTGAGTAACAAAAAGAAATCAACAAAAACAGAACAGTAATTCATAATATTTTCTAATAATCTTCACTAAAACAGCAAGTAGCATGGCTCAACAGACAAGTACAGCTGGAAGGAATTTTATGAGAACAAACCAGAAAAACAATACTTAGCTACTGACAAATTAATTGAACACCTACCCGTTTGTGAATGTTTATTGAAAAAAAATCATTCATATTTAATGTTTTGTATACAAAAGACTATTTTCAAAATTATTTCTACTGAAATAAACGCATAAAATTTAAAGGACGCTTGTTGCTCACTTCAAACTACACAAATTAACATCAGTAAAATAATAACATAGGATAATATTTGACTGAAATGGAATAGATCAAGATCTTTTTGTACCTGAAATTTTTACACATAGCTTTTCAACAATATATCCCAATTACAAGTAACAGAATATTAATATTGTTACGCAATACAGAACATTCTTGTACAGTCGATAGTGTCGTTCTACATGCTTCTTGACCAGCCTTGGCAGAAACACACACCTGCTGGGCCGGCCGAGAAGCGTGTAGAATGACACTATCGACTGTACAAGATTGTTCCGTATTGGATAACACTGCAGCAGGTGTTATATTGTGTGTCGCGCGCGCACACACACACACCGTCTGCATTGATTTTTGTTAAGGTTTGTTTCATATTTAACTGTGTTCCTTCAACAGCCATATGTGCCACTGAATCTACGTAATAATTATAATACACACCTAACTCTAATACCGCTACAACTTAAAAAGGTTTGTCTTTTTCTGAGGATTTTTTTACACGTGAACTTCTAATATAGAGCTGAACCCATCAGAAGACATTAATTTAATTACAATAGAATTTGCTTACACACTACGGTTACTTAACTTTAACACATTATTCACAAAACGAGCACAGCCTACAATGGTTAGAGATAACTATCGAAATGTTTTATACCCTTCTTTGAGAAAATATCTATGCAGTGTATTGAACATTTACGACAAACTGTTATGTTTACAACTTAAAATGCAAAATAAAATCGTGCTGATTTTTAATGGTAAGGTAAGTTAGGACAATTTTTAAAGTTATTTCTACAAGAAGAGGCAAGTGACTCTTTACATACTAAGAAGCTCGGTAGTTCACCATAATTCATCGTCAAACAATGATTAAAAGAAAAGAATACTGTCTCTTTTAATTAAAATTGATGGCACCTATTTCTTTTGAAAATTACATTAATTGCTAGTTCAGTTACAAGCATTCTTTAAAAAACTATAACTGACAATACTCTGCTGACATACAGTTGATTTAAAAAAATCACTGAACAATAACAGAATTTCAAATCATGTAGTCTTAATTTTTGTCACATATCCTATAAAATAATTCAAGGAACTTGTAAAATACAGTCCTCAAATATTTCGCCTATTTTGGGGGCATGTTCAGCACCATAAATTTCTTAAGTTTTCCTTCTAGTTACCAAAATTTTTCTAAAATTTGTGTTAAAATTATTTTTAACTTGTGTGGACAACCAAGCTCAAGTATAGTACTTGTTGATCACATATTGAGAATACTTTTAACAGGTACGAAACGCTAATTATAACATGAGAAAAATTCAATAAGAAATTTACAGTACACTGAAAATGCCCAACTACCAGCAAAACTACTATTAAAATCCTATATAAGTGCTCAGTCAAATCTCAAGAAGTATTTAGAGAAGTCTTGGAATAATTTTACAAAAGTCAATAACAATAGATATGCCATCAGTTCAATTATTTTAACTTTAGTCTATTCTGTTAAGGGCAAGGTTGACTGAATATTTAAAAGTACAACGCTTTATCAGTGAAAACAGTCTATACTCTTTAGAGCTACAGAGCTTGTCTACATGCTAAAGAGCTCTAAACACCTATCTGCCTTGTCCAAATAGTATATAGTGACTTCCTAGACACGATAGAGTGATTATTATACACACAAAAACAGTGATTGGTACGCTTCCATACTTCAAAATCCATGGACTGCACCGTAGGCTTGCATGTGGCTACACAGTGACCTCCAGTGCATAGACAAGCTCTACTTGGTTCACAAGAGGTTACATGCCTTGATTTAATAAAAGTGGTAATAGTATGCATTTGTGTAAACATCATCAACTGTTATTCACAAAGACATCTATCCAGAGACAAACATAGAGTGCTCCCAGAAATAACACCATATTAAAATCAACTAATTTTTACAGATTTGTAAGGTCAGACATCGTTCCAAGAGACACTAAATGCGCACTCTACAAAACACTTGTCAGGCCCCACAAAGCTGAGGTCTACTACATGTATGGACACTCTGATATTGTAATATTTATTAAGACAAATAATATGAGAGAATGGGAATATCCACAACAACTTATAAGAACTATACAAGGCCTATATAACGGAACAAGTATAGCTGTTAAGAATAATTATAGGATACCTCAACAAATATCTGTCAATCAAGGTGTCAGACAACGGGTGCAGGTATATCACTACTATTTTTAACATTTATATCGATGATCTAGTAAGGAAATGGAAACGTCTAGTGAACACTGGTATTAGGATATCACAAGAAATATATATGAGTGTGATGTTGTTTGCTGACAACTTGCTTGTAATTCAAAATACTAAATTTGCTTTACAAAAATGTTTTTAAGCTTCATCAGATTTGCAAACAATACAATATGAAAATCTCCACTACAAAAAAGGAGGTAATGGTATTTCGAGACAAGGAACCAATAAGAACAAAAATAATAATTAATGATCAAACTGTAGAGCACGTGAGCTATTTTAACTATTTGGGAATTGATACTGGCTATGATAAGAATCACGATATTGATGGTACGTTCCAGATGATCTGTGGGACAATGAACGTATTTTTAGAAACAAGGATGTCAAAATACAAAATTAAGTTCTACAAAGTTATGGCAGCCCCTGTACTGTCCTATGGGTGTAAATTACGGACAACAACCAAGAAACAAAAGTAAAATACAGGCCTCTTAAGAGGAGTTACAAGGTTTTCTAAACTTGATTGTATAAAGAATGACGTCATAAGAGAAGAATTTCAAATTATTAACATGAATGAACCATTAAAAGATTATAAACAACTCTGAAAAGAACGCTTAGAAAGAAGGCCAGATTCATGACTGGTCAAACAAGTTTGGAAATACAAACCTATAGGAAACAGGTGTGTGGGTAAATCCAGGAAGAGTGGCTGGTGGTTCTTTCAAGGCAGAACAGGCAACACCTTGCCTATGTCGTGATGTGAAGATGATGAAATAGTCTCCAATGGACTGGCAACTGACAAAGAAAATATTTTTTCAGAGTTTCATGAGTAATAGACCCAAAGGATGATTAAGAACCAGACTGAAGATGAAGATGGAGAGGTTTTAATATCAGAAGCTGGAATAACAGGAACCAATGGAATCGACTCTCGTAACAGACAAAGGGTCCACAAAAAGCTGTACAGCCACAGATGTACCGATGATGTCTACAGGTTAAGACAGCAATCAATGGAAGCTTGTAATATGCTGGCCTCACCCTTACCCGCATGTAACCTCTCATGGATAACAAACTGTACAAAAACATTTCAGTATACATCCTTTTGAAGAATTCAGAATCTTCATAAGCGCACCTGTAATACCAACACTGAATGGTCTTTTCTTCACAGTTTCACATGATTCCATACAATTTTATATATACACTTAAACTCCAAGTTAAATAACATGGTACACATTTCAAACGATTACACATGAGTGACCAATATTTCAAATTTACTTTCTTATACACCATCTTAAATATACAGTTCACACAGTTTATTATGTATGTCAAGTTCTGAATACTGAGTTAATTAAAAATGCGTTATTCACTATTATTGAAAGATACAAATAAATAATTGTATTACTATAAAAACAGAGCTGAAAAAAGAATTAAATCTAATTGTAATTGTCAAACATCACACGAATACAAAAACAAAAACCGACTATTAATGTATAATAATTTTCCCGAACAATGTTAAATGATAAATATTTATCGACAGAATAATAAAATCATAATTATGACACCTAAAAACACGTTCGTTTATGCAACCTACACTTGTAAATAATAAACGTTTATGTGGTTTATCAGTCCAGAATATTTTCTTAAGGCAGTGCTGCACACAAACTTATACTGCTGGCCTCCAGTATAATTAATATACTAACAAGAATAAAATATTTAAAAAAATACAGTGCTTGTGTAGATAACTGAAGCCAGATGGTTACAATAAACGACAATTTTATTGATATAAGTACATAAATAAATAATTTCATTTATCTTTATGACAATACAACAATCAAAATAATTATTTCAAAACAAAGACGAAGGGCAAGCCCATCGCCCACTACGTTCTGAGCTTCAAAAAGAGCTCCTGCCACAGGGACCACTGGATGTTATGGATTTTAGGCCAAAAGGTTATGTTGTTTGAAGCCTAACAGGCATTTTGGAACACTTGGTTAGAAAGATCAAAACTTATATTGATGTCTATAATATGATTCCTTTATTTTTGGACACATGAACAAATAACTAAACAGAAATACTACTTTGACAAAATATTTGATGCATTAAAGGAGAACCACCTGCTAGCGACAGAAATACAACCTTCACGTGAACACTGGATTTTAAAGCACAACTAATCTGATTAGGTTACGTTAGGTTAGACTGCGATTGTATTTTATATTTCAATTATTTCAAAATGCCAGATTTTATTTGGCACCTGTTATCTAGACAAGTACTGAAATATACCCAGTAGAATAATGAGATTGATAAAACGTGTAAAATCTATTATCATTGCACTTTTTTGTACCCAAAGCTTACTTCCTAATGTTTTCTGTGCTCACAAGATCTTAATTTACTGTCACAACTTTTGTAAACAAAAAAACTCAACTTTTTTAAATCGAAATCAAAGATCTCTTTTCCCATTGGCAGGCATAACATTTACAAAGAACAACCAATTAATTGTTTGGTATGGTGTAATTTAAATTACTCACTAACAATAACTTCTGCAAAACATGTAAACAATAACAAAATGCACGTATGTACAGACATACATATGCTTTGTATGTACATCCATTTCAATTTCTGCATCCATGACCATAAATTCTAGTACGTGCAATATGTGTGTGTGGGTGTGTGTGTGTGTGTGTTAACAAGGTTATGTGTGCCCTAGTATGATCACAAAAACTATATTAAAATAATTTTGACAGAAAAGACTGAAGAAACTCATCACCTGTGACTGAATGGGAAAGTCTCTATACCTAGATGACAAGCTAGTTTTATAGACATGTGGACACGTGTTAACTAAAATAAAATCTGAAAAGGAAAATATTAATTAAAACCTTTCATAATAAAATAAATAAGATAAAGCATAGTGAGCACTAACATTGTTTCAGTTATGTGCTGAAAGTCATGGGAACTGCAACTGTAGTGTCCCTGAAGAAATGTGAATATTATTTATCAGCAATTACCTTTGTAATATTAAGAAATGTAATTACCTTTGTGTTAAGTAAAACTGTGTTGTTGACAATCTTTGCATACTGTTGGTTTTATTATTTTGCCATAAAAATCAGAGTGCGAGACTTATCTGATGGCATGGGATATTTGTTAAAATAAAATACTTGTATTGTATGAACTCTGGCATAATTTTCAGCATAAATTTAAGTAACTACCTTTAAATAAATTGAAACAGTTCTGTATCTAACAAAAAATAAATAAATAAAGATAAAGAGCTGGGTGCATTTATAGTTACAAACCCCACCCATTGCCATCGGAGAATGCCTTGTAACTGCTAGTACGAGTCTGATGATCATTACAGTTGAAGCCCATCTCAAGACTGCTGACATCTTTATAATGAATGTACGTCAGTTTACTATTATCAAACTAAACTTTTGACATGTTTTTTCCCTTTCTAACTGACAAAAATACAAGATATACCTTGATAAAGTTTAACAAACGTTTTCTTATGTTGACACATTAATTAATTCTTCTTTTTGGCTCCACAAACTCACACACACAAACTAGTCAAACATGGTTATTAATATTTTTGTTTTAATAACAGTCTGCCTTATAAATTAAATGCGTTCATGAATTACACTCGCTTTTATAAAATTACCATGGTTTTTGCAAGTGTTAAAATTATCATACACACCTACTTCAAAATAACAATGATTTATAAATAACCTCACGTAAACATTGCATTACATTTAACAGCTAACTTTATTATATCACGCTTGGGATAACAGTAATCACAAATGTCTTTAGAATACGTTATATTCATTCACGACTACCCCTCAAAATGTATACAGTAGCCAATTGGGTACAACTAATAATTTAATGCAATTAAAGTTGTTACAGATTTTAATATACAAGTAATTACGCGCTAGTATACTTAAAAAAAAGTAAAACATACATAAGCATAAATCCTCCTTAACCAAGCTATTTATTATTATTTTTTTTTTAATTTCTTTACATACCTAAAAGCAGGACACAAAATTTTTTAATAGTTGTAAGAAGCGTATTATTATTTATGCTTATTTTAATACCTATAATTGAGGACACATCGTATTATTTAATTCTGTAATGTAGCAGTCCTGTAAATACTACTAATGACGAGTATTAATATAACTTATGGCCAACGTAATTGTACTACTGGGAATTATTACACAGGCTACTGACTGCCAACGACTACTAAACAAAACACTACTAAATGAACTTGTAATCAGTGAACTCACAATATATTTATTACACATTCTATAAATTTAATGCACTTATTGGAAAAATATAACGATAAAATCTCAAAAGTTAATATCTTCAATTAACTGAACAGTTCATTAACTGTAACGTTTAATGATAAAAATCAAACACATACTGTCGACACCAAAGCTGCCCTTCTCCGCTACACCATAGAATAAAATCAGATTACAATTGATCGTTTTAAAAATAAATGCTTGCATATATTAAGTAAATGTACAAAAATCAAATAATTGGCACATGCTAAATCTTCATAAAAAAAACTAAGGGAATCGTTTTGTACACAACAAAAATCTATTAAACTGATTTTATTTTGCATTACACAGTATATTTCATTTAAAAAAAATGTTCTTTGCCTTCCTGCATATGTAAGAGGAAAGGGAAGTTGAAATGAACACAATCCTACTTACAAAGCAGGAAACACAATTCATGGAAGGAAAACTATTCAAACAGTTAATAAACAAAGTCAAAACAATGCAATCGCTCCAATTCATATTATCGTCTGATGTAATAAAACAAAAAAAAGACAATTTACAACTTGTTTATAAAAAGATGAATAAAACACTTTGTAATTTAAAACAAATTACCTATTGCCTACTGTTTGTTTGTTTGCTTGTTGAATATTGTACACTCATTTCATCAAGTACAAAATAAATAATGACACCTTTTTATTTTATTATCCTAATATTACTAACGTTCAATCTCAGCATTAACTATGCAGCTAGTGCAGGGACTGAGTGGTCTATTGTAATGACTAAAGCTCCAAGCCTGGGTCAAACTGACGAACGTTTACGAAGTTTGGCTTGAGCCTCACGCAACAACAGGTCGAAGGATTCATTTGATCTTTGTCCTTGGTACGGGTTATACGGCTGATTACTCACGCCATCTGAAAACGTCCATAATTTAAAATAGCACAAATGATCACACTTTCATGTAAATTGTACACTTCAAGTAATACGTTCTGAAGAATACACTGAACTGTTGGAAACACACTATTCACATGTGAAGTATTATACTACGTAACACGCATGGAATATTATCTACTTCCCCACAAGCACAACAATTCGCACCATGAGCACCAGTCGGATTATATTAGAGGGATATAGCCATTCCATGTGAGTTTTATATTATTTCTACAACTGCCAGTATATAATAAAAACAATCAACTTTTTTAGTTTATTTTATTCCCCTCATTTGATATCTGCAGTATAGAATCTAATTTATACTTTAGAATGAGTAAAAAAACCTGATACATTATATACGGTCTCCAGTTTGCAATATGTTAATTATCTAAATAAAACTATTACATTAACGACTCGGAACACAAAGTTTTTTATAAGTAAAAACATAAAAGTTTTACCTTACAACCTGAACCGGTTTTCACCTTTAAAAGGCTTCTTCAGAGTTGCCGCTGGTAGCGCTGTCCGTCCTGTTGTGGGCGACGGAATCGAATTTCGAAAGATCGATGTTGTGTGTGTGGGGTGAGATATGTTCGAATAATGTGTGCGATTTGAAGTGTGTCTGTTCATTTAGGATGTCGTTTCTATTTGTTTTCGTGTGTTTGTATATTTCCAATTGTTCTAGAGTGTCTAGTTTTCGGCCTTTTGTGTGTACGTGTAGAATGTTCATGTTATTGTCGATGTTTTTGTATGTGTTGTTTGCTTCAATGAGGTGGTTTGCAAAGGTGGATTCTGAAGTGGAGTGGAGTGCCTTTGTGTGTTCAATGTATCTCTGTTTGAAGCTATGTCCTGTCTGGCCTATGTAGAATCAATACATTGAACACACAAAGGCACTCCACTCCACTACAGAATCCACCTTTGCAAACCACCTCATTGAAGCGAACCACACATACAAAAACATCAACAATAACATGAACATTCTACACGTACACACAAAAGGCCGAAAACTAGACACTCTAGAACAACTGGAAATATACAAACACACGAAAACAAATAAAAATGACATCCTAAACAAACAGACACAATTCAAATCGCACGCATTATTCGAACATATCTCACCCCACACACACACATAGATCTTTCGAAATTCAATTCCGTCGCCCACAACAGGACGGACAGCGCTACCTGCGGCAACCTCTGACGAAGCCTTTTAAAGGTGAAAACCAGTTCAGGTTGTAAGGTAAAACTTTATGTTTTTACTTATAAAAAACTTCGTGTTCCAAGTCGTTAATGTAATAATAATGTTTTAGTTAAGTAACGGACACGTCATGGACAACGAAATCCAAGAATGTTAATTATGTTAATATAATCTGTCTTGTGACTTATTGTTTTCGTTAATATGACATGTTTCAGGAATATGTTCCCATCTTCAGGCCTAAAATTCTTATTCTGTCATGAGGACACACTGGTAAAATTCAAATCAGTAGTTATATAAATTACTGAACAAACACTCATTATTTGGCATATTAATCATTATGATTAATGCCATATAATGCGGAATGAGTTAACATTATTATTCCGAGCACTGCTCACTGTTTTGTAGTGTACTGCATGTTATGTGTTGTTTCGCTCACGTTCAACTAATAGAAAGAATGAGATAAACTATTATTATTGTCTATAGGTAATTATGAAATATTTGTTTACAAGAAATGACAACACCAGGCATATATCTGCAATCACTATCACTAGTTAGCCCTGTCATGTAGCATTAAATTTTTCAAATTTACAACAAATTATTTTAAGTTACCTTACTTTTTTTAATTAGAACAATATGTTAAATAACACGGTTTGAAAAGCAAGCGAAACCTGAATAAATGAATTAGCTCTTTATAACTCAAAATATAATAACATATAACACACAAATGCTTTCTCATCTTTAATTGAATTACTTTGGTTACAAACAAAAATTGTTTTGGGCTTATTGTACTTTCATTCGAATGTTCGTTTCATTCGTTTAATATTACTTCAACATATGACAGTACTTCATATTTAATTTTCACTATCTAAATGGAGAAATCCCACATGATAAGATAACCTGAAGCCCCATCCAGACCAAATTAGTTTGGACTGTCCAGGTTCTGCCATACCTTCTTGAATAAAGTTACTCTGTAATGGATAACCACCAAACAAACAATGAACTTAAGTAGAGGCTGGACATGTTGTCCACATGCAGGACAGTGAGAAAGAAAATCATGATGGGGCACCCAGACGGTGAAGGAAAAGAGACAGACCCAATCTGAAGTGGATAAATGGGATGACGGTAGATTGTGGTCAATGACAATATTGTTATACAGAAGTCCAAGACTCGGCACAAGGGCTGTCGTACCAGACAAGGAAGAGGATTATTACAACATAGTTTTGTAGGAAATTCAAAATCGGAATTTCCTGTCGTACGTACAAAAATAAGACTTACCTTTTGGGATACAAACACACAAATACAAAACTAATGTTCACACTTCAATGTACTTCATCAGTAAAATAACACACACACACACTTCTATAATATTTGGGATACAGATGACTGAATGTTACGATATGAAATACAAGACCTTCAGAACATTCAACACTCATGTTTTCTTATAATCTGTACCTGAATCGGGTCTTACCTAAATCAGCATAACGCTGTTTACAGAAAGCTCTTCGACCACCAAAACAAAGATCATAATGTGGCAGTGAAGGATCATCGTTACCGTGTTCAACAGCTTCGTAAGCATCAACTTTGTACGCAAATGTTACAAAACCGTAATTGTCTCTGTAATAACACAGTTTATATAATTTACATGACCATTATATAATACCACTACCAATACATAACCGTTGATATATCAATTCCCAATCACTGAGTTATTGATGAATTAAACTTTATGCTACTTGTACATAATTACAACATTAATATGTTTCAAGAAATGTATATAACTTGTGAATTAATAATATGCATTTTATCAGTTTCAGCATATTAAAACTAATTCACTTATATACAAATTATGAGCAGTAAGTACTGGAGAAGTTACAAAACTAAATCTCAGGTATATCAAGTGTTTTTTTTTTAATATCAAATTTCTAACATTTTTTAATAATTTTATAGTAAAATATAAATACATTTTATATCTGTTGTGTGGTTTAACTAAAATGACAATACTCTAGTGAGGATTACAACTAAATAAAAACATGACTACAAACTTCCTCACTACTATTATCACTGCTTTTTTAAGTATTTTATGGTGTTTGCAAATATCCTTGACGTATCCTAAAAAATATTTTTTGCAGGACTTTCGTACTTCATTAACACACTTATATCATTTAGAAGCCCACAAATGTTCATTTATACAAATCGCAGTGTACACAATTACTCTTCTATTTGACATCACAAATACCACTTCACACCTCAATCATTACTGATTATCACAGTGAAAGAAAGAATGTATGTAATTATCTTATTTACCCTCTTTCTCTAAAATGTACGCTAATATCTACAATGGGGCCAAAAACTTGGAATCGTTCTCGGAGATGTGCCTTGGTCGTTCCTTCTTCAATTCGGCCAACATATATCACTCTTCGTTCTTCGACTTGGCGCATTTTTTCTGCTACACCCCATTCCTGATTGACCACTGGTAAAGGCCGATTCAGTCTAACGGGTGATCGCCTTAACACAAAACACAAACATCAACAGTTAGAACTTTAGGTGACACAAATAGTCTTAATCAATCAATAGTTTAGAAATATAATTTATTCAAGGCCATCTAAGTGAGTGAATAATTGTGTGTGTGTGCAACAGGGGTCAGGTAAACATAAAAATCTCCTTCAATATAACCAAACTTGAAAGCCCCTATTAGTCCGTTATAATGGGAGATTCTGTATTGATATATAAGAGTTAAAATGTATTTGAGGTAAGTATTGTACTTTACATTCGACTTTTTTCTGTGAATGTAATGTTTACCAAGATATCAGATCCTGATAAAGTATATCAATGAACAGACGTATATATTAGCTCACTCTATGCAGCTCACCACACATTTTTGAGTTGTGTAGGTAGCTCAATTACTTGGTGAGTTTGGCAATCACTAATCTATTCCAATCACTATTGTAATCACAACCATTCTCTTAAAGTGTCAGGAAATTACTCAAAAAGTCATGTACCTTTGCCAACGCCTGTTGTCCCGCCAGTGATGATGTTTGTTGTTGTAACGTCCAGTACGCCTTGGAGATCTACTTCTCCATTTACCGTTCCAATGTGAATCTCTGGACCGTGACCGTGAACGAGAATGACTGCACATATAAAATAAACATCAATGTATTAAAGTAATATTTTATGCACTGATAATCATCAATTCATCTATGACTATTGACTATATGACTATGACTACTACAAAATCACTATTTCATTTTATTTTATTAACAGCAGATCTAGACAAGACACACTGTGAGGTTCTCTGAAAAAATTATATAATCTTACATACGACGTAGCTTCAAAAAGTCCCGAAACTGGTGCTTTCTTTGAAAATAATAAGGATGGCAGGAAAATGAATGGAAACACATGATAATGTATCTCATCAACATAACAGTTCCAACAAGAAAGAATTGTGAATAAAATACAGAATTTCTCTGCAATACTGCAATCTACTGCTTATACCGACTACAATGTAATCAAAGAGAGACAAAAAACAGCAACAACCCTTTGTTAGAGAAGTGAATAAAATCAATGTCAACGACTATAATTATTTAATTATTTTCCTTTTTTGCATTTATTTATTGCAATTGCTCACAACTAAACATATGGATTTAGAAGACAAGGAAACTTTTGTCTGGACTTCTTTACAGAAGTAAAACCTGCATAAGAAGAATACCTGGCTTGAGGCAGTGAAAACACTGACATGAAGAAGCATAATTAAAAAAAACACTGAAGAGAAAGGAAAATAAATGTTCAATTTTTAAAAGGAAACGTATAACAGTACAAGGAAAAGGAAGTAATGTGTGTTATATTCGGACAAAATGGATTTATTATTGTAAATATCAACTGAGGAATACGCAGTGCCAGCTTTGGGGGGGGGGGGAACCCGGGCGGTCGCATAATGCTACCATTAAATATTATAATTGAAACAATTTAAATTCTAATATAAACAAAAACAAGTTTAAATTAGTATAAATATTTGTTTGAGAAAAAATTTTAAAAATAGTGTCAATCTTACAATTTCTTGTGTCAAGAATATTATATTGGACTAAGAAATTCAATAAGATAAAAAAGAATGGCAGGGAAGTCCCTGTGGAGTGACTGAGCCTTTGTTTTAGATCAGTTATTTTGTGGAATTGTTCAATAGAGTGTCATCTAAATGATTGCTACGGTACTGTGTTAAGTTCAATACGTTATTTGTACTTGGACTAAATCGTTGTTAATACTGCCTGGCTGATTGTGTTTTATTTATCAAAGAGCAAGTTTGTGTGGCGAGTGATGTGATATTATTTTCGAATTTTTGGTAAGTTCGTATAACAACTTTTTTTCATTCAATTCAGGTTTTTCACTTGAGTCAAATTACAGTCAGATTTTTTCTTTGTTGTAGATTTAGAATATAATACACAATATTTACGACATCGACATAGCAGACAAGAAAGAAACTATTAAGAAAAAGCTTTCTGGTTTTGAAAATCGTAAAAAAAAAGCTGAAAAAGACAAAACTTTTTGAACAGACTAAAAAATGTATGAATGTTAACAAGTACTTTACAGAAAAGTCTCATCATCAGAGTACTTCAGCTATTGAATCAGAAATCAGTACTTTTACATCTGAATCTGAAAGCCAAGTATCGGTCAATATTTCTTTAGATTCTAAACAATTAGACACTAACGAGACACAATGATCTATTCAAGATGACCAGTCCATCATATAGTCCAGTCAATAGAGATTTTTTTTGTGTTATTAAATTTAACAGCAAACCAGCTATGCGATAATTTGAAAAATATTCCATAGATGTTAAAAACCAAAATTGCAACAGCAAATCACCTTTTGCAAATTTTAGCAACAATAAAAACCATAAAAAATAGTGCTTTTTTACTTTTTTGCTCATAGTAAGGAACGTATTGAAGAAATCGTTTTACTATCAATAAGAAAGTTGTAGAGAATTGAAAAATCTTTAAAATGGTCGTTTGTAAGCCCAGATCGGTGCATTTTTCACCGAGAAAAGCCAGAAAAACTGCTAAAAAGCATGTTTTTTTTTTTAAATTCATAACTTTGTCAAAAGTGAAGCTGAAGCATTCACTTTCCGCCAAATGATAGCTAATGATATGTAGATTAATCAGGCTCAAGATAGTTTTTGACGGATAAGTAGTTCTTGCACAATTGCAGTTTAAACAAATTATAGCATTATTTTGTAAAATTCACAGTATTAACCAGGGTGCACCGATTTTAATTTACCAAACGAATTTTGAAAATGCATGTTATAAATTACAATTCGTCTAGCTTGGATTTTTATATAAATTACGTTAAATGTGTTAAAAATGTCTTCGTACACAGCGTTAAACGCGCGAGCTCGCGCTCGAAGCCAAACGGAGTCTAGGTAGTAGGGGGACGAGCCAGCGAAGGAGAAGAGAGAACTCGCGCGGCATTGTAGTGAACTATAAGATACATTTGTTTTGTTTTTGATCGATATAAATTATTTAATAGCATAGTGATATTATTAATGATATTGTTAGTGATTTAATTAATTTATAAGACGAGTGTTGTATATAATTCAAGGTAAGTTGTACAATTATATATAATAATAAAATAATTCTACTTCTTTAGATAAATAACTGTATAGTTGTTCGAACAAAAGAGAATAAACATTTTAACTCTCATTCTAAAATTATTGAATACTTTTCTAGAAATTCAAAATTTAAAGTTTTTCGGTTGAGGAAGTTCGTATATCAATATTAACTCAAATTATACATATTTTGTATAATTCAATTAACGTTTTTTTGTATATGTACTAATTATTATGATTCTGACAAATGTTACTCAGATATTAAAAATATATAAAATTAATATTTTAATTATCGGTATTATTAACATACATCTAATTCACAGGTGATTAACTTGCGACATTACGATTTGCCATATTTTTGGTCATGGATCCTAGCAGTGATGATTCCATAGTATCGTATATTTCATTAGTTTATTTTTCTGTTTAGCCCCAATATTGATGGCTCAGTAAATCAAAATGTTGGTATGGCAGTTCAAGAAGAAAATGCAACAAACGATGTGGCTGAACAATGGGAGGATATTGATAATATCTGCATCCTTTGCGATCAGCCCATGGCATCAGACAAGACTTGTGTTGCCAAAGAACGAGGTTTGGAAAGATTTATAAAATCAAGCAAAAGGAGGAAAGACGATAAACATAAGCAGCTAGAAGGATTAACAAGCTACTTTCCACAAAAGTTGCTCGGTTACGTATTCGAGGGAAAGTAATATACAAACTGCTGAAAAAGCAAGAAGAGAAAATTCAAAAAATTCTGCAAAAAATCGACAGCGCCAACAAGAAGGGCGGGTATTTAATTTTTCTATGTATTGCTTTTTTTGTTCTGGAAATGTTTATGAACATAAGGACAACTGTAGACGAGTATATAAAAGAGATACTATTGATAATATTGTAGCGTAGCTGAAAGTTTATCCGAAAACAGAAACTAATCA
Organism: Magicicada septendecula; assembly: GCA_034769895.1. Taxonomy (NCBI): domain Eukaryota; kingdom Metazoa; phylum Arthropoda; class Insecta; order Hemiptera; family Cicadidae; genus Magicicada; species Magicicada septendecula. Next base: position 275,114,059 of record CM068373.1, read on the forward strand.
AATTATATTTTCACCTCTTAGCAATTTACAACAATACGATGCTGATTATTTTAATGATCATAAGCTCTATTATCATACTGCTTGTTTAAGCAAATTTTACGCATACCGCCCATCAAACGTCAGAGGAGCTCAAATTAGTGAAGATATGTCAGATTTATTATCTTATATTATTAATTTTTTGCTCGATAATAGCGATGAATGCCAATTTTCTTTGAAGTTTATTTTAGAAAAATATTTAAAAATTAATGGTTCAAGGGATTTACCAAGACTTGATTACATTGTAAATCATTTAAAACGACACTTTGTAGACGAAATAGTTATCCATTCGGCAAAAAATGATCAGTTAATATGTTTTAAACAATCATTAGGAAAAAATATCGAAGAAAATTGGTATCAGAATCGGCAAAAAAATATTGAGCAAGAAAAGTTAAGATTAGTAGAGCTAGCTGCTCATCAGATTTTACAAGACATCAGATCAATGAAATTTAATGAAAAGAATGTTTATAAATCTCCAAGTACTTTTTTAAATGATTTAGACAAAGATATTCCTAAAAGCTTGAAATTACTTCTCGATATTTTGATTAAAACTCATAAGCATACTCCAAAAAATAATTCTTGGGTTCGATGGGACAATAAAATAATAACTATAGCTCATATTATTATGTCTTGTGTAAGACCACGATCATTTTCATCTTCTATTTTATTAGCACTTTCTTCAATGATCCATAAGAAATTCGCTGCCAAAGGTCTGATCGAATGCCTATACAATATAGGTATTTGCGCTTCCTATTCTGAAACAGTACGTTTTGAAACTTGTCAGTGACCCTGAAAATCTGACATTATTACCAGACTCTTATCTGCAGTTTGTATTTGATAATGCGGATCACAATACTGCTACAATTGACGGTAAAAATACATTCCAATGTATGGGTGGTATAATGTGTGTAACACCAGCATCATCTGTGAAAACTGATAGTGAAGTTACACGATTAAAAGGAACTTTACCTGAAATTACCAGTGGCAAGTTTGGCTATCTCCCATTAGTTGAATTTTCACAAACTGAACCTTTTAGTTTAAAAAAATTAATAGTTCAAGACTTAGATAAACTGAATCCCATTACTTCAACCTTTTACATTAAACCTCTTGATTTAATATGGCATTATGGGAAACATACTGCGCCACAAATCACAATGGGTTGGCATGGATTCATGAATAAATATCATGATTTAAACACAGATTTTTCCATGACAAAAGTTATTCCTCTACCATTTGTCAATGCATCTCCCAGTGACTACATGACTATTTTAACCGTGTTAGTAGAAGCAAGACGTAGAGCTGATGCAAATGGGCAAAAGCACTGTTTTTGCACTCTTTGTCTAAAAGCATGGAAAATCTTGGCTTCTATAGATCCTAATAACGATCCTCACACCTTAAGTTCAGTTATTGTTCGCTTAGGTGGGTTTCATTTATTAAAGTCCTACCTTGGTACTGTGGGTATTATTATGGAAGGTAGTGGATTAAAAGAAGCTTTTTGCCAAATATTCGCAGAATTATCCGCAGATAAAGCTCTTGCGGGACATGCTTTTTCGAGGGCAGTAAGAGGACATCTTTTAATACAAACATCACTTGCTAGTATCATTTTTCAAACGGTAGAATTAACTGACGATGAAAAAACATTTCTCAACGCTTCTCTTGCTAATTTGGGAAAGGATAAAAAAAAACTGTAAAAAATCCAATCTTGAAAAAAATCAAGGAGAAATTTGTAGATGGTATTCAAAATTTGCGACGCAAAGGTCCGACCAGCCAACTATGGCTTCAATATTTCGAAATTATTAGTTTAATGCAAAGGTTCATAGATGCTCAACATTCTGGAAATTTCAAAGAGCATCTTGAAGTCGTGCAACTGATGATTCCCATATTTTATGCCTCAGGTCATCATAATTATGCAAAATGTGGCCACTTATACCTACAAAAAATGTTTGAATTAGAAAATATTATGGATATTGTAGAATACGATAAGTTTTGTCGTCAAGGTTTTTTCACCATGAGACGCTCTAATAGGTTTGGACAGGGGTATGGTCCGATATGACAATAGAGCAAGTTTTAATGAGAGCAATGAAGTGCAGTGGAGGTTTGACACATGGTCGAGGTTTAACTGTGTAACGGTACAAATCTGGTCCTATAATATTTTGGGAAATAATTGTTTTAAAGTATAATTGTTATAATTGTTTTTAAAGCCCTATAAAGAAAACAGAGTAAAGTTTTCCAAAAGTTTTCAACGACGTAATATTGAGCGGACAGGATTTGTGTCGAGGTCAGGGTAAAATCACAGTAATAGCAAAAAACAGTCATATTAAAGTGTAAACAAGCCTAACCCATGATGACATCAGCTACAGGAATGCGATACGCATAAAATACATCTGTAAACAACGGGGTTTGGCCATTTCGAACAAAGGACTAGTGACGTAGTTTGCCCCACCTCCACATTGCAAAGCTACTAACTGCAGTCAGTTTCGTCTCAACAGAGTTCTGCGCCGGCCAGCATACTCTAACTTTACATTATCTAACTCTTACAACTACATCACAAAATGTAAACCAAAATTTAAATAGTAGCAACAGGAAAATAAAAATGTGGAAGTGCAGTATTATTAAAACAGTTCTCCGAAAAATCAGGCGAGAGTGCGCGATCTGCAAAGATGGGACATCTTCACATATAATGCAGCTAAGTATAACAAAAAACTGCTGACAAAACCGATCAAATGGTTTTTACATAAGACACTAAATTCAAATGAGCTCATTTTAACCGGTCGAAATTGTACCAAAGAATGAGAGTGAGAGAGTGGATACTTACGAAATGATTCAATATTAATAAGTGCTGGGTTGTGCCAATCTTTTAATAGTAAATACATATATCATGTTTATTTAGGTTAATATTATAACACATGTTTGTTTTGGAGGGTTAAAATGTTGTAAGGGTTTGATGTTTGCTAAACGCCCCATGGCATAATATGTACGTGTTTGGTACAGCTAGAGTCATTTTTCAATATGTATTTAGAGTCATCTTAAAAATAAAAGGTCAATGGTACGTTTTATCTTGAGTACGATTATTTCAGGTAATATATTCCACAACCCTTGTTCGTGTTACCCGAATTCTGGCCCTAAAGGTAAGTTTGTATTTTGTTGTTCAGTGTGACAACATGGCGCCCGATTTTTAAAGTGAAAGTGATTATTATAGTACACCAACCCTCGAAAATTGTTGGCGTTTCCCACTCGCCAGATACGGTACCGTTTCCCATGGGGGGGGGGAATAAAACTTTATTATTTAATATTTAGCATGTACCGCTACATTATTCATTAGCCCAGTTTATATTCTGATAGTCCCTTATTGAGTTGAAGATGAAAAATAATTGATTAAAAATAATCAAGCTGGACTAGGCTGAGTGTTTCCTCTTGTGGCCACTAACATAGCGAAGTCCCGACGAGAAATACCATTTGTCTATTGCTACACCAGGGTTGAAATCTTCTAAGGGTGGTCCATTTACTGCCAGCTGCATTAGATCTCCTAATGAAGTGATGTCCAGGGAAAGTCTCTGTTTCACTTTTATCCTGTTAACGAAGCTAAATCCTCGTTCACAAGATGCTGTTGTTACTGCCATGCATGCAACGCCGTAAAATACTTTCTTTAGCTCACCAAAATGCTCAGGAAACTTGTACAGAGTTTTTAATAGCTCACCCAGTCCTTTTGAAGTTATTTGCTCTTCTTTAACCATCATTTTTAATTGAAGCCATTCCGATAGCAAAACATCCTCATTTATATCACCAGTAATAAAAACATGCGCCAATTGAAGAATCTCCTCATTGCCATATGCAGTTAGGGTGTCATCTTGAGGAAGGCACAAGAAATCCAGAACGTGGCACTTGGTGCCTACTACAGTCTCAAGTGTATCAAGACGGCACTTCAAGTAATGAACTGTGCTTTCGATCAGCTTATTACGGATTGATTTGTATTCTTCCTCCCCTTGAGACGTGTTTGTGAGAACAATTCCTTGGTCACCTTTGTATTTTGAGCAATTCAGTTTCTCTGAGTCTGAAGTGTCAGAAAGGAATTGTTTCACACTGGATCCTTCAGATGAAAGCAAGAACTGAACCATTTCCACAGTTACCATCATTGACGATCGTACCTGTGAGACCAGTAACTGTTTCAACTGTAAAACTTTACAAAATGGCTCTAGTTTCCCATACAGGTCAATCAAAAAGTTTAATGTTTTTACAAACTTGTATGATGTAAGGATTTTTAGATAGCCTTTTACTCTAGCTGCATCCGTAGCTTCTCCTGTTGTAGCTTTCCGGTTCGTTATATCCTCAAGATGGATGACCAGAGGTACGAGATCACGCCGCAAAGCTTTCAAAGCGTCAGATTTACTACATAGCCACCGTACATTGTGAATATTTCTGAGTTTTACTATCTGACTTTCTAAAGTTTTCGCGGTGTTTTTACGCTCATGGAGGCGTTTTGAGGATCGTTTGTAAAATTTGTATATGTTCTTCACAGTTTCGTCAAGCTTTTCTAGGTAAGGGATGGAATTGGCAGCATCAAGTATGGCCAATTGTAGGCGATGTGCGGCGCAGTGAATGCTAATTAAATGCGGAGCTTCTTCTTTCAAACGAAGTATGAAACCTGACTTTGAGCCAATCATAGACGACGCCCCGTCAGTTCCCACACTAACCATGTACTTTTCTCTTCTCCAATCAAGCCCTAAGTTATCCAAGAGCCCAGTAACAGCAGTGAAATACGACTCTGCCCTACCGCTCTCGAGAGGCACAAGGCCTAAAAGGTCTTCTCTTATCTCCCCTTCACACACATAACGAGCATAAACAATCACATGTTCCTCAGCACTTCGGTCCGTGGAACCATCAATCAAAATACTGAAACACTGAGCATTTTTTAGTTTTTGAACCACATCTTCTTGTAACTGTTTAGCAATAAAATTAATGAAAACTTGGCAGTTTTTATTGTTTACATATTGTTTTGTCTCCACATTTAAACCTAATTTAGTTGCAAGGGCAACTTGCTTAGGGAAGTCGGTAAATGGTTTTTCATTGATGCCTATAAAATAGGCTATGTTGAATAAAGTTGTTAGATGCTCAAACATAGAAGACTCTATTTTCTTAATACATTTGGCAAGAGGAGCTTTTCCTGGTTCTGACTCTACTTCAAACCGCGTTAAATTGTCCATATGTACTACGCTTTTACCATGAAACACAAAAGTTTCCTTTTTCATGGAACCAGAAAATCCTGCTACCCATTTTGGGTCACTATTTTGAGGGTATTTAGCGCATATAGTACATCGTAAGCTAGCCAGGGGAAGATATCCAGCCAAGCTCTTTGAAATTTTCGTTTCCCAGAGGAACCGTGAGTAGGCCTAAGTCCACTAGAACTCGCGTTTCAGTTTCACTACTAGGCCCGGCACTTACATCTCTAGCAGTAGACGTCGCACTCGCACACTCACTAGGCGTCGTCGTACTGACAGTAGAACTTTTTTTAAAGAAATAATTAAGTTTAATCTGTTTCATTATGAATAAAATAACACACGAAAAATAAAATACACGCTGAACACGATCTTAGAAATTGAGAATACTCTTAGTACACGAAACAATAAATCACACGCGTAACACATCCGGTAAACTCAACAATAATTAGCAGACTGTACAACTTGGAAGGAGTGACAAAGGCCGGCGGCCCGCGCAGAACGGCGTGAAATTTCCGCTCCCCTCGCTCAACAACACTATTTTGTTCGACGTGTTTTAAGATGTTTATATCCAACAGAGCAGTTTTGTTTATAAAATTCACACGGTGACAACTAACTGACGGCCTATGACTTCAACACGCGCCTTTACTAAAACAAAAACATGACGTGTTTTGGTTTAATAGACGTCCTTCTTTTTTCCATTTTTCATTCTTTCTCTCCTCTTTTCTCCTTTTTTTCACAGTCAAAACCCACTCGCCACTGGCGAGTGGGCGAGTGCAATTTTCGAGGGTTGTAGTACACACAACATAAATGTAACAATTAAAGATAGAGTTACAAATGGCGCGTGCTGAACAGTGACTCTACATAAAACTCAATTTTATGTTGAGTATACTTACCAGAATGTGGAATGATTACCTGAGGTAAGAGTGAGAAAGTATGTAAACACGTGCGTAAGGTAGGGTTAAGTTACGAGGCTATATGCATATATGTGTTAGCAGTATTGTATGTGTTAGAGATATAATAAACAAAAAAAAAAGTGTACCAATGACAATAAAACAATAGAAATCAGTGCAACTGATGAAAATTTGACTAGTGAGATGGATGTTCCATTAACACAAATTAGTCAGATTGGTGGGTCGAGTGCGACTGAATCTGTAGAGTTAGAGAAAGTAACAGCAACATCCATCTCAAGACGTCATGAAAACAAAACAGACGAAACAACTGCTGTTTTGATGCAGTTATTATTAACTAAATTTGATAATTTTGAAACTAAATTTGATAATTTGGATAGAAAGATGGATGAACAAATGTAACGGGTCTTCACAAATAAGAGATTTCAATTTGAAATTTGAGACACAGAGTAATAAATTTGATGAGAAGTTCAGCAAGCTAGATGTAAAGTTTGACAAACAGAATGAAAATTTTAATAACTTCAAAAGTGAAATAAAAATGAAATTAAAAGTGATTTTAATGAGACATTTGACGAATTGAAAAATGAAATTAAAAAACGAAATGATAATTTTGATAAACAATGTGACGAAGTGAATAAAAGGTTAGATGAGAGATTAAGTCAAATAAGGAATAAGAAGGTAAGTAGCAGTGACAATATGACGAAAAACGTGAGTTTGCCCCACCTCCACATTGCAAAGCTACTAACTGCAGTCAGTTTCGTCTCAACAGAGTTCCACGCCGGCCGGCATACTCTAACTTTACATTATCTAACTCTTACAACTACATCACAAAATGTAAACCAAAATTTAAATAGTAGCAACAGGAAAATAAAAATGTGAAAGTGCAGTATTATTAAAACAGTTCTCCGAAAAATCAGGCGAGAGTGCGCGATCTGCAAAGATGGGACATCTTCACATATAATGCAGCTAAGTATAACAAAAACTGCTGACAAAACCGATCAAATGGTTTTTATATAAGACACTAAATTCAAATGAGCTCATTTTAACCGGTCGAAATTGTACCAAAGAAAGAGAGTGAGAGAGTGGATACTTACAAAATGATTCAATACTAATAAGTGCTGGGTTGTGCCAATCTTTTAATAGTAAATACATATATCACGTTTATTAGGTTAATGTTATAACACATGTTTGTTTTGGAGGGTTAAAATGTTGTAAGGGTTTGATGTTTGCTAAATGCCCCATGGCATAATATGTACGTGTTTGGTACAGCTAGAGTCATTTTTCAATATGTATTTAGAGTCATCTTAAAAATAAAAGGTCAATGGTACGTTTTATCTTGAGTACGATTATTTCAGGTAATATATTCCATAACCCTGGTTCATGTTACCCGAATTCTGGCCCTAAAGGTAAGTTTGTATTTTGTTGTGCAGTGTGACATGGCGCCCGATTTTTAAAGTGAAAGTGATTATTATAGTACACACAACATAAATGTAACAATTAAAGTTAGAGTTACAACTGAAGCTATCATAGCTAAGTGGATTTTATCAATGATCACGATAATGGAAGTGGTCAATCAGATGGAAAACTTTTGTGATGTATCGTTTTCCACATCAGAACAGCATGTAGACAATAGAACTAGTCGTATTGCTCGTGAAGCTGCTGATTTGTTACAATTAAAAGAATTTTTTGAAGCTCACAATCCATTTCCTGAATCCAAAGATATAATGGAAATTTTCTCTGGCATAATTGGTGATTCTTCAATTAATTGCTTTAAAGCATTTAAAATCGGAAAAAAATTGATGAAAGATAATGTAGGTAAAGATTTTTCATCGTTAAAATTTCCTAGAAAGAATAAAGTCCTCAATTTAAGCACTGTGAATACAAAGGTAAAAAATATAGCAAATGTTGAAGTGTGCATATCACCGTTATTAATTTTTCAAAGAATAACTCTCAATATTACCGACCAAAATGATATGAAAGAGTACATTAAATATGAACTTGCTCCTGTACCTTTGGCACTGTTTAATGAAGGTGGTATGCGTAAAACCAAAAAATCCGAAATTTATGATCATTTTGATTCCATTGATAATATTCTGGCTACAAATGATTTAATACATATTGTCAACGGTGGCTACTTTCTGCATAAAATTGTATGGCAATCAAACGAAAATATTGAAACTATTTTAAACCACTATGTGAGTTATGCAAAGCTTCATTATAAGCCTAATAGTTGCATAATATTTGACGGTTATCCTGACGATGCGCTAACAACAAAATCGGTTGAACGATCTCATCAGAAATTAGCGAGTATTGGTAGTGAAATACATTTTGACATCAATACTAAAATCACTCTGAATCAAAAGCATTTTTTGAGTAACGAGAAAAATAAGATTCGTCTTATTCAAATGCTATGCACAACTTTGAACAGTTCAGGTTTTTGGACAAAAATTGCTTTTGAGGATTATATAGTATGTTTTTAGTTAAATTAAAAATATTAATGCTAATATTACTATATTATTATATTCATATATAATATATATATACATATGTATATATATATATATATAATACTATAATACTTATAACTATTTTACCTCAAGATATATTTTTTCCTTTAGGAACATGTTTCGGGAGATCCTGTTCTCCCATCTTCAGCCTTCGCCATCTTGCTTCTGGTGCAGTATTTGTGTGTTGGCTTCTGGATGTTATTAAGGTGGTTTGTTGGTCTTTGGTCCTTCAATGTTGCATTATTGTGTGTGGTTGTGGTATCTGTTTTTGTATTTTGTGTGTTTTCGATGTTGAGTGCTTTGAATATTGTGTCATGTTTTGTATTGATTTGTATTTGTTCTGGTATTAATTTGTTTTGTGTTTTATGTTTGTAAATCTGTAAATTTTCCCAAATGTTCATTATGGTGCCTTTGTGTGGTATATGTTTTATTAGTGTTACATTGGTTATGTCTGGGAATTCATGTCCTGTGTTTATTGCATGTGTGGCTAAATTGGATTTATATATATTTGGTTTTTTGTATGCATTTAGGTGTTCAAAATAACGTTTTTTCAGCTGTTTTTTTGTTTGTCCTATATAACATTTATTGCAATCTTGCCATTCAATTTTGTATATACCGTTGGTTGTTGTTACAAAATCTAAATAGCTCACACAACAAAGATAATACAACAACCAACGGTATATACAAAATTGAATGCCAAGATTGCAATAAATGTTATATAGGACAAACAAAAAAACAGCTGAAAAAACGTTATTTTGAACACCTAAATGCATACAAAAAACCAAATATATATAAATCCAATTTAGCCACACATGCAATAAACACAGGACATGAATTCCCAGACATAACCAATGTAACACTAATAAAACATATACCACACAAAGGCACCATAATGAACATTTGGGAAAATTTACAGATTTACAAACATAAAACACAAAACAAATTAATACCAGAACAAATACAAATCAATACAAAACATGACACAATATTCAAAGCACTCAACATCGAAAACACACAAAATACAAAAACAGATACCACAACCACACACAATAATGCAACATTGAAGGACCAAAGACCAACAAACCACCTTAATAACATCCAGAAGCCAACACACAAATACTGCACCAGAAGCAAGATGGCGAAGGCTGAAGATGGGAGAACAGGATCTCCCGAAACATGTTCCTAAAGGAAAAAATATATCTTGAGGTAAAATAGTTATAAGTATTATAGTATTATATACATCAAGAAACGGACTGTAGCAGAAAGTGATTGAAATATATATAATAGTATGTTTTTCTTTTTTTTTATAGTTATATAAATTAAATATTTTATATAAAAATATAAAAATATTATAGTTATATAAAAATATAGTTATTATACTTCAATAAAAAAAAAGAAAAACATACTATTATATATATATATATATACATATGTATATATATATATATATATTATATATGAATATATAAATGTGGTAATACAGTAATATTAACATTAATATTTTTAATTTAACTATAATCATACTGTAATTATATATTTTTTAGACCAGATTTGCAAAATGTGGTTGTACAATAATTGATGTAATTATTGTATTTTAGCTGAATATTTGATTGTTACTTATTATTCAATTCCGTAAATTTATTTTAACCAATAAATAGAAATGTAAAAAAATGAGGGAAAGAGTTTATAAGGTTGCGAATTTAAGTATTAGCTGAAAGTCTATTGTATAATAAAAGGTATACCAGATATTATAAGTCATACATAAAATAAAATGAAAAATAAAAAAATAAGGTGCCTGAGCAAAAAGGATTATTTTGATAGAATAAATTATATAATATTATACTCTTATTATGTTGACAGAATTAAACTGTCTTTTAATATCAAAAATTAATGTTCTTCATAAACTACAACATATAAAAGATAAGCTAAAATTAAGCTAATGGGTTCATACCTCATTTATGGCAAATTATCCTCTTTTTAATTAAAAAAAATGCCTCTTATATAGTATTTGTGGCATTCTTATTTTTTGGTATTATATTGTCGATTTGTTCAAACAATTGGCTGGGTTGTTGAATGGGAGTCGAAATAAATATAGTATCATTTTTGCCTTTTATAATGAATAAAATGAGAGTTTACTCATCTGAGTCAATAATTAAATATTTTATTATTCAGAGAATGGGTTCAAGATTATTATTCCTGTTTGTTGTTATTTTAGGAATATTATTTCAGGTAAAATATTTTATTATAGTTAGTTTAATAATTAAAATTGGATCTCCATTCCATTATTGATATGTTTCAGTAATTGATGGGTTATCTTGATTAGTGTCTTTTTTAATTATAACCGTTCAGAGGATTATTCCCATTATTTTATTGAGTTATCTGGTTATAAGATTGGTTTTATTTATTGTTTTATCATGTATTTGAGGCTCATTGGGAGGGCTGTGTTATTCATCAATTCGAAAAATTTTAGCATATTCATCAATTTACAATTTAAGTTGAATTTTTAGAGGGGTTATATTAATAAATTATATATGGCTGGTATATTTTTTAATTTATTCCCTCTCTTTATTTTTGACTTGCTATCTGTTTTGAATAAATAATATGAATTATTTAAATCAAATTTTTATTTTGTTTAACAATAGGGTTAAATCATTAATGTTAATAATTATTTTTATGTCAATAGGTGGATTACCACCATTTTTAGGATTTTTCCTAAATTTATGATAATTTATTGTCTTTTGGCTAATAAAATGTATTTTCTATGTTTAATTTTAGTAATAACTGCTTTATTAGTGTTATTTTATTATTTACGAGTTGTAATGACAGGGCTGATGATAAACAATGAATCTTTAAAGTTGTCAACTTTTAGGTTAAATAATACATTATTTATAGTAAATTCTTTATTGATTGGATTTATAGTTGTAACCTTATTTAATATTATGAATTAATAAGGTTTTAAGTTAATAAAACTATTATCCTTCAAAGTTAAAAATATAATTTCTTGTAAGCCTTAGATTTATTTTAATCACCTTTAAATTTGCAATTTAATATTATTATTAAATATAAGACAAGAAAGAAATAAAAAATAAGGAAGAATGATTAGATTATTGAGAGGAAAAATATCCATAAATAAATTTACAGTTTATTACCTAGTTCAGTCATCTCAATTGGGAATAAATCAATGATTAGTTATGAATAAGTGATTTTTCTCAACTGATCATAAAGACATTGGAACATTATATTTCATTTTTGGGATTTGATCGGGAATAGTGGGTACAACTTTAAGAGTTCTTATTCGTGTTGAATTAGGCATTCCTGGATCTTTTATTGGAGATGATCAAATTTATAATGTGATTGTTACTGCTCATGCTTTCGTTATAATTTTTTTTATAGTAATGCCAATTATGATTGGAGGATTTGGGAATTGATTGGTTCCTTTAATAATTGGTGCTCCTGACATGGCTTTTCCTTGAATAAATAATATGAGTTTTTGATTATTACCACCTTCATTAACATTATTATTAATTGGTAGAATAGTTCATAGAGGTGCAGGTACTGGTTGGACAGTCTATCCCCCATTGTCAAGAGGCGTTGCACACTCAGGATCTTGTGTTGATTTAACTATTTTTTCTTTACATTTAGCCGGAGCTAGTTCAATTCTAGGTGCAGTTAATTTTATTAGAACAATTTTTAATATACGATCAGCGGGAATATATATGGATCGGTTACCTTTATTTGTATGAGCGGTATTAATTACTGCCTTTTTATTATTGCTTTCATTACCAGTTTTGGCTGGTGCAATTACAATGTTATTAACTGATCGGAATTTAAATACTTCTTTTTTTGATCCTTCAGGTGGGGGAGATCCAATTTTATATCAACATTTATTTTGATTTTTTGGGCACCCTGAAGTATATATTTTAATTTTGCCTGGATTTGCGCTAATTTCTCACATTATTACTCAGGAAAGAGGAAAAATTGAATCTTTTGGGTAACTAGGAATAATTTATGCTATAATATCAATTGGTATTTTAGGATTTGTTGTTTGAGCACATCATATATTTACAGTTGGTATGGATGTTGATACACGAGCTTATTTTACTTCTGCTACAATAATTATTGCTGTTCCAACTGGAATTAAAGTTTTTAGATGATTAGCAACTTTGAGAGGAGTTAAAATCAAGATAAGACCTTCAATTTTATGAGCAGTGGGGTTTGTTTTTCTTTTTACTATTGGTGGATTGACTGGAATGATTTTAGCTAATTCGTCAATTGATATTGTATTACATGATACATATTATGTTGTGGCCCTTTTTCATTACGTGTTATCAATAGGTGCAGTGTTTGCAATTTTAGGAAGATTTATTCATTGGTATCCTTTATTTACTGGATTATCTTTAAATTCTAATTGATTAAAAATTCATTTTTTGATTATGTTTGTTGGGGTAAATTTAACCTTTTTCCCCCAACATTTTTTAGGATTGAGAGGTATACCACGTCGGTATTCAGATTATCCTGATGCATTTATATCATGAAATATTATATCTTCTATTGGAAGAAGAATTTCATTTATTGGAATTTTATTTTTATTGTTTATTATTTGAGAAAGATTTATTTCACATCGATTGATTTTATATTCAACTAATATAAATTCCTCCATTGAATGGTTACATAAACTTCCTCCTTCTGAGCACTCATATAGTGAGATTCCATTATTAGTTCAATTCTAATATGGCAGATGAAGTGCGATGAATTTAAGATTCATATATAAAATAATTTTTGTTAGAAATTTCTAATTGATCTTATATTAATATGCAAGATGCTATATCACCATTAATGGAACAATTAATATTTTTTCATGATCATACTTTAACTATTTTAATTATTATTACTTCAATTGTTACTTATATAATAACAGTTATTATATTTAATAATATTGTTAATCGACTTTTGTTAGAGGGGCAGTTAATTGAATTTTTTTGAACGCTTCTTCCCGCTTTAACTTTGATTTTTATTGCATTCCCATCCTTACGATTATTATATTTATTGGATGAAATTAATAAACCTTTAATAACTTTAAAAATTATTGGTCATCAATGATATTGATCATACGAATATTCAGATTTTTTAAATATTGAGTTTGAGTCTTATATAAAATCTCAGAATGAAATATCAATTAGAGAATTCCGTTTATTAGAAGTAGATAATCGAACGATTTTACCTTTCAGTACTCAAATTCGATTATTGATTTCATCATTTGATGTTATTCATTCATGGGCTATGCCATCTATGAGAATTAAAGTAGATGCCGTGCCTGGTCGATTAAATCAAGCAAGAATATTTATTAATCGACCTGGTATGTCATTTGGTCAATGTTCTGAAATTTGTGGAGCAAATCATAGATTCATGCCTATTGTTATTGAAAGAGTTGGTATAAATTGTTTTATTAATTGATTAATGAACTATTCATTAAGTGACTGAAAGTAAGTGATGGTCTCTTAAACCAATTTATAGTAACTAACGATTACTTTTAATGACGAAAAGTTAGTTTATTATAAAACATCAATCTGTCAGATTCAAAAAACTAAGAATAGTATTTTTCTATTCCACAAATATCTCCAATAAATTGATGTTTTCTGTTTTTCTTTTTTTTGTTAATTGTTATTTTAATTATAACTTTTATTTATTTTTCTTTTATGAAAATTCCAAGGATAAATTTAACTGATAATTTTAATAATTTATATAACTGATTATGATAACAAATTTATTTTCAACTTTTGACCCATCAACAGGATTATTTTCATTAAATTGATTAAGCTCATTAATTTTATTATTATTTATACCTATAGGGTTTTGATACATCCCTAGTCGTTATATAATTTCTATTAATAAAGTTTTAAATACAATAAGTTTTGAATTAAATTTACTAATAAGTTCAGGATCTTTTGGTAGATCGTTATTATTTTGTTCTTTATTTATCTTCATTCTATTCAATAATTTTCTCGGATTGTTTCCATATATTTTCACTAGATAAAGACATTTAGTATTTTCTCTTAGTTTAGCTCTTCCTCTTTGGTTGACTTTTATTTTATTTGGATTTTTGAACAATACAAATCATATGTTTTGTCATCTAGTTCCAATAGGAACTCCAATAATTTTAATACCTTTTATAGTATGTATTGAAACTGTCAGAAATTTAATTCGACCGGGATCTTTGGCTGTCCGTCTAACAGCAAATATAATTGCTGGCCATTTACTAATAACATTATTAGGAAACAGATCAACTAATTTAGAAATTTATATAAATCTAATTATTTTAATTCAGATATTATTAATATTATTTGAATCAGCAGTTTGTGTGATTCAATCTTATGTTTTTACAGTTCTAAGAACTCTGTATTATAGAGAAGTATCTTAATGAATAATCATCCATGCCATTTAGTTGATTGTAGACCATGACCTTTAACGGGTTCAATTGGGGCTCTGACTTTTGTTTCTGGTATAGTAATAATATTTCATATACAAAATTTTATTTTATTATTTTTTGGATTTTTAATTTTGATTTTAACTATAATTCAATGATGACGTGATATTTCGCGTGAGGGAACGTTTATAGGACTTCACACAATAATTGTAGTGAGAGGTTTAAAATTAGGAATGATTTTATTTATCGTGTCAGAGATTTTCTTTTTTATTTCTTTCTTTTGGGGATTTTTTCATAGAAGATTAAGACCTGTTATAGAAATTTGGATAAATTGACCTCCTACTGGAATTATGCCCTTTAATCCAATACAAATTCCTTTATTAAATACTATAATTTTATTATGTTCTGGGGTAACAATTACGTGAGCTCATCATTCCATAATAGAAAGTAAACATGATGAATCTGTTTATGGTATTCTGTTAACTTTAATATTGGGAATATATTTTACTATTCTTCAAGTATATGAATATTTTGAATCATCGTTTTGTATTTCAGATTCTGTATATGGATCAACATTTTTTGTATCAACAGGATTTCATGGAATCCATGTTATTATTGGAAGAACATTCATTATAATCTGTTTATTGCGTCAATTGAAATTTCACTTCTCTAGAACTCATCATTTTGGTTTTGAAGCAGCTGCTTGGTATTGACATTTTGTCGATATTGTTTGATTATTTCTATATGTATCAGTTTACTGATGAGGTAGATAAATATTCTGTTAGTATATAAGTATATTTAACTTCCAATTAAAAGGATTAATTTTTAAATAGAATAATTTTCAATGTTGTAGGTTACTGTATTATGATATTAATTTTATTTACTTTAATAACTTTTTTATATTTTGTGTCAACAAAATCAATTATTGATCGTGAAAAGTCATCTCCATTTGAGTGTGGATTTGATCCTTTTGAGTCATCTCGAATTCCTTTTTCAAGACATTTTTTTATAATTGCAGTCATTTTCCTTATTTTTTATGTTGAATTAGTAATTATTATGCCCATGGTTATTGTAATAACAACTATTAATATTATTGAGATTTACTTAGTGATATTGTTATTTTTATTATTTTTAATATTGGGCCTATATATCATGAATGAAAAAATAGCATATTAAATTGAATTTAATAGGGATGTATTTAATTATAATTATTGAATTGCAATCAATAGGTGCTCATATTAGCCATTCTTAAAAGCAATGAAGTAATAAATACATTTAGTTTCGACCTAAAAAAAGAATCTTTGTTCCTTTGTTTATTAATTGAAGCCAAAAATAAGGCACTTTATTGTTAATAAAGTTATTGAACATATAATTTCCAATTAAAAGGAAATAGGAATAAAAGCAGCTGCTAACTAGCTTTTAAAGCGGTTAAACTCCGTTTTTTCCTTATTTATAAAGTTTATAAAACATTTCATTTTCATTGAAAAGAGAGGGAAAACCTTATAAATATTTAAAAATATTTATTACCTTAATATCTTCAATATTATGCTCTAATACTTAAGCTATTTAAATATATAATAATTAAAAATCAAGCAATAAATGTTATTATTTGAATTTTAAAATTATTTTTTCTTATATTAATATTAAATATTATGATTAATTTTATTAATTCAATCATACCTTGAGGTCCAATTTTTTCTCCCCATCCTAAATCAATTGATTTTTGAAATATAAATGAATTTTTTAAAATAAGAAATTGAGTATGAAAGGTTGATAGTTGTTTTAAAAATCATATGGAACTTATAAACTCTCTTGTAAATTTCTTTATTATAGATGAAAACATAGATATTTCATATCCAATTAATAATCCTAGAAAAGATAGAGCCATTGCTATTATCTTTCCTTCAATGGGAAGGATAATTCTTGTAGGATTATTAAACATGATTCATCTAAATATAGACCCTGATAAAATTGAATAAATAGATAAAATCATAATTCTCTTTAATATATTATTAAATAATTCGTTTTGTGAACTAAAATTATAATAACTAAAATTTATACTTATTGAAAAATATGTTAATCGGGCAGAATAAAAGGATGTTATTCCAATTCCAATATACATTAATAATAAAATTAAAAAGTTAATATTTCTGGAGCATATTATTTCTATAATTAAATCTTTTGAATAAAACCCTCTCATAAAGGGTATCCCACATAATGATAAGTTAGCAATATTTATGAATGTTCTAGTTATTGGTATGTTATAACTTATACAGCCCATTATACGAATATCTTGATTATTTATTAATCTATGAATCAATACCCCAGCACATAAAAAAAGTGATGCCTTAAATAGAGCATGAATAATAAGATGAAAAAAAGATAATATTGGATAGCCAAATATTAAAATTGATATTATAATTCCTAATTGTCTTAAAGTTGATAATGCAATAATTTTTTTTAAGTCAAATTCAAAATTTGCAGCTAGCCCTGATATAATTATTGTTAGTACTGATAGCATTAAAAATACTTGAATTAAATTAAATGATATAATTAAATTTCTGAATCGAATAATTAGATATACTCCTGCAGTAACTAATGTTGATGAGTGAACAAGGGCCGATACTGGAGTTGGAGCAGCCATAGCTGCTGGAAGTCATGAAGAAAATGGAATTTGAGCTCTTTTTGTGAATCCTGCAATAATAACTAGTATAATTATTGGACTCATTATTATTTTATTAATAAAAGATATAAAATTTCAAGATCCAAAATTTATCATTCATGCAATTAATAAAAGGATTATAACGTCTCCAATACGATTTATTAATGCCGTTAATATTCCAGCATTTCTAGAATTTAAATTTTGATAATAAACAACTAAACAATATGACACTAACCCTAATCCATCTCATCCAATGAGAATACTTACTATATTAGGTCTAATAATTAATAATATTATTGACATCACAAATATTATAATAATATAAATAAATCGATTAATATATTTATCACTTATTATATATACACCTCTATATAATATAACTATTGATGAAATAAATATAACGGTTGAAAGAAATAAAGTTGATATAAAATCAAAAATTAATGTTATATAAATATTACATGAATTGACTGTAATAATTAGTCATTCTATTATAATTGCATAATCAAAAATAATTATATTTATTGATAAAATTAATATTATTAATCTTATAATTAATAAAATTAAGAAAATATACGTATTAAGTTTATTTTTAGTAATGATCCAATAAAAATTTATATTTTTAAATCCACAATTTAATGTTTTATTTTAAACTAATTGAATTATATTAACAATGTTAATTTTAAAATAATTAAATTTAGGGGAACCCAATGTATTATAATTAAAAAAAATTCACGTACGTTTCCAGAATTGAAGGAGTAACAGCCCGAGAAAATTATTCCATGTTGGGTATGAGAATATAAATATAAACTATAACAAGCTGATAAAAATGAAGAAAAAGACAAGAAAACTATACATAATGAATTTCAAGACATTAATCTATTTAAAATTATAATTTCTCCTGCTAGACTAATTGTTGGGGGACATGAAATATTTCTAGAAGATATTAAAAATCATATGAGAGTTATTGAAGGCATAAATCTTAATATTCCTTTATTGATTAGGATTCTACGTCTCCCCGAACGTTCATAAGAAATATTTGCTAAGCAAAATAAAGCAGATGAACATAAACCATGTCCAATTATTATAAAATATGCTCCGGCTATACCTCATATATTTATTGTCATAATTCCTCCAATAACTAATCTTATGTGAGCTACAGAAGAATATGCAATTATAGATTTTATATCAATTTGCATTATACAAGATAATCTAATTATAATTCCCC
Source organism: Magicicada septendecula (assembly GCA_034769895.1). Lineage (NCBI taxonomy): Eukaryota > Metazoa > Arthropoda > Insecta > Hemiptera > Cicadidae > Magicicada > Magicicada septendecula. The sequence continues at coordinate 275,133,037 of CM068373.1, forward strand.
CTATTAATGAAATAGAAATCCAAATAAATCTATAATTAGTAAATATTACTGGCATAATATACATAACACGAATTTAACCATAAGTTCCCAATTTTAAAAGAATTCCAGCCAAAATTATAGAACCAGAAACAGGTGCTTCAACATGAGCTTTTGGTAATAAAAAATGAAACATAAATAATGGAACTTTAATTATAAATGCTAATGTTATCCCTAAATAGATAAACTTACTATTTGATCTCATTAACATTATAATGTTAGTCATATTATTTCATATGTGTATATATATATATATATATATATATATATATATATATATAATTGAAACTAACATGGGAAGAGATGCAAATAAAGTATAAAACAACAAGTAATATCTAGCATTCACTCGTTCAGGTTGATACCCCCATCCTATGATAATAATTATAGTAGGGATTAAACTAGTCTCAAAAAAGATATAAAATATCATAATGTTGTATGAACAAAATGATAAAATTAATAATGTTATTAATAATAACACTATAAATAAAAATAAATTCATATTATTATATTTATATAAAGGACTAGAATTAATTATTAAGAAAGTAATTCAAATTGTAAGAATAATTAGCCCGTATGAAATATCTATATATATATATATATATATTATATCTTAGTATAATTAAATCTTTTCTGAAGAATAAGATGATAAATAGTATTAAAAGAATTAATATATTTCTTAATAATCATATGTTAAATAATAAAGGGAATAAAAATAATGAAAATAAAATTAATTTTAACATGTTTTTAAAGATATTGATAATAACTGATCATTACCATGTGATCGAATCAGATTGATCAATCTTGATAATCCTACAACTCCTTCACAAACACTAAATGTTAACAAAACTATTAATATATACATATCATTTAATTCAATTGATAGAAATGCAGAAAATATACAAAATAATCTTAAAATTATTAACTCTAATCTTAATAAACTTATTATGATATGTTTTTGATTTAAACATAATGAGATAATGCCTGATATAAATATAATTAAATATAATAAAGGTAGTGATAGATTCATTTGTTTTAATAGTTTAAAAAAAATTTAGATCTTGTAAATCTAAGATAAATTAATAATTTTAAAACTTCAGAAGAGAGTGAAAAATCATTTTAAGCACCCAAAGCTTACATTTTTATTAAATTATCTTCTGTATGAAGATTATAATATCAATTAGAATTCTATTATCAATAAATTTTATTTACTTTTTTTTTTTTTTTTTGCGTACCGTATCACTTATTATATGATATATAATTACCTTAATATCCACTTTAGTGATACACAGTTTCGTCACTGATGACGCGTTTCGGGACTAAGTCCCATCCTCAGATACATAATTAATAAACTAAAATATTAAAATCACGACCATGATACTGGTCAAGTCAAAAATATATAAAATAAATTATAAATCGCATGTAATAAGTTTTGCTAACCACGGCTGGAGCTCCCGCATGCGTTCACCCGCAACCGCGATTGTCACGCGACTGGTCAAAGATTAAGACAAACTGATTGCAGTGTTGAACAGGTAATTTGACGCAAAATTTACCTGGTCATTTAATAAACTGTTTTTGGTGTTACTATCTTTTAAAGCTTTATAAATTTCAAATTCCTCCAGACTATCCATCCGTCTACCCTTTTTACAAATATGCAACGCTGTTAAATTTTCTTCGAAGTTCGTATATTTATGTCCGCTTGATATTAAATGTTGTGCAAAGTTGGACTTATTATTACTTGGCTTAGGAATATGTTCTAAAAATCTTTTATAAAAACATCTGCCAGAATGACCGATATAGAACGCATCACAATCATCACATTTTATTTTATATACACCACATTGCTTTTTTAATGGTAATTTGTTTTTGTTTTTGAAATAATTTCCTAAATTATTATTTGTTTTTAATGATAAAATATAGTTATTATCTTTAAGAACGGGTCTTAAAATATTTGGCATAATACCTGTGAAATTAGCCGAAAGATATTTATAATTTTTGTTACTTGCTTTTATAGAGTTTGAATTTTTATTTTCTAAACGTTTCCTATGCCTATTTATTATTTTGTCAACTATTGTAGATTTATACCCGTTATTTATTGCTATTTGTTTGATAGTGCTAACCTCATTTAAGTAGTCCTCCTTTTCGAGGGGAACATTTAAAAGTCTGTTGACAAGACTGTTAAACACTGCCACTTTTTGTGTAACGGGATGATATGAATCATAGTGTATTACTGTGTCAGTACTAGTATGTTTTCTAAAGATTTTGTATTTTAAATTATTCCCGTTGTGTAATACAGTGAGGTCTAAAAAATTGATACTTTTGTTGTTTTCGATATCCATAGTAAATTTTAATTTGTTATGAATTTTGTTTAGGTAATTTTTAAATAATTCTATTTGTCTGGCATTCCCGTTAAAAATAATAAAGGTATCATCTACATATCTGGAGTAATGGATGATTTTACTGGCGAAATAATTATCTTTTAAAATTTTTGTATTTTCTAAATGGTTTAGATATAGGTCCGCCAGGATGCCAGAAAGTGGAGATCCCATGGCAAGTCCTTCATTCTGTTTATAATATGCATTTTCAAATGAAAAATAGTTTTGATGAAGAATGGTTTTTAGTATCATCATCAGTTGGTTAACTTTCTGTATTTCTAAAGAACCTTTATTCATTAAATTATGCCTGAGTAAAGTTAAAGTTTCATCAATAGGCACATTAGTGTATAAATCTACTATGTCGAATGATACTAGTTTGTAGTTTGGTTGAATTGTAACGTGGTTTATATTTTTGATAAAATCCTTATAGCTTTTAACACTCCGATTATTTTCTAAGTTGGTGTGCTCTCTGATGATTTTTACTAAGGTTTTAGCTATTTTATAACCGGGGGCAGTTGTAAAATTAACTAATGGCCTAATTGGAGTGTTCTGTTTATGTACTTTCGGAAGACCCCTTAAACAAGGCGCACTAGCATTTATTGGTTTTAGTGAGGATTGTGTGCGTTTATCAAATAGTTGCGTGCATTTATTTATTGTTTTATTCAGTTCTAAAGTGTACTTCTTAGTGGGGTCGGATGTCAACTTAGTAATATTGTTGTCATTTATAAAGTTGTGTACTTTTTGTGTGTATTCGTCAAGTTTCAGCATGGCTATAGAATTTCCCTTATCTACCTTGGTTATGTAAATATTATTATTAGAAAGTTTTTTATTTAGTTGTATAGCTATGCGTTGTTCGTGTTGTGCTTTAGTGTAATTAACTTTATTTTGTATAAGCTTATTGTTCTTGTTTTTAATGATTTTATTAAACTTATTATTTACTAATACTCTTATTTCATTTTGTTTACCTGGGTCAGGAATGTTTTTTATCACTGACTCGGCTTCAATTATTTCTTTAATTAAGTTATGTTTATTTTTAAGGTTGGGGGAAAATTGTAATTTAGACCTTTGCTGATAAGTTTTGTCTCTGCGTCAGTTAAAGTGACGTCAGTTGTATTTATTACTCTAGGGTAGAAAATGTGCGTGCGTTCGATGTTATCTTTATATTTACTATTACTTAACTGGCTGATTTTAATTGCCTGTTTATGTTTGTGAAGTCTAATCTTATTTGTAACGTATTTGTTAATTTGCTCTATGATACTATCGATCAAAGCAGGATGTACCATGTTATATAATTCCAATTGAGATTTATACATAGCCAAATTCAATGATATTTTTTTGCTATATAGAAATTTAATTTCTTCTTTGATTCTAAACGTGCTAGCATATTGTTCGGTTTTTCTGGCTAGTTTATAAATAAATTTTATTTATTTAGTTTATATTTTTTAGTTTATTATTATTTAGTTCATAAAAATAAATTTTATTTTTATGAAGCACCCATTATCAATGGGATCTATTTTATTAATACAAACAATGCTTGCTAGAATTATTTGTATATTTTACATAAATTCCTATTTTTTTCTTATATCTTATTTCTTGTTTTTATTGGAGGAATGCTAATTTTATTTATGTATATATCAAGAATTGCCTCAAATGAAAAATTTTACTTTTCAATAAAATTATTAATATCAAACACGATTATTTGAATTTTGATTATAACTATAAATATTATTAGATTTAAAATAGATAGCATTAATAAATTATTGGAAATAAATAATTTATTTGATAGATTTATAATTAAAAAGTTATACATATTTCCATCAGGAATAATAACTATCATATTAGTTATTTATCTTCTATTTACATTGATTGTTGTTGTGAATATTGTTAGAATTAAATTGTCTCCTTTACGGAGAAAATTTTAACAAATGTTAAGCATCACTCGACGTACACACCCATTAATTAAAATAATAAATAATTCACTAATTGATTTACCGGCGGCTACGAATTTATCATATTGATGAAATTATGGATCGTTATTGGGAATATGTTTAGTTATTCAAATTTTAACTGGATTATTTTTGTCAATACACTATAATGCAGATGTAGCAAGTGCATTTAATAGATTAAGACATATTTGTCGTGATATTAATTATGGATGGATGTTACGAATTTCACAAGCAAATGGGGCTTCATTATTTTTTATCTGTGTTTATTTACATGTTGGACGAGGACTATACTATGGTTCATATAAAAATTTTGAAACTTGAGCTGTAGGAGTGGTCATTTTATTAATTTTAATGGCCACTTTTTTTCTGGGTTATGTTCTTCCATGGGGTCAAATATCATTTTGAGGAGTAACAGTCATCACAAATTTATTGTCAGCAATTCCATATCTTGGAACGGCCTTAGTGAATTGAATTTGGGGAGGGTTTGCTGTTGATAATGCAACATTAACCCGATTTTATTCTTTCCATTTTATTATACCATTTATTGTTTTAGCATTAACAATTGTACACCTTATTTTCTTGCATGTCATAGGATCAAATAATCCACTTGGGATTAATTCAAATAATGATAAAATTCCATTCCATCCTTATTTTTCCATTAAAGATATACTAGGATTTTTATTAATTTTAGTTATTTTTTTTTGTTATATTATACTTGAACCATATAAATTAAGCGACCCTGATAATTTTACTCCAGCAAACCCATTAGTTACTCCAAAACATATTCAACCAGAATGATACTTTTTATTTGCATATGCAATTCTACGATCTATTCCTAATAAATTAGGAGGAGTAATTGCATTATTTATATCAATTTTTATTTTAATTTTTGTTCCCTTTATAAACAATTCAAAATTTATAGGACTATTAAGTTATCCCATTAATCAAATCTTATTTTGATATTTGTTCATTATTCTAATTTTATTAACTTGGATTGGGGCTTGTCCTGTTGAATACCCATATATCAAGTTCGGAATATTTTTAACAACGATTTATTTTATATATTTTGTTTTAGACCCAATAATTAAATCTTTTTGAGATAAATTAATTAACTAGTTAATTAGCTTATAAATAAAGCATTTATTTTGAAAGTAAAGAAAAGAGAAAATTAATTCTATTAACTTGATAATAAGACAATTTTTAATGAATTAAATAATAGATTTAATCATGAAAAAAAAATCAATAAATTTAAACTTACTGGTAAATATGATTTTCATGCTAAATATATTAACCTGTCTAACGATAACGAGGTAGAGTACCTCGAACTCAAATAAATAAAAATGAAATTAATGTTAATTGAATAGGAAAAACTAAAGAATTAATTTTTCTACCTAGAAATATTAAACAAAATATCATACTCATAAAGATAATTCTAACATACTCAGCTAAAAATATAAATGCAAATCCTGCACCTCTATATTCAACATTAAATCCAGAAACTAATTCTGATTCCCCCTCAGAAAAATCAAATGGTGATCGGTTAGTTTCAGCTATCGCTGATGAAATTCAACAAATTCTCAAAGGAAAAAACAGAACTATTAATCATATAAATTGTTGAAAAAAATAAAATTCAATTAAATTAAAACTCTCAATTATTACAACAGGGCACAAAATAATTAGTACAAGACTGACTTCATATGAAATAGTTTGGGCAATTGATCGAATACAGCCCAATATAGCGTAATTAGAATTTGATGACCAGCCTGTAATTATTAGACTATAAACTCCTATTCTTGTGCAACAAAAAAAATATATTATACCTATATTGAATGAAACACAATTGATTAAATATGGGTAAATAGCTCATAATAGTAAAGAATTAAATAAACCTAACACAGGTCTAATTATATAAATTAAATAATTAGATAGCATTGGCATGTTTCTCTCTTTTAAGAACAACTTAATAGCATCTGAAAATGGTTGTAAAATACCAATAAATCCTACTTTATTTGGACCCTTACGAATTTGAATATATCTTAAAATCTTACGTTCCATCAGAGTTAAAAATGCAACACCAATTAAAATAAACAAGGCAGTAATTAAAATAGTAATTATAAACATTTTCTACATGTAATATTATTACATAATTAAATTCTAAATTTAATGCACTTTTTGCTAAAATAGAATAAATTAAATTATTTGACACGGTCCTTTCGTACTAATATCAAAAATATATTAGTAGATAGAAACCAACCTGGCTCACGCCGATTTGAACTCAGATCATGTAAGAAATTAAAGGTCGAACAGACCTAGAATATTTAGATTTTGCTCTAAACTCTTTTCTTAATCCAACATCGAGGCCGCAATCTAATTTATCGATATGAACTCTCCACACTAATAATGCTGTTATCCCTAAGGTAATTTAATCTTATAATCAAAAAAATTGGATCAATTAAACATTAATTTATGAAAAATTCATTTAAAGTTTTATTTATTATAATGTCACCCCAACAAAAAATAAAATAATTTTTCCAGTTGTCAATTCTAAATCTTAGTAAAATAAATTTATTTAAAATTCTATAGGGTCTTCTTGTCCCACTTATTTATTTAAGATTTTTTACTTAAACTCTAAATTCAATCTATTTTAATTAAAAAAGAAAATTTTTCATCCATTCATTCATACAAGCCTTCAATTAAAAGACTAATTATTATGCTACCTTTGCACGGTCAATTTACCGCGGCCATTAAAATATCATTGGGCAGAATAGACCTTTAATATTTTTCTAAAGGACATGTTTTTGGTAAACAGGTGAAAATTATATTTGCCTAATTCTTAAATACAATTTATTGTAATTTACTAATTTAATCATTTTAATAAAAACATTTTTATTAATTTAATTTTCTTAATATATACCTAAAATATATTAAATGTATTTAAATAAAAAATAAAATTTAACTTACTCATATAAAAAGGCTAATTGCAAGCCTAAAATATTATAGAAATTATACTTAGCTTGTCCTCAATATAATTAAATAAATATAAAACTTTATATTAAAATATAAGTTATAATATTTATTTTAAATTAAATTTAATTCTTAAGAAACCAGGAATATTATAGTTCGAAAAAAAGTTTCATCACTAAAATTATTTTATTAATATTTATATTACAATAATTAACAAATAACCTTAAGTCACCATAATTCGGGAAAAATAAATTTTTATATATAATTAATTAACCCTGATACAAAAGGTACAAATTATAATTTTACTTTTTTATATTTATTGTTTAATCTTCACAGTTCAATTAAAAATATTTTTTCCATAAATAGTACTAAAACTAAATAATTATTTTTATTTAAAATAATCTCAATAAATTAATCATAAATTTAAATTATTATTCAAATTATATTGATAAATCAATAATTTTTATTAGTGTAAATAATATGCCTTAAGCTCTAATTTGCACTCTAGCCACACTTTCCAGTACAGCTACTTTGTTACGACTTATCCCACTTTATAGTGGGAGTGACGGGCGATGTGCATAATTTAGAACCTAAATTCAAAAAACTATATTTAATAAAATTACTTTCAAATCCAATTTCATGATTTTCATTATAGAAAACAATTCATTTTTATAATAATGTAACCCATTTTTTCTTTAAAATTAACTGCACCTTGACCTGACATTTTATTAATAAAATAAATGAAAATTATTCTGATAAAGCATTCTTGACAGAGGTATACAAATTTATATAAAGTAAAACCTATCGTGGATTATCGATTACAAAACAGATTCCTCTGATTAGATAAATTACCGCCAAATTCTTTGAATTTAAAGATCATAACTATTAATAATCTAGTCATTTTATTTACACTTTCAATAATAGGGTATCTAATCCTAGTTTTACATAAAAGTTTCTCAGGCATAAAAGTAAACACATATTTATACATTATTTCACCAAAATTTAAAAAACTTAATATTAATTTATTTTTAACTGAAACTAATATAATTAAATTTAGAGAATCGTGTAACCGCAACTGCTGGCACGAATTTTGTCCTCTATAAATAGATTTATTATCTCTAAAATTAATAATTAATAATACTTAATACTGCGCTATGGATAATTATCATTTAGATAATTTTCAATCAATTTAAAGTTATGCATGTAATATAATTAAATATTTAATTTACAAGCTAGAATAAAACTCCTCTTTTTACCTATTTATTAATAACATAGTTTTCCAAAATATCAAACAATCCCTTTAAAGTATTATTCACTCAAAAATGTATTATTTTTAATCGATGTTTCCTCACAGTAAAAATAGAATTCATGGCTGGTGAATTTTTTGAGATATATTTTTTTTTTTTTTTTATATTAATTTATAAATCATGGCACCAAACCTTTGTAATCAGGGCTTTTACGATAATATTCACTCATTTGAGTAATCCAGGTTTTTAAATATTTATGATTTTATATAGTATGTTTTTAGTTAAATTAAAAATATTAATGCTAATATTACTATATTAATAATATATATAATACTTTCACTTATGAACTTACTATTGTTACTTCCCAAACGTTTCAAGATGTTGTTTCTCTTCTTCAGTGGGTTGAGTACTCCCAAATGTTTCAAGATGTTGTTACTCTTCTTCAGTGGGTTGAGTACTCTTAGAAGAGTACTCTTATAGAAGTAACAATAGTAAGTTCATAAGTGAAAGTATTATATATATTATTAAATTAATAAGTGAACGAAGAGGATGCAACAACAAGATAATTTTTATTACTATATTATTATATTCATATATAATATATATATATATGTATATATATATATATATAATAGTGTTTTTCTTTTTTTTTATAGTTATAAAAAAAAGAAAACATACTATTATTATTATAAATATTTCCTCAATGATTTCCTCATTGTCACTTCTGCAATTGAACATGCACGCATTGAAAATCAAACAACTGTTGTAATTGTAGGTGAAGATATCGATCGTCTGGTAATTTTAAATCAACATGCTCAAGATTATAATATATATTTTTTTAAAGCAGGCAAAGGTCGTGAATCAAATAAGTATTATACCTGCAACAGCTTTAAGCACAAAGAGTTGCAGTCCAGAGTTGGTCTTTTGCACGTTTTTTCAGGATGTGACACAACATCTTGTTTATATAAGCAAGGTAAACAAAAATTAATTAATAGTTTGGAAGCCACAAAATTATAAGAACTCGCAAAAATATTTTATAAAAATGATGCCACCAAAGATCAAATAGCTAGAAATGCTTGTATTCTAATTTACAATCTATATAGTAATAAAGCCGAAAAAACTTTAATACAAAAGAGTAATAATTTTAGTTTAAATGATCTTCGCTATTTGCATTATACCAAAGCGAAGGTTAAACCGAATTTTGCTTTTGAGACCTTGCCAACGTTGGAGGGTGCAGCAAAAGAACATGTTTTCTGCACATATTACCAGTTACAATTGTGGCTTGGTAATATAAATTTAAATCCGACGCAATGGGGATGGAAAGTGGTCAATAATCATTTGGTTCCCATTGGATCACAAGATCCACCAATGCCTGAGAATTTGCTAAAACAAATCTCATGTGGATGCAAAACAGGCTGCAATACTAATTCATGTACCTGCAGAAAGCATGGTTTTGTAATGTTCCGAATTATGTGCTAATTGCAGTGACGGAGCATGTTCAAATATTACGATTGAAACATTTAATAACGAGGATGAAATTGAAGAAAATGATTTGGATAGAAAGGTTTTGTAAAATATATAAAAAACACTTGGTAGGTTTCACAAATTTTTTTAATTAACTCTGACAGCTGTTTCGACTAACTTAAGCCATTGTCAAAGAGCGAGTGAATGAAATTACTGAACACGGGATGTTAGTGGGGTGTAGGTGGTGGACATCTGTTTAGGGCGTATCTGGAACATCTGTGTTGTGATGGCGAGGGGCGGGGGGGAGAATGTGTGCATGAGACAAGGGAAGGTCAGGTGTCTTTAAAAACTAAATACAGTACAATCATGAATGCAAAATATAAAATTAACTGAACTAAATATAAACTGAATGCAAAATTTAAAATAATGATGAACATTCAAAATAATATAAAATAAACTAAACTAAATAACAGATTTTAATAAAGGGGATACATAAAATTCAGTCTGTTCATTGGTTAAATTTTTGTTATTTTTTATTGCTTGTTAGAAATTTTAGAAATTAAAAAAGCAATAAAAAATAACAAAAATTTAACCAATGAACAGACTGAATTTTATGTATCCCTTTTATTAAAATCTGTTATTTAGTTTAGTTTATTTTATATTATTTTGAATGTTCATCATTATTTTAAATTTTGCATTCAGTTTATATTTAGTTCAGTTAATTTTATATTTTGCATTCATGATTGTACTGTATTTAGTTTTTAAAGACACCTGACCTTCCCTTGTCTCATGCACACACTCTCCCCCGCCCCTTGCCATCACAACACAGATGTTCCAGATACGCCCTAAACAGATGTCCACCACCTACACCCCACTAACATCCCGTGTTCAGTAATTTCATTCACTCGCTCTTTGACAATGGCTTAAGTTAGTCGAAACAGCTGTCAGAGTCAATTAAAAAAATTTGTGAAACTTACCAAGTGTTTTTATATATTTTACAAAACCTTTGTATTAATATGTTTCACCAAGTGCCCAACGAGTCATCAATTAATATCGTGATTTGGATAGTATGGTTGAATGCAGTGAACTAGATGTAATTATTGAGAATGAATGCGATGAATGCGAAGTACCACACAAAAAGCGAAAATGTAATATTACTATTATGTTAAGTGATAGTCTTGCGATTACAGGGTGTCCACAGAAATTCTGTTTTAATTTTCCCTGACTTTCCCTGACCCACTAAAATGCATAGTACGTTAATTCTTTGAGCATTATATTTTACAAGGAAGAAAAAAGAAAACCCAGCCTCCACCTTCCCCATAGCTGGCCTAATTCTTTCTCCACTTTCTTTTTTCTTCCTCTTTTATTTTATTTATTTTTTATTATTTATTTATTGAAAAATACAAATACATTGATGGCATTTTAAAAATAAATATTTCCATTATTACCTAAAGGTAACACTTAGGTAACGTAAGAATGAGAGTATTTTCACTAGAACTTAATAAAAAAATATATGAACAAGATAAAATGGACTAATTAATAGAACAACTTACATGGTAACAAATAATTACAATAATCAGCTATAGCTTTCAAAATTGAAAATGAACCAGTCCGACAGGATGAGAATGAAAAAGAAATCCTAATGATTTCTTCAAAATTTACTAGTGTGATCTCTTCATGTTCTCCAGCAGTTTTTTCTTTTCCCCAATTTCTACATCCTCCATTTCTCTTTCAAGTTTCAACTTTTTTCTTTTTTCTTCAAACTCTTTTAACTGTAATTCAATTTTCCTTTTCTCTATTTTCTTTTTTCCTCTTCTGACTGCATTTCTTTTTTCTTTTCCAAATATGATTGATATCTTCTTCTTGAAGATCTGACCGAGGTAAGCATACTTCTGTTGATAGTCACATTCCTCAAACCACCTAGATGCTTTATGCTATCACAAATAACTCTTTGGGACACAAGGGATTCTTCTAGAAGATTTTCAACTAGTAAATGCTTATTGACAGAAAAGCCAGATTCAACTGATGCATTACCATGGGATAAAATGAAACACAGCTTCATTACAGACCAGAGATCTTCATATTTCTTATCTTCTCCTAAAAGGCCGTAGTAAAATTCGTCCAATCCCATGTCATCAGATGTTTTGGAAATGAAATCGTTAGCTTCTTCAGTTAGCAAAGAAAACTGTCGTTTGGCCTTTTCAGCACTATTATCACATATTCTTCTATGGCTGTGCAGGTTTTCTAAAACAACATCAATCCTTTTTATTGCCAAACTGGGTTTGAGCGTTATCATTTTAGGGTCTAAGGCAGTGAGGCCTCGTGCTAAATGTGATTTCAAAGGACTTTTCTCTCTGAGTTTTTCTATCATGGTGGTAAGGAGATTTTTGAACTCATTTTTAAAAACAAGTTTCTCTTTTTCTGAGCATTTAATTTGTTTCATTAAGCTTTCTGCAGCATAACCAATGTCCACCTTTTCTACTGAAACCAGATTGGCACTGTCTTGCAAGTCCAAGTTCATTAATTTTTGAGTAGTACTTGCTTCAGCTATGTTTTCATATTTTACAAATCTCATCATTAGGTTTTTCATAAGTTGTTCAAGTGAAGTAAAGAGATAAGGGACCATAGGCTTCTGATTTTGGAACCTTCTCAGGAACGGCTCAACGTCGGACAATATGCTTCTGAAAGCACTTAGTTTTGCCTTAAAAAATGGATTTTTCATAGCTTCTCTAAGGTATTGCAGGTTTTTGTTGTCTTTTTCGTTGTATTCTTTTACAAATTTATCGACATGATCAAATATTTTGAGAGCTTGATCTACACAGCGACCATTTTCCAGCCATCTTACTGCTGTGAACTTAAAAGGGAAAGAGGTGCTGGTTGTAATATCTGAGTATTTTGCTCGCCGAGCTGGGCTATCTTTGAAAAGACTGTAGAGAGATCTAAAAAAGTGAAAAAGTTCCCAACCAGTTTTGGAGATTGGACAAGAAGGGACTTTCCCTCTGGATTTAAGACTTGCAAATGGCTCTCGAGTTTTTTCATAAAACTGAGGTTAACATTCGGCCCGTCCATTGAGATTTGCAAAATATTTCCTAAAAGTAAGGAGAGCCCTTGAATAAACCCATCTAACAAGTGATCTGCAGTTGCCCTGCCTAAAAATACACTATTCCAATATCGTGTTGAAACTTTCTGAAGGTTTACTTCCCAAAACCTTACACACAAGTCCATTTGTCCTCTTTGAACAAATTTGTTCAGAGATTCATCAAAACAAACAACATTTCATGTTATTTTGCAACATTTCTTGAAAATATGGGGCTAACCCATGATTTATTACATAGGAAGCCTTAGTCTTGCCCATAGAAAAGCTCCGAGCGATTTTACTGTCTGGAAACATATTTTTGAAGGCTGCAGAGGTTTCATCACAAGAGTTTAGAGACATTTTCCCAGTGATGACGTGGAGAGCCCATATTGCTTCGGTTGACGTAACATCATCTTCATTCACACTGAAACTCTTCAAACTTGTTTGACTTGTTCCTGGCACTAATAATAATTCTTTTGTAGCTGAAGTTGAAGGTGTTGGCTGCACATCTTTTAATGGAGATGGAGTAGTAAAAAAAGAAACTGCCGGCTGGGAAGCCTTTGCTCTCATGTTTTTTACATGAGTTGGTCCCTTAGCATGAGAAACAATTCCTTGTTTCCCCATATTGCTTAGTTTAAAAGATTTGAGACACACTTGACAATAAGCCGAATTTGCATCACTAACCACCAAGTCCAACCAACCACTAAATTCCGGAAACACTTTACTGTCGAGCCAAAGTTTATTAAACAAACATTTCTTGTTAGCCACTGTAATGAGTTTAAGTCAGCAGCCTAAAAAAACTGAAAATAGAAAAAGAATTAGCTAAATCGGTTGAAAAAAGGACACAAGGGCACAACAAAAAATATATAATTGTTGTGCAATTCTTGTGAAAAATACCTGGAAAAAATGCTACAATAGTCTGGGTTATGGCAGACTAGAGCATTCAAAATTCCCCTCAAATCCATCATCGGGGAAGATTTCCCTGACTTTTCAGATTTTTCACGGGTTGCGGCAGACTAGAGTAAAAAATTACCCTCAAGTCTGTCATCGGGGAAGATTTCCCTGACTTTCCAGATTTTTTGTTTATATCCCTGACCAACTTTTTTTCCCTGACTTTCCAGAATGTGGACACCCTGGATTATGTATATCATTTGTATGTATATTTTGTAATAAAGTATTTTTAAAATACGTTATTTGTAATATTATTCAGATGGTTTCCAATAAACTGTTTCAAACAACTTAAATTTTAAGCATTATATAATCCGCCTTATGTAGCCCCTAATGCGAGCAGCCCGGGCTAAACAAAACAAATGTATCTTATAGTTCACTACAATGCCCCGCGAGTTCTCTCTTCTCCTTCGCTGGCTCGTCCCCCCACTGCCTAGACTCCGTTTGGCTTCGAGCGCGAGCTCGCGCGTTTAACGCTATGTACGAAGACATTTTTAACACATTTAATGTAATTTATATAAAAATCCAAGATAGACGAATTGTAATTGATAACATGCACTTTCAAAATTCGTTTGGTATATTAAAATCGGTGCACCCTGGTTAATACTGTGAATTTTGCAAAATAATGCTACAATTTGTTTAAACTGCAATTGTGCAAGAACTACTTATCCGTCAAAAACTATCTTGAGCCTGATTAATCTACATATCATTAGCTATCATTTGGCGGAAGGTGAATGCTTCAGCTTTATTTTTGACAAAGTTATGAATTTAAAAAAAAACACGCTTTTTAGCAGTTTTTCCGGCTTTTCTCAGTGAAAAATGCACCGATCTGGGCTTACAAATGACCATTTTAAAGATTTTTCAATTCTCTACAACTTTCCTATTGACAGTAAAACGATTTCTTCAATACGTTCCTTACTATGAGCAAAAAAGTAAAAAAAGCACTACTATTTTTTATGGTTTTTATTGTTGCTAAAATTTGCAAAAGGTGATTTGCTGTTGCAATTTTGGTTTTTAACATCTATGGAATATTTTTCAAATTATCGCACAGCTGGTTTGCTGTTAAATTTAATAACAAAAACAGCCTTTTTTTTGTTCTATTGCCTGGCCTAATATCCTTGCCTGAATCGTCAGAGTTTTCTTCGGGTCAAAATCAACATACAGTTTCTCTCACTGATGAAACTATCACTATAAATATAACCCAAAATTACGTGTCTGACTTAGCTACGTGGCCAGAAGTACTTAATATGAGCATTATAGATCACACTACAATGTCTGGACCCTCACAAGTTCATCTAAGTGAATTTCCCAAAGATGAAAAAGGACGCCATTTCTCATCAACTCATTACTCAAGAAAACTTTCAAATGAAGAAACTGTCCGACGTCGGTGGTTATTTTATTTGGTATCAAACAATAGTGTCTTTTGCTTTTGTTGTCGACTATTTGACTCCAAGTCAGCTTCCAATTTGGCCGCAGCCAAAGGCTTCAAAAAATGGAGACATTTGAGTGATGCTTTGAAAATGCACGAGAACAGTCCTGCGCACAAAAAAGCACTTACCCAATGGACTGAAGCTGAAATTAGATTAAAAACTGGATTAACAATTGACAAGGAAGAACAAAAGGTAATTTCTGAAGAAAGTTTACGATGGAACAATGTGCTTCAAAGATTGATGCACATAACTTTATACTTGGCTGAAAATAACATGGCTTGCAGAGGATCTTCTGATAAATTATTCACCCCAAATGGAAAATTTTTAGGCTTGTACAATTATGGAAGAGCACGTCAAATTGGCAGTGAAAGGTGACTTGGCTGACCATTATTGCGGCAAAAATATACAAAATGAATTAATAGAACTGATGGCATCAAAAGTTAAATCCTCAATATTATCCCGCATAAAGGATTCAAAGTATTATGCAATCATAGCTGACTGTACTCCTGATATAAGTCACAAAGAGTAACTTTCCCTAACATTAAGGTGCACCGACATAACCGAGGATGCCTTAAACGTCAAAGAATATTTTATTACATTAATATTGATTGTTAAACTTTCACTTGTGAACTTACTTTGTTTTTTCGCGTACGCGTTTCTGCATGATGTGCGCCTTCGTCAGTGGTGTGAGACAGAATGTTCGGAACTTGTAACGGTTTTTTGGTTGGTAGGTTGAGTGGGGGGGAATTGGTGCGGGGATCCAAATTATTGTATGTTTTATGTATAATTGTGTCAAAGAGTGCGTGTGATTTAAAGTGTAATTGGTCGTTAAGTATGTTGTTTGGTTGTGTTGTGTAGTGTTTGTATATTTCATATTGTTCTGCTGTGTTAAGTTAAGCAATAAAAAACGGTTACAATCCTAATTTAATAAACAAACTACACAGACACATCATAAACAGAAACAACAAAACAATAAATATCAACAACACACAATAAAATAAATACATCACACTCACATACCATAACTCCAACACACACAAAATCGCCAACACATTCAGGAAACACAAGTACAAAATAGCCTACAGAACAAACAATACCATCAAAAAACACATCAATGATACAAACACGGACATAGACAAATACAACAAAACGGGGGTCTACAAATTAAACTGTAGTGATTGTAATAGTTTCTATATAGGCTAGACGGAAAGATCTTTTTCTTCACGTTACTCTGAACACCTAAAAGCTCTATCCAGCAACAACATACATTCCGCGTTTGCCACACACATACACACAAACAACCACAGCTACACCAACATAGATAATAATCTTGAGATATTACACTACTTGCCTAAAAGTCGGAAACTTAACAAAGCAGAACAATATGAAATATACAAACACTACACAACACAACCAAACAACATACTTAACGACCAATTACACTTTAAATCACACGCGCTCTTTGACACAATTATACATAAAACATACAATAATTCGGATCCCCGCGCCAATTCCCCCCCTCCACTCAACCTACCAACCAAAATACTGTTACAAGTTCCGGACATTCTGTCTCACACCGCTGACGAAGGCGCACATCATGCCGAAACACGTACGGGAAAAAACAAAGTAAGTTCACAAGTCAAAGTTTAACAATCAATATTAATTAAGTGCTGTGAATGAAAAAGATGAACTATCAAAACAATTTTATTACATTTTTGGAAATCGACGACACAATTGGTGCAGGTCTCACAGAAACTATTTTAAAAACATTGAGTGATCACGGCCTCAATATTAGCGATTGCGGAGGACAGGGTTATGATAATGGCGCCAACATGTAGGGCAAAAACAATGGCGTACAGAAGAGAATTGCTGACCTAAATCCGCTCGCTTTTTTTGTGCCATGTGGATATCAGAGTTATAATTTAGTCCTGTGTGATGCTGCAAAATCATCAGTAACTTCGATGTCCCTGTTCGGAATCTTACAAAAATTATTTACTTTATTTGCGGCATCAGTAGACCCTAAATAAATGGAAAATTTTAAACGAACATCTGAAAACTTACACCCTGAAAAAATTAAGCGATACTCGCTGGGAAGCCCGAATCGAAAGCGTTAAAGCGGTTCGATATCAATTTTATGAAGTCCATGATGCTTTAGTTTCTTTGGGTGATGAGACCAAACAAAGTGATGCTGTGACGTCACACGAAGCTACCACACTTGAAGAACAACTGAAAGATTTTAACTTCATTGTTTCTCTTCTAACATGGTACAATGTTCTTTTTCAAATCAACATTGTGAGCAAAGCAAGTCAGTCACCCAAAATCGACTTTGTCCAATTTACAGAAATGCTTAAAAAATGTTGCTCATATTTGGAAAATTACAGACAAACAGGTTTCGAACAAGCTATTGTAACAGCAACTGAAATAGCGTCAGAACTAAATGTGCAGTAAATTTTCAAACCCCAAACGCGACTAAGACGCATTAAGCGTCGACCGAGTGAAGAGGCTGTTGATGAACCAATAAATGACCCAAAAACAAGGTTTCAAGTGCAATTGTTTAATGCTCTCTGGGACACAGTGCTTATGTCTATGAGAGAAAGTTTTCGACAGCTGCAAGATTTTTCTGTCAAGTGGAGTTTCTTGTTTAACATAAAAAAATATCAAAATAAAGAAGAACTGATGAAGCATTGTTCTGCATTGCAAGAAAAGTTAACGGTCAATTCTAAATCAGATATTGATGGAGATTTGTTGTGCGACAAAATCTTGGGTCTGCAACATTACCTCAAGGACAGCCAGGCAGCGCCTATTGAAGCTTTGGATTTTATCAAAAAGCACAATCTTCAAGAGTTGTTCCCTAACACATGGATAACGCTGCATATTCTGTTAACAATACCAGTGACTGTTGCAAGTGGGGAACACAGTTTTTCCAAACTAAAATTAATAAAGACCGAATTGCGATCAACAATGTCCCAAATAAGACTAACAAGTCTAGCCACGCTGTCCATTGAAAATGAAGTTGCAGAAAATTTTAATTTCTGTAGTCTAATTAAAGAATTTGCCGATAAAAATTCTAGAAAAGTTAAATTTTGTTGATTTGACAATTAATAATTTGATTTGGTTTCATTTCATTCGAAATAATATATATATATATATATAACTTTAATATTTATAACTAAATTTACCTCAAGATATACTTTTTTCCCTATTAGGAACATGTTTCGAGAGTTCCTGTTCTCTCATCTTCAGCCTTCGCCATCTTGTTGATGAGATGAGAGAGGAACTCTCGAAACATGTTCCTAATAGGGAAAAAAAGTATATCTTGAGGTAAATTTAGTTATAAATATTAAAGTATTATATACATCAAGAAACGGACTGTAGCAGAAAGTGATTGAAATATATATATATATATATATATTATAACGTTGCAGAAATCTGATCATATAAAGTATCCATAAGTATGATAGAAATGCTAAAAAGTAAGATAATTTAATAATTAAATAATGAAGAAAAAATATAAAATGTAGTTCAGAAAGAAGGAAGAATTGTAAACAAAAGTAATCATTAAAAGAATAGACGAGACTGACAAACACATGACTTTGACCCAACCCCAGAGATTGGCCAGATAAAGACAAAAAGATGAGAATAGATTCACAGAGATTGAGAAGACAAATCAATGATAAGAGACACAAATAAGTAAAGAAATTATGTAATTAATAATGAATAAAATGATAAAGAAAGTACACTAGCCATAAAAAAATAAAAAAGACAAGTATTATTAAATAAAGTATATTGTTAAGGACCTTATAATAATAAGAAAATAAGGCACAAAATGTTAAAGAATAGTTATAAATGTACATCTAAAGTAACATTGAAAAACCAAGAGTGAGAGATAGGTAGGGAGTGATAAAGATAAACAGTGAAGTGATAAGGGTATTAAAATAAACAACTAATAAGATTAAGAAAGAAGAATAGTGAACAAGTGTGACAAACCAAAACATAATCACATGATGAATGAACAATTAAGTTTAAGTATCTTAGACTGTAAGACACAGAATAATTGTGAGTGTAAAGAATAGAAAAACATATTATGTCAATATACGAATCACCAGGGTGATTATCTTTATATAAGAGATGGTGGAGGAATAACACTCACCAAAATTGTTATTTTTAATTTAAAGAAAGTTAAGTTATTGGTTTAGTGTTTAAGGGAGTATACACAAGAAGAAATAAGTTTACAGTAATATGTTTGTATGTGTTATGTAAGTAATGAAGTTATAAAGAGAGTAGTGGCAGTACCTTTATAAGTAATAACAGGCAATAGAATAATTATATTTAATTAGAAGAAACATGGCTGAACCATATACAGACCATGAAGTTATTTATATGTTATGTTTTATTAATAGATGTAAGTGTTAAAGAGGTGAGTGAGAAATGGGAGTAGGTATAAAAATAGTAATGACATAAATTTAACCACGCAACAAAGTAATAACTATAATATAAATTGAAAGCAAAATATCAGATAAGAAATAATGTTGTAAAAGTATAATAACATCAATAGATTGTAAAACAGTTCCAAAATAATTCAAAAGACAAGAAGCACGAAATGAAAATAAGCAGACAAGATATGCTCAATAAATAATGTTTAAATAGAACAAAATAAGAAATTATAAGATGTAACAGTTTAGGCCTATAAATGACAGCTGTCTAAATACAGAAAACCAATTGTAAACAACTGAAAACTATATTTAAATAACAAAACAAAGTAAATTATATAATTACCATAAACTAACAAAAATAACATGTCAGAATTATGTTAAACCATAGAAATAAGTAAATTATGTATTAACATAGTATTATCAATTTTGTACAAAAGCATTAATACATGGCTTAGACCAGTCTTGTGAGATGTCAAACTAATCTTTGAAAGAAAATAGGAACATCTATGTTAATATTTCAAG
The DNA here is from genome assembly GCA_034769895.1 of Magicicada septendecula. Classification (NCBI taxonomy): domain Eukaryota; kingdom Metazoa; phylum Arthropoda; class Insecta; order Hemiptera; family Cicadidae; genus Magicicada; species Magicicada septendecula. The sequence continues at coordinate 275,153,475 of CM068373.1, forward strand.
CATTGAAATTATCCCCAAGTAAATATAGTCACTATAAAATATTTATTCATTTTGAACAAAAAACCAGGATTTATAACAATAGTTTCAAATGTACTCAGCCAATCAGAGTTAAGTCAGTTACCATGACTACTGAACATTGTTATAATTTTGACCGTTATGTAACGGGAGTTCCATTATTAACTATCCAGAGGTGAAGACGCTATATTAATGCTGACCATTTGAAAGAAAAATAACGAAGAAAATCAAGCTGTAATGAAACCCAATTGATTAACTGATGTCTACCATAGTTCCAGTAACACATGAAGGGACAATAATCGAATATTAAAACTACAATTAAATAAAAACTGGATGAATTACGAAACAGACGCCAGAAGTAGACGGCATCCATATCTTGGGAATTAAACGAAAGAAATAATTCATTGGTGAAGACACTTGACGATCCACAACACGAACAACGTGATTTCGTTAAGTATGAAATAAATTATAACTAATTACGAATCAAATTGATTAACCATTTTCTGAATAAATAACTCTCACTCTAAACTTGGAACACTGATTTCTTTCAAGGATTTATGATTCATATTTAATAACACTGTATGTAAAAGAAATATAACCTATGTCATAAACTGATAAAACCGATACACACTTTTAACACCATAAAGTTGAGTTTCCATGTAAACCTTGTTAGTATTTAAGTACCACAATTGTAAAGTGGTGTACTTTATTTAAACATCTTGTTATAAACCTTTTTCGTACTCAAAAGAATTCACTGGCAGAATAAATTGTATAAATAAGAAACGATAACCATTATAGCTTCAGAAGACTGAAGCGCTGCCACCTTTTGCTATCCGCTGAGTGAAAACTAATTTCCGGCCGAGGCTACCCTTTGTTATAATAACATTTATTGTACGATTATTATTTAAAAAATTAATGAATTATTGAACAAATTAAATCAGTACGAACCTTTACTAACTGTCTTGTATTTATTTGAATGGTATTATGTATGTTATGTGCTTTAGCGGAGACTAGAATTCTTTGCGCTAATTTTATGTTGGCAACACGTCCCAACAACGAGCGAAAGTCGAGTTCCCGCCAATCAGCGAGGTAATTCGAATTATTCTTTACAGTATCCAGGAGACAATCTAACTGCGAAACTTTTAATTGTTTTACAAAAAACAATTTGGCGCCTTTCGGGAGTTAAAAAATACAACATAGGACAGGTAAGGACTTCGATACTGGTTATTCGTACGTTCGCTACGGACGCAGTCTGCGTGAGTTACGTTCCAGAGCGATGACGACTTGGCAAGACACAAGAGTACACATTACACTGTTACACGTTTACAATTAGACGGACGTCGTAAAGTTACAATATATGTAAAACATGAAAGCATTGATTTCTAAATTCAATAAAAATTTTAATAGCAAATAATTCTGATATTTTATTTTCATAATTTTATAATCATAACAAAATTACTTGTATGTAACTTCCTGTTATTTTTAAATCATTTTATAAGATAATTAGATGATATGTAAACATTCATAATATATTTAAATAATAAATAATAATGTACGATATTATTTTGAAAGATTGAAAGTAAGACGGCTTTCTTACTGTATAATTTAATAGCCTCTGGTGAGCTCTATAGCAGTGTAGCATGCAGAATTGCTAACAAGAAATAAATAATATTAAAATAACTTACCGTAATCTCACGACTGGGTTGATCCTGACACTCAGGCAGGATAGACTGGTTGGGAAGAGGAGAGGTTACATGCAAGGATTTCTACCTGCCGAGGAGTCCTGACTCGTGGATGGTGACACTAAGATGGGTGGCGTATGACAAAGGCTTCAGGTCCAGTGCATGAATGGACCCTACAAATGTCATAGTGCCAACTTCGGAAAAATGAAAATTGTTGACCGGTTCGATCCGAAATATCGAACACCGGCCCCCGTTGACCGCAATGGGTCAACCACCAACTACACCAAAAGACATGGCCAAAATACATTACAAAAAATTTGGCTTTTGGTGAACAGGAACACTCTCTGAAAATTACCCTCCAACATAGGAGGGGGTCACACGCAAACACAAGAAAATACAAACATACAGAAAAACATTAATTAGAAAACCATGCCGAATAACTCCGCCGCGGGCGCATCGAGCAGGCGAGCAATCTGAAAGGTTCGGGTAGAGCAGATACAACCCAACAACAAGCAATGAACAATGGCCCGCCAAACAATGTAAAACTCAGCAAATCAACTTAGTTAGTATTCCCTAGTTTTTTTACATTTTTTTCCTTTTTTATTTTTTTTGTTCCCTTTATTCCCCCCCTTTTTTTATCATTTTTTTTACTTATTTTTGTTGTTGTTGATTTGTTGAGCATCCATAACTCCCAATAAACTGGCACAACGCCATGCCAGAAACATTCCACAATGTAAAATTCACTGCGGACAACAGCTGGAAGGAATCACCTGTGAAATCCCAGAAAAGTGTCAAGTAAGTCCACAACACAATCATTGAAACTAATTCTGCTCACCCGAAAAACAAGACAAACCCAATCAAGAAGATATAGGCAACCTGGATAATTTAGGTCACCCCCACCTCTAAGAGCCACGAGGACAAGTGCTCAAACAATTCCACCCGGGGCTCCTGAGTGAGAAACGAAGAGACCTTGGTCTCCAAGGCAACATCTTGCACATCGTGATTCGGGCGATAATTAATAGGGGGCCAGTGCAGAGCATCAAGCTTTAACCAATCTGGCCCTGACCACCACAATGTCGACGACTGGAGGCTGGAGAGTGACGTACCTCTAGAGGCTAAATCAGCGGGGTTAGAAACACCATGAACTGAACATGACGCCAAGATTTAGTATCGGTCCACTTGGTAATGGCAGCCACCCGATTAGCAATAAACGTCTTCAATTTAAAAGTAGGCATATTCAGCCAATCCAAAACAATCGTCGAGTCCGTCCATAAGAAAACTTCGACTCAATTGAATACATGACGAGAATAAGCCAACATAATGACGAACAAGTTTAGCTAAAAGGTAAGCTCCCAACAACTCCAAACGTGGGATTGATAAAGTTTTAAGAGGTGCCACTTTAGTTTTAGAAGACACCAACGAAACCACCGGAGGACCAGAGTCAGTATAAATGGACATGTAGAGGACGGCCGCGTAACCCAACTGGGAAGCATCACAGAAGCCATGTAAGATAACCCTTTCAATATGCCCACCTTTAGGGAGGAATGGCCGAGAAATAGTTATTACCAAAAGATGATTCAGAGAGGACAGGAATTGACTCCAATAATCATTTAAGTCTTCACTTAGAGGAGCATCCCATTCCAAGCCCCTCAGCCCAGAGTTTTTCGAAAAAAGCCTTGGCCCTGAAAATCACTGGCGAAAGCCAACCACATGGGTCAAATAATTGTGCCATCTGGGATAACACGACACGTTTGGTAAATTGAACCTGAGCATTATTGCAACAGGCCAAAGGAGGAAATGAGAAGCAATCGGTTGAATGGTCCCAACTTAAACCCAGAATATCCTTATCCTTAGCAACGACGGAATCACTCGGAGCGGCTGATTCAGGTAGGCAGTCGGGTTGATTAGTACACCATTTTTTCAAATTGAACCCTCCTGACGACAACAACAGAATTAGTTCCTGTTGTAATTTGCAAAGCTCTGATTTTGAATCAGCACCAGCAGCAATATCATCAACAAAAATATTACGGCTAAGTACCACCGCTCCTGCAGGAAAATTAATTGCCTCATCCTGAGCCAGCCGCTGCAAGGTTCGCAACGCCTGAAAAGGGGCGGAAGCCAGCCCGTAAGTAACGGTACGCAAAGCGAAAACCCTTAGTGGGGCGGTAACCTCCTGACGCCATAAAATACACAGGTACGCCGAGTCATCAGGATGCATAGCAATTTGGCGATACATCTGTTCGATGTCGCACGTGAAAACATGGCTAAACCGCCGAAACAAAGTCAAAACGTCGGACAGTAAGGTCTGCAGCAACTTAGGGCCGACACATAACACGTCATTTAAGGAAATCCCAGAGGACATCTTCATGCTGGCGTCAAACACCACCCTTATTTTTGAAGTATCACCTCTATCTTTAAAGATACCATGATGAGGGATGAAATATTTTGGAAAATTGGGGTCAGACACCAACGACATATGCCCCTGAGCGACATAATCCGTTATAAATTGCACATACTGGCTCTTAAACTGACTGTTAGACGCAAATTTCCATTCTAACGCAAAAAACCGAGACATGGCTCCCTTAAGGGAATTTCCCAAAGTGTGAGAAGAGTTTTTGAAGAACGGCAAGCGCACCTGGTAACGACCCGACGGCAACCGACTTGTCGACTCCATGTAAAACCTTTCAGCAAAGTGATCCTCTTCAGATAATTGGTGGGGCACAGCTGGAGGCTCTTCGACCTCCCAAAACCGATGAACTTGCTCAAGTAGGTTTGTTGTATCCGTTGATAACGTTGTGACTGAAGGATAAAAGTGGTGGAAATGACAGTGAAGCTGATGTGCAGATACTAGATCCAAAGGAAGGCCAGTGAGACCACTAGCACAAGTCAATGCACAATTAAGTGAAATTGGGGCTCTACCCATAATCACAAACCCAAAACGTGTCCTAACTGCAACAGGCAAACCTGCACCCAAGGGAATAGTCTCTCCCAAAAGAATAGCCGCTACAATATCGGCTCCAAACAACGCATCAATTGGGGCAGCTACATCGAAGGTAGGGTCAGGTAACAAAAGGTCTTTTGTAGCCTGCTTAATTTCAGGCAACACCTGGAACCTAGGTGAGTCCGACGAAATCTTAGACAGAATTATGAAAGCATGGTTAGACGCCACAACCTCGCGTTTTAAAGTTTCCAAGGACAGATGGCACACCTTTTTTGCTTTGGTGGCAATATCACCTACCCCATTGACACTTATTGAAGCGTCAAAACAAGCGCACTTTAAGCGAGATGCACATGCTTCAGTTAAGAAAGAAGCATGGGACGCGCTATCCAGGATGGCCCTAACTACAATATAACCACCATTGGGAGACGACAAGACTGCTAGACATGTGGCTAACAGAACCCCTGCAGGATGGGGCAGAGACACGGTCAGAGTAGTGCTAGACAGATCAACTTGGTCAACAAGCGATGACCCCGAAGCTTTGAGTTCAGCTGTTTCAGAAATCTGTGAACGAGACGGAGACGGACGGGCATTTTTGAAATGAAGTAAAGTGTGGTGGTACTTAGAGCCACACGTTTTGCACCTATTTTTGCACCAGCCCGAATGTTTATGTTGGAGGCACGAAAGACAACATTTTTTATTTTTAAGACTTTGAAATCGAGCCCTAGGGTCCTTACTCAGCCACGCCGGACACTTGAGAAACACATGGGTCCGGGAATCGCAATGAAGGCAACGTGAACTAGATGCATCCCGTTGCGTAACCTCCGCAGATAACGTAGACATAGCAAGAGGAGTAGCCTTAGAAAAGGAAACCTTCTGGGTTTTCTGGTGGCTAGTGCTAGGAAGAGCAGGTAAAACCGATTCCAAAGATGCCTGTTCTTTCTGTTCCGCCATGGCGGTTAAAAATGTCATAATTTCTGTTAGGGCAGGGAGATTCTCTTTGTCCATAACAAATGCCTCAAAGCGTTCACGCAATGATAGATCCAGCCTTGACAAGACAAAAGACACATATATTGCTTGATATATATCAGCAATGTTTACAGCTGACAACGCTGAAAAGTTAGCATTGAAGCTGTCCACCAATTTTCTAATAGACGCAGCTGATCGCATCGAAGCTGCTGGTAACTGAAGCAGATTGGTACAATAAACCCGGGCGGCCAAACGAGGATTGTGATAACGACTTTTAAGAGTTGCCAGTGCAAGCGAATAACTATCGTCAACTATGGGAAGCGCGGCAACCTTCTTGTACGCCTCACCCTTAAGATGAGTCAGTAAATATAACAATTCTGCTTTGGAGTGAGGGCAGGACTTTCGTCCACTAATGTGGTGAACTTTGACCAAAACTCAGACCAACATTTGGCCTGGCCATCAAAACAAGGTAAAGAAAGCTTCGGCAACTCATGAACGAGAACACCTGAGTGCCCGCCACTTGCCAATGAAAACCGACCGGAACCAACCGGTATCTCTGGTTTAGTTAGTTTTGACGCTAAAATGCTACCCCGGACATAAATATCCTTAATTTGAGCTACCACCGAAAAAATGTGGTCCTCGTCGAATCCCTGGGGCAATGACTCGGCTGATAGGTAAGGATCTACCTTACCTAGAAGGTCCTGATATTCTTCGGACAACCTGGAGGCCAAAATACCGGCCTCATGCTGATCCATGGCTCTCAATTGCGGCAACCCTTCCAACCTATTTATTAAATGTTGCAACGCAAGTATTCCCACCGAAGTGGTCCGGTCAAAAGCTGCCAGCGACAATTTAGCAGGCATACTGAATTAAAAAATATCGCGCAACCGACAACCACCCTGAATGAGAAAATTAGAAATTGAACAATAATCACAAACAGACCTAGCCTAACAGTGATCGAGATAACTAGGCGTCTGACACAACTAGTTTTCATAAACAATACCGAGAAAGATAAATACAAAAGTAAATTAGTGCAAGGCAAAATACAACTTACACAATCCAACCGGCGAATAGTACCAAACACAATAAATTACATACTCAAAAAACACGCAACAAATTGATTTACACAGTGCAAAAGCACGACAAAAAAAACACATGTTGCACAAGATTACAGCACATATGGTGCAAAATAATGGTACACAAAAGTGCACCCAAAAAACATGTATAATACCAAATAGAATAAATACACACAAAAACACAGCAAAATACAATGTACAACAATTCACCAGTTACCGAAGCAAACACAATAACTTGGACACATTAAATGCAAAAATTGATTATCAACGCGGCGTGTATGGACAGGATATCGCATATGCAAAATATAAACCGCACCAAAAGGTAATAGTCAATGCCAAACAAAATTAACTATAAAGGCAGGCTATACTGAAACCCGGATAACCTAAAACCAAACCATTCCCTTTACGCCTGACAGTCGCAAACACGTAACGCGCAATTTCACGTGGAAAGCAGACCTTAACAGGACAGAAACAAACTTCACCAGACTTGACCCAGCAATCAAACGAATACCGACAAAACAAGGTGCAAAATTTTGAAACAATATTTGCCCACCTGGTCATGCACACGCGACGAAACTGTACACAACCAACAGCAATAACCACAAACTCGTAGTTCACATGCGTATTATACCAACGTGCTTCCGTGCGATAGCATGCAAATGACGAACATTCATGTAATTTAAAAATTAACGGCATGCAAAACAACCACGAGCAGGCACAAAAAACGAAACGGCACGGCACGTTGGTAATTAAAATAAAAATCGCGCAGCCAAAACTGGCCTATAACCCATTTACTCACTTGAACCACCAGCAGCAACATGCACAAAATTACGAAACACGTGCTCCCAGTCGTGACGGCAAGCAATTTAATTGAAAAAGCTAGCAACCTCATGAACCCTCTGGTAGTAATTAGATGTACGATATTATTTTGAAAGATTGAAAGTAAGACGGCTTTCTTACTGTATAATTTAATAGCCTCTGGTGAGCTCTATAGCAGTGTAGCATGCAGAATTGCTAACAAGAAATAAATAATATTAAAATAACTTACCGTAATCTCACGACTGGGTTGATCCTGACACTCAGGCAGGATAGACTGGTTGGGAAGAGGAGAGGTTACATGCAAGGATTTCTACCTGCCGAGGAGTCCCGACTCGTGGATGGTGACACTAAGATGGTTGGCGTACGACAAAGGCTTCAGGTCCAGTGCATGAATGGACCCTACAAACGTCATAGTGCCAACTTCGGAAAAATGAAAATTGTTGACCGGTTCGATCCGAAATAGCGAACAAATAAAATTAATTAATAAACTTGTGATTATTTTCATTCTGTTTTATCAAATAACTATTTTATATAAATTCACCAAGTTCAATTTTCTAATTATTTATAATTATAATTCAATAATACATGGAACATTTTATATTTATAATTAATTTTAAAAGATACGATAATTTTTACTAATGTACGATAATTTTATGACCCTGATACGATAGGCGCCCTTTTCTTGGCTGAGAACACTGATTTTGCCCGCGAGTTGTGGGCAAAATGCTAGTTAATAATAAGAAATAAAGGGCGCTGAAGAATATCTCGCCCGGGGCACCCGGATGTCTAAGGCCAGCGCTGGGAATAAGTGGGGAAGATGAGCAGATGATTGGAGCTATGACACCTCAACAGAATGGGTAAGAACACGAATTTCTGATTGCAGTGATAAGGCCTGGTTCAGTGATGATCTAGTGACGGGGCAGTGATGATCTAGTGACGGGGTGTCTGAGACAAATAAATTAATAAGTTTCTAGAACACCAAATTTGTTTAAAAAATATTAAAGTAATAATTCCTTCTACTGTATATATACATGACTGAAGGAATATTGTAACATCACAAAATGTTCCATACCAATATACTCATGAAAAATATAAAATTAGTTAAAGATTGTGGATTAATGGAAACTATTAAAAACGAAAAGAAAGAATGATATTAAATAAATCTATGAGCTATGAACAAATGAAGAATATTAGTAACAAATCATGAACAGATTATGACTAACAGACTATGACTTTGACAAAGACTAGTTACCCAAAAGGTTAGTTAAGTGAAAATATATAAGATATGACAATGAAAATATCATCAATGAATAATGTGTAAAATGATTTATATTTGAAAATAACATAAAGTCAGGTGATGAGCATGACAGTTGAGCCATGAAATAAGAATAGTTATTATAATGAATGAATCAAGATTAATGATCTTAATTATACGTATTGTAACACGACATAAGGTAGTGAAGATCCTATTGTATTTAATCATAAAATAAAAAGCTGAAGATACGAATAAGAGGCAAAAACTTATAAACTTAGAGATCGATAACCCAGTAACCCAAAAAATGACGAATGACTATTAAACTGACAATGACCTGACACAGTAGATCGGATAAATACCAAAGGAACCAAGAGACAATGAAGAAGCAGCCGAGACCTAAGAGCAATCCAATAATCCCAAATAATGACCAGTATATTGTAATTAAAATAATGAACTGATAATTGTAGTATACGAGATTTACCTAGGATAATAAGATTAATGGAAAGTAATAATGTCACATATATCCTGTTGATAAAAGAATGTACTTATAATATAAGGTAGGGAGCTAGAAACTAACCATACCCCAAACTAATAGTAATGATAATAGCCAAAGCCAATAAACGATGCTTTGAGCCAAACAAAAGCAATATTTAAGTAAGAACTAAAAGTGATCAGAGTGATTTGGAAGTAAATTAGTTATTCATGACCATAATCACACAGTGATATAAAATAATCAGACAAATCGTGTGAATAAACAAGTGAGTAAGTTAAAAATGTGTGTAAAATTAAATAAGTGGTGAAGTGCTAGGTATAGCATATAAGGGAACAAAGTGAGAGTGATAATAATTAAAGAAACCTTCTATGAAAGGAAAAGTGCAGTGGGGGTGTAGAATAAAATATTTTATAAGCAGACTGTAATAAACAGCTAAACAATTTTTGATAAAATGTACATTAGTAAGTAAGATTAAACTGATGGTGATATTATAAATTTAGATAACAGGATGTCAGAACTATATAATAAGGTAAGAATTAAGTTATTAGAATGAGTAGCAAATTAAGAAGGACAGACACTGTATTTAAGTGAAGGGATTAGTAGATAAGGCATATCGAGTAAGGCACAGTTCATCAATAGTATTATAAGATTTTTATTATTGTTCAAAAACCTACTAGAATGTAGTAAATTATAGGATAAGCAAGATAATAGTAGAAAAAAGAAAAGGTAGTTAAAAGTTATTTCAGGCTAGAACCTGACAAGGAATCTTTTTATAATAAGAATTAGAGTTAGGAATACTGATGTTTATTGTTTGTTTTGTTTATAAAATTGTATTAGAATTACCAGATATGTTATTAAGAAATGTTAGATGGGAGTAGAATAGAATCTAGGCTCTAGGCCGACTGTTGAATATAAATTTAGTAGTTCTGAGAACAGATAATTATCCAAAGTTAAGGCAGAATATACCAAATGGTTAAACCGAGTAAGTGAGTATTCCTAGTACCAAGATATATGAATAACAACTAATTTTGAATAAAATATATGTAAAATATAAATATGGAAAATAGTAAAAATGTAATTAGCTATTCAAAAGTGGGCATGAGGGATATCAAAATGATCATCATGAAAAATTAGGAAGAATGGTACTAATGTAATAACTCTAGCTATTAGTATAAGATAGGAATATTCATTTGAAGATATTTTGGTAAAATTAGACTAAAAAAGACGTTAAAACATAACAATGACTTAAGTTAATAACCAATGAAAATTAGCATAATTTATTAGGTAACCATAGCAACAAGAATTTTATTGCCAAAAAACCGTTAGATTTTCATCACTGTATTATTGACCAACGCCGAGGGTGGATCGAGCAGCTCTCGCACTAAAATTTTATTATTAAAGTAAATTTGAAATTAATTTAAACCAGACGGAGACAACAACAATAGTCCAGGGAATCCTGAACAAAATTTTGTTTAATAAAAAATTATTAACAAACCAGAATTATCTGAAGAAGACGGGAAGACGCAGTGAAGAAGAGAGACGACAACGTACACCAAATGAGGATCATTGGAACATCTTAATAGAAGAAGACGGACGATAACCGAAGGAATGCGAGGCCGGAGTCAGCGAGGAGAATCATCGAGACGAGAGGAATAAACTTCTGGAAAATATAAGAAGACTACATCCCAGGAGTAATCCGGAAGAAGAAGACGACCTCAGGATCTTCAGCAGGAAAACCGATGAGTATAAACATTATCCCATTATCGAAGTCACAATTTTTTGGTCAGACTTAATAAATGACTATTTCACTTCACTGATCACTATTCCGATTCAGAAATAAATGCTTTGTTAAATTCACTATTTAAACTTTAATCAATTAGCAACTATTGAAAGTAAAATATAATAAATAATTGACGAACCTTTTGATAAATAAATTTGATAAACGAAAACTAACCCAAAAAATTTCTTTACAAGTTTTCATTGGTAATTACTTAATTGAATATAATGAGATATTAATTTGTTTATGTAACTAGGATTAAGAATTGTTATAACTTTGTGTGTGTTAGCCGTAAGTATATATTTCTGTAGCCGAAAGGACTTTTTAACACCCCTGAGAAAAACCATATATAACTGTAAACTAACGTTAAAGACGCTTTGTATACAAACTGAGCAAGTACCAACCGAACAAGTGTAATAGCCGGTGCAGAAAACGAATGTATTGTATCATGAAGTAATTGAAATCTTCCAAAGAGTTAATAAACGTTCTCAATCTGCAATTCTGTATGTTTGATTCAATTAATTTATAATAACAACTAAGAATTATTGAAGTGAAAGCGTTAAAGCAAAACGCTAGCCGAGTCAACACTGCAGAAAGCCGTGCGCCAATCAGGTGGCGAGGCGGCAACATTTGAATGCAGCAGAGCGAAATACGGTTTACCCATAAATGATAAGAGAAGTTACATTTTGACATATATTAAACACAATTAACACTAAATAACACTAAAATACAAATTTTACAACCCACACAAACCTTCAATTACAAAGTGGCGCGCCAACTAGTAGGGCTAGAATAGTTAAGGAAACATATCTTTAAACTTTACAGATTCTAGCGGTGACTACGGAAATGGAACCGGCGAAACACGGGACGAGACTCCAGACGTTGCTACGCGAAAAGGAGGCGGAAGAGGAAGCAAGGAGATTAGAAAAGGAGATCGAGAAAGGTGCCAGAATGGAAGAAAAGGAAATAACTTCAGTGGAAGATGTGGAAGAATTATTAACCCCTATGGAAACGGATAAACCTACACAGCAGGAGGAAGCTGGGGAAAAACCTGATTGGAAACAGTTCAGGGAATTAATGAGTAGTATGAAGAAGAGTATGGAAAAAAATAATGAGAAGATGGAGAAGAAACTGGACAGAAACAAAGAGGAAATGAAGGAGGACAATAAAAAATTATTACAACAAAATAACGAAGAATTGGACAAGAAATTTGAGTCAATAAATGACAATTTCAAGAAAATGGACAAGAAGTTTGAAGATAATTCCAAGAAACAGAATGAAAAACTAGACAAGAAATTTGAATCATTAAATGAAACCCTGATACAGAAGTTGAAGGAGGAGAATAAATTGATTAGTGAGAAGATAGAGAGAAGTAATGAGAAAACCAGTGAAGCTTTGAGGCTGATGAAGGAAGACATCGAGACGCTGAATGATAAAATTGAATATAACCAAGATACATTACAGCAACAGTTGACAGAATACAGAGAAGAACTGAAACAAACTGTAATGGAAACGGAAGAGAAGATAGAGAAAACCAGCGAAGTAGTGATGCAAGTCCGAGAAGAAATTTTAATCAAGGTGAATGAAGTTGAAGGCGAAGGTAAGAGGAGGGTTGAAGGACTCCAAAAAGAAACCAACAACAAATTAGAACAAATACAAACCAGAGTAGAGAACTATAGCAGATTGGACGCGTCAGTAAGTGAAGTGAAGGACACCACAACCGCCCAAGAAGGGAAAATAGCTGAATTTAGGGCTAGAGAGCTACGCCTACAGGAGGAGATCAACGCATTGAAGGATCGACCAATCATGAGCTCACATGTACTATGTAGCGAAAATAGAGACGATAAATTTTAAAAATTATAAACGCAATCCAATTGAGTTTATAGAATGAGTAGAGGAGAACTTAGCCCGAACCAGAGAGACAAGGTGGACGATAATCAAGAGCATGATAGATGATATGTTCAAAGAAGTCCATGATAATTGGTGGACGGCGGTGAGACCAGACATAAATAATTTCAATGAGTTCAAAAAATTGTTCAAAGACAAATACTGGTCGGAGGCGACTCAGCACGTGGTGAGAAACAACATAAGCCACGGCCGATTCGACCCTTACCTAGGACAGTCACCAACCGCTTACTTTTTAGGTAAGGTAAGCATAGCGAGGAACCTCGAACCTAACATCCCGGAAGAATGCCTAGTGACGCAATTGGCATATCACTACGACGGGGAGATCACAAAAAGCCGTTTAAGTGGACGAATTAAAACTATTCAAGAGATGGCCGCATTATTGGGAGAGTACGAGCGGGAGAAACACTATGTCTTGAACAGACAGAAGAACACACCAAACTACAGGAATTATGACAACCGGAATCAACCAAGTGGGCCACAAGGAAACCACACCCCGGCCAATCATCCGCCAGCCACCCCCAATAATTATCGAGGGTTCAATAACCACAACAACAACAATAATTACCCAAGAAATTATAATCCGAATTACCCCAACAACAATAACAATGCAAACCATCCTTACAACAGGGGAAATAACCAAAATGGAGGTGGTTATAACAGACCAAATAATCAATACCACAACAATAACCAGTCGACACAGACTCAAACATACAGACGACGGGTAAACTATGTAAATGCAGAAGGTAGAAATGACGGGAGACGTAATTATAGAAGACCGAGGAGCCGGAGTGCCGAAGAGAACAGAAGGAATCGAGAACAAATAACTCGTATTGACCACTCGATCGAGAGGAGGCAAAACACGGAGAATAATCATCCCGTCAGAACAGAGGACCGCGCCGAAGGCAACGGCCAGCATTTAAACGAGCAGCGGCAGTGAGAATACCACAGGACCCGTCACTGATCCGATCTATTGGGTTAATAACTACACAGGCAGACGAGACGAATGACAACACTATTATAATAATTCAGAACCATTATCTGAAAAATATCCGAGAGGAGCTTATGGAAGAAAATTCCTCATTGATCAAGCACCCGGATAATGAAATTGCCTATGTTACCGCTAAGGTATATAATGTAAATGTAAAATTTATGATCGACACAGGCGCAAATGTGTCTTTAATTGATATAAACATGTACGACAAAATTCAAAAAGAGAGTAAGATCAGCTTACCCACGTTACCAATAAGTAACATTATTTTAATTGGAGCCACTGGGAGGCAAAATAAAACCATTAAGAGACAAGTATCTCTAGAAGTCATAAGTAATGGTGAGACACTGCCTATGATATTTTTAATTGCTCACAACTTGCCATTTGACATTCTAATTGGTTGTGACATATTGAGAAAGTACTCTGCAGTTATCGATATGGAATTATCAAAGGTAACCATGAAATATGAAGGCAGAGAATGGGTAGCTGAATTAACTGGCAGCAAGGGGGTCATACCAGTAAGTAAAATATACAGCATAAGAACAATTTGTGATTCACCAGACCGGAGGTGGGAAGTGAAGCCAGACAGTCAAGTAAATAATGACATTCTATGGCATCGGAAATTGGAGGAAATCCGACAATTCCGAGGAACCCAAGATGGGAATCCATTGACAGAGCAAGAGGTGGAGAAGTTAATAAGAATTTACAACAAGTACCGACATGTATTTTCCGACCAACCAGGAAAGGTACGGGGGTATCAATGCGAGTTGAAATTCAAAGAAGTGGCCAATTCAATAAAAAATCCTATCCCATAGTGTATGCAGCCAAGGAAGCAGTGCGCACAGAAATTAGTAAAATGATGGAGGAAGACATCATAGAATATAGTTGTTCGCAGTACACCAGTCCTATAGTTGCTGTTACGAAAAAGGATGGAAGAGTACGCTTGTGTCTCGACGCCCGAGAAATAAATAAAATACTGATCAACGACAGGACATCTCCTGGTGAGATTGAGGAGATCCTCAAGAAGTTCCATGGAACGCAATTTATCAGCACATGGGATACAGTCTGCGGGTACTGGCAAGTAGAACTGCACCCAGCCAGCCGAAAATACGTAGCGTTCATATTTGAAGGCAGGAACTACCAGTTCAAGCGACTACCTTTTGGGCTGGTAAACTCGGTAGCAATATTTGTTCGCTGCATGGACCAGATACTGGGTCCTGAAACTATGAGCTATACCACTGTATACGTCGATGATCTGCTGATCACTTCATCAAATTGGGAGGAGCATTGCATGAGAGTTGAAAAAGTGTTAGAAAAATTATCCATTAACAATGTGACGTTAAAGCTAGAGAAGTCTAAACTGATAGCAGCAGAAGTCCAATTCCTTGGATTCAACCTGTCACGACAAGGGATAACACCATCAACCGATAAAGTAGATGCCATTCAACGTTTTCCTACCCCTAAAAATAAGAAACAGTTACAGTCGTTTCTGGGCATCTGTAACTACTACAGAAAGTTCCAGCAAAATTATTCAGAGCTGACTACTAAACTATCACCACAGCTATCATCCAAAAACAAGTGGATGTGGGGCCCAGAACAGGAAACAATCTTCAACACTATCAAAAAACACTTCCTCGACACTATCATGTTAAACCATCCCGATTTCAATAGACCCTTTTACATGAACTGCGACGCAAGCGACATTACCTTGGGATCGGTGCTTTACCAAGAAGACAAAGATGGAAACCACCAAGTAATAAGCTTCGCCAGCCGAACATTAAACCAATGTGAGCGCAATTATCATGTAACCGAAAATGAACTGTTGAGTGTGGTCTTTTCTTGTGGAAAATTTCGGACTTACATTCTTGGATATCCTATCACCGTGCGCACCGACCATAAATCCATTTCCTTTTTGAAGAACTGCAAACTCAGCCATGGTCGATTAGCCAGATGGATTCTTGCTCTCCAAGAATATCACATCAACTGGGAGTATATCCCTGGTAGCAAAAACACAGCAGCTGATGTTCTATCACGAATTAACACAGAACAACAAACCTTCGATGGAGAAAAGGAGACCATTGTGAAGGTATTTAACATCATGAAAAATAACGCTGACCTAGAAGTGATAGTGAACAAAGTGATACAACACCAGAAAGAGGATACAAAATTAAATCAAATCCGAGAGAGACTAGATCGACAGGAAGAAAAAGCAACTCATTACTATTGTGTACACGAAGATATTTTGTTTGTTAAAACTAAACCCAACCAGAATACGTGGAAACTATTGATACCTAAAGAAACCGCAGCTGAGATCATAATGGAGTACCACCTCAGGTACGGACACATGGGAGCACTGAAGGTGACAAAAGCGTTAGAAGAGCACACATATCTGAAAGACATTAACCGGAGGGTAAGGAAGACCATAAAAAACTGTCACATATGCCAACTTGTTAAATGCAACAACGACAGGAAGGAAGGGGTAATGCAACCAATAACCTCTACAAATAAAATGGAACGAGTCTTCTTAGACATATGTGGACCTATGCCACGAAGTGGAGGTAGAAAGCAGCACAAATTCATAATCATTATTATGGACCATTACTCAAAATTTATTAAATTATACCCAATCAACCGTGCTACTACAAACAAGGTATTGAACGTTATCACACAGAGATACATTACTGAGGTGGGGAGTCCCACGAATATTATCACTGACCATGGTACTCAATTCCGAGGAAGACGATGGAAAGACACATTAATGGATCTGGGTATCCGAACATACAAGACTTCAATTTACCACCCGAACAGCAACCCAGCGGAAAGAGTGCTCCGTGAAGTTGGGAGGATTCTTCATACATACTGCCACGATCAGCAACGTAAGTGGAGCGAATACCTCGAAGCCACTGAAAATTTCATAAATCTCGCCTATCATGAATCCATTAAGGATACCCCTTACGCCATCATGTACGGAAAACCACCACCTCGAGCCATAGAAGAACTTGTCAATTTCCCCACCAATCCAATATACCAATTTGATAACGCCAGATTCTATAGTAAGATAGCGGAGCAAACAGAAAAGAAAAAGGCCAAATATCATAAAATGCAACCGAAGGCAATCCGGTACAATGAAGGAGAAAAGGTATTAATACGAAACCGAGAATTACCAAGTTCCAGAGAGGGAATCACAAAGAAATTACTGTTATTATACAATGGACCCTATCTCATATTGAAAGATAACAAAAATAATACCTATGTCATAAGTGAAATCACAACTAAAAAAATAAAAGGGACTTATAACCAGTCTTCTTTAAAAAAGTATTATGAACCAGTGTCAGAAAATTAAAGAGAATTTTGAAAGTAACAATTATCAAAATTCAAAATTAAATGTAAGCACAACTTACAAGAAGTATTTGATTGGAACTATTATTATTATAAATGAAAGGGAATTTAGAAGAAAGATAAGCTAAATTCAAAATAAAGTAAGGCCAAACTTACGACCAAGTGTGAAACAAAATGTGTAAACCCATGTAATTTGAAAAATATGTATGATGAAATATCATAAAAATTAATATAAAATAATAAAATGTTACACAAATAATGATGACGCTACATAACATCATTAACCAACCCTATCACAAAAGGGGATAAATAAAAATTAATGTTTCACAAAAGAAGAGACAAAACAATCAAATAAAAAATAACACTGACAGATTAACTGAACAATCAAACAAAAAATATAAGTGAGCCAGAAGCCAGCTACAATGTTAATTTTAAATGTCAATGAGCATTAAAGTGATGACAAATAAAATCACTACCATATAAAATAAGCTAATAAAACAATGCAAAATGCCTATTAAATATCGCCATAAGCTTAAACAAAGGAATCCAAATAAGTTATTGAAATGAAAAAGTCATGAAATGTATAAAAGAGAGAATAATTAATCCCAAAAGTGTTTTATTGTATTAATATTATGTGAGTCGGAAATGAACGACTATTATTATAATTATTATGAATATTATTATGTGATGATTTTATGTTGAGATACGTCCAACAATTATTTATGTTATTGAGCAGATAGGCAAGGCCTCTGAACTCAAAATGTGTATAAATGGATAGCACAGTAATAGAGCCACACGTGCCCTCTGGCTAGTACCAATTTATATGAAGGAGAGAGAAGAAAAATTTTAGGGAAATAGAACATAAAAGGGAATAATAAAGAAAGAAAATAATACCAATTATCATATTACGAACCATGACTTAATAAAGAATGAATACAGAAGAAGTAGCGATGGACGAATTCCTTATAATAACAACTTGATAAAATAAACTATATTGATGATTTCAGAAAAAATATAATAATCTTTGTTTCGAAATAATCAATTTTGGTGGCGATGCATTATGTAACACGACATAAGGTAGTGAAGATCCTATTGTATTTAATCATAAAATAAAAAGCTGAAGATACGAATAAGAGGCAAAAACTTATAAACTTAGAGATCGATAACCCAGTAACCCAAAAAATGACGAATGACTATTAAACTGACAATGACCTGACACAGTAGATCGGATAAATACCAAAGGAACCAAGAGACAATGAAGAAGCAGCCGAGACCTAAGTGCAATCGAATAATCCCAAATAATGACCAGTATATTGTAATAAAAATAATGAACTGATAATTGTAGTATACGAGATTTACCTAGGATAATAAGATTAATGGAAAGTAATAATGTCACATATATCCTGTTGATAAAAGAATGTACTTATAATATAAGGTAAGGAGCTAGAAACTAACCATACCCCAAACTAATAGTAATGATAATAGCCAAAGCCAATAAACGATGCTTTGAGCCAAACAAAAGCAATATTTAAGTAAGAACTAAAAGTGATCAGAGTGATTTGGAAGTAAATTAGTTATTCATGACCATAATCACACAGTGATATAAAATAATCAGACAAATCGTGTGAATAAACAAGTGAGTAAGTTAAAAATGTGTGTAAAATTAAATAAGTGGTGAAGTGCTAGGTATAGCATATAAGGGAACAAAGTGAGAGTGATAATAATTAAAGAAACCTTCTATGAAAGGAAAAGTGCAGTGGGGGTGTAGAATAAAATATTTTATAAGCAGACTGTAATAAACAGCTAAACAATTTTTGATAAAATGTAGAACTATATAATAAGGTAAGAATTAAGTTATTAGAATGAGTAGCAAATTAAGAAGGACAGACACTGTATTTAAGTGAAGGGATTAGTAGATAAGGCATATCGAGTAAGGCACAGTTTATCAATAGTATTATAAGATTTTTATTATTGTTCAAAAACCTACTAGAATGTAGTAAATTATAGGATAAGCAAGATAATAGTAGAAAAAAGAAAAGGTAGTTAAAAGTTATTTCAGGCTAGAACCTGACAAGGAATCTTTTTATAATAAGAATTAGAGTTAGGAATACTGATGTTTATTGTTTGTTTTGTTTATAAAATTGTATTAGAATTACCAGATATGGTATTAAGAAATGTTAGATGGGAGTAGAATAGAATCTAGGCTCTAGGCCAACTGTTGAATATAAATTTAGTAGTTCTGAGAACAGATAATTATCCAAAGTTAAGGCAGAATATACCAAATGGTTAAACCGAGTAAGTGAGTATTCCTAGTACCAAGATATATGAATAACAACTAATTTTGAATAAAATATATGTAAAATATAAATATGGAAAATAGTAAAAATGTAATTAGCTATTCAAAAGTGGGCATGAGGGATATCAAAATGATCATCATGAAAAATTAGGAAGAATGGTACTAATGTAATAACTCTAGCTATTAGTATAAGATAGGAATCTTCATTTGAAGATATTTTGGTAAAATTAGACTAAAAAAGACGTTAAAACATAACAATGACTTAAGTTAATAACCAATGAAAATTAGCATAATTTATTAGGTAACCATAGCAACAAGAATTTTATTGCCAAAAAACCGTTAGATTTTCATCACTGTATTATTGACCAACGCCGAGGGTGGATCGAGCAGCTCTCGCACTAAAATTTTATTATTAAAGTAAATTTGAAATTAATTTAAACCAGACGGAGACAACAACAATAGTCCAGGGAATCCTGAACAAAATTTTGTTTAATAAAAAATTATTAACAAACCAGAATTATCTGAAGAAGACGGGAAGACACAGTGAAGAAGAGAGACGACAACGTACACCAAATGAGGATCATTGGAACATCTTAATAGAAGAAGACGGACGATAACCGAAGGAATGCGAGGCCGGAGTCAGCGAGGAGAATCATCGAGACGAGAGGAATAAACTTCTGGAAAATATAAGAAGACGACATCCCAGGAGTAATCCGGAAGAAGAAGACGACCTCAGGATCTTCAGCAGGAAAACCGATGAGTATAAACATTATCCCATTATCGAAGTCACAATTTTTTGGTCAGAATTAATAACTAACTATTTCACTTCACTGATCACTATTCCGATTCAGAAATAAATGCTTTGTTAAATTCACTATTTAAACTTTAATCAATTAGCAATTACTGAAAGTAAAATATAATAAATAATTGACGAACCTTTTGATAAATAAATTTGATAAACGAAAACTAACCCAAAAAATTTCTTTACAAGTTTTCATTGGTAATTACTTAATTGAATATAATGAGATATTAATTTGTTTATGTAACTAGGATTAAGAATTGTTATAACTTTGTGTGTGTTAGCCGTAAGTATATATTTCTGTAGCCGAAAGGACTTTTTAACACCCCTGAGGAAAACCATATATAACTGTAAACTAACGTTAAAGACGCTTTGTATACAAACTGAGCAAGTACCAACCGAACAAGTGTAATAGCCGGTGCAGAAAACGAATGTATTGTATCATGAAGTAATTGAAATCTTCCAAAGAGTTAATAAACGTTCTCAATCTGCAATTCTGTATGTTTGATTCAATTAATTTATAATAACAACTAAGAATTATTGAAGTGAAAGCGTTAAAGCAAAACGCTAGCCGAGTCAACACTGCAGAAAGCCGTGCGCCAAACAGGTGGCGAGGCGGCAACATTTGAATGCAGCAGAGCGAAATACGGTTTACCCGTAAATGATAAGAGAAGTTACATTTTGACATATATTAAACACAATTAACACTAAATAACACTAAAATACAAATTTTACAACCCACACAAACCTTCTATTACAGTATTAAATGAAATAATTGATAAACAATGACAATTAAAAATAGAAAGTAAGATTAATCAAGAATAACTAAGAATTAATAACCTAACCTTCAAGGAAGGGTAGGCCAAAGCGGCATAATCACTGATTAAAGAAAACATGCTGAACGTATAGATGTTATATTGTCTATGAATAAATAACATATAAAGAGACAAGTAATGTGAAGAACGTTGTGTTCTAAGAATATTGTAAACATGTGAATTTTATGAAACTATGTATTAGAGTATGAGATGAAGGGAACCTAATTGTGAATCATAAATAATAAGACAGTTACAAAAGAGAAAGTAAAGTAGATCAAATTGTAATAAAAAGTATGGTAATAGAATTGACTAATGACTAAGAGTAAGATACCAACTAATATTATTGTATTTGAGCAGAGAAAAAAAATATGATTAGTCAGGAATCTGTGCCAGACAGCAAAATGCCTATACTAAATAGAAGAATGATGCCATAATAAGTCATAAAACATATGACAATCCATAAACAATGTATAAAGAAGGGATTGATGTAAACAAGTTAAGATATAATTAATATTAAAGTGAAAGTAAAAACATCAGAAAGTATTATAAAATAGACAGACATTTGGACTACAGAGCCATGACTATACTGTGTATAGTAAATTTACTGAATGGTAAAATATAAAGGGTGTTATATCACCAAACATGTAACAAAAGACGATAACATGTATTAGTTTTAAGCATAAATTGTTTTAAAGTAGAATAGTAACGCCATTTGATGTAATAAGGCAAATTAGTTAAAAGAATCACCAATGTTAAGCTGAGTACAGCATTTTAGTTTTGTAATAAATTAAGGCTTATAATTTTATTGAATGTTATTAAAAATAATTATTAATTAAATACTATCATAAACACAAGAAAATAAACTACAAATTGTAGCAAACAACACTAATTGTAAAACCATGCATTGGCATAGGCCATCATTAAGATTTGTTTTATTAATTAATAATGTATCAAAACTGGTCGCTATTGGACTTAAATTAACCAGCAGTAAACAAGCAATACGATGCTAATAAAATAATCACCATTGTAATGACATAATGATGACCGCATCATGATGTAATGTTACATGACCCATTACATCATTTTCTACCAATCAAAAATTATGTTCAGAATTGAATTCGGCACCAACCACTGGGACTATAAATACGACGACGCACAGAGCGCCAACAACAGTTTTTTTAATTTCTTTCGGACTATTCAGAAGCAAGATCCACGCCACTCCATATCAAAATTATAACCTAAAAGTAATTATCAGCAGCAGAAATAGTGAGGTTTACCTAAAGCTAAAGGTAAACAAGTACACAGTTTAAGTAAATACGGAAGCAAGTGAAGTCATCGAATAACAGTATAATTTAAATCAGCAGTGCGGACCAGTACGTAACGAGGTTAGGTGTGCGAGTAAACAAAGTCGGCACATTGAATGCGTATTATGTGTTATTAGTGAACAGTGGAAGTTTCATGGGCAATTAAGTGAGATCGAAAGTGAAGTGAAAATAATCAACAAGAATTATTAACAAAGGAGTAGAGTAAAAATAAATGAACATAATTATATTATTATTGTAAGAACTACATTCACTTGTATACACCTATGTACTGCATCATCATACAATAACATCACCACAAATAATTATTGTGAACACTTTTTTTTTTAATTATAAATTAATTGATTTCCATGCTGGGAATGGTAATTATACTTAACCGTAATTAACCTCAAAGTTCAGCAAAGACCATGGGCGCCCATACAAAATTTTCCGGGGGGGGGGGGCAAAACCAGGGGGTTTGGGGGTATGGAATGACAGGGGTCTTGGACTTTGTAAAAAAGTAAAACAAGAAAACCAATAAAAGAAATATTATAAGACAAAATTATACATCGTGTGTTTCAATAACTTTCTGAAAATAATGTATATATTTACAGAATTCTAAAATATCAGATATTTTTTCCTTTCAATGATACGAAGAACATCTGTCACAAGTAGGAAAGTCAAAAGGATTTACAAATAATGCCTGTCAACAAAGTTATCTAAAAATAGTTACAGAAAATAAGTAGGAATCAAGAAGAAAAAAGGAAATATATAATCAAATGTAAACAGCAACAGCGTGAATAATCCCAAGAGTGTTTTTTATCAGTCGCCAATCGACTACTTGTAAGATTTTTTTATATAATGAATTGTCTGTAGAAATGTTCCAGCAATCATTTACCTGAGCAGACGATAAAGCAGTTCCTCTGGACTCAGAAGATGTAGGGATGGACAGAGGTGTAATGGACCCAAAAGTGGCCACCCGAACTGAACCACCGCACAGGATAGGGAAAAAATGTTAGGGAAATTAAATATTTAAGGGATAACAAACCAGCTAAGAAGAATGATATCAGATTCCAGAAGTATGAAGGAAGAAAACAGAAGGAAGATAGCAGACAGAAGCTCAATTGAGCAAGGACAGGTACAGAACTAAATAGAAATATGAGAGTGTTAAGCGAGTTTTTATTGACTATTGTGACCAGTCCTCATCAAGTGATGTTCGAAAAAACCACCACCACGAGAAATAATATCATTAGTAAATTTTCCTACAGGAGAGACAGTAGAGTATAGTATAATAAAATGGAAATGCATAATAGGTTGCTTCATAAAGCTGAACTTTTGTATAAAAAAGAAACCAGTAAGAAGAAAAGAATTATTCCATATAAAGAAGGGGATAAAGTACTAATTAAAAATAGACAACTACCTAGTTCTATAGAGGGTATAGCAAGGAAATTTACTCTTACTTTATACTGGGCCACACCTAGTAACCCAGGTGAAGAGAAATAATACCTATGAAATCAAGTCAATTACCAATAACAAAATAAAAGGTATATATAACCAAACAGAGATGAAAATATATTATGAAGAATGATAAAAGAATGTGAATGATTAGGAATCAAACAATTAATTTTAATAATGAAATAAAAATAAATATGTTCTAGTGGGGGAGCTTTATTTAACATTACATAATCAGTGCTCAATACTGATAAAAATAAAGAAGTATTTGTAAAATAATAATAATAAAAAAGTCAGTAGTTACCCATTCCAAAAATCAGAAATGAGGGATTAAGTATCATGCTATGAAAACATTTGTACCATAAAACACTTTAGCAATTAAAAAACAATGTACTAAGTGTTACCATAAAAGTGCGGTGTGTACAAAGTGCAACGTAGTATGATATGTGTAAATTTTAAAAACTGAAAAGGACATCAATCACAAATAGTGAAGATGCAGGACTATAGTAATAAACTATAAATTTAGTAATAAGTTGTAGTTTTGTTTTGTTAGGCCACAAAGGCAATATCAATGTAATTAAAAGATTATTTTGTTTATGTTTGAAGGATCCAGGGTTATATAAGAAATTAATAATTGCTAATTAGAATAAAGTAAAGAGATGGTAGAAAATAAAAATAGTGCCTAGAGCAATAATACATTTACAGAAGTATAAGTCAGAAATAAACCAAGTTAAAAACCACTAAATTATAAAATACAAGTATCTAAGTTCATGTAAAGATGTGAAGAAAAACATAGTATAAATTAAATGTAATTATAGTTAAACATTATAAAGGGTATTTTTCCTAAAAAAGGGAAGAACTAATAATAATTAATACTAGCCTATTTACTAAAACTGTACCTAGGTTAGCCAATAAAAACTCATCAATTTCTTGGTTACTAAGAGTAACCGGATTAACAAAAATTGTAATTGTTAAATTGGATTTCAAGACAGTAGATGACCAAAAATAATGTCCAGCAAATTTTAAAAAATAAGTAACTACAATTCGGAAAAAACACTATTCTAAATTAATGAAACGATTCAGCACAAGCCGTTGCAAGCAATCTGAGACATCCGTTGAACCACAATAATTAATGCAAGAAAATCGAAGAACACTGAAAATTCTTCCAACCATCTGATGGCCTGAAAATTTTTGACCATCACTACTTGGGTGAGAACGCCTACCTTAATAAACTAAAAAATTACACATCACCAACAAGTAACGAACGCTATAAACAGTACAACAACTTTCAATTTATAAGAAAACTTAGTGTGAACATTATAAACTTTATTTACTTAACCAAAAACAGGCAAAACGTGGGTTCATTATAAATCTACTGCAGCCATCTTTATTTTCGTGCTTTCTGTATGAATACGTAATCTGCGCTCTGGCGTTTAAAAAACGAACTTGTTGAATCAGACTTTAAGAAAACAAATATTAATTATTGTAAAGTATGATACTATTAATTAAGCATTTCTGACTTTCTTATAACTCAAAGAATCCCCAAATAACCCTGAGATACAAAATTTATTAATTTTAATAGTAACTGTAATTGAATATATCTGTTGTGTTATATAAGAAAAACCGAATATCGAAAAATGTTGTGATTTTTGAAAATAATCGATTTGTAAACCGATGAATTGGAGGTAATAATTTCCAGAAAAAAAAAACAAATTCAATCAATAAATATCTTTCTTTTAGGTAACTGACTTTATATTATTTCTTGTAGATAGCAGCTTTGTTACAGGAAACAGGTGAATAGCAGAGAAGAGTAAGAAAGTTAGCTCCGACATCAGAACTTATGAAGTACTACGGACAACATAACCTGTAATTGGTTAGCAAATTGAAAACAGCTGATGCAACGCGCGTCTCTCTCTCTCTCTCTCTCTCTCTCTCTCTCTCTCTCTCTCTCTCTCTCTTACCCTTTTACAAACAACTGAATAGTAATACCTGTAAGAAGATATAATCCATAATAAAGAATACCGTGGTTTATTTGTCAATACTAAAGAATTACATACACCAAAATAAAAATAAATAACACTATCAGAGTATAAAAAAGACGTAACAAATCAAATCTAGACGACGGATAAGCCGGCAAGAGAGGAGAAGACATTACAAAATGACGCTAACAACATAGGGCTAAACTAACGTAATTATTATACTGTAAAGGTCTCAATCAAATAGACGCGGAGACGTTACGCGGTACAGAATTGTGGGTTAAAAAATAATAATTTAAATCAGTCTTAATTCAAAGCAGTCAGTGTTCACCTTTGTGGAACCTCGTTTTAATCAACTATACATGCAACATTATTGCAAAACACCACGTCTGTGTTTGTCTTTGCATCAACTAGTCTAGACATATTACGTAACCGCTGGCAACTCATGCTGCCGTGAATCACGGAAAACTCCAGTTTCAACAGGCAGAAAAATATAAGTGTTCCCGGGCTGAGCGTCGGGAGTTACGTCGGCCAATCAGAGAAGGCGAAATCAAAAACACGTATGTTGGCGCGCAGCTTAGCCAACGCCTAACAAGGCAGTTTTGCATCAGGCGGTCATATAGTCGTCAACTAATAGCGGAGTGGTTAACTAACAGCAGAGCGTTAGCAAGTCAGCGGTGGCCTCGGGCGTGTAAGATGGGCCGAAAACATCGTCGGCCTATCTAGTAAAGTGACTGATAACTGTACGAACAATTAGCGCGGTCATAAAAACTAAACTAGTGCACGAGCAAATCCTGTTGGCCGACAACAGTAGTGAGTTAAATGTGACAACACCTTTATAAAACATATCACCAAGACTTTAAGTGATGATCGTAAAAACATTCGGACATTTATCGCTTGTTATCGGAGTGTAGAAATCAACGGGGCCTGGACCATGGAACGAAGCCTACGTGAAGGATGAGTACCTATATAACACACTTTCTAAATTAAACTATCAACCGTATGAATACCAGTGCACAGAACTCAATAAATCATTAACGAGATCTCAATTTTAAGGGGCTGAAGTATATCTTTATACAAGAGGGAGCGAATGCAATGTTTTACAATAATAAGTAAATCAGCAAAGTACTGGTTTAGTAATCATTCAAATTACTAGTAATAGTTTTGTAAAAAAATAGAAGTTGTAAGAGTTGTTTATTCTGTCAATCTTATACCAATAACCTGGTGAGTTATTGCTGTTTAACTAAAAAATAAAACTTTTAATCGATGTATTCGTTTAATACACAAGAAATGAAGAGAATTTGAGACGTTATTATATAGGTGTATTTTGAACATAATTTCATTCAATAAAAGTGAAAGAATTTGTTTTAGTCAGCATAAATTGTGTTAATATCATTTCGCATTTAAACCCAGATAGCCCCTCTGCAACTAATTTCGTCTATACGACCCTGGATCAAAACCTGAAGGTACGTAAGTTTTTATAAACGTGGAAATCATATTAACGTAAGAAAATTGTATAGTAACAGTGACGCCCGAATTAGGGACTTGAGTATATTAATTTGCTATAAATTTGTATAGTTACAATGGCGCCCGAACAGGGACGATTTGTATGATTATTTATAATCATACAAATTAGACCTAATTAAGTTGCAGAGAAGGATTATTTGGGAGTGAGGGCGGTTTTGTAGGGTAGGAAGGAGTAAAGTAAAACTATAAGTTGAAGTCAAAGTGTGTATAATTGTATGTGTAAGCCATAATAATATCAAAAATGAGAATACAGAGAATCAAATAAATGTAACTGGCGTTAATGAGTCAGAAATCCAAGCTTTGACCAAATCAACAGTCATGAGCGAGTTGGAGGTTCATTCAACTCCAATCGTAGTTCAAAACAGAGAATTAAACGAGTCAGCTGTTATAGATGACTCTGGGATTCAGTTAACCCCAACTTCAATTAATAAAAATAAACAATTTGACAATAATGATATGATGAGTATGAGGCAGTTGCTTTTAGAGCAACAGAATAAAATGTTTAATGATAATAATAAGAAATTGGATGCATTACATAATCGTTTTGACAATAGCGATGAAAGATTTGATACTAAATTTAATGAAATAAAGGGGGAAATGAAACAACAAAATATTAATATTAATGAAATAAATGAAAAAGTGACCAAGTCACAAAAGAATATCGATGATAAATTAAACGAAATGAATACTAAATTGATGCAACAGTTAGATAAGCTGGGGAGGAATATTGAAAATAATGAAGGTATAGACAATAAGGTAAGTGATGACTGTAAAACAAGTGATAATTATAATGGTGAGATAATAATGAATAATAATCAGGTGATGAATTACAAGGTAGGTGGCGGTGTTAAAACAAGTAACGATTATAATGGGAGTGAAATAATATTGAATCAAGATATTGGTGATACATTAAGTAATAGTGGTGATAATGAGAATGGAATGAGAGTTGAGGTTAATCAAGGATTGCTAGTTAGTGTTTATGACTTAGAAAGGGAGTATAGAGATAGGTTAAACGTAGAGGGTGAACAGAGGGCAAATTTCTCTTGTGGTATATGTGAAGGAAAGGCTTCACAAGTGGTGTTGGAGGACAAAGGTTCCTCGAGAGTGTTTGTGGGAGACAAATGGTCTCCAAAATGTCCCTTGAATTTTTGTGGTTTACCTGGTAAAGCCAGGATGGGTTTACATAATGTAGTATTGCCCTCTGTGTGGAGTGAAAATGTGAATTTGGGTTGGGAAAGTGATTATAAAGAGAGCAATAGAATGACAGAGGTGTTTAATGTAAAGAAAGGTTATACAGAATTTATAGAGAGAATTAGTAATATTAAATATATACCTTATAAAGTAAACAGTGCAGTAGTAAATAATGATTATATTGATGATGATGATAAACGCTTACCTGGTGGGATAATTAGTGTACTCGTAGTAGCAGATAATTACGATGATGATGTAACTCATCTGGGTTTAACAATAAATACTAATGGAGACTGGACAACAAATAATTGTAAACTTGGCTTATGATAAAATAATAATGGTGGATAAACCTGGGAATTATTATAATGGTATAACGGATAAAAGGGATTTAAATGGTTATCACACAAATGGTGTAATGTTTAATTTTACTTTAACGATTTTTGTTTACCTTACATACTAACACACAGGTATGTTTACCTTTGAATTTCAGACGCCATTTTGCGTACTGCCAACTGCAAAATTTTGTAACTTACCAGGGTTCTGATCAGCGAACCGGGAGAGCAGAATAGGATTATTTAGTAAATAAATTAATTATTTGTTCACAAAAACTATTACCTTTTATTGCTTTCATCACAATTATACATTGAATTCTCCCTTCAAAACACAAAGCGACCGTTATTGGTTCATTCATGAACCATCAATCTAGCATGATTATTACATTTTTTCTTTTATTAATAAACGTAGATATAACTGACAATTAGATTATTTAATTAATTAACCCACAAACCAGCACTTCTATGTTAGCATACTTTTCACCCACACACGCACACGCAAATACCCCATACCCTTAGAGATCTCTTTTTTATTTTAAAGTAATATAATAATGATAATATTTTGGTTTAGCTCTTACTAAAATTTTGTTCAACCCTCATTTTGTTACTCATCTGAATTTTGTCCACATAGTCTTTACGTAATTGGCTTCATTTCGCATCTTCTTTTCCACTTTTTGTTCACCACTTTTATCGAAATTGTTAATTAAAAACGCAACTGTCACTTCCTTTTAATTAATAATATACCTGTTGTAAATTTACATGTTTTGCTGTTACGGGTGCCCGTAAATTTGTTTCGTAACTTATATTTGTGACCGGCCGGCACTAAGAGTAGATTTGTGAACTGCACTATTTTCTGAGGCGGTCGGGGGGTCAAGTGACCAAATCTTATTGTTTTATTAGTATTACTACGCCAATTTGTGAGGTTGGGCTGAACACACCTCACATTCCAGCGTGACGTATTGGACTGACGTAACATCGTATGATTCTGAGTTACATAATTTGCAAGTCCTGTGGCTAAAAATAACTGTTCTGCTTGCGTCTGGAGCTGACCTTGACACAAATCCACTCAATGTCTGTTGCATCATTTTAAAACTTCACAATTATGATTTGTACTTTGTAATTATAAATCAAATTTATGTTTATTTTCCCCATAATTATTATTTATATTTTCATGTTTCCCAAAATTACCCCAGGTAGGCCTAAATGTCCAGTTACAATGGTAATCATAAAATGTATGTAAATAAAAATGAATTGTGCAATGTGGGCATCAGACTAATTTTCGATGACGGTGGTTAGATAAATAGTGAATGAACATTTAATTATTTGGGTCAATGGTATAATTATTTGGCTGATTTAGGTAATGAAGTGTAGTAAACAATAACGGGATATGACAAAAATTTATAAATAAATGTGTATTGGTGTTAAATGTATTGTTGTAACAGGACATTTTGGCCTACCTGGGGTAAAATAAATAAATTTGTATTTTCATAAAAGCAAACAGCATTTTTTACAATGTAATAATAATAATTTGGGAAATGTATACATAAATTGATCGGAAGGTAAATTTTGTTGGTAGTGAAGTTGGCAGTAGTGATGGTGAATTTATGCATAATATTATAAAGACGCAGAAAACAACCAGCGAAAATGTGTCAAGGTCAGCTCCAATGACTTGCAAACGGTAAACAGAATTATGTAACAGAACATCGGACCATATGACGTCAATGTATACGTAACGCTGGAATTCAGGCGTGGTAGCCTATCCTACAGGCCGAACTACTTCTGGCGTAGTGATACAAAACCAGAACAATAAGATTTGGTCATGTAACCGCGGCCACTTTACAAAATAGTGCCGTTTGTCTCATCCCAGTCTAAATTCAACACTCGCGCGAGTGAGAAGTACAAAGTTCCGGAACATAAATCGCGGGCGCCCGCAACCTATAAAATGTGAATAACATGTATAAAATGTAAATTAAACACTTAAACGGTCAATACCGTTATTATAGTACATCAAAATGTGAAATAAGTAATACAAACTCAATAGAACCAGTAAATTCAGTGAAAACAGCTAGCTATGTTGTGCGGGTAACATCTTCAGGACTCAATGAACAGCTAAGTAACATATCAGGATAAAACGAAACTTACAATGAAAATTTAAATATTCAATATTTTAATAGACTGAAATAAATTTTTTCAACATAAAATGAGATCTCTAAAGGCCTAAGTAACTGTGTGTGTGTTCCCCTAGTAAATTTATTTTAAGAGCTTGTTATTGTATTGTGAGTAAGTAAATTCGTATACAAGAGATTCAAGGTAGAAATAATTATTATTCATTAACAAGTTTTGTCATTAACATGATTGTATTTTAAATGTATTAACCGGGGTAAAGAGGGAGAAAAGAATAATTTGTTTATGATGAAATTTAAATACTTTAGTAACCAATAAAATTTAAATCATGGGGAACAAATAAAGTTTTTCGTTATTTCTACAACCATTTCTGCTCTTGAGTTCGCCGAAAAGAACCCGAATTGGTAAGTACACATCTTTTGTTTCTTGTAATTAATAATACAAGATGGCGCCCGATATCAAAAGTAATTAAGTTTTAATTATCAGTAGTAAAAGTGATAATTACTAGGTTATACTAGGTATAAGTGTATACTAGGTTCTATTGCTGGTAGGTGTATTGTTTATTTTGTATGATCAATGTTTACAGTCATGATGATGTTGATAACAATAATAATTGATGAATAATTGCTATAAATAAATTTTGTTCTGGAATAAAATAAATAAAAGATGTAATTAAATTTAGTTAACTTTTGGGAACAATATAATGAAGTAACGTAGTGTTGTGATTATAATGTAGTTAAAATTCATGTGAGAGGATTTTATTAATGTAGAATCATTTTGAATATAATGTAATTAAAGAAACTTAAACTGTTTTGAAAAAATGAGGTAATGAAATTAAATTTGAGTTGGAATTAAATGTGAACGCCAGTAATGAATTTAAATTTATTTTGATTTGAGTTTTGATTTGAATTGTAACATAAATGGTAATTGATTAAAACGTAAAGACTAACATACATATTTAAATTGAAAACTGAAGGAAACGTTTGTGTTGATGTGATTAGGAATGTTTGGGCTGAGTTAGTGTTTGCAAAACAGGTATAAATAATAAACCTGTATTAAATGTGTAACAGTAGATTCCTCGTTTAAGTGCGGTCATGACCTCACCGGATCATGACCGTGAAAGTAGTTAATTATAGCAAATCATAAATTTTAATTGTTATAACCGGCTTATGGTTTGTTAAATTTAGTTTGGGGGGGGGAATCATAAAATTTAGTATTTTTAGGGGAATCTACCAATTTTTGGAACAGGGCTATTTTCACCCTTATAGGGGTGGTAGTCCATTAGGGGTGTATTAATCATGATTAGTAGGCAGGTATACTGAATTTTGTTGTAACGCCGAAGCAAGGATGGGGGTGGAATAAAAGAAAAAATGTCCACCCCTTCCGCATCAGTCCTTGTGGAAGCAACTGGACGCTACAGTCCACAGGGGGTCATAGTGAGTGTGGATGGGGGGCGACCAAGTTACAGGCCACGAGGGAGATGTGGTTTACGGCTAGGATGAGGCCGGCGATGGCCAAGAAGCCTAGTGCAGAACACAGTAAACTGTAACGGGTATCAGGGGTTAAGGGATTTGGGGTGTTGTAAAAAAAAAAACTACGTTAAGGATAAGTTATTCTTGAGGGTGCAATCTGTATTTTATAGTAAGATTGCCATGATTTATTTGTATTATTATGTAATCAATGTATAATTTTGTGGGGAATAATGTTTTGTTAAGGGAGAAAAGTACTAATATTTAATTTGTATGGAATTTATATGCCTTAGATGTAAGTATACAGTAAATTTATATTGCCATGTGGACATTGTATTTTAGGTAGGCCAGTTACAGGGCTGTTTGAGACTAATGAAAAACGTTTATGATGAATTAAAATTGTTGTGACAGTGCCGGGGTGTGGACTTAAATAAATGGAGTTGGGTTAACGGATGGAAAATGTAATAAATTTGAATTATTTATTTTTGACTTGCAGTAAATAAGGTGGTAATGTTTTGTTTGTAATTCAATGTAAACATGGTAATGTTTATTTGGAATGTTTATTATGTTGTATCCTGCTTATGTAACTGTATCTGAATGTAGAACAGCTGTAAATTATTCCTCAGGCTTTCACGGCCGGTGTCAGATGAATTGTTCATAATATCCGGGCTGTTTGGCCGTGGTCCATGGTTTATAACAAAACCAAAGGTTTCGGCAGCTCCACTGGCTGCCATCATCAGTGGTATAAAAATCCTGCACACCGGGTGTTTACGTACAGGCCCACAGTACTGTGGTATAGGCTAAAGCTGTCCTGCCATGCTACCTGTACTTATAAATTCAGCAAAGTCCCACGTACAGGTAAAAATGACACCATCAGCCAATCACAATAAAGATGGTGTATGATTGGCTCGTACCAAGCTATGCCATTAGGTATTCACTATATGCCAAGTGAAGGCGAAATCAAAAACACGCATGTTGGCGCGCAGCTTAGCCAACGCCTAACAAGGCAGTTTTGCATCAGGCGGTCATATAGTCGTCAACTAATAGCGGAGTGGTTAACTAACAGCAGAGCGTTAGCAAGTCAGCGGTGGCCTCGGGCGTGTAAGATGGGCCGAAAACATCGTCGGCCTATCTAGTAAAGTGACTGATAATCTGTACGAACAATTAGCACGGTAATAAAAACTAAACTAGTGCACGAGCAAATCCTGTTGGCCGACAACAGTAGTGAGTTAAATGTGACAACACCTTTATAAAACATATCACCAAGACTTTAAGTGATGATCGTAAAAACATTCGGACATTTGTCGCTTGTTATCGGAGTGTAGAAATCAACGGGGCCTGGACCATGGAACGAAGCCCTACGTGAAGGATGAGTACCTATATAACACACTTTCTAAATTAAACTATCAACAGTATGAATACCTGTGCACAGAACTCAATAAATCATTAACGAGATCTCAATTTTAAGGGGCTGAGGTATATCTTTATACAAGAGGGAGCGAATGCAATGTTTTATAATATTAAGTAAATCAGCAAAGTACTGGTTTAATAATCATTCAAATTACTAGTAATAGTTTTGTAAAACAATAGTAGTGGTAAGAGTTGTTTATTCTGTCAATCTTTCTTATACCAATAACCTGGTAAGGTATTGCTGCTACAAAAAAAAAAAACTTTAATTGATGTATTCGTTTATTAATACACAAGAAATGAAGAGAATTTGAGACGTTATTATATAGGTGTATTTTGAACATAATTTCATTCAATAAAAGTGGAAGAATTTGTTTTAGTCAGCAAAAAATTGTGTTAATATCATTTCGTATTTAAACCCAGATAACCCCTCTGCAACTGATTTCGTCTATACGACCCTGGATCAAAACCCGAAGGTACGTAAGTTTTTATAAACGTGAAAATCATATTAACGTTAAGAAAATTGTATAGTAACAGTGACGCCCGAATTAGAGACTTGAGTATATTAATTTGCTATAAATTTGTATAGTTACAATCTTTACTTTTCTTAATTATTATTGATGAACTGTGCATACCTTGAGCATGAAAAACAATTTGAAGATCGAGATGATGACCGAGATCTTGAACGAGACCACATTCTTGAAGCTGGATTACCCATCTTATATTTGCCCCTGTGGAAAAACAACAGACATTATTATGATTCACAGTGTATGTCAGTGACGATGTACATAACACATCATCAATGTGCCCCATCAATAATAACAATAAAAAAAAAGAAGAACCGTGATTGGGGTGAAAAGTTTAACCCAGTCTGTTCCAACCAAAGGAGAAAGTTTTATTGTCATAAGCACACCGCTGTTATATTGAATGAATTACAATATAATACACAGTTTGTATATATAGTTTTAACATTATTCGAGGCTCAGCTTTCCCATATAATATTTCCTATACGCTGTGCTCTTTGCTGTTTTTGTACAAAAAAGTAAGATGGTATAACTAATAAAAATTTAGTAAACTTATGGATAATATTTTTACTTAGTTACAAATAACATAACCCATTTAATGACAAAATTTTGTAAATGTAATTATTTAAAAATTCAAAGCAATTCAAACATTTTTTATGCGAGAGAAGAGAGAACTCTAGACTTGTTAAAAAAAAAAACCTACCAGTGATACTATTGCAAATAAAATCAAACAGATTTTCAAAGTTGTATATTTTAGTTTTGCAGAGTCTGTTATGAGGTACAAATTCATAATTATGCATGTTGGATGACTTTTCAGTTCTATTTCTATCTACACCAAACAATATAATCCTATAAGGCTGTTCTAGATGGCATATGGTGCATTGTGTCAAGACCATGCACTGACCTAGCTATGAAAAATTCCGGGTTGCTTTTGCTTCTTGATTTGTTGGCCAGAAAGTAGTAAAGTAGTAGATATCTCTGAAACCTCTCAGCAGCTGGCTTAACAGGCTTGAACAATATGGGGACTAAAAAAAAAAAAAAAAAAAAAAAAAAAAAAAAAAAAAAAAAAAAATTTGGAATGACGCTGATTTGTAGAGAGAAACTAGGGAAGGAAGTCAGTACAAAAGAGTGTGAAAGCCTTCAACGGCGACGTGCATGTGTACGGACGTATCATAAATCTAACAGTGCAGCTGGACGCTTGAAGAAATTAAGGGATTGTTCTGGCTGAAAGGCATAGAAAAACGCCAGAGATAAGTATGAATGGGATATACTGAGAAGGATACAACAAAGGTGATTGAACTAATTAACAGGGCAGCTGGAAGCTTAGAGAAACTAAGGGTTTGTTCTGGCTGAAAGGCGTAGAAAAACACCAGAGAGAAGTACAATTATGAAATACCAAGAACGCCAACACAGAGGTGATTGCACTTATCAACAGAGCAGCTGGACGCTCGGAGAAACTAAGGGTTTGTTCTGACTAAAGGTTATAGAAAAACGCCAGAGAGAGAATTACGATTTCAATACCGAGAAAGCTACAGCAGAGGTGAGTGAACTAATTAATAGGGCAGCTGGACGTTAGAAGACACTAAGGGGTTGTTCTGTCTAAATGGCATATAAAAACGCCAGGGAGATTTACGAGAGCGGACATACCGTGGCAGAGGTGGATGGACCAAGAGTGAGAAATAAAGAGGGAACGAACTTGACCTATCAGAAAACAGCATTTAAGGTAGGCGGGTTTCCAGGAGTGAATTTTCCTAGAAGAAAAAAAAGAAGGACCAATTAAAATGGAGCAAAGTGAAATGTAGGAAACTAGTGGGGAATTATGTCTACTGAATATATACAATGAGCTGAGGCGCGATCGAGGAGTCTTTACTTAAAAATCGTGGAGTCTTTACTTAATATCGGAAAGAATCTGTGGTGAATTTCGTGGAGTCTGTTGTAAAGTTTTCGGGAGTCTACAATGAAAGTTCAGAGAGTTTACTTAAATTTTCCATAAAGTCAACATAAGTAAATAGTTTGTAAAAATTTAGAAATCTATTCTAAATTTTCGTAGTCAAAATGAACGAACAATCTGTGTAACATAGTTAAATATCGAAAGAGTGAGAACTAGAGTTTTTATTAGTTTATGACTCGTAAAAACAAAAGCGGATCTTATCATGTGTTGCTAGCGATATAAACTATTGAACGGAATAAGTCGTTTGCGAACTGTAAACTTATGTAACGAGAGTAACTGTTGTAAACTAGTGAACAGTACTTATACTAATGTAAATATCGGAAGAAGCCGGATATACTTAGTTAAAGTGAAGTGATTAAAAGTGTTAATCAATCAATCACTACGAGAGTGAACCACACTATGATTCATCCAAATGATACTGTATGCAAAGAAGCTGGGAGAGAATCTACGTCTACTAAGCGGATCTAAGGATCCGGAGATGGAATCACAGTACATCAACACGCCGTAGACTTCAATTTAAGAATATTTATTCATATCTTAAAATGAATCGATTTGGAATATATATATTTTGTAAAATGATAAGTAACTAGATGTGTTATTCATGCTTAGATACAAAATCAAATGAACCCTGAGATATAGCGATCTTAGCATATAAACTGTCTATTGGTAGAAATCGTGTTTAAAATAATTAATGATACTGATATGTTAAAAGGCATAGAGAACTGATATTAATGACAGTTAATATAAATTTAATAAATGTGTTGGTTAGACTGATTAATGTGTCCAGTTTCATTTATTAAAGATTTACCTTATGGATTATACAACACTATTACTGGAATTAGTTTTCATGAACACCAACAAATAAATTAAAGAATTAGTATTCATCACTTCTGAGTAAACAATTAATACATGAGTTTCATACTATTAATTTAACAACTACCAATAAGAGTATAAAAATGACACACACAACTTGGGGCACAAAAATTTAAGAGTTGCAGTGCATGATCTTGAGACAGATGTGTACGGGCTGGGCTAGTCGAGAAACATGTAGAACGACATTCTCAAATTTTACGAGCGTTACATTGTAATGGGACAGTTTTGAGGGGTTTTATTTTTTATTGCAATTGTGAATGTAGTACACCAGATTTACCCAAACAGGGCCTCAGTTTGAAACAAGAAGTATTCTTTGTCGGGGCACCGAGTCAAATATTTTGTCAGCGCCCTACAATGAGCACTGCTCCTTGAGGCGTTAGAATGCGAACCAGCGCGCGGATGATTGCGTTTTCGATTGGCAAAAAGCACAAACTTTGTGGCGAGCCCCAAGACAGAACAAAACTACCTAAACTCGCTCAACAAGTGATATCACGTGACGACTATTTGACCGTGTCATGTGCTTTTAACAACGAATCACAGGGCAAGCTGGTGAACATGTGGCGGAGGTAGCCGGAGTGACGCTGAGAGTAGCATCAGTCAGTCGATTTACAACACCTGGCCGTACAGTCATATAAAACATTGCTCGAGCTAATTAGGGTCGGCCGACCAGTAAATCTTGCTATTTTAATTTGAAATAACAGTCATTCATGTTATAGTGATCGAACAGAAGTAACCGGCAAATTATAACATTCTAAACTTATATTCGGAGTGTGTCAGCAGAATTAAGTGTTAACAGTGATGGCGTAACCACGTGGATGAAGGGATGAGTACCTAATTTAAGCAGTTTGAACAGACAAAATATTTCAATTTTAATTAATTTCAATTCACCAATATTAATTATGAAAATTCAATAAAAAAGCGCTTTATGGTATAAAAAGTATGAGTAACGATTGAGTGCGTGAGCAAGCTGGGTTGTTTTACAATAGATATGGTATAGTTTAATAAATAGGGTTAAGTATATTTCACAATCTATTTTCAATGTAACGTAAAAGAGAGACGAAATTGTTTATGTGGGAGTTATGGTAGTATTTGATGGCAAAGTAAGTTGAAATAAAAATGTGTTAAGTGAACATATAAACATGTATTTGTCAATTGCATTCCCTGTTTTTCTCTGCTAAGTACACCAGACGACACCTTGGTCAATTACCAGTAAAGGTAGGTAATACAATTTTTAATATTTTAAACAGTTAATTAACGTGTACTACTTCAGTTGGCGCCCGTAACAGTAGACGTTGTAAATTAAAATCAAATTGAATTAATTTACAACCTGGTCAAAATGGCAGAGAAAAACAAGAGTGCAAATGTATGTGAGGGTGTAGAGGGGGAATCAATTTTAAATGTTACGCAAGACAATTTAGTGTCGACAAATATTGACGAGCACGTAGACGATACAACAGACGAAATTGAGATAGTAGACGCTAAAAATAGCAAAAGCGATAACGCAAA
Organism: Magicicada septendecula; assembly: GCA_034769895.1. Classification (NCBI taxonomy): domain Eukaryota; kingdom Metazoa; phylum Arthropoda; class Insecta; order Hemiptera; family Cicadidae; genus Magicicada; species Magicicada septendecula. Next base: position 275,192,277 of record CM068373.1, read on the forward strand.
TATATTTAACCAATTAGCGTTGATGATGGAAATGATGTCAGGAATGAGAACTGAAATGAAATCAGAAAATAATAATTTAAAATCTGAAATCAAATCAGAGATAACTGTAGTAAATAATAAACTTACAGACTTAAATAATGAGTTTGCGAACATAAGAAGCGAACTGAGAATAAGTGAAGTAAATATGAACAGTCGATTGGAAAGTATGAATGAGACTATTGCTGGAGTGAAAAGTGAGATGACTATAAATGTAGACAAAATACGAACCGAAATGAAAAATGATATTAAAACAAATAACGAAAAACAAAACGAGAAACTAACAGAGACAAACAAAAAATTTGACGCGTTAACAAATAAATTTAACGATAAAATTAAAAAACAAAATGACAAAATTGACAGTAATGTTCAAGGTGTAATTGACGAGTGTGAGCAAATTAAAAAAGCAAATAAAATACAAGAGAATATAAATGATGAATTCAGAAGTAACTTTGAGCAAATTGATGCAATTAAAACTAATGTAACTAGTTTGAAAAGTAAACAAACAGAACACGAACGGCAGAGAAGATTTAAGTGTAGCAATTAACCAAAAATTAACTAATGTAAGTGAGAGAGTGAACATGGAAGTTGAATTAGGTTATTTCAGTAATGAAAGTAGGGGGGTGAACCCCATACAATTTTTAAACTCAGTAAAAAGTTTCAATAAATATAACCAAGAAAGTTGGGAAATTAAGTTAGTAAGAATTTTAAAATATTTTAAAGGGGATGCTAAAATACGGGCGGACGCTCTAATGATAACTGGGCAATTTTAATGAGTTTGAACAAGCATTTAAAAATAAATACTGGTCAGAGGAGAAACAAGAGGGTTTGTGCAGTACAATAATGGGATGGGGTAATTTTAATATAAAACATATGAGTATTACGTCGTATGTGACACGATTATATAGCCAGGTTAAATATTTAGAACCACCAATGCCTCTTCCATCTTTTATAAGATACATTAGTAAGCATTTACCTAAGGACATAACGGTCCACAAGCAGAACCCGGGAGTTTGTTAATATAGCGGAGTTAGAAAAAATACTAGAAGCATACCAGAGTATGAAAGAGGAAGAAGATAATAAATATCAGTTTAGAGATAGTGAAGTAAGACAACCAGACCGTTTTGTTAATAATATGAGTAGACCGGAGGAGGGGGCATGGTTACGTCCAAACCCTAGTTGTAGAGCTAATAACTATACTAGTTTGCGAAATCAATGTTATAGGTGTCAGGGTCCGAGGGGTAGTGCTCAAGGGAGAGTGGAGAATTATAATAGAGGTTTCGATCATAGTGAGTTTAGAGGGAGTCATAGGGGGAGAGGCTTCACCAGTAATCGGGGAATGCCGAGAAATTTTAACCACAGATGTAGAGGGGGATGTTGGTAACCCAAACGACACTAGGGGTGTTGAAGCACCTTCTAATAACCAAAACAGTAGAGGGGATCAAAGGGGGGTTTACAGCGAACCACCACCTCCAGTACAGTTAAACTAATCAGGGCGGTTGAAAAGGAAAGCCCCCAGCCGTCTAGAAATCACATGACAATAGGGTCACTTATTACCAACATACATAATGATTTATCTGATGAAGAAGTGGGGGAGAGTAGCAATAACTTTGGTATGGCAGAATTTGAAGCCGAAGTGTTTAATTCCAAATACATTTTTCTAGTAGATTCAGGGAGTGAACTGACCGCTATAGATGATAAAATTTTTGAAAAAATAAAAAATCAAACTACAGAGACAATTCCACAACTACCAGTAGTACTGGGAATTAGTGTTGTAGGGGTAACAGGTGTTTGCAGTAAAAAAGTAACTAAACAAATAATGCTACAACTAAACGTAAATAAAAACACAATAAATGCACCTTTTTTGGTCATTCCAGGGTTAAATATGGGAGCTATAATGGGTAATGATTTTTTAAATAATTTCAAAGTGGAGTTAAACTATTATACACAGACTATGAAATTAAATAATGATAATAATATAATTGAAATACCATTTATACGAAAGAAAACTGTAGAAATGAAAGCATTAAAAATAATTAGTAAGGGAATTTTAATTTCTGATAATGACATAAACGAATGTAGGCCCTTGATGATTAATTATTGTAACCTGAGGGCAAATAGTCATGAATTATACGAAACTGACGATAGTTGCGGTGAAAAAATGAATAAAATCCTATATCAAGATGGGGAATTTAGTTATCAAGATAGGGAAAAAGTAGTACAAGTAATAAATAAAAATAAATTAGTTTTTTCAGACGAACCAGGTTTAGTAAAAAAATGTTAAGGGTAAACTAATCGTTAAATAAAAAACACCTTTTGCACCTAAAACCTATCCGGTACCATACTCCAAGAGGGGGTTAGTACAAGAGGAAATAAATAAGATGTTGAGAGAAGGTATAATAGAAAAATCCACCTCACAATATTCCAACCCTTTGGTAGTGGTTACCAAGAAATATTTATCGATAAGACTGTGTTTAGACGTGAGACAGGTAAACAGAATAATTGTTCCGTACAGAGAGTCGCCAGAACCAGTGAGTGAAATTCTTCAACGCTTCAGTGGAACCAAATACATTACAACATTGGACTTAACAGCCGGGTACTGGCAGAGCTGGAGGAAGAATCTCGTCAGTATGTGTGTGATGGGGCAAAAAGGGGGGTCTTTATTTTTTTTTTTTTACATTTATAAATGTATTTGCTATCAGCGCAGCAAGTCCCACGTAAAAAAGGTTCTATTCAGACAATGAACAGTGACATAGCTTTGTGAGCGGGGTGTGGTAATAGAACGCAATGCGGTTTTAGTAAATCAAGTGTTTTGTCACGGACTAGTACGCGCAACACCAGCATGTGTGCAGATGCGACGCATACCACTTTAAAACAACGCCAAGAGAAAATGGCTAAGCCTTAAGATTTCCTTACAATGTGCTTTCAAGACGACGGAAACCAGTAAAGGCTCCTCCCACCAAAGCCTCCTATATCGTCTCCGTTTGACAACTCTAGAACACATGGCCTATAGACAAATCCATACACTATGAAAGACGACGAACAATTCGTAGCATGAAGGCTGTGTGTTTCCGGTATGAGCAACCAGACGTAGTGAGATTCGACGATTAACAACTACATGCGACAGACGCGAATAGTGGCGTGCGTCACTGGCCGGGCTAAACTTTATCAAAAAATGTGAAAATAATAAGCAGTCAAAAAAATAGCGTACGACTTGCCAGACGTACGCTAAGACTCATGGGCCCGAAGAAGTCTTTTAACTTTAGAAAGTGACAAACCGACCAACCAAGTGTACCAGAGATGTGTAAAGCAGTCTAAATTAATAATATGTACAGTGAAATCAGTGAAAATTTTAATACAAGTGAAACAACAACCTTTCTTGGACATCAAATCAGAGAATTCTGTGTGACGCGCCATGCGGTCGGTAGGAATGACGCTACACATGTAACCGTATCAAATCAAATATATTCTTATTTTATATGAAAAGGGGGTAATCTGTATGTGTGTGAGTGTGAGCAAACTGGGTCACCTTACTATGATTATTATTATTATTAATTAAAATTATTAACCATACAAGTAAGTCAACATGAATTTTTTTTTTTTTTTCTTGGGCCTGTATAATCGTAATAGATCAATAGTAATTTTTTATAAAAAGTGGAAAATGACAGAAATTTGAATTACAGGAAAATAATAAATATAATGGTCTAATAAAATTTGAGTTGTTTTACATAAATGTGAGTCGAGTATGTTACTGATATAACCTTGAAACCCTGCTTGTATTACGCCGCTCGTGTGACGAACTCTGGAACTGTAAGGTGAGTTATCCTGGTAAATAATAATTAAATGTTATAAGTCTCTTAGTAATTTGAGTTAACACATGTGGCCTTCTTATACAACGGCAGGAACTATCAATTTCGTAGGTTACCTTTTGGACTAAACATAAGTGTTTCAATTTTTATTAAATGTTTAGACTACGTACTAGGGAGAGATTTTAGAATTCACAACCGTTTATGTGGACTATATAGTTATTACGTCACCAGACATTGATATACATTGCGAAAGGTTAGATAGAGTGTTAAGTAGGCTGCATGAATATGGCATAACGGTTAAGTTTAAGAAGTCAGAATTTTTGAAAGAACAAGTTATTTTTTAGGCCACATAATTTCAGCCAAGGGTATCAGTACAGGCCCTAAGAAAGTAGAAATAATACAGAATTTTCCAGTACCAAAAAATGTTAAACAGTTGCAAAGTTTCTTAGGCTTATGTAATTATTATAGGCAATTTGTAGACAAATATTCTTACTTAACAGTACAATTGGGGCATTTGTTAAATAAAGATAATTGATGGCAGTGGAATTTAAAAGAGCAAACTGTATTTGATCTAATAAAAAACAAATTTTTAAGCACAGTTATATTAGCTCATCCTAATTTTCTAGAACCATTTTATATACACACAGCCGCATCGGACATCGCTTTGGGGGTACAATTGTTTCAGTTAGATGGGAATGGTAATCATAAAGTAGTAGCTTTTGCTAGTAGATCTTTATTAACTAGTGAGAAGAACTATACAACAACGGAAAAGGAGGCGCTATCAATAGTTTTCGCCTGTAGAAAATTTAGAACATACTTATTAGGAAATAAAGTAATAATAAGATCAGACCATCAAGCTTTAACATTCTTAAAAAACTGTAAACTAACGCATGGTAGGTTAGTGCGCTGGATGCTAATATTACAAGAATATGACTTAACCATTGAATATTGTAGAAGTAAAGAAAAAAATAGTAGTTGACGTCCTATCCAGAACCGATTTTGACAACAGTACTGAAGTAGACACAGCAAATACTTATAAGATATTTATTATAAAAGAAGTGGGGGAAATAGATATGAAAAAATTAATAAATAACCTAGCAACAGACCAAGAAAGAGATACCGAACTTGGTAGAACAATGATAGCTTTAAATCAGATACCCAACATGTAGCGGGTCAAATTTTGGGTGTTTTTATTTTAACGGTTTGGGGCATTTATATATTTTTATTCATTTCATTTTCGGGCGGGTTTGGATAAAATATTGCAAAATAAATGTATTATTGTGCAACGTATTTGTCCGTATAACAGACCAGTGTTGAGAAACAGAACAGTTGGAAACAAAGCAATAAGAGGCAAATTCAGTGGTGTAATGCGGCAGAGGAATTTGCACCTCCACCAAAATTCTAAGAAATCTGTACTTGTGTAAACAGCACACAGACGCAACTGTATCACCGTGGCAGTAAAGAACCAGCTTCCCTCCAAAGAGAACAAGTACCTGTTACGTTCTCGGTGACGGCACGGTCGACATTAAGCAGAGACGCTAAGCGGTCTACAGAAAACAGCGTACCGCTACAGACATCTAAAGTTTCGGTTTGGGCCCGGTTGGTCGAGTTTTCGTATATGTATTTAACTCAATAAGACCGACCGGGACCCCAGAAGGTAATAAACATATCGGAGTGAGTAATACGGACAGTGATGTGGAGAGATTAAAGTGATAAAACAAATATTGAAGTTACGGGACCAACCGCGTGTTCGGCCGGCATCGTGTTCGTGGACGGGCACCACGGATAACAGTCGGAATATTTAAAATTGAATAAATAAAAGGGGAAGGTATTAAAAAAAGGTATGGAAGAGTGCGTGGGCAAAATGGGTAAGTATAGTTTACACATGGGTCTCTGCCTTAGTTGTAAGTATAGTTTAAGGTAATTAAAACTTGATTGTGTAGCATTCTCATTCTGGTAATTATAACAATTAATCATAACTAATTCTTTTGTACTCATAGCAGTGAAAATCGACTTAATTCAGTAAAGTGATTTAGTTTATTTGGAAAATGTGTTAGTCTAAGTTATTTCGTCATTGCCATTTCCTCATTTCTGTGTTAAAAATTCGTCTAACGAAATCGGGGGTTTTCTGAGTTTTATTACAGTCAGATCGCGGGATTTTTTATAAGGGCAAGAGTGTATAAGTTTTCGATATTTTACTTTCTAGGAAAAATATCGTGGCGACCTTGGGCAGTTTTCAAAAGATAAGTTTTACGGGGACCATGACGGTAAGTGAAATTCTGGCAGCGGTAAGTATTATTTTATGAAGAGTGAAAGGTATTAAATATCAGGGTAAATAGTGAGTAACATCACAGCGACGCCCCTGCCAGGATGTTCGTATATAAATTTTATAGGAACTAGACCTATTTTAATACACAGAAAATAGGATGTGGTAATGACGAATTTATAAAAACGATTTATCGTATATAATTACGCACGTAGGTTAGGTTTGTATCATTGCGATTTACAGAGATAAAGTAAAAATTACAAAAATGGAAAATAATCAATTTGAGAATAGTGAGGTAATGAGTATGTTACAATTACTTTTAGAACGAAATAAAGAAATGAAGAGTGATTCTGACGCTAAATTCAATGTATTAAAAAATCAGAATAATGAGTTGAAACATGAAATACAAGAAATTAATAAACATTTAGAAAGCACTAACGAAACAATAAGAAACAGTTTAAATAAATTAGAACAGAAGTTTGAGAAATTAGGTGACAATGTTTTAAATATGACAAAATGTAAAAATGACGAAATAGTAGACAATTCTGAGAGTATAGTGGGGGTGAAGAATAATGTAGAAGCAAATGATGAAAATATAATAACAAATAGTACTGATGAAGTTTTAGAATGCGATAATGAAATGTTAATGAGTGTTTATGAAGTAGAGAGAGAGTGGAAGGATAATGTAGTAATTGAATGGGGACAGAGGGCAAATTTTCCCCTTATTGTTTATAATGATGATGATGATTTAATGTTGTTTTTTCAGGGCAAGAGACCCTTATTGTTAAATGAAGTAATGTTGTATAATGTTGTACCCTCTGTCCGTAATAATTGTGAGAGTGTGATGTGGTGCTATGAAGAAAGAGAGTTATGTATTGAGAGTGAAATAGAACTATATAAGTTAGAAAGAAAGTATAATGAATTGAGAAAAATATTAGAAGGGGTGATGATGAATCATGTGAAATACGTACCTGTTGAAAGAGAGATAGAGAATAATTTTGATAATATCTTACCTGACTATAATGATTTACCTGACGTAGTAGTTGAGGAATACAAAAATGAGAAAACGATTTACCTGACGTTAACAAATAACACTGATATAGACGGAACAATCCTAACTGATGTTGACATGATGTATAATGGTATAATGGATGAAATAGAATTGATGGATTATTATGATAGTAATGATAACAAATTGTATGTTGATAAAAATGATGAATGTTACAAATACACTAGATATATATATGACGATGGTGGGTGAGCTAAAAGATCAGTGTTGGGACATTTTTAAATATTGTAAATTATTGGTAATGACCTTGCTGATTTGAACATCTGAAGTGAGATACACTTGAACAGTTTTGACGCATATTTTGTAAATAATACTGAATTCATTTGTGTGTATTGTGAAATGTTAGAAAAGTAATGTGTATATGTGTATTAGAAAATGTTGTGTTAATAACAATAATATTATTAATATTTTTGCATTCTAATTAAATAATTAAATAATTATGAAGACAATAGTTAATGATTTGTAGAATTTTGATAATAATTGAAATATGTTATTTTAATAATCAAATAAATATTTAATGTTAATAATCAATTGAAGTCAATAATTTGAAATGTTTAGATATTGTGATTGAAGGTTATGTGTTTGAATTTTTATAATGAATTTGAATTAAATGAGATTTCAATTTAATAACAAGGAATAAATAAATGAATGTTAAATGGTTTATTGTGTGGAATATCATAATGGTTAAAAATATATGTTAATAATAAATTTAGAAATTTTGAAAATCTAATGGCAACACAGGATAAATTCATAATGATGATAAATAAAAAGAGTTAATGAAAAAATTGTAAATAATCATGATATTTAAAAATAAGGTGTTCATGCTATAATTTTAAGTGTATTATTTTATTGTTGTCTATTAGATAAGCATTGATAAGAATATGTAATTTTGTTATGTGTGTATTTTGCTTTTAAGCCCATAAGTAAATCGTCTGGCAGGCTAACATAAATAACCAGAATCAGAGAAATTGGAAACAGTGAGGTGAGAAGGGAGAATAAATAAAAATAAATATGTATCTCCCATGTAATTTGTTCAATTTTAAGATGTATTTTCATTGTGTCAGGAGGATCAGCTGATCAGCAATAACGTCACTGGTATATTGGTTAGTAAATGTTACAAGTAATTAATGTTTAATGTACTACAGATATTTTGAAGTAAAGATAAAAAGAATATGAGAAATAAAATAACAATAATTTATGCAAATTAATAAAAGATAATTTATGGGTGATAAATGTTTTATGGGACACGTAGACCTGTCCAAATTGAATTAAAAGTTGAATGTGAATGATAGAGATGAATATGATGTAATGTTGTTTTTGAGTTGATGTGATGTAACAGAGTTGGTGAAGTATTAATGTTGACACAGTGGTAATGGAGACTTTATGTAGATTTTGAGTGATATATTGTTGTTTTTATAGTCAATGAGGTTATTTTGTGTATTTGTAGTAATGTAATGAGATTGAGATTTTTGGGGATGGCAATTTTGTTTTAGGGGGTAGTGTATTTGGGGAGTCCGCAACAAGGGTTGGGACGGGATAGGAATAGATTTTTGTGGGGAAGGAGTCGCCTTAGGTAGAATCCGGGCCGCCAAATAAGGGAATTGAGTTTTGGGTAGGGAAAACACGTATCCTATATACAAAGGGTTAGAGAGTATTTTTTTTTTTATATGTAGAGAAGGCGGCGAATTGTGTTAAATGGTAAGTTGTGGCTTAGAGAGTATTGGGATAGATATTTTGGTAGAGATGGGTGTCATGGGAGTTGAAGTTGATGAATATTAGAGTCAGAGGGAGAAAGTTTATATATGTATAGAGATCTAATACAGTAAACGAGAATAAATAATTTATATCACCCACAGTAAAGTATAGCGAGATTGTTAAATGAAGAGTAAGATTGTTAAGCAAAAAGAGAGATTCATGATAAAGAATATACAATTGTTTATTTTTTTTCAACCAGTGACAGAAGCTTGATAAAATTTGAAAATGATGTAAAGTCAAGAATTGTTTATTTTAAATAATTTAAATGCCAACTTGATTATTATATTAATATTTTGTTTATTTTAAATATTTTATGTTACTATGTTTTGTATTTCAAGTTAGGATATTACAGATGTTCAATGTGTTTTCAGAAATCATACATAACATATGTAGGTCAAGGGTTTTGGACTTGACCTAGTTATGATCAGCTGATGAGGTCATACACCTACTAAGCTTGTATAGTAGGAATCCAATTTTAATTTGTTTGTTTAATTAATTCAAACCAATATTTGAATAATTTTAATAAATATGTTATTTAATAAATAAATTTAATAAAATTTTTAATGAATAAATTTAAATTTTTTTTTTAATTTTAAAATTTTTGAAAATTTTAATTTTTTATTGGAAAAAAAAAAGAAAACTTGATTTTTCGCCTGCCAGCGAATGACTATTTCAGATAAGGATTTTATTATATGTGCATTAACCATGTTTCTTTTATTGTATTGTGTTGTATTGGTAGACTATAAGTGGTTCTCATGTTAGAGTAGGGAGGTGTTTATATTAGTAGAAATGTCTAGGTAGTCATGTTAAAGAAAAAAAAAAAAGAGAGAAAAAGAGGAAGAGAAATTTTTGATAAAAGATTATTTTTTTTGAATTTTGAATTTTTTAAATTTATAATAAATTTTAAAAGGAAGCTTTATTTTTGATGTGTTATGGTAACATTAATGCGAGTGTGTGTGAGCCCAGTATTTGCTAAAGGCAGCCCAGCTTGCAAAAAGGGGAAACATATCGGCGGAGGAGCTGGAGTAATTTTAGCCAGGGGTTGAGGATTTTGGGGGGTAGCATGTTAGAAGGCGAGGCGTGCTGTGGTGCGAGTCTGTTCGATTTCTCGGTGTTGGGATCTCTTACGGAGAAGTCCAGTGATCTCGTTCAGATGAGTCCATGGTCGCTGAGCCAGGGGGGTCGTGTACCCATGAGATTAAGAACCAGGGGGTTGTTGGCACCAGTTCCTCACCGGTCCTCTTCGGGGTTATCGATGAGATTTCTTCTGTTATGGACAGCAGAATTCTCATCGAGGGGGTATTGTAGCGGGTCAAATTTTGGGTGTTTTTATTTTAACGGTTTGGGGCATTTATATATTTTTATTCATTTCATTTTCGGGCGGGTTTGGATAAAATATTGCAAAATAAATGTATTATTGTGCAACGTATTTGTCCGTATAACAGACCAGTGTTGAGAAACAGAACAGTTGGAAACAAAGCAATAAGACGCAAATTCAGTGGTGTAATGCGGCAGAGGAATTCGCACCTCCACCAAAATTCTAAGAAATCTGTACTTGTGTAAACAGCACACAGACGCAACTGTATCACCACAAATCTTAGTGACGCAGCCAGCCACAAAACCGGATGTCCTGGGACGAACAAAATCCAGAAATGTGCTTTTTGAGCGGCAGGAAGTCATGGCTAAATCCGGCTTTTCCAATGACGTCAGCAGAGCCAAGCCCAATATTAAGCTCTGGTCACCCACATATATCAGCTCCATTCCATATATAAGATGGTTACACGACAGCATAGGAGCAAGGAGCGACGATGAAAACATCGTGGCAGTAAAGAACCAGCTTCCCTCCAAAGAGAACAAGTACCTGTTACGTTCTCGGTGATGGCACGGTCGACATTAAGCAGAGACGCTAAACGGTCTACAGAAAACAGCGTACCGCTACAGACATCTAAAGTTTCGGTTTGGGCCCGGTTGGTCGAGTTTTCGTATATGTATTTAACTCAATAAGACCGACCGGGACCCCAGAAGGTAATAAACATATCGGAGTGAGTAATACGGACAGTGATGTGGAGAGATTAAAGTGATAAAAAAAATATTGAAGTTACGGGACCAACCGCGTGTTCGGTCGGCATCGTGTTCGTGGACGGGCACCGCGGATAACAGTCGGAATATTTAAAATTGAATAAATAAAAGGGGAAGGTATTAAAAAAAGGTATGGAAGAGTGCGTGGGCAAAATGGGTAAGTATAGTTTACACATGGGTCTCTGCCTTAGTTGTAAGTATAGTTTAAGGTAATTAAAACTTGATTGTGTAGCATTCTCATTCTGGTAATTATAACAATTAATCATAACTAATTCTTTTGTACTCATAGCAGTGAAAATCGACTTAATTCAGTAAAGTGATTTAGTTTATTTGGAAAATGTGTTAGTCTAAGTTATTTCGTCATTGCCATTTCCTCATTTCTGTGTTAAAAATTCGTCTAACGAAATCGGGGGTTTTCTGAGTTTTATTACAGTCAGATCGCGGGATTTTTTATAAGGGCAAGAGTGTATAAGTTTTCGATATTTTACTTTCTAGGAAAAATATCGTGGCGACCTTGGGCAGTTTTCAAAAGATAAGTTTTACGGGGACCATGACGGTAAGTGAAATTCTGGCAGCGGTAAGTATTATTTTATGAAGAGTGAAAGGTATTAAATATCAGGGTAAATAGTGAGTAACATCACAGCGACGCCCCTGCCAGGATGTTCGTATATAAATTTTATAGGAACTAGACCTATTTTAATACACAGAAAATAGGATGTGGTAATGACGAATTTATAAAAACGATTTATCGTATATAATTACGCACGTAGGTTAGGTTTGTATCATTGCGATTTACAGAGATAAAGTAAAAATTACAAAAATGGAAAATAATCAATTTGAGAATAGTGAGGTAATGAGTATGTTACAATTACTTTTAGAACGAAATAAAGAAATGAAGAGTGATTCTGACGCTAAATTCAATGTATTAAAAAATCAGAATAATGAGTTGAAACATGAAATACAAGAAATTAATAAACATTTAGAAAGCACTAACGAAACAATAAGAAACAGTTTAAATAAATTAGAACAGAAGTTTGAGAAATTAGGTGACAATGTTTTAAATATGACAAAATGTAAAAATGACGAAATAGTAGACAATTCTGAGAGTATAGTGGGGGTGAAGAATAATGTAGAAGCAAATGATGAAAATATAATAACAAATAGTACTGATGAAGTTTTAGAATGCGATAATGAAATGTTAATGAGTGTTTATGAAGTAGAGAGAGAGTGGAAGGATAATGTAGTAATTGAATGGGGACAGAGGGCAAATTTTCCCCTTATTGTTTATAATGATGATGATGATTTAATGTTGTTTTTTCAGGGCAAGAGACCCTTATTGTTAAATGAAGTAATGTTGTATAATGTTGTACCCTCTGTCCGTAATAATTGTGAGAGTGTGATGTGGTGCTATGAAGAAAGAGAGTTATGTATTGAGAGTGAAATAGAACTATATAAGTTAGAAAGAAAGTATAATGAATTGAGAAAAATATTAGAAGGGGTGATGATGAATCATGTGAAATACGTACCTGTTGAAAGAGAGATAGAGAATAATTTTGATAATATCTTACCTGACTATAATGATTTACCTGACGTAGTAGTTGAGGAATACAAAAATGAGAAAACGATTTACCTGACGTTAACAAATAACACTGATATAGACGGAACAATCCTAACTGATGTTGACATGATGTATAATGGTATAATGGATGAAATAGAATTGATGGATTATTATGATAGTAATGATAACAAATTGTATGTTGATAAAAATGATGAATGTTACAAATACACTAGATATATATATGACGATGGTGGGTGAGCTAAAAGATCAGTGTTGGGACATTTTTAAATATTGTAAATTATTGGTAATGACCTTGCTGATTTGAACATCTGAAGTGAGATACACTTGAACAGTTTTGACGCATATTTTGTAAATAATACTGAATTCATTTGTGTGTATTGTGAAATGTTAGAAAAGTAATGTGTATATGTGTATTAGAAAATGTTGTGTTAATAACAATAATATTATTAATATTTTTGCATTCTAATTAAATAATTAAATAATTATGAAGACAATAGTTAATGATTTGTAGAATTTTGATAATAATTGAAATATGTTATTTTAATAATCAAATAAATATTTAATGTTAATAATCAATTGAAGTCAATAATTTGAAATGTTTAGATATTGTGATTGAAGGTTATGTGTTTGAATTTTTATAATGAATTTGAATTAAATGAGATTTCAATTTAATAACAAGGAATAAATAAATGAATGTTAAATGGTTTATTGTGTGGAATATCATAATGGTTAAAAATATATGTTAATAATAAATTTAGAAATTTTGAAAATCTAATGGCAACACAGGATAAATTCATAATGATGATAAATAAAAAGAGTTAATGAAAAAATTGTAAATAATCATGATATTTAAAAATAAGGTGTTCATGCTATAATTTTAAGTGTATTATTTTATTGTTGTCTATTAGATAAGCATTGATAAGAATATGTAATTTTGTTATGTGTGTATTTTGCTTTTAAGCCCATAAGTAAATCGTCTGGCAGGCTAACATAAATAACCAGAATCAGAGAAATTGGAAACAGTGAGGTGAGAAGGGAGAATAAATAAAAATAAATATGTATCTCCCATGTAATTTGTTCAATTTTAAGATGTATTTTCATTGTGTCAGGAGGATCAGCTGATCAGCAATAACGTCACTGGTATATTGGTTAGTAAATGTTACAAGTAATTAATGTTTAATGTACTACAGATATTTTGAAGTAAAGATAAAAAGAATATGAGAAATAAAATAACAATAATTTATGCAAATTAATAAAAGATAATTTATGGGTGATAAATGTTTTATGGGACACGTAGACCTGTCCAAATTGAATTAAAAGTTGAATGTGAATGATAGAGATGAATATGATGTAATGTTGTTTTTGAGTTGATGTGATGTAACAGAGTTGGTGAAGTATTAATGTTGACACAGTGGTAATGGAGACTTTATGTAGATTTTGAGTGATATATTGTTGTTTTTATAGTCAATGAGGTTATTTTGTGTATTTGTAGTAATGTAATGAGATTGAGATTTTTGGGGATGGCAATTTTGTTTTAGGGGGTAGTGTATTTGGGGAGTCCGCAACAAGGGTTGGGACGGGATAGGAATAGATTTTTGTGGGGAAGGAGTCGCCTTAGGTAGAATCCGGGCCGCCAAATAAGGGAATTGAGTTTTGGGTAGGGAAAACACGTATCCTATATACAAAGGGTTAGAGAGTATTTTTTTTTTTATATGTAGAGAAGGCGGCGAATTGTGTTAAATGGTAAGTTGTGGCTTAGAGAGTATTGGGATAGATATTTTGGTAGAGATGGGTGTCATGGGAGTTGAAGTTGATGAATATTAGAGTCAGAGGGAGAAAGTTTATATATGTATAGAGATCTAATACAGTAAACGAGAATAAATAATTTATATCACCCACAGTAAAGTATAGCGAGATTGTTAAATGAAGAGTAAGATTGTTAAGCAAAAAGAGAGATTCATGATAAAGAATATACAATTGTTTATTTTTTTTCAACCAGTGACAGAAGCTTGATAAAATTTGAAAATGATGTAAAGTCAAGAATTGTTTATTTTAAATAATTTAAATGCCAACTTGATTATTATATTAATATTTTGTTTATTTTAAATATTTTATGTTACTATGTTTTGTATTTCAAGTTAGGATATTACAGATGTTCAATGTGTTTTCAGAAATCATACATAACATATGTAGGTCAAGGGTTTTGGACTTGACCTAGTTATGATCAGCTGATGAGGTCATACACCTACTAAGCTTGTATAGTAGGAATCCAATTTTAATTTGTTTGTTTAATTAATTCAAACCAATATTTGAATAATTTTAATAAATATGTTATTTAATAAATAAATTTAATAAAATTTTTAATGAATAAATTTAAATTTTTTTTTTAATTTTAAAATTTTTGAAAATTTTAATTTTTTATTGGAAAAAAAAAAGAAAACTTGATTTTTCGCCTGCCAGCGAATGACTATTTCAGATAAGGATTTTATTATATGTGCATTAACCATGTTTCTTTTATTGTATTGTGTTGTATTGGTAGACTATAAGTGGTTCTCATGTTAGAGTAGGGAGGTGTTTATATTAGTAGAAATGTCTAGGTAGTCATGTTAAAGAAAAAAAAAAAAGAGAGAAAAAGAGGAAGAGAAATTTTTGATAAAAGATTATTTTTTTTGAATTTTGAATTTTTTAAATTTATAATAAATTTTAAAAGGAAGCTTTATTTTTGATGTGTTATGGTAACATTAATGCGAGTGTGTGTGAGCCCAGTATTTGCTAAAGGCAGCCCAGCTTGCAAAAAGGGGAAACATATCGGCGGAGGAGCTGGAGTAATTTTAGCCAGGGGTTGAGGATTTTGGGGGGTAGCATGTTAGAAGGCGAGGCGTGCTGTGGTGCGAGTCTGTTCGATTTCTCGGTGTTGGGATCTCTTACGGAGAAGTCCAGTGATCTCGTTCAGATGAGTCCATGGTCGCTGAGCCAGGGGGGTCGTGTACCCATGAGATTAAGAACCAGGGGGTTGTTGGCACCAGTTCCTCACCGGTCCTCTTCGGGGTTATCGATGAGATTTCTTCTGTTATGGACAGCAGAATTCTCATCGAGGGGGTATTGTAGCGGGTCAAATTTTGGGTGTTTTTATTTTAACGGTTTGGGGCATTTATATATTTTTATTCATTTCATTTTCGGGCGGGTTTGGATAAAATATTGCAAAATAAATGTATTATTGTGCAACGTATTTGTCCGTATAACAGACCAGTGTTGAGAAACAGAACAGTTGGAAACAAAGCAATAAGACGCAAATTCAGTGGTGTAATGCGGCAGAGGAATTCGCACCTCCACCAAAATTCTAAGAAATCTGTACTTGTGTAAACAGCACACAGACGCAACTGTATCACCACAAATCTTAGTGACGCAGCCAGCCACAAAACCGGATGTCCTGGGACGAACAAAATCCAGAAATGTGCTTTTTGAGCGGCAGGAAGTCATGGCTAAATCCGGCTTTTCCAATGACGTCAGCAGAGCCAAGCCCAATATTAAGCTCTGGTCACCCACATATATCAGCTCCATTCCATATATAAGATGGTTACACGACAGCATAGGAGCAAGGAGCGACGATGAAAACATCGTGGCAGTAAAGAACCAGCTTCCCTCCAAAGAGAACAAGTACCTGTTACGTTCTCGGTGATGGCACGGTCGACATTAAGCAGAGACGCTAAACGGTCTACAGAAAACAGCGTACCGCTACAGACATCTAAAGTTTCGGTTTGGGCCCGGTTGGTCGAGTTTTCGTATATGTATTTAACTCAATAAGACCGACCGGGACCCCAGAAGGTAATAAACATATCGGAGTGAGTAATACGGACAGTGATGTGGAGAGATTAAAGTGATAAAAAAAATATTGAAGTTACGGGACCAACCGCGTGTTCGGTCGGCATCGTGTTCGTGGACGGGCACCGCGGATAACAGTCGGAATATTTAAAATTGAATAAATAAAAGGGGAAGGTATTAAAAAAAGGTATGGAAGAGTGCGTGGGCAAAATGGGCTGCCTTAGTTGTAAGTATAGTTTAAGGTAATTAAAACTTGATTGTGTAGCATTCTCATTCTGGTAATTATAACAATTAATCATAACTAATTCTTTTGTACTCATAGCAGTGAAAATCGACTTAATTCAGTAAAGTGATTTAGTTTATTTGGAAAATGTGTTAGTCTAAGTTATTTCGTCATTGCCATTTCCTCATTTCTGTGTTAAAAATTCGTCTAACGAAATCGGGGGTTTTCTGAGTTTTATTACAGTCAGATCGCGGGATTTTTTATAAGGGCAAGAGTGTATAAGTTTTCGATATTTTACTTTCTAGGAAAAATATCGTGGCGACCTTGGGCAGTTTTCAAAAGATAAGTTTTACGGGGACCATGACGGTAAGTGAAATTCTGGCAGCGGTAAGTATTATTTTATGAAGAGTGAAAGGTATTAAATATCAGGGTAAATAGTGAGTAACATCACAAGTGAGAAAAGCATTTTAGTTTGTATAATAAACATTAATTTCACCGTACAAATGAACAAAGTGATGATTGGAAAATATGCATCCCTAAAGTTATAATACCTGAAGTAGTGAGAGATTGTCATTTGAGGTATGGTCATATAGGCCCCAAGAAATGCAGTGACATATTGAAAGAGTCATGTAAATTTAATAATATGGAAAGAACGGTGCATAAAATATTAAAAACATGCGAAATTTGTCAGAAAGCCAAAGTAAATAATCGTAAACAAGAGGGTTTAATGCAACATGTAATACCAGACAGTCCTTTAGCAATAGTTGCTGTTGATTTATATGGCCCTCTACCCAAAGGCCGAGGAGGGGTGAATTATTTATTTGTTGTACTAGATGTTTTTACCAAATTTGTAAAACTGTATCCGATTAAAAAAGCTACCTCCTTGGTATTAGCTAGGAAGATAGTAAATGAGTACATTACTGAAGTAGGTAAACCCAAAATAATATTATCAGACCATGGTTCTCAGTTTACCAGCAACACTTGGAAGGAAACATTAGGTTGGGAAAACATTTTAGTTAAACATACATCGGTGTATCATCCACAATCCAATCCCAGTGAGCGTGTTATGCGGGAGTTAGGGCGAATGTTTAGAACTTTCTGCCACAAAAAACATTCATTGTGGGCTACATTTGTGTGCAAGATAGAAGGATATATTAATAGTAGTTTACATGAATCCACTTAGCTACAGCCCGTATGAGTTGATGTTTCAGAGAAGGCCGTCACGCATATTAGAGGAACTGATAAAATTTCCAACCCGGACA
The DNA here is from genome assembly GCA_034769895.1 of Magicicada septendecula. Classification (NCBI taxonomy): domain Eukaryota; kingdom Metazoa; phylum Arthropoda; class Insecta; order Hemiptera; family Cicadidae; genus Magicicada; species Magicicada septendecula. The sequence goes on from CM068373.1 coordinate 275,210,177, forward strand.
GATATACCACATGGTAGGAAACTGGTGATTGCAAAGGAGCGGCTGCTGAGTAAAGCTGAACAGCGTAAACGAAGACATGACAGGAATTTGACACTCATCCAATACGAGGTAGGACAACTAGTATTAATAAAAAAACCACGATCAATCATCAGCGTTGGACAAAGAGATTAAAAAATTCTTCCTATGTACGACGGTCCCTATGAAGTTAGCGAAGTGAAAATGGAGAATGCTTATGTTTTAGTAGATTTGCAAACCTGAGAAATAAAAGGAACGTATAATGTGACCCAATTAAAGAAGTATTATCTAGCTGAGTGATATTAGACATTTTTTTTTATTATTAAGATTTTAATACATAAACACATATTATGGTATATTTATAGGAGAGTGGATCATCCCCCATTTTCGGGCGGTCACGACCTTACCAATCCTGACCATGGGTTTTGACACTTTGGAGGCGGACCATGGTTGGCGGAACTTCCTTCAGGTGGTGAAAATGTCGATGGTCCGGCTCCACAAAATTGGTATAAATTAGAAATTTAACTATATTATTGAACGGGGAGGGAGACCCCTAAAGTACATGGTAAAAATATTCTTTCACTCAAGGTGCACAACACCACGTACCAACATTGCCTAAGAGTGTATTTAAATGACTTAGTGAGGCCATGTTTTCAACTAATTCACTAGTGTCATTTGTGAAAATAAAACATTAGCAAATAACAGCAGTTTCATAGTATTTCAAAAAGTTGAATTTTGTGGGGATGGGTTTGGCGATGAGCAGACGGCGGGTTTAAATAAATGGGAGTAAAGAGAGTAAAATTTGTATTGCAATTAAGGTAAGGTAGGGTAAATGGTGGATAGTAGAAAGAAGGGGGGTAAGGTTATATTTTAATGCCCTTTCAGTAAAGTAGATCGTTATGAATAACTGAGAATCACCCAAACGAATTGATGATAATGAAATAATTGATGACCAAACCAATTAATGATGAAAATGGTAAATAGAAAATCATAATTAAAATGTAATCATGAATGAAACAAGTGAAAGGTTTAATAGAATTTGAAATTAAAGTAAAGCTGTAAGGTGTATAATTTCTGATCAAACGTAAATGTGAATTGTTTATTTTAAGGTAATAACAACAATATTAATGATGAGTGTACTATGTTTTATTATGATGTATTAAGTTAGTGTGTAAGAATCTGAAACGAGATGATAATATAATCAAACATATAAGGGTTTACCATCTGTGAATTGCAGTAGCAGTGTTAGTGTAAATCTTGTATGTCTTTTTAGTAGTTTCCCCAACTTTCGGGCGGTCACGACTTCACCGAACCCTGACCGTGGATTTATAATGTAAATATAACCACTAAATTGGTGAACTTAGAAATTAACCGGGGGGTAAATCAGGGGAATCTACTTAACTATGGAACAGCGGCTATCATCGCAGGTGGTGGTAGTGCCGTGATAAGGGTGTCTGAATCATTATAGTAGGATTACTGGTGTCCTCGGACATCAGTAATACCGAATTTTTATAAATATCACTATAATATTGACGACTCGGAACATTAAGTTTTTTATAAGTAAATTATAAGCGAATTTTTATATAACACTGAAGCAAGAACGGGGTAGGCAGCGTCTACCCCTAATAAACTTCCGTTCTTGTGGAAGCAACTGGACACCACAGTCCAGTGGGGGATCATAGTGTATGTGGTAAGGAGGTTTCTCAGGGGAGTAACGAATTCAAATCTTGGATGGACATAAACTAAATGAGCTAATAAGCTAATTAAATGATGTTATTTTGATTCATGAGATGATTACAGTAGACTATTTGTACGGAAGTAGTTAATTTAGATGTGTTATACTCTGTATGATAATTTTATAAATGACTTTGCTGATGGAAATGATTAATTCAAGGATAGTAGATGTTTGTTATGTTTTGTTTAGTAGGTTTTATTATGTTTTATAATGTTGTACTATGTTAGAGTGTAAGAATTATAAACATATGTTATGTATTTTACATGGTATAATTTTGTGTAGTGTATCTAGGGTAAGGTCATTCACCTGATCCAGAGAGATCAGCTGATGACTGATGTTAGAGACATGATATGTTTCTCTTAGTGACTTATGGATTCTTTTGTTAATGAATGTAATTAAATAATTTTGTTTCTGGGAAAATTGTTAAAAAAGATATTGTAGGAATTAAATTTTTCTAAAAAGAAAAAAAAAGAAAAAAAATTTGTTTCATATTTTGCTTGAAGTACAGATTGTGTTTTGATGTTTAGTATATATTGTAGATTATGTGTATTGTGATTGTATCAATTGATTTATATTGTGTTGTAAACAAATGTAATGATAAGAGGATTTAGGATAAAATAAGGTGTTCATTTTATTTTGTTTATTATGATTGTTAGCAGCTAGTTAAGAAGAGTTGTAAATTCATTTAAAAGATTTTGAAATTTTAAGAGTAAATGAAAAGAGATGATCAAATTAATGGTAATACGAATCTTTGATATTGGACTTAGAGTAATTTCTCTAGGTGAACAAATTTAAATGATTTAATCCGATTTGTTTGATTTATTTTTGAGTTGAAACTGTAACGTCAAACCGATAAAATATTGAGAAAAATAATTGAAGTTAAGATATAAAATATTTTTATGAATTTAAAATCAGCAAAGTAGTATATAGATGTTGTGTTCAATATAATCATGAGTTTGTGTACGCACCCAGGATTTGCTAAAGGCAACCCAGTATGCATGTAAGGGGGAACATATCAGTTGAGGATCTGGTATGGTATAAGGCCAGTTTTGATTTTTTTGGGTGAAATGGCGAAGGGTTAGGTGGTATTATGGTGAGTACCTGTCCGATTTTATGGTGTTGGGATCTTGTACAGAGAAGTCCAGTAATGTCGTTCAGGTGCAGCCATAGTCGCCGAGCTAGGGGGGTAGTTTACCCATGATGTGTTAAGAAATTAAAGGGGGGTTGTTGGCACCATATCCTCACCGATCCTCCTAGGGTTAGCAATGAGAGTTTTTCTGTTTCGGCAGAAAACCTCTCAATGGGGGGGTATTGTAATGGGACAGTTTTGAGGGGTTTTATTTTTTATTGCAATTGTGAATGTAGTACACCAGATTTACCCAAACAAGGCCTCAGTTTGAAACAAGAAGTATTCTTTGTCGGGGCACCGAGTCAAATATTTTGTCAGCGCCCTGCAATGAGCACTGCTCCTTCAGGCATTGCAAACCTGTGCACGGATGATTGTGTTTTCCATTGGCAAAAAGCACAAACTTTGTGGCGAGCCCCAAGTCAGAACAAAACTACCTAAACTTGCTCAACAAGTGATATCACGTGACGACTATTTGACCATGTCATGTGATTTTAACAACAAATCACAGGGCAAGCTGGTGAACATGTGGCGGAGGTAGCCGGAGTGACGCTGAGAGTAGCGTCAGTCAGTCGATTTACAACTCCTGACCGTACAGTCATATAAAACATTGCTCGAGCTAATTAGGGTCGGCCGACCAGTAAATCTTGCTATTTTAATTTAAAATAACAGTCATTCATGTTATAGTGATCGAACAGAAGTAACCGGCAAATTATAACATTCTAAACTTATATTCGGAGTGTGTCAGCAGAATTAAGTGTTAACAGTGATGGCGTAACCACGTAGATGAAGGGATGAGTACCTAATTTAAGCAGTTTGAACAGACAAAATATTTCAATTTTAATTAATTTCAATTCACCCATATTAATTATGAAAAATCAATAAAAAAGCGCTTTATGGTATAAAAAGTATGAGTAATGATTGAGTGCGTGAGCAAGCTGGATTGTTTTACAATAGATATGGTCTAGTTTAATAAATAGGGTTAAGTATATTTCACAATATATTTTCAATGTAACGTAAAAGAAAGACGAACTTGTTGATGTGGGAGTTATGGTAGTATTTGATGGCAAAGTAAGATGAAATAAAAATGTGTTAAGTGAACATATAAACATGTATTTGTCAATTGCATTCCCTGTTTTTCTCTGCTAAGTACACCAGACGACACCTTGGTCAATTACCAGTAAAGGTAGGTAATACAATTTTTAATATTTTAAACAGTTAATTAACGTGTACTACTTCAACATAATTGTCTTTTATCTCAATGAACATAACAATAACACAACGATTAAACTGGCTTATTAATTTTTAAAAAGTTTAAACTGTTTATCTAACAGTGTAATCGTCTAATGCCTTTAGATATCAATTCAACCTAAATTCTAAACTGGCATCAGTTTGGCATTTCTTAACCAAACAAATGAGACAAAACTTCATGAAAAGAACATTACTCCTACAACAAGAAAATGAGTTTCTTAGTCTAAAGGCGCCACTGTTACTGTGAATCCAATGTACAGCAAAAACGGATGTTTCGTTTTTACCGGATCCACCAATCGGTAAAGAACACTGATTTTTGCTTCAGGATTGTAGCCATACACACATAATTCATCTCCAGTTTTTAGAACCCATTTCACTACTAGTACTAAGCACCTTCAAAACAAATTCCTTCTTCTAAATTACAGGAGCCATGAACAAGTTTTGCCACCAAACACTTCATGCTGAAAATCCACTTTTGAGGGGCGATGGCATAATTTTATGCGACTCACTTGTCCATGCTTTCAAATGCGTCGCATCATATTTTTATGCCACAGAATTAATGCATAAGGTTTATCAAGCATTTTGGTTCTTGTTTCTGCCTTCAGAATGCAACACTAACTGGAGAAAAGAGATTGTAAACAGTTGAAATAATGGAATAATGTAAACAGTTGGCAGGCGCTGTGAATTTTTGTACATTTTGTGTCTTCAACATGTAAAAAATTTTTGTTTAAGAGTACTTTGAAAGTATTTTAAGTGTTATTGTAAATGCATTATTTAGCATATTAGCATATCATTTTTTATAAAATTGATATAATGTAAATTGTTGTACTATCAACTCCATGATAACATAGAAATAATGATACAGTTGTAATGCTATGCAGTACACTATACATGCTATTTCAACTTTCCATTAGTCATTTCCGATATTTTTCCAGAATATTGTTTTCATTTAAACTAATTATAGATAATCATTAACACTAACATTCTAAAAAATAAAAAATGAAGTTTGGATACAAATTATGGCCCCATAGTTCCTACTGCTCTAAACGTTTGTGTGTCCATATGTGCTACAAGCTTTATCATTCTAAAAACACGTTATAATTTTTGTTAGTCTCACATACTATTTTTTAACGACCACTTTTTAAATAGAGTTATAGACAAGACAATATGAGTAAAATCTGGTCTGATGTAGTAAATAATACAAATTTAAAGAATTTTTTCCCCTAAACATTACACAAAACATCTTATATTTATACACCTTTATTTGTGACATAAAAAAAGATAATAAAAATATAAAGTCTATATTCATTATTCGTAAGACGAATGTCTGGTAAAATGTTTGGTGTAATTAATTTTTAGTAATAAATTATAGCAAATATGAGCGTTCAAGTTTTTTTTTCTACCGCTGATCACAGATGGTGGTCTATGTATAAACGCCATATCAAAATAATATATGACTGAAATATAAGTTTGTAAAACACTCACATCCACTTCTAATTCCTTCAATATCAACCAACGATTGCAGCCAACAAATGTGTAAAATTTTAGATGTCTCCTTACTAAAGGCCTTCCAAAACGTGGATCATTTCCTGCAACAGATTCTCAGCCATCTTTGCAGTGTTGATGGCACAATTGTAGTTGGTACAGATTTATTGAGCAAACATTATAAATCCAATGGTGGCACAATAGTCAAACCTGCTTTACACTTTGAGTATGGGAGTAGTAATATTACGACGGCAGTGGACTTGGGATTTGTGCGGGCGTAATATTACTACGATCTGACAAAACTGTTGTCAGCTGTTAGTATTGTAGAACGAATTTATGTCACTAGATGTCAGCATGGTACAGGTACAAGTCACTGAAACTTTATAATCAAGGTTGCTGTACACAGCCACTGGTACTTGTTTGTTTACAACTCGTGTGGTGTTTGGTTAGCGTCGTTGTGTTGTTAACGTTTATTTAGGCTACGGAGTGTTGTAGTTTTTTTTTTATTAAAATAATACATCGTTTAAATATTAATCTTTCTTTTACTTTGTATCATTATTATGGAATATTTAATAAAAAAAATTGAGGAATTTTCAGAGCAAAGTAACAGTAGTGAGGAATACACGAATTCCTATCCTGATTTTACAGTCAGTGTATCTTACATTTTACATGGTTAATTATAGAAAGTATACAGAAAATAAGTATGTAATTTATTTTAGGACCAGAAAGGGGTGGAACTATTCAAGCACGCAAAGGAAAACTCTCTGACTGGCTGCTGTCAAGTTATGTAATGATCCTACAATGTAATCTGAGTTATTTAAAATACCCAAATACACTTTATACAGACCTTGTACACAATTAATATTAACTACATGCAAATTAGAATACAATTCAAATAGACTTACGTTCTTGAATCTCTTCTCCGTCTGCGAGAACGATGACGACTTGAACCTCCACTACTGGATGAACTCGATGAACTCACACGTCGTGCTCGATAACGCCTGTGTCGAAGATCATTTCTGGAAAAAAATAAAAACATCAGTTTTACAGTTATTTTTTATATTATTTAAACAAATGTAACAGGCATATCGGTAAGTGTCATTTATATACAAATACTCTCACTCTTGCATACACCATTACCAACTACGAATTTAAAATATTGCCAACCTCCTCTCTTTGCTATGGTCACGTTCCTTTCTTGACTTCATTTCTTTCTTTTTTATATCTTCTTCAGCAATATCTACTGTCTGCACTTCAACACTTTGCATTGCAGGCTTTTCATTTTTAATACCTGAGCAAATAGGGAAATCAAATAATTACAATCATTTACAAAATTTGGATCAGTCTCTCAGTTACCAATAACCAACCAAGACAAAATGTAATTTAAAAAAAATATATCAGGACAGTAGAAAATATGAAATTAAATTCTTACAAACAAACAAAATAATTAATAGACAAGTCTGTCACACACCAAATAATAAAACAATATGTGCAATCAAGTCAAACATGATTAATTGTATAATAATATCATTAACTGCACACGTTTTCAGTTGCACATTACTTCTCAGTTATCATGAACATACATACGCTGCTATGGCGTTATCTGATTACACAATAAAAATCAATAGAAGAAAGTCACTGTGGATTAATAGGGAACATTTTGCAATTAAACAGAAACCACATAAACCTTATTTATAATTGATAATAAATTAAATTTTAATCCTATATACACAAATATGAGGCATATTTCAAAAGTAAGGGCCCACAAGTTATAAAGAGCAATTGGTAACACTGATTAGTTTGTACATGCGCAGTAGCTTTAACTGGTCCATTGTCATGTAACCGCCATATTTTCGCCAGTCCACTGTTGTTTGACTTTGTGTGGCAGTGGGTTATAATAAACAAAAATAAACAACCCTGCCAGTTGTAAAGTTTGATCAGTGATTAGATTTCTAAACGCAAGAGAACATAATGCTGCTGAAATTCACCATCAATTGTGTGAAACATATGGGCCTACTGCAATGAATGAAGAAAAAGTGAGTTTAGGGAAGACCTTTTAAATATTCACAACGAAGAGAGGAGTGAGATGCCTAGCATCAGGACTAACGATCTTGCTAAGCATATAATGAGAATTATGATTAATGATCTTTGCATAGAATTTCGAAAAGATTCAGAGACTACAGTGTTCAGAATTGTGATTGATGTAAACTGTGTGCTCTATGGGCGCTGAAAAGTTGATAAGTGCTCACACAGACCAGAGATTGACATATTTATGTCCCTTTTTGAACCCCTTTCATAGAGATGGGGACTATTTTTCCCATAACGAAACATGGATTTTGTACATTAATGCTCAACTGAAACAACAGTCCATGTAGTGGTGACATTCCAGTTCACCCAAACCAAAAATTTCAAGTGAATGCGGTATCAAAGGAAAATCGTGGCAACTGTGTTCGGGGACCAAAAGAGTGTGCTTTTGGTTGATTTCATGGAGGCTGGAACCAACTACCACATCACAAGTCTATTGTGAAACACATTATAAACTATGCCATGCCATTCAAAACCAACGACGGGGAATGGAGGCCAGGAATTGTTTTCCTTCACAATAATGCACATTCGCACATGGCTGCCCGCAAAATCGAAACAATCCAAATATTCTGATGGGAGATTTTTGATCATCCACCTGATCCCCGAGTCCTGATCTTGCACCCAGTGACTACCATCTTTTCCTACACCTCAAGAACTGGCTTTCATCTAAATGATTCAAGGAAACTGAAGAGTTGAGAACCTCAATGCAAAACTGGTTTAAATCCCAGGCGGCAGAATTTTATGCAGACGGTTAGAAAAAGCTTGGTTCATGATACCAAAAGTGTTTGGAACAAAATGGTGATTACATAGAAAAATTGTAAGTTTGTATGTATTTGGAACCACTAATAAATTTTTCATTTTCTCATTTATTCTTGTTTTATAACCGATCGGCCCTTACTTTTGAATACGTCTCATATTAACCCTTTGATCAGCGACAACTTGGTTAGTATGTTAGGCCTCTCATAGTGGAAATTCTTGAAATTTTATAAAATGTAATTAATGCAAAATTGTCAATTTTAATTATAGGAAAACTGGTACAAAATATAAATAGTGCTAAACAGATTGTATCCATTCTCCAATTTGTAAAAAATAGAAACTTTATCACACGATCAACAGTTCATAACATACTCATGAATTTTGTCCTCAGTCAAAAAGTTAAGACTTTTGTAAAGGTCTCATTTCTGAGTGTTATCAGAAACACTCAACAATAAATAAAAAATTTTACAAACTGTACAACTTTTATAAAATTAACAATACGTATTATTTATAAAAACGAGAACACTGTTCACAGACTCCAAGCACACTTCAGCACAATGCTCCAGAACATGTGAGACAGAGAACGCAAATTCATCACCATAGCCACATACATTATATCACACTACGAAAGAATGAATATCAAACATTTGAAAAACAATCAATTAGAGTGAAACATGAATAACAATGCACCTAACGTTGTATACACCAATACTGAGGCAGTAAAAGTTGAAAACGTTCACATACATGATTACTGATCAAAGGGTAAAATAATCTATTAGTGAACATGAATGAATTTGGATCAGTCATGTTATTACATCGAACGGATTTCATTAGACTATAGGCTAAGATAATTTACAGACATCAAACAATAAAGTTGAGAAAATAAATATTAATTTATTAGCTAAAATATTAATATTTATTTATAACAACTACAAAAATAGCATTATGAATTACCTGAATGAAAAGTTACTAACACAGTAACAGAAAATCGTGTTAGACAGACATCTACATTCAGTATCTGGATTTAAAGTTTGGTTACATGACAACTTGTTTACATGTCTACTGCTAACTTGCACATAAATTCTGACCAGACCCACTCTATAACAATTCTTCAACGTTCGTAAAAGCTACTGTTGTTGCCATGCCTCAGACTGAATATTTATTGGAACATTTACTTAATACTTCCAAGCTGCACTTTGTTGAGTGTGGATTTTATTTATCTGTATGTGAAACCAATCCATGTAATTAAAAAAAAAAGTAGATGGGTCTTATCTCAAAATGGCTGACATCACAAAAACTGTGAATTTTGTGTTTCACACCAAGAAACACTCTATGTGTGAAGACTCTATCGTGAAGGAAACTTCAAATCACTAGTTCCAGACACAACACTTACAGTGGGGCACAAGGGTCAATAAAAACTCTATTACTGACACTTTCCAGTCACTAAATAATGTAATGCACTCTTGGAGTATAAACTCTCAGGGCTAATTAAATTGTTCGAGGACTATAATAAGCCAAAAAAGTACACAGGAAAGAATAGCACACATCAAGGTGACTTCAGGTCAACTATTACTTATCATTATATATATAAACTTTCACAATTGAACTTACTTTCATTTATCTTTCCCAAACGTTTCTTCGAGGTGATGTTCCTCTTCCTCAGTGGGATTAAATACTGAATGTCATTTTAACAGTATAACGGTGTGTATGGTGGGGGTTGATGGTGGGAGGGAATTGGCGCCAATTCCCTCCCACCACCAACCCCCACCACACACACCATTATACTGTTAAAATGACATTCAGTATTTAATCGCACTGAGGAAGAGGAACATCACCTCGAAACGTTTGGGAAAGATAAATGAAAGTACGTTCAATTGTGAAAGTTTATATATATAATAATATTTATAAAGTGAACGAAGAGGATGAATCAACAAGATAATTATATTACTTATCTTTAGGAAGAGGAAAAACACATTTCATTGCTGACATAGTATCTAAATAGGTTCTTAACAAGACATTACGACATTATGAAATCTTGTGCTCAATTATTCTGAATAGGCATATTATAAAATTACTGATGTCGAAAAGCTAACGTCCAATGAGTCCCACGTCTGATCCCATGAAATAAAAATCCCATCCTGTCAAATAACAACTGATTTCTTTTCCTTTGAGGCACTACACATGACCCTCTTCTTACTATAAAATCCACAATGACATAAAAATTGAAATCTTGTACATCATATATATAGACATGTGTTAGTGAAAGTTTTCGTATTTGTTTAAATCAGTTGATAACCAACCATATGATCGCTGATGTTGAATTTAATAAGAACTACTAACAGCACTTTATTTTCTTCAACATAATTCCCATTGCAAACCAATAACCAACTGGTCATATTTCTATTTCTATGTCAAGCAACCAACACATGTAACGGTACAAACCAAGAGGTTTGTTTTAATTTCATAATAACTTTAACAATTTGTAACCAACCCATGCTAGGCAACAGTCTTGATCACGAAAGGTTGACTTTTTTGAACACCTTGTAGTCAGTGCGGTACCAAGCCGTACGAGTCACGCAAAAGCTATTAGCGTATGTAAAGGGGAATATACAAGTGAGGGAGTGAATTCATAAAAAATGAATTCGTAAAGTAGTTCGGCGTGACGAAGTGAAAGTGAACTAAGAAAGATGGCGGATGGCGCGTGCAGGTACAATGAATAAATAACTATATTGGCCAATAATTTTAACAAATACAAAAGAGCTCATTAAATAAACGGGGGGTAGAAGAAAATCTGTAACTAGCGTGTGAAAGAAACTTCCGATATATGGATATAAATTATGTCCTGTAAGTACATTCATAAAAGAAAACACATATATATATATATATATAAGAATAAAAAATTACAATATGAATTCATTACGTCGTTCGCTGAAAACATACACATTGTAACGTAGCGGTTATTTAGAGGTGTTATTTAGCGAAACGTCCGTCTGAGTCAAGCCCCAATGTTGGGTTCGCCAATTTGTAACGTGGCGGTTTAGTAGTGTGTCTCCCCGATCCTTAAATAGTACTTTACTTAATGGAAACTTTGTTTTATTTGCCCCACGTTGTTAGCGTCAATTTTGTAACGTAACTCTGCTTTTGAGGTACCCGTAAAACGTCCGTCTTTTTTACAGTCTCAGATCGGTCAGAACACCTCTCCGCAGTCGCCACTTATGAATTATAAAGACCGAAGTTTAAATAAAGTTGTTGGTAATGTTACTCAAACAAAGCAGAAATCGAGTGTGTGTGATTTGGGTCAAGTAGGGAAGTTGTTTAGCCTTATTTTGAAGAGAGAGCAAGTACCATTTGTTTACCCTCGGTTTAGACGATTTATAAATTTTTTTAAATATTCGCCGTGAACCGAATCAGCTGATTTTGACACGAGTCTCCAAACATAGGTTAACCAGACGACACTGTGGCAGAATATGACCCGGTGGATCATCGTCTTCTTCTTATTTGTTCTGAAACTTACTACAACTACCCACTACAAGAAAGGCAACACATTTTTATTATTCAATATCATTTTTTCAATAATATTTATTGTTTATATTATTGGTTTTCTCCCTTCAGCCACAATACAAATATTACAATCGATATTTCCATTAATTAGTACATGATATCGACTTCATTGAGTAACGAGGAATTGTCATAAAAAATATACAGTTTTGAGCGATTTTTTTACAATTTTATCTTTTGTTTAAACATCAATCAACATATAATTCTTTTAATTATTTTCCCCAGGGTTAAGGGTAAGTTCTTTTTGTTATGAGATGGTCAGAAATGGATAATTATACTACGCTTTACAAATATAGAAAAAAATATTCAAAAATTTGTTTATTTCACTTAGTACGTAGTTCCGGAAATGTCCGTAAGAGAGCAGATGGCGTTTGTTTTTATTAAAACATGTGTTTACGTTTTAATCGTTATGGACTACACGACCATTCCGTTGGAGGTTTCTTCGTTAAATATTAAAAGAAATGTTTATATTACCTCTCTTCTTGAAGTTCTTACTTGGGTGAAGCCGCTTCTCAGGTGGTGTTAGTATTTGGTGGTAATTTCACAACCTTCTGGCAAATATTATCTCGTTAAAACTCGAACTCTGCTAGGCTATGCCTACTCGTCCAAAATGGTTTTTTGTTCACTGTTATTATGGAGTATAGCAAGTTAACTTTGATAACTAAGGTAGTAATACATCATGTTTATACTGTTCTTTAATTTTGTAACAATTTTGTGCTTTTCAAAAGGTTCCAAAAGGATATTTTAATAAATTTTTATCTCATCATTTTGTCAACTGGACAGGTTTAAATTTCAAATTCGATTAAACAATACTTGTTATTTTCGTTACTCTTAGTAACCCATAATTTTTATATATCTTTTTATTGGTTCTGCTATTGACTTTTTAGTATATAGGCAGTTTGTAATTATTATAAATTTATTTTTGATTTACAGAAAAATAATTCTTTTTAATTTTGGTTTCTTTCCCAATTTGATTTACATAATAGTTTTCTGTTTATTTTCTTATAACTTTGGATATAAGTATTTAATATTTTTATTAACTTTAAATGAATTTATATATTATTTATTAATCTCTTATAGTATTCTTACACTGGACTATTTTCTTCTGCCATTTCCCTCATACAGTATTATTTTAATTTTCATTATTATCTGATATTTAAATCTTTTAAGTTTTTAACACAAACCCTGGGTTATCTTATACAATAAAACCATTATTTTATAAAAATATAAAATTAACATAGGCACTACAAAATATAAATCCTACAATAACTAAACAAAATACATAATTAGTTAGTAGCATCATGATCTACTATTATAGTTTATAATTCTCACATTTACAGTACAATTCTGTAAGAAGTTCCCTTCACCTTCACTTATTACCTCATTGGGTACACTATAACTCACTTGTCACTGTATATCACTTTAATTGTTTATAATGTTTAGTGATACAACTTAATTTTGAGCTCGTTATAGTTTACCCATTTCTGACCTTTATGGTATTACAAAAGTTATCATTCATTGGGACCGGGTTATGTACCGTTACATAAAGCCCCCCCACTAGAACAAATTTATTTTGGTTCTACTCGTTTGCTAAAATAAATTGTTGATTGTCTCAATTTTCCTAATACTCTTGGTTTTTTTCTTCGTAATAGTGTTTCATTTCCGATTGGTTGTACACTGACTGGTAATTCAGACTGGTGGTAATTGCTGTTTTCTTACTCTACTCTCTCTCTCTCTTGGAGGCAAATTCATCAATTATTTATTTCTCTGGGTAGTGGTACTTCCACATTTTATTTGATAAGGACTGGTCACACTAATCATATTAAACTTGTTTTAACACTCATTTCTATTTACTTCTATAAATTATCTTTATCAATTAAGCTTCGGTCTGCTATCTTCCTTCTATTTTCTTCATCTATACTTCTGGAATCTAATATCACTCTTTTCAGCTATTTTATAATTATTATCCCTTAAATATTCAATTTCCCTAACATTTTTCCCTATCTTGTGCGGTGGTACCAGTCGGGTGGCCACTCTGGGTCCATACTCCGCTGTCCATCCTTACACCTTCTGAGACCAGGGGAACATCATCCCTGCTCATAAAAATTATTGCCGGAACATTTCTACGGTCAATACATAAAAATAAAAAAATTATAAGTAGTAGTCAATTAGCGACTAGTACTAAACACTTTTGGGATTCTTCATACTGTAGCTGTTTGCATTTATTTATATATTTCTTCTTCTCCTTGATTCCTTCTTCTTTTCCATTAACTAATAGCATATAACATTATTGATAGGCCTTATGTTAAAATTCTTTTGACTTTACTTCTTGTGACATATTTCTCTGTATCATTTCTTCTTATATAATCTTCAATTCCGAGAAATTCTAATTATTGTATTAATTATCATCCTCCTTCAGTTTCATTGGAGTCATTAAATTATTCTTTATTCTTCTTATCTGAGCACATTACCATCAATTGTTTTTGTTCATTTAATTTTTCTTCTGTTTGTTACCATTAAAAATATTCCTTTTTCCTATTATTTCATTTTAAATCAATTCTTTATAACTCTTATTTACTAATCTGTTCTTACTTTTTGGTAAATTAAATGGTTTCGAAATATCTTAAGTAAGTTGTACTTACATAGTTTTTATTAAATCGTCTTGTTCCTGAATAAATTGTTGAGTAAGTTGTCCTTACAGTTTTTTAGAATTTTGGGGTTTTCTTCCGCTATTCAATGGGTTGCTGGGTCGGTTTTCAGAATTTCAGTCCCCTTTTCTGGTTTGTTATTATTTAGGTTAACCATGGTCCATTAACTCAGGTACTACATGTTCTCGGATTACTGGGGTGTCTATAATGATTTTTGTCCTTGTTAAATATCTCTCGTGTATCTGGTACTGTAACTCGGCTGATACAAAGTCTTCATCTAAGTCATGGTTTTCGGTCATATTTAGATCCTTCTTAATTGACACCTCTGTATTATTTACACAATGTTCTGTTGGTATGCTCCGTCTTGAAAATATAATTGATGAGGTCAGATACTCTTTGATCGTCGATATTTTTAACTGATATTTAAATTTATTTAAGTTTTTTGTTAATATTCTATGGTGGTTTACCTTTGATATTTTTATTGAGTTTTGTCTACAATTTCTAACTTTATTTACCTCCATTTGTTTATTAATGGGAGGGTTAAATATATTAATTAATCCACCCTTCCTCATCTCCATTTCTTCTTTTGTATTGAATATTTTCTTTCTCCATATTTTCCTTATTTTCTTGATATTCTCTTCCATGGTTTGGATCTTCTCCTTGTCCTTTCTATTCTTATTTTCAGGTAGCAATGCATTCTGGTCTTCTCTAATTTCTGTTTCCTTGCTACTCTCTTCTGTGTTTGGACTTACTATAATACCTTCGGAAGTGCTGTCTAATGTTTCATCCAAACTCTTGAAACCTTCATCCATTTGCTTATTTGTCTCCTCCTTGTATGTATCTGCTTTTTGGATAAGCGTATTAACATTTTCAAACTTCTCTCCGAAAGTTTTCCATATCTCCTTATTGAACTTCTCCATCTTACCCTCAATCCGCTTTAAACTTTCTTTATTCTCTTCAAATTTTGCATTCATCTCTTCTCTTTGTCCTTCAACAGTTTCTTTCAGTTCATGGTACTGTTCATTCATGGTTTGTTTGATATTTCCATGAATGGTCTCTATTTTTTCATTTAGTTGTTTGACTAAACTTTCCTGAATGCTATCGATTTTCTCATTGGTCTGTCTATTTTGTTCCTCCTGTTTCTTAAAATTCTCCTTATTTTCCTCATTGGTTTTCTTCAAGTTTTCCTCCTGTTTCTTAAAATTCTCCTTATTTTCCTCATTGGTTTGCTTCGAGTTTTCTTCCTGTTTCTTAAAATTCTCATCTATTTTATCAAACTTCTCGGCTATAAATCTCATCATGTCTTACCAATTTGGTTCTCTCCTGGCTTCCGCTTCATCTGGTTGGTCCCCCTTGGGCATCCTCTTCCACTATTTCCTTTTCCGTGCTCATAATTGCTTCAGTTTCTTCTTTATCACCTACCGGTTGTTCCATTTCACTGTCCGTAAATATTTCTATCACTCGTTCCTGTCCACCTTCTTCCTTCTCCTTTTCTTCTGCCCTCTTTTCGATCTGCCTCTAGTATTATGCATTTCTTGTTTCCTCATAACTGCCGACGATAATTAGATTTTTTGGTATATTAATTTATTAAATATATCAAAATTCTTTTCTAATTACAGCCCTTTTACGTTGAGCGCCAATCTGTAACGTAGCAGGTTTTAGAGTGTGTCTCTCCGATCCTTAAATAGTACTTTACTTAATGGAAACTTTGTTTTATTTGCCCCACAACGGTACATAACCCGGTCCCAATGAATGATAACTTTTGTAATACCATAAAGGTCAGAAATGGGTAAACTATAACGAGCTCAAAATTAAGTTGTATCACTAAACATTATAAACAATTAAAGTGATATACAGTGACAAGTGAGTTATAGTGTACCCAATGAGGTAATAAGTGAAGGTGAAGGGAACTTCTTACAGAATTGTACTGTAAATGTGAGAATTATAAACTATAATAGTAGATCATGATGCTACTAACTAATTATGTATTTTGTTTAGTTATTGTAGGATTTATATTTTGTAGTGCCTATGTTAATTTTATATTTTTATAAAATAATGGTTTTATTGTATAAGATAACCCAGGGTTTGTGTTAAAAACTTAAAAGATTTAAATATCAGATAATAATGAAAATTAAAATAATACTGTATGAGGGAAATGGCAGAAGAAAATAGTCCAGTGTAAGAATACTATAAGAGATTAATAAATAATATATAAATTCATTTAAAGTTAATAAAAATATTAAATACTTATATCCAAAGTTATAAGAAAATAAACAGAAAACTATTATGTAAATCAAATTAGGAAAGAAACCAAAATTAAAAAGAATTATTTTTCTGTAAATCAAAAATAAATTTATAATAATTACAAACTGCCTATATACTAAAAAGTCAATAGCAGAACCAATAAAAAGATATATAAAAATTATGGGTTACTAAGAGTAACGAAAATAACAAGTATTGTTTAATCGAATTTGAAATTTAAACCTGTCCAGTTGACAAAATGATGAGATAAAAATTTATTAAAATATCCTTTTGGAACCTTTTGAAAAGCACAAAATTGTTACAAAATTAAAGAACAGTATAAACATGATGTATTACTACCTTAGTTATCAAAGTTAACTTGCTATACTCCATAATAACAGTGAACAAAAAACCATTTTGGACGAGTAGGCATAGCCTAGCAGAGTTCGAGTTTTAACGAGATAATATTTGCCAGAAGGTTGTGAAATTACCACCAAATACTAACACCACCTGAGAAGCGGCTTCACCCAAGTAAGAACTTCAAGAAGAGAGGTAATATAAACATTTCTTTTAATATTTAACGAAGAAACCTCCAACGGAATGGTCGTGTAGTCCATAACGATTAAAACGTAAACACATGTTTTAATAAAAACAAACGCCATCTGCTCTCTTACGGACATTTCCGGAACTACGTACTAAGCGAAATAAACAAATTTTTGAATATTTTTTTCTATATTTGTAAAGCGTAGTATAATTATCCATTTCTGACCATCTCATAACAAAAAGAACTTACCCTTAACCCTGGGGAAAATAATTAAAAGAATTATATGTTGAATTAAAAGAATTATATGTTGATTGATGTTTAAACAAAAGATAAAATTGTAAAAAAATCGCTCAAAACTGTATATTTTTTATGACAATTCCTCATTACTCAATGAAGTCGATATCATGTACTAATTAATGGAAATATCGATTGTAATATTTGTATTGTGGCTGAAGGGAGAAAACCAATAATATAAACAATAAATATTATTGAAAAAATGATATTGAATAATAAAAATGTGTTGCCTTTCTTGTAGTGGGTAGTTGTAGTAAGTTTCAGAACAAATAAGAAGAAGACGATCCACCGGGTCATATTCTGCCACAGTGTCGTCTGGTTAACCTATGTTTGGAGACTCGTGTCAAAATCAGCTGATTCGGTTCACGGCGAATATTTAAAAAAATTTATAAATCGTCTAAACCGAGGGTAAACAAATGGTACTTGCTCTCTCTTCAAAATAAGGCTAAACAACTTCCCTACTTGACCCAAATCACACACACTCGATTTCTGCTTTGAGTAACATTACCAACAACTTTATTTAAACTTCGGTCTTTATAATTCATAAGTGGCAACTGCGGAGAGGTGTTCTGACCGATCTGAGACTGTAAAAAAGACAGACGTTTTACGGGTACCTCAAAAGCAGAGTTACGTTACAAAATTGACGCTAACAACGTGGGGCAAATAAAACAAAGTTTCCATTAAGTAAAGTACTATTTAAGGATCGGGGAGACACACTACTAAACCGCCACGTTACAAATTGGCGAACCCAACATTGGGGCTTGACTCAGACGGACGTTTCGCTAAATAACACCTCTCTCTATATATATATATAACACAATGAACATACATAAACATAGACAATCAACATATTAATCTTACACTAATGCGTTCATTTTGCCTCAGATGAGTAGCTTTATTTTAAAATTACCATAATAATCAATCTAAATTCTCAAAGGGTGATTTCTTTGAAAAGAGTCAGGACACTCAATAATAACATAAAGATTTACTTGTGAAATGGATTATCCAAAAACTCCATCGGCGAAACTCCTTTCCATTGATGATCCAAATAAGTAAGGTAGCATATTTTCGATGCTTATCATCACTTAACACTCGCGGATAAGATTCACTTGCGGTGTGTGTGTCCTCCATTGATGTCAGCCGTTAATATGAAAGTCTATAAAGTTTTGTGTTGCATGAGTGCATTCATTGTTAATGATCGTGTATATATATAACTGTCTATCGTCAAACTTCTTCGTGCGTCTATATACGTTAATGTATTGTGTTTTTACGTGATGTATCGTTCCATTCGGTATTATAACACTTCACACTGCGCTACGATACATTTCAATAACTCGGTAAAATATTGATGTAAAGTTTTGTGAGTCTGTTATTAAATGAAGACTGCGAATAATTAACTTAGTTCTTAACAAGCGGTAGCTGAGTAAAACTGAGTAACTGAAAGTTTTTAACAACTGAAGTATACTGCATGATTGAGTCACTGCGAATACACTATGACTGACTAACTCGTGAATAACTGAAAGTACTATGTTAACTGATTAAAGCACTGCGTAACTGAGTTTTAGAGCAAGACTGAGAACTATATTGAGACTGAAAATTTATATTAAGACTGAGAATTATATTAAGACTGAGAGTTATATGAAGACTGAGAATTATATTAATACTGCGATATGTATTAAGACTGCCGCTCCGCGTGCCCTGTAAACAGTTTTTATTAAGCTTCATTTACCATAATGCAATGTCCTGGCAAACTCCTTTCCATTGATGATCCAAATATGTAAGGTTGCGTATTTTCGATGCTTATCATCACTTAACACTCGCGGATAAGATTCACTCGCGGTGTGTGTGTCCTCCGTTGACATCAGCCGTTAATATGAAAGCCTATAAAGTTTTGTGTTGCATGAGTGCATTCATTGTTAATGATCGTGTATATATATATATAAAACTGTCTATCGTCAAACTTCTTCGTGCGTCTATATACGTTAATGTATTGTGTTTTTACGTGATATATCGTTCCATTCGGTATTATAACACTTCACACTGCGCTACGATACATTTCCGTAACTCGGTAAAATATTGATGTAAAATTTTGTGAGTCTGTTATTAAATGAAGACTGCGAATAATTAACTTAGTTCTTAACAAGCGGTAGCTGAGTAAAACTGAGTAACTGAAAGTTTTTAACATCTGAAGTATACTGCATGATTGAGTCACTGCGAATACACTATGACTGACTAACTCGTGAATAACTGAAAGTACTATGTTAACTGATTAAAGCACTGCGTAACTGAGTTTTAGAGTAAGACTGAGAACTATATTGAGACTGAAAATTTATATTAAGACTGAGAATTATATTAAACTGAGAGTTATATGAAGACTGCGATATGTATTAAGACTGCCGCTCCGCGTGCCCTGTAAACAGTTTTTATTAAGCTTCATTTACCATAATGCAATGTCCTGGCAAACTCCTTTCCGTTGATGATCCAAATATGTAACGTTGCGTATTTTCGATGCTTATCATCAATCAACACTCGCGGATAAGATTCACTCGCAGTGTGTGTGTCCTCCGTTGATGTCAGCCGTTAATATGAAAGTCTATAAAGTTTTGTGTTGCATGAGTGCTTTCATTGTTAATGATTGTGTATATATTGTAACGGTACATAACCCGGTCCCAATAAATTAACTCATGTAATAACATAAAGGTCAGAAATGGGTAACCTATAACGAGCTCAAAATTAAATGGTATCACTAAACATTATAAACAATTAGAGTGATATACAGTGACAAGTGAGTTATAGTGTACTCATTGAGGTAAAAAGTGAAAGTGAAGGGAACTTCTTACAGAATTGTGCTGTAGGTGTGAGCATTATAAACGATAATAGTAGACTATAATGCTACTAACTGATTATGTATTTTGTTAATTTATTGTAATGTTTATATTGTGTAGACAACCAAGTTTAATGCCTAAGTTAATTTTATATTTTTTCAAATATTTGTGTTATAGTATAAGATAACCAAGGGTTCGTTTTAGAAAACATAAAAGATTTAAATATCAAATGATAATAAAAAATTAAAATAATACTGTATGAGGGAAATGGCAGAAGGAAGTAGTGCAGTGTAGGAATACTATGAGAGACTAATAAATAATATATAAATTCATTTAAAGTTAATAAAAATATTAAATACTTATATCCAAAGTTATAAGAAAATGAACAGAAACCTATTATGTAAACCAGATTGAGAAAGAAACCGAAATTAAAAAGAATTATTTTTCTGTAAATAAAATATAAATTTATAATAATTACAAACTGCCTATATACTAAAAAGTAAATAGCAGAACCAATAAAAAGATATATAAAAATTATGTGTTACTAAGAGTAACGAAAAATAACAAGTATTGTTAATCGAATTTATAAATTAAACCTGTCCAGTTGACAAAATGATGAGACCACAATTTTATTAAAATATCCTTTTAGAACCCTTTAAGAAGTATAAAATTGGTACAAAATTAAACAATAGTAAGAACATTCAATACTCCTACCTTATTTACCAAAGTTAAATTGCTATACTCCATAAAAAAAGTGAAAGAAAACCAATTTTGGACGATCAGGACTAGTTTCACGATGTTTCAAGTTTGACGAGAGAATATTTTCCAGACGGTTATGAAATTGCTACATAATACGGACACCACCGGAGAAACGGCTTCATCCAAGTAAGAACTTCAGGAAGATAGGTAATATAAACTTTTCGTTTAATATTTAACGAAGAAAACATTCTGAATGGTAGTGTCATACCGAAACCATTAAAGATTAACCATATGTTGTAATAAAAACAAGCACCATCTGCTCTCTTACGGACATTTATGGAACTACGTACTAAACGAAAATAAACAAATTTTTTTAATATTTTTCGGTATTTGTAAAGCGTAGTATAATTATCCATTTCTGACCATCTCATAACAAAAAGAACTTACCCTTCACCCTGGGGAAATAAAAAGAATTATATATTGATTGATGTTTTAAAAATAGTATAAAATTTGGTAAAAAACCATATATGTTTTTTTTTGGCAATTCCATGTTTACTCAATGAAGTCGATATTATGTTTTAGTTAAGGAAAAGATCGATTGTGATATCTGTATTTTGCCAGCAGGGAAAACCCCAATAATATAAATAATAAATATTATTGAAAAAATGATATTGAATAATAAAAATGTGTTATATTTTTTGTAGCGGGTAGTTGTAATAGATTTCAGAAAAAAATAGAAGAGGTCGATCCACTGGGTCATATTCTGCCACAGTGTAATCTGGTTGAACTATGTGTGGAGACTCGTCTCACAATCAGCTGATTTAATTCACGGCGAACCATTTGAAAAAATTTCAGAAATCGTCTAAAACGAGTGTAAACAATCAGTACTTACTCTCTCCTCAACATAAGGCTGAACAACTTCCCTACTTGACCCAAATCACACACTCTCGATTTCTGCTTTGATTGAGTAACATTAACAACCACTTTATTTTTAAACTTCGATCATTATAATTCATAAGCGGCTACACGCTAGAATAAGAGGGACGTGTCACTCACACCTCTTAGGCGGGTACGTTACAATATATAACTGTCTATCGTCAAACTTCTTCGTGCGTCTATATTGTAACATTACATTTGGAACAACTTAATATCGTACCTGATTTAATGAAGAGTTTGGATAAGAAGCTAAACAAGAAGAACAATATCTTCCAAGATGATAGTGAAGAGGAACGACTAACCATTTTAGACTGACTAGTAAGACAACTGACCGTACCCAAATTAAAGATATAGGCAAAGTGATGCACAATACATTCAACCCCGATTATGACACGAACTTTCAATAATGACAAAATAAATAATTATAAAGACAGACGGCTTATGAACCAGTACTATAAAGAAACAAATGGTTTCATTCAATGTATCATAATATCAAGATAATCAAAATACAAATTGAGGGATAATAGGCCCAAACATGTAATACTATGTAAAAGAAATATTAGTAAATGATTAACTTAAATGATGTAATGAAAATATAACAAACCTTATTGTAGATACATGAACCATACAACTAATTGTAACAGATAGTGATCATAAGAGTGTCCAGAAAACAATAAATAATAACTTGTCCACAGTAACATTTGATAACAAGAGTGAAGTTCTTTTAATGACAATAAAATGTAAAAACCTATAAAAACCAATAAGTATGTTTATAAATACAAACTATTAAGTGTTCAGTGAAAAGGGTGAACGATAAACATAGTGACAAGTAATGTGAAACATAACATAGACAGTTTTAGAATAATTAACTGAGAGAAGACTAATTAATTAGTGCATAATTTATTTTATAAAAATGTGCATGTTATTATGTTTTATCACGTTGTTTTATTATCATGGTATTTATGTTGTTTTTTGTATGTAGCAGGTGAAGCAGTTGTTTTAAGAGAATATCAATTAACTGATGTTAATTTCATTTTTATGTTAACAAATATATCACCATAGAACTGGTGTTAAACAGTGATCAATTGATTGGCAAAGCCAAGTAGACTAAAAAAAGATGTTATTGCTAAGTGTTAAACAATTGTATAGTAAACTAAAAGTAGTTTATTTGTTCAAAGGTTCAGTAGAATCATAGCCATGTGGGCATGAAATTAAAATAATAGAATAGTATATCCTTTTGTTTTGTTAAAATAATGTTATATGTTAAACAATTTTTATGGTTGTTAAAAGTTAATTTAACTGTTAAAGGTTTTAAACATGGTGATGAAAATAACACCAGTACATAGGCCAGGTAAAACCAACTTTTGTAAATTTTAGATAATAATGTTAGGGATTTTGTAAAACAAATGTGGAAGGATAAATATATTTATAGTTAATAGTGTACACAACGAATCTAGAAACAAAATAATACATCTCAAGTTATTTAAGAAAAATTCAAATAACAAAATTGTAACATCTGTAGTTCTTAAGTAAAAGTAGGCATGTTTAGTGTCTATATGTCACAAATGTAAAGATCAAAATAATGCTGATAATAGTTTTAAATTCCCAATCAGTACAGAAAAGTTATATTAATTTAAAGGTTTTGAACAAATTTAGATTTTGAAATAATGAAAGTATATGACAATGTATATCCGAATCAACCAACCAGATTCCAAGTTTACCCTTAGCAACCAGAAATTTCGGATAAATAAAATGAGACTTCTTTAACAACAGTCATAGCGTATAGATGCGTTTGTAAAACGTCTAACATAATTAAGAATAAACTGTGAAAACACGTTACAAACATATTGATACAGATAGAGATACATAACACGAACTTTTTACACCAAGTGAAGAACATCCAGTATATGAAATAGAAGACCCAAGAACCAGGGAGAAGGACTGGAGCGGACGTGGGCCCTATCTTCGACCACGAACCATACAAAGAAGAGGATTTGGTGATTTTGACATCTTATTATATTGTGTATCAACACAC
Organism: Magicicada septendecula; assembly: GCA_034769895.1. Classification (NCBI taxonomy): domain Eukaryota; kingdom Metazoa; phylum Arthropoda; class Insecta; order Hemiptera; family Cicadidae; genus Magicicada; species Magicicada septendecula. Next base: position 275,234,410 of record CM068373.1, read on the forward strand.
ACTTTTGTATACACGACTTTTTAAGTATTAATCAACTAAAACTACAGACACCATATCACACCAACACTAAGAACACTTACTAATAACACGATTTGAGATTGACACCTTTTAAAACACCACAAGAACCTTTGATTTGGATAATAATTATTAAACACCTAAACTGGACATAACCTATCATAACTAGTAATCACTATACGACTGCTTGTGTGCACATTACACTCTAACCTTGTAATATCCTTTAACTGTAAAACTTGTGTTTTGATTTATAGAATAATATTTTGTTTAAATGTAATCCCCGAACCAGATACGCCCTGAGATACTTTATTTTTAATATAGAAACATTAACCAAGCATTCTTTTGGTCTGACTAAATACTGAATATTTGCTACTACTACCAACTGGTAAAAAGAAGACGTATAATTTGCGCCATAATTGTGATTATCCTAAACAAATTTAAGAAACAATTAACCAGTGCTTTTCTGAATAAAGGATTTCTATAAGGCTATATGTTTGATGTTATATTTGCGTCGTTATTATTGCTGTTCCATTTAGGAAATAAGTTCACAGATTACAGCGGACACCACGACGGTTGGCAACGGTGAGTGACGTCACGGTAATGGTACGTATAGTGGGAGCGAGCGGCAGATTACAAAACCATTCGCCGTTCAACATAACGCATTAATAATTACAAATTGACGATTCCAGTGCGAGTTAGTCGTTACATTATTTATTTGTTACAAATTGACACTTCCAACGGGCGGTGTATGTAATTTAAGTGCAACCAACGTAACATTTAAATAACACAGGTAACACCAAATTTAGTCTTACAAATTGGTGAATCCAAAGTGAGGCTTTAAAGAAGTAACGTTATAAGTTATTCGTTACAATATACGTTAATGTATTGTGTTTTTACGTGATGTATCGTTCCATTCGGTATTATAACACTTCACACTGCGCTACGATACATTTCCGTAACTCGGCAAAATATTGATGTAAAGTTTTGTGAGTCTGTTATTAAATGAAGGCTGCGAATAATTAACTTAGTTCTTAACATGCGGTAGCTGAGTAAAACTGAGTAACTGAAAGTTTTTAACAACTGAAGTATACTGCATGATTGAGTCACTGCGAATACACTATGATTGACTAACTCGTGAATAACTGAAAGTACTATGTTAACTGATTAGAGCACTGCGTAGTAACTGGGTTTTAGAGCAAGATTGAGAACTATATTGAGACTGAAAATTTATATTAAGACTGAGAGTTATATGAAGACTGAGAATTATATTAAGACTGCGATATGTATTAAGACTGCCGCTCCGCGTGCCCTGTAAACAGTTTTTATTAAGCTTCATTTACCATAATGCAATGTCCTGGCAAACTCCTTTCCATTGATGATCCAAATATGTAAGGTTGCGTATTTTCGATGCTTATCATCACTTAACACTCGCGGATAAGATTCACTCGCGGTGTGTGTGTCCTCCGTTGATGTCAGCCGTTAATATGAAAGCCTATAAAGTTTTGTGTTGCATGAGTGCATTCATTGTTAATGATCGTGTATATATATATATAACTGTCTATCGTCAAACTTCTTCGTGCGTCTATATATGTTAATGTATTGTGTTTTTACGTGATATATCGTTCCATTCGGTACTATAACACTTCACACTGCGCTACGATACATTTCCGTAACTCGGTAAAATATTGATGTAAAGTTTTGTGAGTCTGTTATTAAATGAAGACTGCGAATAATTAACTTAGTTCTTAACAAGCGGTAGCTGAGTAAAACTGAGTAACTGAAAGTTTTTAACAACTGAAGTATACTGCATGATTGAGTCACTGCGAATACACTATGACTGACTAACTCGTGAATAACTGAAAGTACTATGTTAACTGATTAAAGCACTGCATAACTGAGTTTTAGAGTAAGACTGAGAACTATATTGAGACTGAAAATTTATATTAAGACTGAGAATTATATTAAACTGAGAGTTATATGAAGACTGCGATATGTATTAAGACTGCCGCTCCGCGTGCCCTGTAAACAGTTTTTATTAAGCTTCATTTACGATAATGCAATGTCCTGGCAAACTCCTTTCCGTTGATGATCCAAATATGTAACGTTGCATATTTTCGATGCTTATCTCAATCAACACTCGCGGATAAGATTCACTCGCGGTGTGTGTGTCCTCCGTTGATGTCAGCCGTTAATATGAAAGTCTATAAAGTTTTGTGTTGCATGAGTGCATTCATCGTTAATGATTGTGTATATATTGTAACGGTACATAACCCGGTCCCAATAAATTAACTCATGTAATAACATAAAGGTCAGAAATGGGTAACCTATAACGAGCTCAAAATTAAATGGTATCACTAAACATTATAAACAATTAGAGTGATATACAGTGACAAGTGAGTTACAGTGTACTCATTGAGGTAAAAAGTGAAAGTGAAGGGAACTTCTTACAGAATTGTGCTGTAGGTGTGAGCATTATAAACGATAATAGTAGACTATAATGCTACTAACTGATTATGTATTTTGTTAATTTATTGTAATGTTTATATTGTGTAGACAACCAAGTTTAATGCCTAAGTTAATTTTATATTTTTTCAAATATTTGTGTTATAGTATAAGATAACCCAGGGTTCGTTTTAGAAAACATAAAAGATTTAAATATCAAATGATAATAAAAAATTAAAATAATACTGTATGAGGGAAATGGCAGAAGGAAGTAGTGCAGTGTAGGAATACTATGAGAGACTAATAAATAATATATAAATTCATTTAAAGTTAATAAAAATATTAAATACTTATATCCAAAGTTATAAGAAAATGAACAGAAACCTATTATGTAAACCAGATTGAGAAAGAAACCGAAATTAAAAAGAATTATTTTTCTGTAAATAAAATATAAATTTATAATAATTACAAACTGCCTATATACTAAAAAGTAAATAGCAGAACCAATAAAAAGATATATAAAAATTATGTGTTACTAAGAGTAACGAAAAATAACAAGTATTGTTAATCGAATTTATAAATTAAACCTGTCCAGTTGACAAAATGATGAGACCACAATTTTATTAAAATATCCTTTTAGAACCCTTTAAGAAGTATAAAATTGGTACAAAATTAAACAATAGTAAGAACATTCAATACTCCTACCTTATTTACCAAAGTTAAATTGCTATACTCCATAAAAAAAGTGAAAGAAAACCAATTTTGGACGATCAGGACTAGTTTCACGATGTTTCAAGTTTGACGAGAGAATATTTTCCAGACGGTTATGAAATTGCTACATAATACGGACACCACCGGAGAAACGGCTTCATCCAAGTAAGAACTTCAGGAAGATAGGTAATATAAACTTTTCGTTTAATATTTAACGAAGAAAACATTCTGAATGGTAGTGTCATACCGAAACCATTAAAGATTAACCATATGTTGTAATAAAAACAAACACCATCTGCTCTCTTACGGACATTTATGGAACTACGTACTAAACGAAAATAAACAAATTTTTTTAATATTTTTCGGTATTTGTAAAGCGTAGTATAATTATCCATTTCTGACCATCTCATAACAAAAAGAACTTACCCTTCACCCTGGGGAAATAAAAAGAATTATATATTGATTGATGTTTTAAAAATAGTATAAAATTTGGTAAAAAACCATATATGTTTTTTTTTGGCAATTCCATGTTTACTCAATGAAGTCGATATTATGTTTTAGTTAAGGAAAAGATCGATTGTGATATCTGTATTTTGCCAGCAGGGAAAACCCCAATAATATAAATAATAAATATTATTGAAAAAATGATATTGAATAATAAAAATGTGTTATATTTTTTGTAGCGGGTAGTTGTAATAGATTTCAGAAAAAAATAGAAGAGGTCGATCCACTGGGTCATATTCTGCCACAGTGTAATCTGGTTGAACTATGTGTGGAGACTCGTCTCACAATCAGCTGATTTAATTCACGGCGAACCATTTGAAAAAATTTCAGAAATCGTCTAAAACGAGTGTAAACAATCAGTACTTACTCTCTCCTCAACATAAGGCTGAACAACTTCCCTACTTGACCCAAATCACACACTCTCGATTTCTGCTTTGATTGAGTAACATTAACAACCACTTTATTTTTAAACTTCGATCATTATAATTCATAAGTGGCTACACGCTAGAATAAGAGGGACGTGTCACTCACACCTCTTAGGCGGGTACGTTACAATATATAACTGTCTATCGTCAAACTTCTTCGTGCGTCTATATTGTAACATTACATTTGGAACAACTTAATATCGTACCTGATTTAATGAAGAGTTTGGATAAGAAGCTAAACAAGAAGAACAATATCTTCCAAGATGATAGTGAAGAGGAACGACTAACCATTTTAGACTGACTAGTAAGACAACTGACCGTACCCAAATTAAAGATATAGGCAAAGTGATGCACAATACATTCAACCCCGATTATGACACGAACTTTCAATAATGACAAAATAAATAATTATAAAGACAGACGGCTTATGAACCAGTACTATAAAGAAACAAATGGTTTCATTCAATGTATCATAATATCAAGATAATCAAAATACAAATTGAGGGATAATAGGCCCAAACATGTAATACTATGTAAAAGAAATATTAGTAAATGATTAACTTAAATGATGTAATGAAAATATAACAAACCTTATTGTAGATACATGAACCATACAACTAATTGTAACAGATAGTGATCATAAGAGTGTCCAGAAAACAATAAATAATAACTTGTCCACAGTAACATTTGATAACAAGAGTGAAGTTCTTTTAATGACAATAAAATGTAAAAACCTATAAAAACCAATAAGTATGTTTATAAATACAAACTATTAAGTGTTCAGTGAAAAGGGTGAACGATAAACATAGTGACAAGTAATGTGAAACATAACATAGACAGTTTTAGAATAATTAACTGAGAGAAGACTAATTAATTAGTGCATAATTTATTTTATAAAAATGTGCATGTTATTATGTTTTATCACGTTGTTTTATTATCATGGTATTTATGTTGTTTTTTGTATGTAGCAGGTGAAGCAGTTGTTTTAAGAGAATATCAATTAACTGATGTTAATTTCATTTTTATGTTAACAAATATATCACCATAGAACTGGTGTTAAACAGTGATCAATTGATTGGCAAAGCCAAGTAGACTAAAAAAAGATGTTATTGCTAAGTGTTAAACAATTGTATAGTAAACTAAAAGTAGTTTATTTGTTCAAAGGTTCAGTAGAATCATAGCCATGTGGGCATGAAATTAAAATAATAGAATAGTATATCCTTTTGTTTTGTTAAAATAATGTTATATGTTAAACAATTTTTATGGTTGTTAAAAGTTAATTTAACTGTTAAAGGTTTTAAACATGGTGATGAAAATAACACCAGTACATAGGCCAGGTAAAACCAACTTTTGTAAATTTTAGATAATAATGTTAGGGATTTTGTAAAACAAATGTGGAAGGATAAATATATTTATAGTTAATAGTGTACACAACGAATCTAGAAACAAAATAATACATCTCAAGTTATTTAAGAAAAATTCAAATAACAAAATTGTAACATCTGTAGTTCTTAAGTAAAAGTAGGCATGTTTAGTGTCTATATGTCACAAATGTAAAGATCAAAATAATGCTGATAATAGTTTTAAATTCCCAATCAGTACAGAAAAGTTATATTAATTTAAAGGTTTTGAACAAATTTAGATTTTGAAATAATGAAAGTATATGACAATGTATATCCGAATCAACCAACCAGATTCCAAGTTTACCCTTAGCAACCAGAAATTTCGGATAAATAAAATGAGACTTCTTTAACAACAGTCATAGCGTATAGATGCGTTTGTAAAACGTCTAACATAATTAAGAATAAACTGTGAAAACACGTTACAAACATATTGATACAGATAGAGATACATAACACGAACTTTTTACACCAAGTGAAGAACATCCAGTATATGAAATAGAAGACCCAAGAACCAGGGAGAAGGACTGGAGCGGACGTGGGCCCTATCTTCGACCACGAACCATACAAAGAAGAGGATTTGGTGATTTTGACATCTTATTATATTGTGTATCAACACACACTTTTGTATACACGACTTTTTAAGTATTAATCAACTAAAACTACAGACACCATATCACACCAACACTAAGAACACTTACTAATAACACGATTTGAGATTGACACCTTTTAAAACACCACAAGAACCTTTGATTTGGATAATAATTATTAAACACCTAAACTGGACATAACCTATCATAACTAGTAATCACTATACGACTGCTTGTGTGCACATTACACTCTAACCTTGTAATATCCTTTAACTGTAAAACTTGTGTTTTGATTTATAGAATAATATTTTGTTTAAATGTAATCCCCGAACCAGATACGCCCTGAGATACTTTATTTTTAATATAGAAACATTAACCAAGCATTCTTTTGGTCTGACTAAATACTGAATATTTGCTACTACTACCAACTGGTAAAAAGAAGACGTATAATTTGCGCCATAATTGTGATTATCCTAAACAAATTTAAGAAACAATTAACCAGTGCTTTTCTGAATAAAGGATTTCTATAAGGCTATATGTTTGATGTTATATTTGCGTCGTTATTATTGCTGTTCCATTTAGGAAATAAGTTCACAGATTACAGCGGACACCACGACGGTTGGCAACGGTGAGTGACGTCACGGTAATGGTACGTATAGTGGGAGCGAGCGGCAGATTACAAAACCATTCGCCGTTCAACATAACGCATTAATAATTACAAATTGACGATTCCAGTGCGAGTTAGTCGTTACATTATTTATTTGTTACAAATTGACACTTCCAACGGGCGGTGTATGTAATTTAAGTGCAACCAACGTAACATTTAAATAACACAGGTAACACCAAATTTAGTCTTACAAATTGGTGAATCCAAAGTGAGGCTTTAAAGAAGTAACGTTATAAGTTATTCGTTACAATATACGTTAATGTATTGTGTTTTTACGTGATGTATCGTTCCATTCGGTATTATAACACTTCACACTGCGCTACGATACATTTCCGTAACTCGGCAAAATATTGATGTAAAGTTTTGTGAGTCTGTTATTAAATGAAGGCTGCGAATAATTAACTTAGTTCTTAACATGCGGTAGCTGAGTAAAACTGAGTAACTGAAAGTTTTTAACAACTGAAGTATACTGCATGATTGAGTCACTGCGAATACACTATGATTGACTAACTCGTGAATAACTGAAAGTACTATGTTAACTGATTAGAGCACTGCGTAACTGGGTTTTAGAGCAAGATTGAGAACTATATTGAGACTGAAAATTTATATTAAGACTGAGAGTTATATGAAGACTGAGAATTATATTAAGACTGCGATATGTATTAAGACTGCCGCTCCGCGTGCCCTGTAAACAGTTTTTATTAAGCTTCATTTACCATAATGCAATGTCCTGGCAAACTCCTTTCCATTGATGATCCAAATATGTAAGGTTGCGTATTTTCGATGCTTATCATCACTTAACACTCGCGGATAAGATTCACTCGCGGTGTGTGTGTCCTCCGTTGATGTCAGCCGTTAATATGAAAGCCTATAAAGTTTTGTGTTGCATGAGTGCATTCATTGTTAATGATCGTGTATATATATATATAACTGTCTATCGTCAAACTTCTTCGTGCGTCTATATATGTTAATGTATTGTGTTTTTACGTGATATATCGTTCCATTCGGTACTATAACACTTCACACTGCGCTACGATACATTTCCGTAACTCGGTAAAATATTGATGTAAAGTTTTGTGAGTCTGTTATTAAATGAAGACTGCGAATAATTAACTTAGTTCTTAACAAGCGGTAGCTGAGTAAAACTGAGTAACTGAAAGTTTTTAACAACTGAAGTATACTGCATGATTGAGTCACTGCGAATACACTATGACTGACTAACTCGTGAATAACTGAAAGTACTATGTTAACTGATTAAAGCACTGCATAACTGAGTTTTAGAGTAAGACTGAGAACTATATTGAGACTGAAAATTTATATTAAGACTGAGAATTATATTAAACTGAGAGTTATATGAAGACTGCGATATGTATTAAGACTGCCGCTCCGCGTGCCCTGTAAACAGTTTTTATTAAGCTTCATTTACCATAATGCAATGTCCTGGCAAACTCCTTTCCGTTGATGATCCAAATATGTAACGTTGCATATTTTCGATGCTTATCTCAATCAACACTCGCGGATAAGATTCACTCGCGGTGTGTGTGTCCTCCGTTGATGTCAGCCGTTAATATGAAAGTCTATAAAGTTTTGTGTTGCATGAGTGCATTCATCGTTAATGATTGTGTATATATTGTAACGGTACATAACCCGGTCCCAATAAATTAACTCATGTAATAACATAAAGGTCAGAAATGGGTAACCTATAACGAGCTCAAAATTAAATGGTATCACTAAACATTATAAACAATTAGAGTGATATACAGTGACAAGTGAGTTACAGTGTACTCATTGAGGTAAAAAGTGAAAGTGAAGGGAACTTCTTACAGAATTGTGCTGTAGGTGTGAGCATTATAAACGATAATAGTAGACTATAATGCTACTAACTGATTATGTATTTTGTTAATTTATTGTAATGTTTATATTGTGTAGACAACCAAGTTTAATGCCTAAGTTAATTTTATATTTTTTCAAATATTTGTGTTATAGTATAAGATAACCCAGGGTTCGTTTTAGAAAACATAAAAGATTTAAATATCAAATGATAATAAAAAATTAAAATAATACTGTATGAGGGAAATGGCAGAAGGAAGTAGTGCAGTGTAGGAATACTATGAGAGACTAATAAATAATATATAAATTCATTTAAAGTTAATAAAAATATTAAATACTTATATCCAAAGTTATAAGAAAATGAACAGAAACCTATTATGTAAACCAGATTGAGAAAGAAACCGAAATTAAAAAGAATTATTTTTCTGTAAATAAAATATAAATTTATAATAATTACAAACTGCCTATATACTAAAAAGTAAATAGCAGAACCAATAAAAAGATATATAAAAATTATGTGTTACTAAGAGTAACGAAAAATAACAAGTATTGTTAATCGAATTTATAAATTAAACCTGTCCAGTTGACAAAATGATGAGACCACAATTTTATTAAAATATCCTTTTAGAACCCTTTAAGAAGTATAAAATTGGTACAAAATTAAACAATAGTAAGAACATTCAATACTCCTACCTTATTTACCAAAGTTAAATTGCTATACTCCATAAAAAAAGTGAAAGAAAACCAATTTTGGACGATCAGGACTAGTTTCACGATGTTTCAAGTTTGACGAGAGAATATTTTCCAGACGGTTATGAAATTGCTACATAATACGGACACCACCGGAGAAACGGCTTCATCCAAGTAAGAACTTCAGGAAGATAGGTAATATAAACTTTTCGTTTAATATTTAACGAAGAAAACATTCTGAATGGTAGTGTCATACCGAAACCATTAAAGATTAACCATATGTTGTAATAAAAACAAACACCATCTGCTCTCTTACGGACATTTATGGAACTACGTACTAAACGAAAATAAACAAATTTTTTTAATATTTTTCGGTATTTGTAAAGCGTAGTATAATTATCCATTTCTGACCATCTCATAACAAAAAGAACTTACCCTTCACCCTGGGGAAATAAAAAGAATTATATATTGATTGATGTTTTAAAAATAGTATAAAATTTGGTAAAAAACCATATATGTTTTTTTTTGGCAATTCCATGTTTACTCAATGAAGTCGATATTATGTTTTAGTTAAGGAAAAGATCGATTGTGATATCTGTATTTTGCCAGCAGGGAAAACCCCAATAATATAAATAATAAATATTATTGAAAAAATGATATTGAATAATAAAAATGTGTTATATTTTTTGTAGCGGGTAGTTGTAATAGATTTCAGAAAAAAATAGAAGAGGTCGATCCACTGGGTCATATTCTGCCACAGTGTAATCTGGTTGAACTATGTGTGGAGACTCGTCTCACAATCAGCTGATTTAATTCACGGCGAACCATTTGAAAAAATTTCAGAAATCGTCTAAAACGAGTGTAAACAATCAGTACTTACTCTCTCCTCAACATAAGGCTGAACAACTTCCCTACTTGACCCAAATCACACACTCTCGATTTCTGCTTTGATTGAGTAACATTAACAACCACTTTATTTTTAAACTTCGATCATTATAATTCATAAGTGGCTACACGCTAGAATAAGAGGGACGTGTCACTCACACCTCTTAGGCGGGTACGTTACAATATATAACTGTCTATCGTCAAACTTCTTCGTGCGTCTATATTGTAACATTACATTTGGAACAACTTAATATCGTACCTGATTTAATGAAGAGTTTGGATAAGAAGCTAAACAAGAAGAACAATATCTTCCAAGATGATAGTGAAGAGGAACGACTAACCATTTTAGACTGACTAGTAAGACAACTGACCGTACCCAAATTAATGATATAGGCAAAGTGATGCACAATACATTCAACCCCGATTATGACACGAACTTTCAATAATGACAAAATAAATAATTATAAAGACAGACGGCTTATGAACCAGTACTATAAAGAAACAAATGGTTTCATTCAATGTATCATAATATCAAGATAATCAAAATACAAATTGAGGGATAATAGGCCCAAACATGTAATACTATGTAAAAGAAATATTAGTAAATGATTAACTTAAATGATGTAATGAAAATATAACAAACCTTATTGTAGATACATGAACCATACAACTAATTGTAACAGATAGTGATCATAAGAGTGTCCAGAAAACAATAAATAATAACTTGTCCACAGTAACATTTGATAACAAGAGTGAAGTTCTTTTAATGACAATAAAATGTAAAAACCTATAAAAACCAATAAGTATGTTTATAAATACAAACTATTAAGTGTTCAGTGAAAAGGGTGAACGATAAACATAGTGACAAGTAATGTGAAACATAACATAGACAGTTTTAGAATAATTAACTGAGAGAAGACTAATTAATTAGTGCATAATTTATTTTATAAAAATGTGCATGTTATTATGTTTTATCACGTTGTTTTATTATCATGGTATTTATGTTGTTTTTTGTATGTAGCAGGTGAAGCAGTTGTTTTAAGAGAATATCAATTAACTGATGTTAATTTCATTTTTATGTTAACAAATATATCACCATAGAACTGGTGTTAAACAGTGATCAATTGATTGGCAAAGCCAAGTAGACTAAAAAAAGATGTTATTGCTAAGTGTTAAACAATTGTATAGTAAACTAAAAGTAGTTTATTTGTTCAAAGGTTCAGTAGAATCATAGCCATGTGGGCATGAAATTAAAATAATAGAATAGTATATCCTTTTGTTTTGTTAAAATAATGTTATATGTTAAACAATTTTTATGGTTGTTAAAAGTTAATTTAACTGTTAAAGGTTTTAAACATGGTGATGAAAATAACACCAGTACATAGGCCAGGTAAAACCAACTTTTGTAAATTTTAGATAATAATGTTAGGGATTTTGTAAAACAAATGTGGAAGGATAAATATATTTATAGTTAATAGTGTACACAACGAATCTAGAAACAAAATAATACATCTCAAGTTATTTAAGAAAAATTCAAATAACAAAATTGTAACATCTGTAGTTCTTAAGTAAAAGTAGGCATGTTTAGTGTCTATATGTCACAAATGTAAAGATCAAAATAATGCTGATAATAGTTTTAAATTCCCAATCAGTACAGAAAAGTTATATTAATTTAAAGGTTTTGAACAAATTTAGATTTTGAAATAATGAAAGTATATGACAATGTATATCCGAATCAACCAACCAGATTCCAAGTTTACCCTTAGCAACCAGAAATTTCGGATAAATAAAATGAGACTTCTTTAACAACAGTCATAGCGTATAGATGCGTTTGTAAAACGTCTAACATAATTAAGAATAAACTGTGAAAACACGTTACAAACATATTGATACAGATAGAGATACATAACACGAACTTTTTACACCAAGTGAAGAACATCCAGTATATGAAATAGAAGACCCAAGAACCAGGGAGAAGGACTGGAGCGGACGTGGGCCCTATCTTCGACCACGAACCATACAAAGAAGAGGATTTGGTGATTTTGACATCTTATTATATTGTGTATCAACACACACTTTTGTATACACGACTTTTTAAGTATTAATCAACTAAAACTACAGACACCATATCACACCAACACTAAGAACACTTACTAATAACACGATTTGAGATTGACACCTTTTAAAACACCACAAGAACCTTTGATTTGGATAATAATTATTAAACACCTAAACTGGACATAACCTATCATAACTAGTAATCACTATACGACTGCTTGTGTGCACATTACACTCTAACCTTGTAATATCCTTTAACTGTAAAACTTGTGTTTTGATTTATAGAATAATATTTTGTTTAAATGTAATCCCCGAACCAGATACGCCCTGAGATACTTTATTTTTAATATAGAAACATTAACCAAGCATTCTTTTGGTCTGACTAAATACTGAATATTTGCTACTACTACCAACTGGTAAAAAGAAGACGTATAATTTGCGCCATAATTGTGATTATCCTAAACAAATTTAAGAAACAATTAACCAGTGCTTTTCTGAATAAAGGATTTCTATAAGGATATATGTTTGATGTTATATTTGCGTCGTTATTATTGCTGTTCCATTTAGGAAATAAGTTCACAGATTACAGCGGACACCACGACGGTTGGCAACGGTGAGTGACGTCACGGTAATGGTACGTATAGTGGGAGCGAGCGGCAGATTACAAAACCATTCGCCGTTCAACATAACGCATTAATAATTACAAATTGACGATTCCAGTGCGAGTTAGTCGTTACATTATTTATTTGTTACAAATTGACACTTCCAACGGGCGGTGTATGTAATTTAAGTGCAACCAACGTAACATTTAAATAACACAGGTAACACCAAATTTAGTCTTACAAATTGGTGAATCCAAAGTGAGGCTTTAAAGAAGTAACGTTATAAGTTATTCGTTACAATATACGTTAATGTATTGTGTTTTTACGTGATGTATCGTTCCATTCGGTATTATAACACTTCACACTGCGCTACGATACATTTCCGTAACTCGGCAAAATATTGATGTAAAGTTTTGTGAGTCTGTTATTAAATGAAGGCTGCGAATAATTAACTTAGTTCTTAACATGCGGTAGCTGAGTAAAACTGAGTAACTGAAAGTTTTTAACAACTGAAGTATACTGCATGATTGAGTCACTGCGAATACACTATGATTGACTAACTCGTGAATAACTGAAAGTACTATGTTAACTGATTAGAGCACTGCGTAACTGGGTTTTAGAGCAAGATTGAGAACTATATTGAAACTGAAAATTTATATTAAGACTGAGAGTTATATGAAGACTGAGAATTATATTAAGACTGCGATATGTATTAAGACTGCCGCTCCGCGTGCCCTGTAAACAGTTTTTATTAAGCTTCATTTACCATAATGCAATGTCCTGGCAAACTCCTTTCCATTGATGATCCAAATATGTAAGGTTGCGTATTTTCGATGCTTATCATCACTTAACACTCGCGGATAAGATTCACTCGCGGTGCGTGTGTCCTCCGTTGATGTCAGCCGTTAATATGAAAGCCTATAAAGTTTTGTGTTGCATGAGTGCATTCATTGTTAATGATCGTGTATATATATATATATAACTGTCTATCGTCAAACTTCTTCGTGCGTCTATATATGTTAATGTATTGTGTTTTTACGTGATATATCGTTCCATTCGGTACTATAACACTTCACACTGCGCTACGATACATTTCCGTAACTCGGTAAAATATTGATGTAAAGTTTTGTGAGTCTGTTATTAAATGAAGACTGCGAATAATTAACTTAGTTCTTAACAAGCGGTAGCTGAGTAAAACTGAGTAACTGAAAGTTTTTAACAACTGAAGTATACTGCATGATTGAGTCACTGCGAATACACTATGACTGACTAACTCGTGAATAACTGAAAGTACTATGTTAACTGATTAAAGCACTGCATAACTGAGTTTTAGAGTAAGACTGAGAACTATATTGAGACTGAAAATTTATATTAAGACTGAGAATTATATTAAACTGAGAGTTATATGAAGACTGCGATATGTATTAAGACTGCCGCTCCGCGTGCCCTGTAAACAGTTTTTATTAAGCTTCATTTACCATAATGCAATGTCCTGGCAAACTCCTTTCCGTTGATGATCCAAATATGTAACGTTGCATATTTTCGATGCTTATCTCAATCAACACTCGCGGATAAGATTCACTCGCGGTGTGTGTGTCCTCCGTTGATGTCAGCCGTTAATATGAAAGTCTATAAAGTTTTGTGTTGCATGAGTGCATTCATCGTTAATGATTGTGTATATATTGTAACGGTACATAACCCGGTCCCAATAAATTAACTCATGTAATAACATAAAGGTCAGAAATGGGTAACCTATAACGAGCTCAAAATTAAATGGTATCACTAAACATTATAAACAATTAGAGTGATATACAGTGACAAGTGAGTTACAGTGTACTCATTGAGGTAAAAAGTGAAAGTGAAGGGAACTTCTTACAGAATTGTGCTGTAGGTGTGAGCATTATAAACGATAATAGTAGACTATAATGCTACTAACTGATTATGTATTTTGTTAATTTATTGTAATGTTTATATTGTGTAGACAACCAAGTTTAATGCCTAAGTTAATTTTATATTTTTTCAAATATTTGTGTTATAGTATAAGATAACCCAGGGTTCGTTTTAGAAAACATAAAAGATTTAAATATCAAATGATAATAAAAAATTAAAATAATACTGTATGAGGGAAATGGCAGAAGGAAGTAGTGCAGTGTAGGAATACTATGAGAGACTAATAAATAATATATAAATTCATTTAAAGTTAATAAAAATATTAAATACTTATATCCAAAGTTATAAGAAAATGAACAGAAACCTATTATGTAAACCAGATTGAGAAAGAAACCGAAATTAAAAAGAATTATTTTTCTGTAAATAAAATATAAATTTATAATAATTACAAACTGCCTATATACTAAAAAGTAAATAGCAGAACCAATAAAAAGATATATAAAAATTATGTGTTACTAAGAGTAACGAAAAATAACAAGTATTGTTAATCGAATTTATAAATTAAGCCTGTCCAGTTGACAAAATGATGAGACCACAATTTTATTAAAATATCCTTTTAGAAACCTTTAAGAAGTATAAAATTGGTACAAAATTAAACAATAGTATGAACATTAAATACTCCTACCTTATTTACCAAAGTTAAATTGCTATACTCCATAAAAAAAGTGAAAGAAAACCAATTTTGGACGATCAGGACTAGTTTCACGATGTTTCAAGTTTGACGAGAGAATATTTTCCAGACGGTTATGAAATTGCTACATAATACGGACACCACCGGAGAAACGGCTTCATCCAAGTAAGAACTTCAGGAAGATAGGTAATATAAACTTTTCGTTTAATATTTAACGAAGAAAACATTCTGAATGGTAGTGTCATACCGAAACCATTAAAGATTAACCATATGTTGTAATAAAAACAAACACCATCTGCTCTCTTACAGACATTTATGGAACTACGTACTAAACGAAAATAAACAAATTTTTTTAATATTTTTCGGTATTTGTAAAGCGTAGTATAATTATCCATTTCTGACCATCTCATAACAAAAAGAACTTACCCTTAACCCTGGGGAAATAAAAAGAATTATATATTGATTGATGTTTTAAAAATAGTATAAAATTTGGTAAAAAACCATATATGTTTTTTTTTGACAATTCCATGTTTACTCAATGAAGTCGATATTATGTTTTAGTTAAGGAAAAGATCGATTGTGATATCTGTATTTTGCCAGCAGGGAAAACCCCAATAATATAAATAATAAATATTATTGAAAAAATGATATTGAATAATAAAAATGTGTTATATTTTTTGTAGCGGGTAGTTGTAGTAGATTTCAGAAAAAAATAGAAGAGGTCGATCCACTGGGTCATATTCTGCCACAGTGTAATCTGGTTGAACTATGTGTGGAGACTCGTCTCACAATCAGCTGATTTAATTCACGGCGAACCATTTGAAAAAATTTCAGAAATCGTCTAAAACGAGTGTAAACAATCAGTACTTACTCTCTCCTCAACATAAGGCTGAACAACTTCCCTACTTGACCCAAATCACACACTCTCGATTTCTGCTTTGATTGAGTAACATTAACAACCACTTTATTTTTAAACTTCGGTCATTATAATTCATAAGTGGCTACACGCTAGAATAAGAGGGACGTGTCACTCACACCTCTTAGGCGGGTACGTTACAATATATAACTGTCTATCGTCAAACATCTTCGTGCGTCTATATTGTAACATTACATTTGGAACAACTTAATATCGTACCTGATTTAATGAAGAGTTTGGATAAGAAGCTAAACAAGAAGAACAATATCTTCCAAGATGATAGTGAAGAGGAACGACTAACCATTTTAGACTGACTAGTAAGACAACTGACCGTACCCAAATTAATGATATAGGCAAAGTGATGCACAATACATTCAACCCCGATTATGACACGAACTTTCAATAATGACAAAATAAATAATTATAAAGACAGACGGCTTATGAACCAGTACTATAAAGAAACAAATGGTTTCATTCAATGTATCATAATATCAAGATAATCAAAATACAAATTGAGGGATAATAGGCCCAAACATGTAATACTATGTAAAAGAAATATTAGTAAATGATTAACTTAAATGATGTAATGAAAATATAACAAACCTTATTGTAGATACATGAACCATACAACTAATTGTAACAGATAGTGATCATAAGAGTGTCCAGAAAACAATAAATAATAACTTGTCCACAGTAACATTTGATAACAAGAGTGAAGTTCTTTTAATGACAATAAAATGTAAAAACCTATAAAAACCAATAAGTATGTTTATAAATACAAACTATTAAGTGTTCAGTGAAAAGGGTGAACGATAAACATAGTGACAAGTAATGTGAAACATAACATAGACAGTTTTAGAATAATTAACTGAGAGAAGACTAATTAATTAGTGCATAATTTATTTTATAAAAATGTGCATGTTATTATGTTTTATCACGTTGTTTTATTATCATGGTATTTATGTTGTTTTTTGTATGTAGCAGGTGAAGCAGTTGTTTTAAGAGAATATCAATTAACTGATGTTAATTTCATTTTTATGTTAACAAATATATCACCATAGAACTGGTGTTAAACAGTGATCAATTGATTGGCAAAGCCAAGTAGACTAAAAAAAGATGTTATTGCTAAGTGTTAAACAATTGTATAGTAAACTAAAAGTAGTTTATTTGTTCAAAGGTTCAGTAGAATCATAGCCATGTGGGCATGAAATTAAAATAATAGAATAGTATATCCTTTTGTTTTGTTAAAATAATGTTATATGTTAAACAATTTTTATGGTTGTTAAAAGTTAATTTAACTGTTAAAGGTTTTAAACATGGTGATGAAAATAACACCAGTACATAGGCCAGGTAAAACCAACTTTTGTAAATTTTAGATAATAATGTTAGGGATTTTGTAAAACAAATGTGGAAGGATAAATATATTTATAGTTAATAGTGTACACAACGAATCTAGAAACAAAATAATACATCTCAAGTTATTTAAGAAAAATTCAAATAACAAAATTGTAACATCTGTAGTTCTTAAGTAAAAGTAGGCATGTTTAGTGTCTATATGTCACAAATGTAAAGATCAAAATAATGCTGATAATAGTTTTAAATTCCCAATCAGTACAGAAAAGTTATATTAATTTAAAGGTTTTGAACAAATTTAGATTTTGAAATAATGAAAGTATATGACAATGTATATCCGAATCAACCAACCAGATTCCAAGTTTACCCTTAGCAACCAGAAATTTCGGATAAATAAAATGAGACTTCTTTAACAACAGTCATAGCGTATAGATGCGTTTGTAAAACGTCTAACATAATTAAGAATAAACTGTGAAAACACGTTACAAACATATTGATACAGATAGAGATACATAACACGAACTTTTTACACCAAGTGAAGAACATCCAGTATATGAAATAGAAGACCCAAGAACCAGGGAGAAGGACTGGAGCGGACGTGGGCCCTATCTTCGACCACGAACCATACAAAGAAGAGGATTTGGTGATTTTGACATCTTATTATATTGTGTATCAACACACACTTTTGTATACACGACTTTTTAAGTATTAATCAACTAAAACTACAGACACCATATCACACCAACACTAAGAACACTTACTAATAACACGATTTGAGATTGACACCTTTTAAAACACCACAAGAACCTTTGATTTGGATAATAATTATTAAACACCTAAACTGGACATAACCTATCATAACTAGTAATCACTATACGACTGCTTGTGTGCACATTACACTCTAACCTTGTAATATCCTTTAACTGTAAAACTTGTGTTTTGATTTATAGAATAATATTTTGTTTAAATGTAATCCCCGAACCAGATACGCCCTGAGATACTTTATTTTTAATATAGAAACATTAACCAAGCATTCTTTTGGTCTGACTAAATACTGAATATTTGCTACTACTACCAACTGGTAAAAAGAAGACGTATAATTTGCGCCATAATTGTGATTATCCTAAACAAATTTAAGAAACAATTAACCAGTGCTTTTCTGAATAAAGGATTTCTATAAGGATATATGTTTGATGTTATATTTGCGTCGTTATTATTGCTGTTCCATTTAGGAAATAAGTTCACAGATTACAGCGGACACCACGACGGTTGGCAACGGTGAGTGACGTCACGGTAATGGTACGTATAGTGGGAGCGAGCGGCAGATTACAAAACCATTCGCCGTTCAACATAACGCATTAATAATTACAAATTGACGATTCCAGTGCGAGTTAGTCGTTACATTATTTATTTGTTACAAATTGACACTTCCAACGGGCGGTGTATGTAATTTAAGTGCAACCAACGTAACATTTAAATAACACAGGTAACACCAAATTTAGTCTTACAAATTGGTGAATCCAAAGTGAGGCTTTAAAGAAGTAACGTTATAAGTTATTCGTTACAATATACGTTAATGTATTGTGTTTTTACGTGATGTATCGTTCCATTCGGTATTATAACACTTCACACTGCGCTACGATACATTTCCGTAACTCGGCAAAATATTGATGTAAAGTTTTGTGAGTCTGTTATTAAATGAAGGCTGCGAATAATTAACTTAGTTCTTAACATGCGGTAGCTGAGTAAAACTGAGTAACTGAAAGTTTTTAACAACTGAAGTATACTGCATGATTGAGTCACTGCGAATACACTATGATTGACTAACTCGTGAATTACTGAAAGTACTATGTTAACTGATTAGAGCACTGCGTAACTGGGTTTTAGAGCAAGATTGAGAACTATATTGAGACTGAAAATTTATATTAAGACTGAGAGTTATATGAAGACTGAGAATTATATTAAGACTGCGATATGTATTAAGACTGCCGCTCCGCGTGCCCTGTAAACAGTTTTTATTAAGCTTCATTTACCATAATGCAATGTCCTGGCAAACTCCTTTCCGTTGATGATCCAAATATGTAACGTTGCATATTTTCGATGCTTATCTCAATCAACACTCGCGGATAAGATTCACTCGCGGTGTGTGTGTCCTCCGTTGATGTCAGCCGTTAATATGAAAGTCTATAAAGTTTTGTGTTGCATGAGTGCATTCATCGTTAATGATTGTGTATATATTGTAACGGTACATAACCCGGTCCCAATAAATTAACTCATGTAATAACATAAAGGTCAGAAATGGGTGACCTATAACGAGCTCAAAATTAAATGGTATCACTAAACATTATAAACAATTAGAGTGATATACAGTGACAAGTGAGTTACAGTGTACTCATTGAGGTAAAAAGTGAAAGTGAAGGGAACTTCTTACAGAATTGTGCTGTAGGTGTGAGCATTATAAACGATAATAGTAGACTATAATGCTACTAACTGATTATGTATTTTGTTAATTTATTGTAATGTTTATATTGTGTAGACAACCAAGTTTAATGCCTAAGTTAATTTTATATTTTTCAAATATTTGTGTTATAGTATAAGATAACCCAGGGTTCGTTTTAGAAAACATAAAAGATTTAAATATCAAATGATAATAAAAAATTAAAATAATACTGTATGAGGGAAATGGCAGAAGGAAGTAGTGCAGTGTAGGAATACTATGAGAGACTAATAAATAATATATAAATTCATTTAAAGTTAATAAAAATATTAAATACTTATATCCAAAGTTATAAGAAAATGAACAGAAACCTATTATGTAAACCAGATTGAGAAAGAAACCGAAATTAAAAAGAATTATTTTTCTGTAAATAAAATATAAATTTATAATAATTACAAACTGCCTATATACTAAAAAGTAAATAGCAGAACCAATAAAAAGATATATAAAAATTATGTGTTACTAAGAGTAACGAAAAATAACAAGTATTGTTAATCGAATTTATAAATTAAGCCTGTCCAGTTGACAAAATGATGAGACCACAATTTTATTAAAATATCCTTTTATAAACCTTTAAGAAGTATAAAATTGGTACAAAATTAAACAATAGTATGAACATTAAATACTCCTACCTTATTTACCAAAGTTAAATTGCTATACTCCATAAAAAAAGTGAAAGAAAACCAATTTTGGACGATCAGGACTAGTTTCACGATGTTTCAAGTTTGACGAGAGAATATTTTCCAGACGGTTATGAAATTGCTACATAATACGGACACCACCGGAGAAACGGCTTCATCCAAGTAAGAACTTCAGGAAGATAGGTAATATAAACTTTTCTTTAATATTTAACGAAGAAAACATTCTGAATGGTAGTGTCATACCGAAACCATTAAAGATTAACCATATGTTGTAATAAAAACAAACACCATCTGCTCTCTTACGGACATTTATGGAACTACGTACTAAACGAAAATAAACAAATTTTTTTAATATTTTTCGGTATTTGTAAAGTGTAGTATAATTATCCATTTCTGACCATCTCATAACAAAAAGAACTTACCCTTAACCCTGGGGAAATAAAAAGAATTATATATTGATTGATGTTTTAAAAATAGTATAAAATTTGGTAAAAAACCATATATGTTTTTTTTTGACAATTCCATGTTTACTCAATGAAGTCGATATTATGTTTTAGTTAAGGAAAAGATCGATTGTGATATCTGTATTTTGCCAGCAGGGAAAACCCCAATAATATAAATAATAAATATTATTGAAAAAATGATATTGAATAATAAAAATGTGTTATATTTTTTGTAGCGGGTAGTTGTAGTAGATTTCAGAAAAAAATAGAAGAGGTCGATCCACTGGGTCATATTCTGCCACAGTGTAATCTGGTTGAACTATGTGTGGAGACTCGTCTCACAATCAGCTGATTTAATTCACGGCGAACCATTTGAAAAAATTTCAGAAATCGTCTAAAACGAGTGTAAACAATCAGTACTTACTCTCTCCTCAACATAAGGCTGAACAACTTCCCTACTTGACCCAAATCACACACTCTCGATTTCTGCTTTGATTGAGTAACATTAACAACCACTTTATTTTTAAACTTCGGTCATTATAATTCATAAGTGGCTACACGCTAGAATAAGAGGGACGTGTCACTCACACCTCTTAGGCGGGTACGTTACAATATATAACTGTCTATCGTCAAACATCTTCGTGCGTCTATATTGTAACATTACATTTGGAACAACTTAATATCGTACCTGATTTAATGAAGAGTTTGGATAAGAAGCTAAACAAGAAGAACAATATCTTCCAAGATGATAGTGAAGAGGAACGACTAACCATTTTAGACTGACTAGTAAGACAACTGACCGTACCCAAATTAATGATATAGGCAAAGTGATGCACAATACATTCAACCCCGATTATGACACGAACTTTCAATAATGACAAAATAAATAATTATAAAGACAGACGGCTTATGAACCAGTACTATAAAGAAACAAATGGTTTCATTCAATGTATCATAATATCAAGATAATCAAAATACAAATTGAGGGATAATAGGCCCAAACATGTAATACTATGTAAAAGAAATATTAGTAAATGATTAACTTAAATGATGTAATGAAAATATAACAAACCTTATTGTAGATACATGAACCATACAACTAATTGTAACAGATAGTGATCATAAGAGTGTCCAGAAAACAATAAATAATAACTTGTCCACAGTAACATTTGATAACAAGAGTGAAGTTCTTTTAATGACAATAAAATGTAAAAACCTATAAAAACCAATAAGTATGTTTATAAATACAAACTATTAAGTGTTCAGTGAAAAGGGTGAACGATAAACATAGTGACAAGTAATGTGAAACATAACATAGACAGTTTTAGAATAATTAACTGAGAGAAGACTAATTAATTAGTGCATAATTTATTTTATAAAAATGTGCATGTTATTATGTTTTATCACGTTGTTTTATTATCATGGTATTTATGTTGTTTTTTGTATGTAGCAGGTGAAGCAGTTGTTTTAAGAGAATATCAATTAACTGATGTTAATTTCATTTTTATGTTAACAAATATATCACCATAGAACTGGTGTTAAACAGTGATCAATTGATTGGCAAAGCCAAGTAGACTAAAAAAAGATGTTATTGCTAAGTGTTAAACAATTGTATAGTAAACTAAAAGTAGTTTATTTGTTCAAAGGTTCAGTAGAATCATAGCCATGTGGGCATGAAATTAAAATAATAGAATAGTATATCCTTTTGTTTTGTTAAAATAATGTTATATGTTAAACAATTTTTATGGTTGTTAAAAGTTAATTTAACTGTTAAAGGTTTTAAACATGGTGATGAAAATAACACCAGTACATAGGCCAGGTAAAACCAACTTTTGTAAATTTTAGATAATAATGTTAGGGATTTTGTAAAACAAATGTGGAAGGATAAATATATTTATAGTTAATAGTGTACACAACGAATCTAGAAACAAAATAATACATCTCAAGTTATTTAAGAAAAATTCAAATAACAAAATTGTAACATCTGTAGTTCTTAAGTAAAAGTAGGCATGTTTAGTGTCTATATGTCACAAATGTAAAGATCAAAATAATGCTGATAATAGTTTTAAATTCCCAATCAGTACAGAAAAGTTATATTAATTTAAAGGTTTTGAACAAATTTAGATTTTGAAATAATGAAAGTATATGACAATGTATATCCGAATCAACCAACCAGATTCCAAGTTTACCCTTAGCAACCAGAAATTTCGGATAAATAAAATGAGACTTCTTTAACAACAGTCATAGCGTATAGATGCGTTTGTAAAACGTCTAACATAATTAAGAATAAACTGTGAAAACACGTTACAAACATATTGATACAGATAGAGATACATAACACGAACTTTTTACACCAAGTGAAGAACATCCAGTATATGAAATAGAAGACCCAAGAACCAGGGAGAAGGACTGGAGCGGACGTGGGCCCTATCTTCGACCACGAACCATACAAAGAAGAGGATTTGGTGATTTTGACATCTTATTATATTGTGTATCAACACACACTTTTGTATACACGACTTTTTAAGTATTAATCAACTAAAACTACAGACACCATATCACACCAACACTAAGAACACTTACTAATAACACGATTTGAGATTGACACCTTTTAAAACACCACAAGAACCTTTGATTTGGATAATAATTATTAAACACCTAAACTGGACATAACCTATCATAACTAGTAATCACTATACGACTGCTTGTGTGCACATTACACTCTAACCTTGTAATATCCTTTAACTGTAAAACTTGTGTTTTGATTTATAGAATAATATTTTGTTTAAATGTAATCCCCGAACCAGATACGCCCTGAGATACTTTATTTTTAATAGAAACATTAACCAAGCATTCTTTTGGTCTGACTAAATACTGAATATTTGCTAC
The DNA here is from genome assembly GCA_034769895.1 of Magicicada septendecula. Classification (NCBI taxonomy): domain Eukaryota; kingdom Metazoa; phylum Arthropoda; class Insecta; order Hemiptera; family Cicadidae; genus Magicicada; species Magicicada septendecula. Next base: position 275,258,549 of record CM068373.1, read on the forward strand.
TACTACCAACTGGTAAAAAGAAGACGTATAATTTGCGCCATAATTGTGATTATCCTAAACAAATTTAAGAAACAATTAACCAGTGCTTTTCTGAATAAAGGATTTCTATAAGGATATATGTTTGATGTTATATTTGCGTCGTTATTATTGCTGTTCCATTTAGGAAATAAGTTCACAGATTACAGCGGACACCACGACGGTTGGCAACGGTGAGTGACGTCACGGTAATGGTACGTATAGTGGGAGCGAGCGGCAGATTACAAAACCATTCGCCGTTCAACATAACGCATTAATAATTACAAATTGACGATTCCAGTGCGAGTTAGTCGTTACATTATTTATTTGTTACAAATTGACACTTCCAACGGGCGGTGTATGTAATTTAAGTGCAACCAACGTAACATTTAAATAACACAGGTAACACCAAATTTAGTCTTACAAATTGGTGAATCCAAAGTGAGGCTTTAAAGAAGTAACGTTATAAGTTATTCGTTACAATATACGTTAATGTATTGTGTTTTTACGTGATGTATCGTTCCATTCGGTATTATAACACTTCACACTGCGCTACGATACATTTCCGTAACTCGGCAAAATATTGATGTAAAGTTTTGTGAGTCTGTTATTAAATGAAGGCTGCGAATAATTAACTTAGTTCTTAACATGCGGTAGCTGAGTAAAACTGAGTAACTGAAAGTTTTTAACAACTGAAGTATACTGCATGATTGAGTCACTGCGAATACACTATGATTGACTAACTCGTGAATAACTGAAAGTACTATGTTAACTGATTAGAGCACTGCGTAACTGGGTTTTAGAGCAAGATTGAGAACTATATTGAGACTGAAAATTTATATTAAGACTGAGAGTTATATGAAGACTGAGAATTATATTAAGACTGCGATATGTATTAAGACTGCCGCTCCGCGTGCCCTGTAAACAGTTTTTATTAAGCTTCATTTACCATAATGCAATGTCCTGGCAAACTCCTTTCCATTGATGATCCAAATATGTAAGGTTGCGTATTTTCGATGCTTATCATCACTTAACACTCGCGGATAAGATTCACTCGCGGTGTGTGTGTCCTCCGTTGATGTCAGCCGTTAATATGAAAGCCTATAAAGTTTTGTGTTGCATGAGTGCATTCATTGTTAATGATCGTGTATATATATATATAACTGTCTATCGTCAAACTTCTTCGTGCGTCTATATATGTTAATGTATTGTGTTTTTACGTGATATATCGTTCCATTCGGTACTATAACACTTCACACTGCGCTACGATACATTACCGTAACTCGGTAAAATATTGATGTAAAGTTTTGTGAGTCTGTTATTAAATGAAGACTGCGAATAATTAACTTAGTTCTTAACAAGCGGTAGCTGAGTAAAACTGAGTAACTGAAAGTTTTTAACAACTGAAGTATACTGCATGATTGAGTCACTGCGAATACACTATGACTGACTAACTCGTGAATAACTGAAAGTACTATGTTAACTGATTAAAGCACTGCATAACTGAGTTTTAGAGTAAGACTGAGAACTATATTGAGACTGAAAATTTATATTAAGACTGAGAATTATATTAAACTGAGAGTTATATGAAGACTGCGATATGTATTAAGACTGCCGCTCCGCGTGCCCTGTAAACAGTTTTTATTAAGCTTCATTTACCATAATGCAATGTCCTGGCAAACTCCTTTCCGTTGATGATCCAAATATGTAACGTTGCATATTTTCGATGCTTATCATCAATCAACACTCGCGGATAAGATTCACTCGCGGTGTGTGTGTCCTCCGTTGATGTCAGCCGTTAATATGAAAGTCTATAAAGTTTTGTGTTGCATGAGTGCATTCATCGTTAATGATTGTGTATATATTGTAACGGTACATAACCCGGTCCCAATAAATTAACTCATGTAATAACATAAAGGTCAGAAATGGGTGACCTATAACGAGCTCAAAATTAAATGGTATCACTAAACATTATAAACAATTAGAGTGATATACAGTGACAAGTGAGTTACAGTGTACTCATTGAGGTAAAAAGTGAAAGTGAAGGGAACTTCTTACAGAATTGTGCTGTAGGTGTGAGCATTATAAACGATAATAGTAGACTATAATGCTACTAACTGATTATGTATTTTGTTAATTTATTGTAATGTTTATATTGTGTAGACAACCAAGTTTAATGCCTAAGTTAATTTTATATTTTTTCAAATATTTGTGTTATAGTATAAGATAACCCAGGGTTCGTTTTAGAAAACATAAAAGATTTAAATATCAAATGATAATAAAAAATTAAAATAATACTGTATGAGGGAAATGGCAGAAGGAAGTAGTGCAGTGTAGGAATACTATGAGAGACTAATAAATAATATATAAATTCATTTAAAGTTAATAAAAATATTAAATACTTATATCCAAAGTTATAAGAAAATGAACAGAAACCTATTATGTAAACCAGATTGAGAAAGAAACCGAAATTAAAAAGAATTATATTTCTGTAAATAAAATATAAATTTATAATAATTACAAACTGCCTATATACTAAAAAGTAAATAGCAGAACCAATAAAAAGATATATAAAAATTATGTGTTACTAAGAGTAACGAAAAATAACAAGTATTGTTAATCGAATTTATAAATTAAGCCTGTCCAGTTGACAAAATGATGAGACCACAATTTTATTAAAATATCCTTTTATAAACCTTTAAGAAGTATAAAATTGGTACAAAATTAAACAATAGTATGAACATTAAATACTCCTACCTTATTTACCAAAGTTAAATTGCTATACTCCATAAAAAAAGTGAAAGAAAACCAATTTTGGACGATCAGGACTAGTTTCACGATGTTTCAAGTTTGACGAGAGAATATTTTCCAGACGGTTATGAAATTGCTACATAATACGGACACCACCGGAGAAACGGCTTCATCCAAGTAAGAACTTCAGGAAGATAGGTAATATAAACTTTTCATTTAATATTTAACGAAGAAAACATTCTGAATGGTAGTGTCATACCGAAACCATTAAAGATTAACCATATGTTGTAATAAAAACAAACACCATCTGCTCTCTTACGGACATTTATGGAACTACGTACTAAACGAAAATAAACAAATTTTTTTAATATTTTTCGGTATTTGTAAAGCGTAGTATAATTATCCATTTCTGACCATCTCATAACAAAAAGAACTTACCCTTAACCCTGGGGAAATAAAAAGAATTATATATTGATTGATGTTTTAAAAATAGTATAAAATTTGGTAAAAAACCATATATGTTTTTTTTTGACAATTCCATGTTTACTCAATGAAGTCGATATTATGTTTTAGTTAAGGAAAAGATCGATTGTGATATCTGTATTTTGCCAGCAGGGAAAACCCCAATAATATAAATAATAAATATTATTGAAAAAATGATATTGAATAATAAAAATGTGTTATATTTTTTGTAGCGGGTAGTTGTAGTAGATTTCAGAAAAAAATAGAAGAGGTCGATCCACTGGGTCATATTCTGCCACAGTGTAATCTGGTTGAACTATGTGTGGAGACTCGTCTCACAATCAGCTGATTTAATTCACGGCGAACCATTTGAAAAAATTTCAGAAATCGTCTAAAACGAGTGTAAACAATCAGTACTTACTCTCTCCTCAACATAAGGCTGAACAACTTCCCTACTTGACCCAAATCACACACTCTCGATTTCTGCTTTGATTGAGTAACATTAACAACCACTTTATTTTTAAACTTCGGTCATTATAATTCATAAGTGGCTACACGCTAGAATAAGAGGGACGTGTCACTCACACCTCTTAGGCGGGTACGTTACAATATATAACTGTCTATCGTCAAACATCTTCGTGCGTCTATATTGTAACATTACATTTGGAACAACTTAATATCGTACCTGATTTAATGAAGAGTTTGGATAAGAAGCTAAACAAGAAGAACAATATCTTCCAAGATGATAGTGAAGAGGAACGACTAACCATTTTAGACTGACTAGTAAGACAACTGACCGTACCCAAATTAATGATATAGGCAAAGTGATGCACAATACATTCAACCCCGATTATGACACGAACTTTCAATAATGACAAAATAAATAATTATAAAGACAGACGGCTTATGAACCAGTACTATAAAGAAACAAATGGTTTCATTCAATGTATCATAATATCAAGATAATCAAAATACAAATTGAGGGATAATAGGCCCAAACATGTAATACTATGTAAAAGAAATATTAGTAAATGATTAACTTAAATGATGTAATGAAAATATAACAAACCTTATTGTAGATACATGAACCATACAACTAATTGTAACAGATAGTGATCATAAGAGTGTCCAGAAAACAATAAATAATAACTTGTCCACAGTAACATTTGATAACAAGAGTGAAGTTCTTTTAATGACAATAAAATGTAAAAACCTATAAAAACCAATAAGTATGTTTATAAATACAAACTATTAAGTGTTCAGTGAAAAGGGTGAACGATAAACATAGTGACAAGTAATGTGAAACATAACATAGACAGTTTTAGAATAATTAACTGAGAGAAGACTAATTAATTAGTGCATAATTTATTTTATAAAAATGTGCATGTTATTATGTTTTATCACGTTGTTTTATTATCATGGTATTTATGTTGTTTTTTGTATGTAGCAGGTGAAGCAGTTGTTTTAAGAGAATATCAATTAACTGATGTTAATTTCATTTTTATGTTAACAAATATATCACCATAGAACTGGTGTTAAACAGTGATCAATTGATTGGCAAAGCCAAGTAGACTAAAAAAAGATGTTATTGCTAAGTGTTAAACAATTGTATAGTAAACTAAAAGTAGTTTATTTGTTCAAAGGTTCAGTAGAATCATAGCCATGTGGGCATGAAATTAAAATAATAGAATAGTATATCCTTTTGTTTTGTTAAAATAATGTTATATGTTAAACAATTTTTATGGTTGTTAAAAGTTAATTTAACTGTTAAAGGTTTTAAACATGGTGATGAAAATAACACCAGTACATAGGCCAGGTAAAACCAACTTTTGTAAATTTTAGATAATAATGTTAGGGATTTTGTAAAACAAATGTGGAAGGATAAATATATTTATAGTTAATAGTGTACACAACGAATCTAGAAACAAAATAATACATCTCAAGTTATTTAAGAAAAATTCAAATAACAAAATTGTAACATCTGTAGTTCTTAAGTAAAAGTAGCCATGTTTAGTGTCTATATGTCACAAATGTAAAGATCAAAATAATGCTGATAATAGTTTTAAATTCCCAATCAGTACAGAAAAGTTATATTAATTTAAAGGTTTTGAACAAATTTAGATTTTGAAATAATGAAAGTATATGACAATGTATATCCGAATCAACCAACCAGATTCCAAGTTTACCCTTAGCAACCAGAAATTTCGGATAAATAAAATGAGACTTCTTTAACAACAGTCATAGCGTATAGATGCGTTTGTAAAACGTCTAACATAATTAAGAATAAACTGTGAAAACACGTTACAAACATATTGATACAGATAGAGATACATAACACGAACTTTTTACACCAAGTGAAGAACATCCAGTATATGAAATAGAAGACCCAAGAACCAGGGAGAAGGACTGGAGCGGACGTGGGCCCTATCTTCGACCACGAACCATACAAAGAAGAGGATTTGGTGATTTTGACATCTTATTATATTGTGTATCAACACACACTTTTGTATACACGACTTTTTAAGTATTAATCAACTAAAACTACAGACACCATATCACACCAACACTAAGAACACTTACTAATAACACGATTTGAGATTGACACCTTTTAAAACACCACAAGAACCTTTGATTTGGATAATAATTATTAAACACCTAAACTGGACATAACCTATCATAACTAGTAATCACTATACGACTGCTTGTGTGCACATTACACTCTAACCTTGTAATATCCTTTAACTGTAAAACTTGTGTTTTGATTTATAGAATAATATTTTGTTTAAATGTAATCCCCGAACCAGATACGCCCTGAGATACTTTATTTTTAATAGAAACATTAACCAAGCATTCTTTTGGTCTGACTAAATACTGAATATTTGCTACTACTACCAACTGGTAAAAAGAAGACGTATAATTTGCGCCATAATTGTGATTATCCTAAACAAATTTAAGAAACAATTAACCAGTGCTTTTCTGAATAAAGGATTTCTATAAGGATATATGTTTGATGTTATATTTGCGTCGTTATTATTGCTGTTCCATTTAGGAAATAAGTTCACAGATTACAGCGGACACCACGACGGTTGGCAACGGTGAGTGACGTCACGGTAATGGTACGTATAGTGGGAGCGAGCGGCAGATTACAAAACCATTCGCCGTTCAACATAACGCATTAATAATTACAAATTGAAGATTCCAGTGCGAGTTAGTCGTTACATTATTTATTTGTTACAAATTGACACTTCCAACGGGCGGTGTATGTAATTTAAGTGCAACCAACGTAACATTTAAATAACACAGGTAACACCAAATTTAGTCTTACAAATTGGTGAATCCAAAGTGAGGCTTTAAAGAAGTAACGTTATAAGTTATTCGTTACAATATACGTTAATGTATTGTGTTTTTCGTGATGTATCGTTCCATTCGGTATTATAACACTTCACAATGCGCTACGATACATTTCCGTAACTCGGTAAAATATTGATGTAAAGTTTTGTGAGTCTGTTATTAAATGAAGACTGCGAATAATTAACTTAGTTCTTAACATGCGGTAGCTGAGTAAAACTGAGTAACTGAAAGTTTTTAACAACTGAAGTATACTGCATGATTGAGTCACTGCGAATACACTATGATTGACTAACTCGTGAATAACTGAAAGTACTATGTTAACTGATTAGAGCACTGCGTAACTGAGTTTTAGAGCAAGATTGAGAACTATATTGAGACTGAAAATTTATATTAAGACTGAGAGTTATATGAAGACTGAGAATTATATTAAGACTGCGATATGTATTAAGACTGCCGCTCCGCGTGCCCTGTAAACAGTTTTTATTAAGCTTCATTTACCATAATGCAATGTCCTGGCAAACTCCTTTCCATTGATGATCCAAATATGTAAGGTTGCGTATTTTCGATGCTTATCATCACTTAACACTCGCGGATAAGATTCACTCGCGGTGTGTGTGTCCTCCGTTGATGTCAGCCGTTAATATGAAAGCCTATAAAGTTTTGTGTTGCATGAGTGCATTCATTGTTAATGATCGTGTATATATATATATAACTGTCTATCGTCAAACTTCTTCGTGCGTCTATATATGTTAATGTATTGTGTTTTTACGTGATATATCGTTCCATTCGGTACTATAACACTTCACACTGCGCTACGATACATTACCGTAACTCGGTAAAATATTGATGTAAAGTTTTGTGAGTCTGTTATTAAATGAAGACTGCGAATAATTAACTTAGTTCTTAACAAGCGGTAGCTGAGTAAAACTGAGTAACTGAAAGTTTTTAACAACTGAAGTATACTGCATGATTGAGTCACTGCGAATACACTATGACTGACTAACTCGTGAATAACTGAAAGTACTATGTTAACTGATTAAAGCACTGCATAACTGAGTTTTAGAGTAAGACTGAGAACTATATTGAGACTGAAAATTTATATTAAGACTGAGAATTATATTAAACTGAGAGTTATATGAAGACTGCGATATGTATTAAGACTGCCGCTCCGCGTGCCCTGTAAACAGTTTTTATTAAGCTTCATTTACCATAATGCAATGTCCTGGCAAACTCCTTTCCGTTGATGATCCAAATATGTAACGTTGCATATTTTCGATGCTTATCATCAATCAACACTCGCGGATAAGATTCACTCGCGGTGTGTGTGTCCTCCGTTGATGTCAGCCGTTAATATGAAAGTCTATAAAGTTTTGTGTTGCATGAGTGCATTCATCGTTAATGATTGTGTATATATTGTAACGGTACATAACCCGGTCCCAATAAATTAACTCATGTAATAACATAAAGGTCAGAAATGGGTGACCTATAACGAGCTCAAAATTAAATGGTATCACTAAACATTATAAACAATTAGAGTGATATACAGTGACAAGTGAGTTACAGTGTACTCATTGAGGTAAAAAGTGAAAGTGAAGGGAACTTCTTACAGAATTGTGCTGTAGGTGTGAGCATTATAAACGATAATAGTAGACTATAATGCTACTAACTGATTATGTATTTTGTTAATTTATTGTAATGTTTATATTGTGTAGACAACCAAGTTTAATGCCTAAGTTAATTTTATATTTTTTCAAATATTTGTGTTATAGTATAAGATAACCCAGGGTTCGTTTTAGAAAACATAAAAGATTTAAATATCAAATGATAATAAAAAATTAAAATAATACTGTATGAGGGAAATGGCAGAAGGAAGTAGTGCAGTGTAGGAATACTATGAGAGACTAATAAATAATATATAAATTCATTTAAAGTTAATAAAAATATTAAATACTTATATCCAAAGTTATAAGAAAATGAACAGAAACCTATTATGTAAACCAGATTGAGAAAGAAACCGAAATTAAAAAGAATTATATTTCTGTAAATAAAATATAAATTTATAATAATTACAAACTGCCTATATACTAAAAAGTAAATAGCAGAACCAATAAAAAGATATATAAAAATTATGTGTTACTAAGAGTAACGAAAAATAACAAGTATTGTTAATCGAATTTATAAATTAAGCCTGTCCAGTTGACAAAATGATGAGACCACAATTTTATTAAAATATCCTTTTATAAACCTTTAAGAAGTATAAAATTGGTACAAAATTAAACAATAGTATGAACATTAAATACTCCTACCTTATTTACCAAAGTTAAATTGCTATACTCCATAAAAAAAGTGAAAGAAAACCAATTTTGGACGATCAGGACTAGTTTCACGATGTTTCAAGTTTGACGAGAGAATATTTTCCAGACGGTTATGAAATTGCTACATAATACGGACACCACCGGAGAAACGGCTTCATCCAAGTAAGAACTTCAGGAAGATAGGTAATATAAACTTTTCATTTAATATTTAACGAAGAAAACATTCTGAATGGTAGTGTCATACCGAAACCATTAAAGATTAACCATATGTTGTAATAAAAACAAACACCATCTGCTCTCTTACGGACATTTATGGAACTACGTACTAAACGAAAATAAACAAATTTTTTTAATATTTTTCGGTATTTGTAAAGCGTAGTATAATTATCCATTTCTGACCATCTCATAACAAAAAGAACTTACCCTTAACCCTGGGGAAATAAAAAGAATTATATATTGATTGATGTTTTAAAAATAGTATAAAATTTGGTAAAAAACCATATATGTTTTTTTTTGACAATTCCATGTTTACTCAATGAAGTCGATATTATGTTTTAGTTAAGGAAAAGATCGATTGTGATATCTGTATTTTGCCAGCAGGGAAAACCCCAATAATATAAATAATAAATATTATTGAAAAAATGATATTGAATAATAAAAATGTGTTATATTTTTTGTAGCGGGTAGTTGTAGTAGATTTCAGAAAAAAATAGAAGAGGTCGATCCACTGGGTCATATTCTGCCACAGTGTAATCTGGTTGAACTATGTGTGGAGACTCGTCTCACAATCAGCTGATTTAATTCACGGCGAACCATTTGAAAAAATTTCAGAAATCGTCTAAAACGAGTGTAAACAATCAGTACTTACTCTCTCCTCAACATAAGGCTGAACAACTTCCCTACTTGACCCAAATCACACACTCTCGATTTCTGCTTTGATTGAGTAACATTAACAACCACTTTATTTTTAAACTTCGGTCATTATAATTCATAAGTGGCTACACGCTAGAATAAGAGGGACGTGTCACTCACACCTCTTAGGCGGGTACGTTACAATATATAACTGTCTATCGTCAAACATCTTCGTGCGTCTATATTGTAACATTACATTTGGAACAACTTAATATCGTACCTGATTTAATGAAGAGTTTGGATAAGAAGCTAAACAAGAAGAACAATATCTTCCAAGATGATAGTGAAGAGGAACGACTAACCATTTTAGACTGACTAGTAAGACAACTGACCGTACCCAAATTAATGATATAGGCAAAGTGATGCACAATACATTCAACCCCGATTATGACACGAACTTTCAATAATGACAAAATAAATAATTATAAAGACAGACGGCTTATGAACCAGTACTATAAAGAAACAAATGGTTTCATTCAATGTATCATAATATCAAGATAATCAAAATACAAATTGAGGGATAATAGGCCCAAACATGTAATACTATGTAAAAGAAATATTAGTAAATGATTAACTTAAATGATGTAATGAAAATATAACAAACCTTATTGTAGATACATGAACCATACAACTAATTGTAACAGATAGTGATCATAAGAGTGTCCAGAAAACAATAAATAATAACTTGTCCACAGTAACATTTGATAACAAGAGTGAAGTTCTTTTAATGACAATAAAATGTAAAAACCTATAAAAACCAATAAGTATGTTTATAAATACAAACTATTAAGTGTTCAGTGAAAAGGGTGAACGATAAACATAGTGACAAGTAATGTGAAACATAACATAGACAGTTTTAGAATAATTAACTGAGAGAAGACTAATTAATTAGTGCATAATTTATTTTATAAAAATGTGCATGTTATTATGTTTTATCACGTTGTTTTATTATCATGGTATTTATGTTGTTTTTTGTATGTAGCAGGTGAAGCAGTTGTTTTAAGAGAATATCAATTAACTGATGTTAATTTCATTTTTATGTTAACAAATATATCACCATAGAACTGGTGTTAAACAGTGATCAATTGATTGGCAAAGCCAAGTAGACTAAAAAAAGATGTTATTGCTAAGTGTTAAACAATTGTATAGTAAACTAAAAGTAGTTTATTTGTTCAAAGGTTCAGTAGAATCATAGCCATGTGGGCATGAAATTAAAATAATAGAATAGTATATCCTTTTGTTTTGTTAAAATAATGTTATATGTTAAACAATTTTTATGGTTGTTAAAAGTTAATTTAACTGTTAAAGGTTTTAAACATGGTGATGAAAATAACACCAGTACATAGGCCAGGTAAAACCAACTTTTGTAAATTTTAGATAATAATGTTAGGGATTTTGTAAAACAAATGTGGAAGGATAAATATATTTATAGTTAATAGTGTACACAACGAATCTAGAAACAAAATAATACATCTCAAGTTATTTAAGAAAAATTCAAATAACAAAATTGTAACATCTGTAGTTCTTAAGTAAAAGTAGCCATGTTTAGTGTCTATATGTCACAAATGTAAAGATCAAAATAATGCTGATAATAGTTTTAAATTCCCAATCAGTACAGAAAAGTTATATTAATTTAAAGGTTTTGAACAAATTTAGATTTTGAAATAATGAAAGTATATGACAATGTATATCCGAATCAACCAACCAGATTCCAAGTTTACCCTTAGCAACCAGAAATTTCGGATAAATAAAATGAGACTTCTTTAACAACAGTCATAGCGTATAGATGCGTTTGTAAAACGTCTAACATAATTAAGAATAAACTGTGAAAACACGTTACAAACATATTGATACAGATAGAGATACATAACACGAACTTTTTACACCAAGTGAAGAACATCCAGTATATGAAATAGAAGACCCAAGAACCAGGGAGAAGGACTGGAGCGGACGTGGGCCCTATCTTCGACCACGAACCATACAAAGAAGAGGATTTGGTGATTTTGACATCTTATTATATTGTGTATCAACACACACTTTTGTATACACGACTTTTTAAGTATTAATCAACTAAAACTACAGACACCATATCACACCAACACTAAGAACACTTACTAATAACACGATTTGAGATTGACACCTTTTAAAACACCACAAGAACCTTTGATTTGGATAATAATTATTAAACACCTAAACTGGACATAACCTATCATAACTAGTAATCACTATACGACTGCTTGTGTGCACATTACACTCTAACCTTGTAATATCCTTTAACTGTAAAACTTGTGTTTTGATTTATAGAATAATATTTTGTTTAAATGTAATCCCCGAACCAGATACGCCCTGAGATACTTTATTTTTAATAGAAACATTAACCAAGCATTCTTTTGGTCTGACTAAATACTGAATATTTGCTACTACTACCAACTGGTAAAAAGAAGACGTATAATTTGCGCCATAATTGTGATTATCCTAAACAAATTTAAGAAACAATTAACCAGTGCTTTTCTGAATAAAGGATTTCTATAAGGATATATGTTTGATGTTATATTTGCGTCGTTATTATTGCTGTTCCATTTAGGAAATAAGTTCACAGATTACAGCGGACACCACGACGGTTGGCAACGGTGAGTGACGTCACGGTAATGGTACGTATAGTGGGAGCGAGCGGCAGATTACAAAACCATTCGCCGTTCAACATAACGCATTAATAATTACAAATTGAAGATTCCAGTGCGAGTTAGTCGTTACATTATTTATTTGTTACAAATTGACACTTCCAACGGGCGGTGTATGTAATTTAAGTGCAACCAACGTAACATTTAAATAACACAGGTAACACCAAATTTAGTCTTACAAATTGGTGAATCCAAAGTGAGGCTTTAAAGAAGTAACGTTATAAGTTATTCGTTACAATATACGTTAATGTATTGTGTTTTTCGTGATGTATCGTTCCATTCGGTATTATAACACTTCACAATGCGCTACGATACATTTCCGTAACTCGGTAAAATATTGATGTAAAGTTTTGTGAGTCTGTTATTAAATGAAGACTGCGAATAATTAACTTAGTTCTTAACATGCGGTAGCTGAGTAAAACTGAGTAACTGAAAGTTTTTAACAACTGAAGTATACTGCATGATTGAGTCACTGCGAATACACTATGATTGACTAACTCGTGAATAACTGAAAGTACTATGTTAACTGATTAGAGCACTGCGTAACTGAGTTTTAGAGCAAGATTGAGAACTATATTGAGACTGAAAATTTATATTAAGACTGAGAGTTATATGAAGACTGAGAATTATATTAAGACTGCGATATGTATTAAGACTGCCGCTCCGCGTGCCCTGTAAACAGTTTTTATTAAGCTTCATTTACCATAATGCAATGTCCTGGCAAACTCCTTTCCATTGATGATCCAAATATGTAAGGTTGCGTATTTTCGATGCTTATCATCACTTAACACTCGCGGATAAGATTCACTCGCGGTGTGTGTGTCCTCCGTTGATGTCAGCCGTTAATATGAAAGCCTATAAAGTTTTGTGTTGCATGAGTGCATTCATTGTTAATGATCGTGTATATATATATATATAACTGTCAATCGTCAAACTTCTTCGTGCGTCTATATATGTTAATGTATTGTGTTTTTACGTGATATATCGTTCCATTCGGTACTATAACACTTCACACTGCGCTACGATACATTTCCGTAACTCGGTAAAATATTGATGTAAAGTTTTGTGAGTCTGTTATTAAATGAAGACTGCGAATAATTAACTTAGTTCTTAACAAGCGGTGGCTGAGTAAAACTGAGTAACTGAAAGTTTTTAACAACTGAAGTATACTGCATGATTGAGTCACTGCGAATACACTATGACTGACTAACTCGTGAATAACTGAAAGTACTATGTTAACTGATTAAAGCACTGCATAACTGAGTTTTAGAGTAAGACTGAGAACTATATTGAGACTGAAAATTTATATTAAGACTGAGAATTATATTAAACTGAGAGTTATATGAAGACTGCGATATGTATTAAGACTGCCGCTCCGCGTGCCCTGTAAACAGTTTTTATTAAGCTTCATTTACCATAATGCAATGTCCTGGCAAACTCCTTTCCGTTGATGATCCAAATATGTAACGTTGCATATTTTCGATGCTTATCTCAATCAACACTCGCGGATAAGATTCACTCGCGGTGTGTGTGTCCTCCGTTGATGTCAGCCGTTAATATGAAAGTCTATAAAGTTTTGTGTTGCATGAGTGCATTCATCGTTAATGATTGTGTATATATTGTAACGGTACATAACCCGGTCCCAATAAATTAACTCATGTAATAACATAAAGGTCAGAAATGGGTGACCTATAACGAGCTCAAAATTAAATGGTATCACTAAACATTATAAACAATTAGAGTGATATACAGTGACAAGTGAGTTACAGTGTACTCATTGAGGTAAAAAGTGAAAGTGAAGGGAACTTCTTACAGAATTGTGCTGTAGGTGTGAGCATTATAAACGATAATAGTAGACTATAATGCTACTAACTGATTATGTATTTTGTTAATTTATTGTAATGTTTATATTGTGTAGACAACCAAGTTTAATGCCTAAGTTAATTTTATATTTTTTCAAATATTTGTGTTATAGTATAAGATAACCCAGGGTTCGTTTTAGAAAACATAAAAGATTTAAATATCAAATGATAATAAAAAATTAAAATAATACTGTATGAGGGAAATGGCAGAAGGAAGTAGTGCAGTGTAGGAATACTATGAGAGACTAATAAATAATATATAAATTCATTTAAAGTTAATAAAAATATTAAATACTTATATCCAAAGTTATAAGAAAATGAACAGAAACCTATTATGTAAACCAGATTGAGAAAGAAACCGAAATTAAAAAGAATTATATTTCTGTAAATAAAATATAAATTTATAATAATTACAAACTGCCTATATACTAAAAAGTAAATAGCAGAACCAATAAAAAGATATATAAAAATTATGTGTTACTAAGAGTAACGAAAAATAACAAGTATTGTTAATCGAATTTATAAATTAAGCCTGTCCAGTTGACAAAATGATGAGACCACAATTTTATTAAAATATCCTTTTATAAACCTTTAAGAAGTATAAAATTGGTACAAAATTAAACAATAGTATGAACATTAAATACTCCTACCTTATTTACCAAAGTTAAATTGCTATACTCCATAAAAAAAGTGAAAGAAAACCAATTTTGGACGATCAGGACTAGTTTCACGATGTTTCAAGTTTGACGAGAGAATATTTTCCAGACGGTTATGAAATTGCTACATAATACGGACACCACCGGAGAAACGGCTTCATCCAAGTAAGAACTTCAGGAAGATAGGTAATATAAACTTTTCATTTAATATTTAACGAAGAAAACATTCTGAATGGTAGTGTCATACCGAAACCATTAAAGATTAACCATATGTTGTAATAAAAACAAACACCATCTGCTCTCTTACGGACATTTATGGAACTACGTACTAAACGAAAATAAACAAATTTTTTTAATATTTTTCGGTATTTGTAAAGCGTAGTATAATTATCCATTTCTGACCATCTCATAACAAAAAGAACTTACCCTTAACCCTGGGGAAATAAAAAGAATTATATATTGATTGATGTTTTAAAAATAGTATAAAATTTGGTAAAAAACCATATATGTTTTTTTTTGACAATTCCATGTTTACTCAATGAAGTCGATATTATGTTTTAGTTAAGGAAAAGATCGATTGTGATATCTGTATTTTGCCAGCAGGGAAAACCCCAATAATATAAATAATAAATATTATTGAAAAAATGATATTGAATAATAAAAATGTGTTATATTTTTTGTAGCGGGTAGTTGTAGTAGATTTCAGAAAAAAATAGAAGAGGTCGATCCACTGGGTCATATTCTGCCACAGTGTAATCTGGTTGAACTATGTGTGGAGACTCGTCTCACAATCAGCTGATTTAATTCACGGCGAACCATTTGAAAAAATTTCAGAAATCGTCTAAAACGAGTGTAAACAATCAGTACTTACTCTCTCCTCAACATAAGGCTGAACAACTTCCCTACTTGACCCAAATCACACACTCTCGATTTCTGCTTTGATTGAGTAACATTAACAACCACTTTATTTTTAAACTTCGGTCATTATAATTCATAAGTGGCTACACGCTAGAATAAGAGGGACGTGTCACTCACACCTCTTAGGCGGGTACGTTACAATATATAACTGTCTATCGTCAAACATCTTCGTGCGTCTATATTGTAACATTACATTTGGAACAACTTAATATCGTACCTGATTTAATGAAGAGTTTGGATAAGAAGCTAAACAAGAAGAACAATATCTTCCAAGATGATAGTGAAGAGGAACGACTAACCATTTTAGACTGACTAGTAAGACAACTGACCGTACCCAAATTAATGATATAGGCAAAGTGATGCACAATACATTCAACCCCGATTATGACACGAACTTTCAATAATGACAAAATAAATAATTATAAAGACAGACGGCTTATGAACCAGTACTATAAAGAAACAAATGGTTTCATTCAATGTATCATAATATCAAGATAATCAAAATACAAATTGAGGGATAATAGGCCCAAACATGTAATACTATGTAAAAGAAATATTAGTAAATGATTAACTTAAATGATGTAATGAAAATATAACAAACCTTATTGTAGATACATGAACCATACAACTAATTGTAACAGATAGTGATCATAAGAGTGTCCAGAAAACAATAAATAATAACTTGTCCACAGTAACATTTGATAACAAGAGTGAAGTTCTTTTAATGACAATAAAATGTAAAAACCTATAAAAACCAATAAGTATGTTTATAAATACAAACTATTAAGTGTTCAGTGAAAAGGGTGAACGATAAACATAGTGACAAGTAATGTGAAACATAACATAGACAGTTTTAGAATAATTAACTGAGAGAAGACTAATTAATTAGTGCATAATTTATTTTATAAAAATGTGCATGTTATTATGTTTTATCACGTTGTTTTATTATCATGGTATTTATGTTGTTTTTTGTATGTAGCAGGTGAAGCAGTTGTTTTAAGAGAATATCAATTAACTGATGTTAATTTCATTTTTATGTTAACAAATATATCACCATAGAACTGGTGTTAAACAGTGATCAATTGATTGGCAAAGCCAAGTAGACTAAAAAAAGATGTTATTGCTAAGTGTTAAACAATTGTATAGTAAACTAAAAGTAGTTTATTTGTTCAAAGGTTCAGTAGAATCATAGCCATGTGGGCATGAAATTAAAATAATAGAATAGTATATCCTTTTGTTTTGTTAAAATAATGTTATATGTTAAACAATTTTTATGGTTGTTAAAAGTTAATTTAACTGTTAAAGGTTTTAAACATGGTGATGAAAATAACACCAGTACATAGGCCAGGTAAAACCAACTTTTGTAAATTTTAGATAATAATGTTAGGGATTTTGTAAAACAAATGTGGAAGGATAAATATATTTATAGTTAATAGTGTACACAACGAATCTAGAAACAAAATAATACATCTCAAGTTATTTAAGAAAAATTCAAATAACAAAATTGTAACATCTGTAGTTCTTAAGTAAAAGTAGCCATGTTTAGTGTCTATATGTCACAAATGTAAAGATCAAAATAATGCTGATAATAGTTTTAAATTCCCAATCAGTACAGAAAAGTTATATTAATTTAAAGGTTTTGAACAAATTTAGATTTTGAAATAATGAAAGTATATGACAATGTATATCCGAATCAACCAACCAGATTCCAAGTTTACCCTTAGCAACCAGAAATTTCGGATAAATAAAATGAGACTTCTTTAACAACAGTCATAGCGTATAGATGCGTTTGTAAAACGTCTAACATAATTAAGAATAAACTGTGAAAACACGTTACAAACATATTGATACAGATAGAGATACATAACACGAACTTTTTACACCAAGTGAAGAACATCCAGTATATGAAATAGAAGACCCAAGAACCAGGGAGAAGGACTGGAGCGGACGTGGGCCCTATCTTCGACCACGAACCATACAAAGAAGAGGATTTGGTGATTTTGACATCTTATTATATTGTGTATCAACACACACTTTTGTATACACGACTTTTTAAGTATTAATCAACTAAAACTACAGACACCATATCACACCAACACTAAGAACACTTACTAATAACACGATTTGAGATTGACACCTTTTAAAACACCACAAGAACCTTTGATTTGGATAATAATTATTAAACACCTAAACTGGACATAACCTATCATAACTAGTAATCACTATACGACTGCTTGTGTGCACATTACACTCTAACCTTGTAATATCCTTTAACTGTAAAACTTGTGTTTTGATTTATAGAATAATATTTTGTTTAAATGTAATCCCCGAACCAGATACGCCCTGAGATACTTTATTTTTAATAGAAACATTAACCAAGCATTCTTTTGGTCTGACTAAATACTGAATATTTGCTACTACTACCAACTGGTAAAAAGAAGACGTATAATTTGCGCCATAATTGTGATTATCCTAAACAAATTTAAGAAACAATTAACCAGTGCTTTTCTGAATAAAGGATTTCTATAAGGATATATGTTTGATGTTATATTTGCGTCGTTATTATTGCTGTTCCATTTAGGAAATAAGTTCACAGATTACAGCGGACACCACGACGGTTGGCAACGGTGAGTGACGTCACGGTAATGGTACGTATAGTGGGAGCGAGCGGCAGATTACAAAACCATTCGCCGTTCAACATAACGCATTAATAATTACAAATTGAAGATTCCAGTGCGAGTTAGTCGTTACATTATTTATTTGTTACAAATTGACACTTCCAACGGGCGGTGTATGTAATTTAAGTGCAACCAACGTAACATTTAAATAACACAGGTAACACCAAATTTAGTCTTACAAATTGGTGAATCCAAAGTGAGGCTTTAAAGAAGTAACGTTATAAGTTATTCGTTACAATATACGTTAATGTATTGTGTTTTTCGTGATGTATCGTTCCATTCGGTATTATAACACTTCACAATGCGCTACGATACATTTCCGTAACTCGGTAAAATATTGATGTAAAGTTTTGTGAGTCTGTTATTAAATGAAGACTGCGAATAATTAACTTAGTTCTTAACATGCGGTAGCTGAGTAAAACTGAGTAACTGAAAGTTTTTAACAACTGAAGTATACTGCATGATTGAGTCACTGCGAATACACTATGATTGACTAACTCGTGAATAACTGAAAGTACTATGTTAACTGATTAGAGCACTGCGTAACTGAGTTTTAGAGCAAGATTGAGAACTATATTGAGACTGAAAATTTATATTAAGACTGAGAGTTATATGAAGACTGAGAATTATATTAAGACTGCGATATGTATTAAGACTGCCGCTCCGCGTGCCCTGTAAACAGTTTTTATTAAGCTTCATTTACCATAATGCAATGTCCTGGCAAACTCCTTTCCATTGATGATCCAAATATGTAAGGTTGCGTATTTTCGATGCTTATCATCACTTAACACTCGCGGATAAGATTCACTCGCGGTGTGTGTGTCCTCCGTTGATGTCAGCCGTTAATATGAAAGCCTATAAAGTTTTGTGTTGCATGAGTGCATTCATTGTTAATGATCGTGTATATATATATATATAACTGTCAATCGTCAAACTTCTTCGTGCGTCTATATATGTTAATGTATTGTGTTTTTACGTGATATATCGTTCCATTCGGTACTATAACACTTCACACTGCGCTACGATACATTTCCGTAACTCGGTAAAATATTGATGTAAAGTTTTGTGAGTCTGTTATTAAATGAAGACTGCGAATAATTAACTTAGTTCTTAACAAGCGGTGGCTGAGTAAAACTGAGTAACTGAAAGTTTTTAACAACTGAAGTATACTGCATGATTGAGTCACTGCGAATACACTATGACTGACTAACTCGTGAATAACTGAAAGTACTATGTTAACTGATTAAAGCACTGCATAACTGAGTTTTAGAGTAAGACTGAGAACTATATTGAGACTGAAAATTTATATTAAGACTGAGAATTATATTAAACTGAGAGTTATATGAAGACTGCGATATGTATTAAGACTGCCGCTCCGCGTGCCCTGTAAACAGTTTTTATTAAGCTTCATTTACCATAATGCAATGTCCTGGCAAACTCCTTTCCGTTGATGATCCAAATATGTAACGTTGCGTATTTTCGATGCTTATCATCAATCAACACTCGCGGATAAGATTCACTCGCGGTGTGTGTGTCCTCCGTTGATGTCAGCCGTTAATATGAAAGTCTATAAAGTTTTGTGTTGCATGAGTGCATTCATCGTTAATGATTGTGTATATATTGTAACGGTACATAACCCGGTCCCAATAAATTAACTCATGTAATAACATAAAGGTCAGAAATGGGTAACCTATAACGAGCTCAAAATTAAATGGTATCACTAAACATTATAAACAATTAGAGTGATATACAGTGACAAGTGAGTTATAGTGTACTCATTGAGGTAAAAAGTGAAAGTGAAGGGAACTTCTTACAGAATTGTGCTGTAGGTGTGAGCATTATAAACGATAATAGTAGACTATAATGCTACTAACTGATTATGTATTTTGTTAATTTATTGTAATGTTTATATTGTGTAGACAACCAAGTTTAATGCCTAAGTTAATTTTATATTTTTTCAAATATTTGTGTTATAGTATAAGATAACCCAGGGTTCGTTTTAGAAAACATAAAAGATTTAAATATCAAATGATAATAAAAAATTAAAATAATACTGTATGAGGGAAATGGCAGAAGGAAGTAGTGCAGTGTAGGAATACTATGAGAGACTAATAAATAATATATAAATTCATTTAAAGTTAATAAAAATATTAAATACTTATATCCAAAGTTATAAGAAAATGAACAGAAACCTATTATGTAAACCGAATTGAGAAAGAAACCGAAATTAAAAAGAATTATTTTTCTGTAAATAAAATATAAATTTATAATAATTACAAACTGCCTATATACTAAAAAGTAAATAGCAGAACCAATAGAAAGATATATAAAAATATGTGTTACTAAGAGTAACGAAAAATAACAAGTATTGTTAATCGAATTTATAAATTAAGCCTGTCCAGTTGACAAAATGATGAGACCACAATTTTATTAAAATATCCTTTTAGAAACCTTTAAGAAGTATAAAATTGGTACAAAATTAAACAATAGTATGAACATTAAATACTCCTACCTTATTTACCAAAGTTAAATTGCTATACTCCATAAAAAAAGTGAAAGAAAACCAATTTTGGACGATCAGGACTAGTTTCACGATGTTTCAAGTTTGACGAGAGAATATTTTCCAGACGGTTATGAAATTGCTACATAATACGGACACCACCGGAGAAACGGCTTCATCCAAGTAAGAACTTCAGGAAGATAGGTAATATAAACTTTTCGTTTAATATTTAACGAAGAAAACATTCTGAATGGTAGTGTCATACCGAAACCATTAAAGATTAACCATATGTTGTAATAAAAACAAACACCATCTGCTCTCTTACGGACATTTATGGAACTACGTACTAAACGAAAATAAACAAATTTTTTTAATATTTTTCGGTATTTGTAAAGCGTAGTATAATTATCCATTTCTGACCATCTCATAACAAAAAGAACTTACCCTTCACCCTGGGGAAATAAAAAGAATTATATATTGATTGATGTTTTAAAAATAGTACAAAATTTGGTAAAAAACCATATATGTTTTTTTTTGACAATTCCATGTTTACTCAATGAAGTCGATATTATGTTTTAGTTAAGGAAAAGATCGATTGTGATATCTGTATTTTGCCAGCAGGGAAAAACCCAATAATATAAATAATAAATATTATTGAAAAAATGATATTGAATAATAAAAATGTGTTATATTTTTTGTAGCGGGTAGTTGTAATAGATTTCAGAAAAAAATAGAAGAGGTCGATCCACTGGGTCATATTCTGCCACAGTGTAATCTGGTTGAACTATGTGTGGAGACTCGTCTCACAATCAGCTGATTTAATTCATGGCGAACCATTTGAAAAAATTTCAGAAATCGTCTAAAACGAGTGTAAACAATCAGTACTTACTCTCTCCTCAACATAAGGCTGAACAACTTCCCTACTTGACCCAAATCACACACTCTCGATTTCTGCTTTGATTGAGTAACATTAACAACCACTTTATTTTTAAACTTCGGTCATTATAATTCATAAGTGGCTACACGCTAGAATAAGAGGGACGTGTCACTCACACCTCTTAGGCGGGTACGTTACAATATATAACTGTCTATCGTCAAACATCTTCGTGCGTCTATATTGTAACATTACATTTGGAACAACTTAATATCGTACCTGATTTAATGAAGAGTTTGGATAAGAAGCTAAACAAGAAGAACAATATCTTCCAAGATGATAGTGAAGAGGAACGACTAACCATTTTAGACTGACTAGTAAGACAACTGACCGTACCCAAATTAATGATATAGGCAAAGTGATGCACAATACATTCAACCCCGATTATGACACGAACTTTCAATAATGACAAAATAAATAATTATAAAGACAGACGGCTTATGAACCAGTACTATAAAGAAACAAATGGTTTCATTCAATGTATCATAATATCAAGATAATCAAAATACAAATTGAGGGATAATAGGCCCAAACATGTAATACTATGTAAAAGAAATATTAGTAAATGATTAACTTAAATGATGTAATGAAAATATAACAAACCTTATTGTAGATACATGAACCATACAACTAATTGTAACAGATAGTGATCATAAGAGTGTCCAGAAAACAATAAATAATAACTTGTCCACAGTAACATTTGATAACAAGAGTGAAGTTCTTTTAATGACAATAAAATGTAAAAACCTATAAAAACCAATAAGTATGTTTATAAATACAAACTATTAAGTGTTCAGTGAAAAGGGTGAACGATAAACATAGTGACAAGTAATGTGAAACATAACATAGACAGTTTTAGAATAATTAACTGAGAGAAGACTAATTAATTAGTGCATAATTTATTTTATAAAAATGTGCATGTTATTATGTTTTATCACGTTGTTTTATTATCATGGTATTTATGTTGTTTTTTGTATGTAGCAGGTGAAGCAGTTGTTTTAAGAGAATATCAATTAACTGATGTTAATTTCATTTTTATGTTAACAAATATATCACCATAGAACTGGTGTTAAACAGTGATCAATTGATTGGCAAAGCCAAGTAGACTAAAAAAAGATGTTATTGCTAAGTGTTAAACAATTGTATAGTAAACTAAAAGTAGTTTATTTGTTCAAAGGTTCAGTAGAATCATAGCCATGTGGGCATGAAATTAAAATAATAGAATAGTATATCCTTTTGTTTTGTTAAAATAATGTTATATGTTAAACAATTTTTATGGTTGTTAAAAGTTAATTTAACTGTTAAAGGTTTTAAACATGGTGATGAAAATAACACCAGTACATAGGCCAGGTAAAACCAACTTTTGTAAATTTTAGATAATAATGTTAGGGATTTTGTAAAACAAATGTGGAAGGATAAATATATTTATAGTTAATAGTGTACACAACGAATCTAGAAACAAAATAATACATCTCAAGTTATTTAAGAAAAATTCAAATAACAAAATTGTAACATCTGTAGTTCTTAAGTAAAAGTAGCCATGTTTAGTGTCTATATGTCACAAATGTAAAGATCAAAATAATGCTGATAATAGTTTTAAATTCCCAATCAGTACAGAAAAGTTATATTAATTTAAAGGTTTTGAACAAATTTAGATTTTGAAATAATGAAAGTATATGACAATGTATATCCGAATCAACCAACCAGATTCCAAGTTTACCCTTAGCAACCAGAAATTTCGGATAAATAAAATGAGACTTCTTTAACAACAGTCATAGCGTATAGATGCGTTTGTAAAACGTCTAACATAATTAAGAATAAACTGTGAAAACACGTTACAAACATATTGATACAGATAGAGATACATAACACGAACTTTTTACACCAAGTGAAGAACATCCAGTATATGAAATAGAAGACCCAAGAACCAGGGAGAAGGACTGGAGCGGACGTGGGCCCTATCTTCGACCACGAACCATACAAAGAAGAGGATTTGGTGATTTTGACATCTTATTATATTGTGTATCAACACACACTTTTGTATACACGACTTTTTAAGTATTAATCAACTAAAACTACAGACACCATATCACACCAACACTAAGAACACTTACTAATAACACGATTTGAGATTGACACCTTTTAAAACACCACAAGAACCTTTGATTTGGATAATAATTATTAAACACCTAAACTGGACATAACCTATCATAACTAGTAATCACTATACGACTGCTTGTGTGCACATTACACTCTAACCTTGTAATATCCTTTAACTGTAAAACTTGTGTTTTGATTTATAGAATAATATTTTGTTTAAATGTAATCCCCGAACCAGATACGCCCTGAGATACTTTATTTTTAATAGGAACATTAACCAAGCATTCTTTTGGTCTGACTAAATACTGAATATTTGCTACTACTACCAACTGGTAAAAAGAAGACGTATAATTTGCGCCATAATTGTGATTATCCTAAACAAATTTAAGAAACAATTAACCAGTGCTTTTCTGAATAAAGGATTTCTATAAGGATATATGTTTGATGTTATATTTGCGTCGTTATTATTGCTGTTCCATTTAGGAAATAAGTTCACAGATTACAGCGGACACCACGACGGTTGGCAACGGTGAGTGACGTCACGGTAATGGTACGTATAGTGGGAGCGAGCGGCAGATTACAAAACCATTCGCCGTTCAACATAACGCATTAATAATTACAAATTGAAGATTCCAGTGCGAGTTAGTCGTTACATTATTTATTTGTTACAAATTGACACTTCCAACGGGCGGTGTATGTAATTTAAGTGCAACCAACGTAACATTTAAATAACACAGGTAACACCAAATTTAGTCTTACAAATTGGTGAATCCAAAGTGAGGCTTTAAAGAAGTAACGTTATAAGTTATTCGTTACAATATACGTTAATGTATTGTGTTTTTCGTGATGTATCGTTCCATTCGGTATTATAACACTTCACAATGCGCTACGATACATTTCCGTAACTCGGTAAAATATTGATGTAAAGTTTTGTGAGTCTGTTATTAAATGAAGACTGCGAATAATTAACTTAGTTCTTAACATGCGGTAGCTGAGTAAAACTGAGTAACTGAAAGTTTTTAACAACTGAAGTATACTGCATGATTGAGTCACTGCGAATACACTATGATTGACTAACTCGTGAATAACTGAAAGTACTATGTTAACTGATTAGAGCACTGCGTAACTGAGTTTTAGAGCAAGATTGAGAACTATATTGAGACTGAAAATTTATATTAAGACTGAGAGTTATATGAAGACTGAGAATTATATTAAGACTGCGATATGTATTAAGACTGCCGCTCCGCGTGCCCTGTAAACAGTTTTTATTAAGCTTCATTTACCATAATGCAATGTCCTGGCAAACTCCTTTCCATTGATGATCCAAATATGTAAGGTTGCGTATTTTCGATGCTTATCATCACTTAACACTCGCGGATAAGATTCACTCGCGGTGTGTGTGTCCTCCGTTGATGTCAGCCGTTAATATGAAAGCCTATAAAGTTTTGTGTTGCATGAGTGCAGTCATTGTTAATGATCGTGTATATATATATATATAACTGTCAATCGTCAAACTTCTTCGTGCGTCTATATATGTTAATGTATTGTGTTTTTACGTGATATATCGTTCCATTCGGTACTATAACACTTCACACTGCGCTACGATACATTTCCGTAACTCGGTAAAATATTGATGTAAAGTTTTGTGAGTCTGTTATTAAATGAAGACTGCGAATAATTAACTTAGTTCTTAACAAGCGGTGGCTGAGTAAAACTGAGTAACTGAAAGTTTTTAACAACTGAAGTATACTGCATGATTGAGTCACTGCGAATACACTATGACTGACTAACTCGTGAATAACTGAAAGTACTATGTTAACTGATTAAAGCACTGCATAACTGAGTTTTAGAGTAAGACTGAGAACTATATTGAGACTGAAAATTTATATTAAGACTGAGAATTATATTAAACTGAGAGTTATATGAAGACTGCGATATGTATTAAGACTGCCGCTCCGCGTGCCCTGTAAACAGTTTTTATTAAGCTTCATTTACCATAATGCAATGTCCTGGCAAACTCCTTTCCGTTGATGATCCAAATATGTAACGTTGCGTATTTTCGATGCTTATCATCAATCAACACTCGCGGATAAGATTCACTCGCGGTGTGTGTGTCCTCCGTTGATGTCAGCCGTTAATATGAAAGTCTATAAAGTTTTGTGTTGCATGAGTGCATTCATCGTTAATGATTGTGTATATATTGTAACGGTACATAACCCGGTCCCAATAAATTAACTCATGTAATAACATAAAGGTCAGAAATGGGTAACCTATAACGAGCTCAAAATTAAATGGTATCACTAAACATTATAAACAATTAGAGTGATATACAGTGACAAGTGAGTTATAGTGTACTCATTGAGGTAAAAAGTGAAAGTGAAGGGAACTTCTTACAGAATTGTGCTGTAGGTGTGAGCATTATAAACGATAATAGTAGACTATAATGCTACTAACTGATTATGTATTTTGTTAATTTATTGTAATGTTTATATTGTGTAGACAACCAAGTTTAATGCCTAAGTTAATTTTATATTTTTTCAAATATTTGTGTTATAGTATAAGATAACCCAGGGTTCGTTTTAGAAAACATAAAAGATTTAAATATCAAATGATAATAAAAAATTAAAATAATACTGTATGAGGGAAATGGCAGAAGGAAGTAGTGCAGTGTAGGAATACTATGAGAGACTAATAAATAATATATAAATTCATTTAAAGTTAATAAAAATATTAAATACTTATATCCAAAGTTATAAGAAAATGAACAGAAACCTATTATGTAAACCGAATTGAGAAAGAAACCGAAATTAAAAAGAATTATTTTTCTGTAAATAAAATATAAATTTATAATAATTACAAACTGCCTATATACTAAAAAGTAAATAGCAGAACCAATAAAAAGATATATAAAAATATGTGTTACTAAGAGTAACGAAAAATAACAAGTATTGTTAATCGAATTTATAAATTAAGCCTGTCCAGTTGACAAAATGATGAGACCACAATTTTATTAAAATATCCTTTTAGAAACCTTTAAGAAGTATAAAATTGGTACAAAATTAAACAATAGTATGAACATTAAATACTCCTACCTTATTTACCAAAGTTAAATTGCTATACTCCATAAAAAAAGTGAAAGAAAACCAATTTTGGACGATCAGGACTAGTTTCACGATGTTTCAAGTTTGACGAGAGAATATTTTCCAGACGGTTATGAAATTGCTACATAATACGGACACCACCGGAGAAACGGCTTCATCCAAGTAAGAACTTCAGGAAGATAGGTAATATAAACTTTTCGTTTAATATTTAACGAAGAAAACATTCTGAATGGTAGTGTCATACCGAAACCATTAAAGATTAACCATATGTTGTAATAAAAACAAACACCATCTGCTCTCTTACGGACATTTATGGAACTACGTACTAAACGAAAATAAACAAATTTTTTTAATATTTTTCGGTATTTGTAAAGCGTAGTATAATTATCCATTTCTGACCATCTCATAACAAAAAGAACTTACCCTTCACCCTGGGGAAATAAAAAGAATTATATATTGATTGATGTTTTAAAAATAGTACAAAATTTGGTAAAAAACCATATATGTTTTTTTTTGACAATTCCATGTTTACTCAATGAAGTCGATATTATGTTTTAGTTAAGGAAAAGATCGATTGTGATATCTGTATTTTGCCAGCAGGGAAAAACCCAATAATATAAATAATAAATATTATTGAAAAAATGATATTGAATAATAAAAATGTGTTATATTTTTTGTAGCGGGTAGTTGTAATAGATTTCAGAAAAAAATAGAAGAGGTCGATCCACTGGGTCATATTCTGCCACAGTGTAATCTGGTTGAACTATGTGTGGAGACTCGTCTCACAATCAGCTGATTTAATTCACGGCGAACCATTTGAAAAAATTTCAGAAATCGTCTAAAACGAGTGTAAACAATCAGTACTTACTCTCTCCTCAACATAAGGCTGAACAACTTCCCTACTTGACCCAAATCACACACTCTCGATTTCTGCTTTGATTGAGTAACATTAACAACCACTTTATTTTTAAACTTCGGTCATTATAATTCATAAGTGGCTACACGCTAGAATAAGAGGGACGTGTCACTCACACCTCTTAGGCGGGTACGTTACAATATATAACTGTCTATCGTCAAACATCTTCGTGCGTCTATATTGTAACATTACATTTGGAACAACTTAATATCGTACCTGATTTAATGAAGAGTTTGGATAAGAAGCTAAACAAGAAGAACAATATCTTCCAAGATGATAGTGAAGAGGAACGACTAACCATTTTAGACTGACTAGTAAGACAACTGACCGTACCCAAATTAATGATATAGGCAAAGTGATGCACAATACATTCAACCCCGATTATGACACGAACTTTCAATAATGACAAAATAAATAATTATAAAGACAGACGGCTTATGAACCAGTACTATAAAGAAACAAATGGTTTCATTCAATGTATCATAATATCAAGATAATCAAAATACAAATTGAGGGATAATAGGCCCAAACATGTAATACTATGTAAAAGAAATATTAGTAAATGATTAACTTAAATGATGTAATGAAAATATAACAAACCTTATTGTAGATACATGAACCATACAACTAATTGTAACAGATAGTGATCATAAGAGTGTCCAGAAAACAATAAATAATAACTTGTCCACAGTAACATTTGATAACAAGAGTGAAGTTCTTTTAATGACAATAAAATGTAAAAACCTATAAAAACCAATAAGTATGTTTATAAATACAAACTATTAAGTGTTCAGTGAAAAGGGTGAACGATAAACATAGTGACAAGTAATGTGAAACATAACATAGACAGTTTTAGAATAATTAACTGAGAGAAGACTAATTAATTAGTGCATAATTTATTTTATAAAAATGTGCATGTTATTATGTTTTATCACGTTGTTTTATTATCATGGTATTTATGTTGTTTTTTGTATGTAGCAGGTGAAGCAGTTGTTTTAAGAGAATATCAATTAACTGATGTTAATTTCATTTTTATGTTAACAAATATATCACCATAGAACTGGTGTTAAACAGTGATCAATTGATTGGCAAAGCCAAGTAGACTAAAAAAAGATGTTATTGCTAAGTGTTAAACAATTGTATAGTAAACTAAAAGTAGTTTATTTGTTCAAAGGTTCAGTAGAATCATAGCCATGTGGGCATGAAATTAAAATAATAGAATAGTATATCCTTTTGTTTTGTTAAAATAATGTTATATGTTAAACAATTTTTATGGTTGTTAAAAGTTAATTTAACTGTTAAAGGTTTTAAACATGGTGATGAAAATAACACCAGTACATAAGGCCAGGTAAAACCAACTTTTGTAAATTTTAGATAATAATGTTAGGGATTTTGTAAAACAAATGTGGAAGGATAAATATATTTATAGTTAATAGTGTACACAACGAATCTAGAAACAAAATAATACATCTCAAGTTATTTAAGAAAAATTCAAATAACAAAATTGTAACATCTGTAGTTCTTAAGTAAAAGTAGGCATGTTTAGTGTCTATATGTCACAAATGTAAAGATCAAAATAATGCTGATAATAGTTTTAAATTCCCAATCAGTACAGAAAAGTTATATTAATTTAAAGGTTTTGAACAAATTTAGATTTTGAAATAATGAAAGTATATGACAATGTATATCCGAATCAACCAACCAGATTCCAAGTTTACCCTTAGCAACCAGAAATTTCGGATAAATAAAATGAGACTTCTTTAACAACAGTCATAGCGTATAGATGCGTTTGTAAAACGTCTAACATAATTAAGAATAAACTGTGAAAACACGTTACAAACATATTGATACAGATAGAGATACATAACACGAACTTTTTACACCAAGTGAAGAACATCCAGTATATGAAATAGAAGACCCAAGAACCAGGGAGAAGGACTGGAGCGGACGTGGGCCCTATCTTCGACCACGAACCATACAAAGAAGAGGATTTGGTGATTTTGACATCTTATTATATTGTGTATCAACACACACTTTTGTATACACGACTTTTTAAGTATTAATCAACTAAAACTACAGACACCATATCACACCAACACTAAGAACACTTACTAATAACACGATTTGAGATTGACACCTTTTAAAACACCACAAGAACCTTTGATTTGGATAATAATTATTAAACACCTAAACTGGACATAACCTATCATAACTAGTAATCACTATACGACTGCTTGTGTGCACATTACACTCTAACCTTGTAATATCCTTTAACTGTAAAACTTGTGTTTTGATTTATAGAATAATATTTTGTTTAAATGTAATCCCCGAACCAGATACGCCCTGAGATACTTTATTTTTAATAGAAACATTAACCAAGCATTCTTTTGGTCTGACTAAATACTGAATATTTGCTACTACTACCAACTGGTAAAAAGAAGACGTATAATTTGCGCCATAATTGTGATTATCCTAAACAAATTTAAGAAACAATTAACCAGTGCTTTTCTGAATAAAGGATTTCTATAAGGATATATGTTTGATGTTATATTTGCGTCGTTATTATTGCTGTTCCATTTAGGAAATAAGTTCACAGATTACAGCGGACACCACGACGGTTGGCAACGGTGAGTGACGTCACGGTAATGGTACGTATAGTGGGAGCGAGCAGCAGATTACAAAACCATTCGCCGTTCAACATAACGCATTAATAATTACAAATTGAAGATTCCAGTGCGAGTTAGTCGTTACATTATTTATTTGTTACAAATTGACACTTCCAACGGGCGGTGTATGTAATTTAAGTGCAACCAACGTAACATTTAAATAACACAGGTAACACCAAATTTAGTCTTACAAATTGGTGAATCCAAAGTGAGGCTTTAAAGAAGTAACGTTATAAGTTATTCGTTACAATATATGTTAATGTATTGTGTTTTTACGTGATGTATCGTTCCATTCGGTATTATAACACTTCACAATGCGCTACGATACATTTCCGTAACTCGGTAAAATATTGATGTAAAGTTTTGTGAGTCTGTTATTAAATGAAGACTGCGAATAATTAACTTAGTTCTTAACATGCGGTAGCTGAGTAAAACTGAGTAACTGAAAGTTTTTAACAACTGAAGTATACTGCATGATTGAGTCACTGCGAATACACTATGATTGACTAACTCGTGAATAACTGAAAGTACTATGTTAACTGATTAGAGCACTGCGTAACTGAGTTTTAGAGCAAGATTGAGAACTATATTGAGACTGAAAATTTATATTAAGACTGAGAGTTATATGAAGACTGAGAATTATATTAAGACTGCGATATGTATTAAGACTGCCGCTCCGCGTGCACTGTAAACAGTTTTTATTAAGCTTCATTTACCATAATGCAATGTCCTGGCAAACTCCTTTCCATTGATGATCCAAATATGTAAGGTTGCGTATTTTCGATGCTTATCATCACTTAACACTCGCGGATAAGATTCACTCGCGGTGTGTGTGTCCTCCGTTGATGTCAGCCGTTAATATGAAAGCCTATAAAGTTTTGTGTTGCATGAGTGCATTCATTGTTAATGATCGTGTATATATATATATAACTGTCAATCGTCAAACTTCTTCGTGCGTCTATATATGTTAATGTATTGTGTTTTTACGTGATATATCGTTCCATTCGGTACTATAACACTTCACACTGCGCTACGATACATTTCCGTAACTCGGTAAAATATTGATGTAAAGTTTTGTGAGTCTGTTATTAAATGAAGACTGCGAATAATTAACTTAGTTCTTAACAAGCGGTGGCTGAGTAAAACTGAGTAACTGAAAGTTTTTAACAACTGAAGTATACTGCATGATTGAGTCACTGCGAATACACTATGACTGACTAACTCGTGAATAACTGAAAGTACTATGTTAACTGATTAAAGCACTGCATAACTGAGTTTTAGAGTAAGACTGAGAACTATATTGAGACTGAAAATTTATATTAAGACTGAGAATTATATTAAACTGAGAGTTATATGAAGACTGCGATATGTATTAAGACTGCCGCTCCGCGTGCCCTGTAAACAGTTTTTATTAAGCTTCATTTACCATAATGCAATGTCCTGGCAAACTCCTTTCCGTTGATGATCCAAATATGTAACGTTGCGTATTTTCGATGCTTATCATCAATCAACACTCGCGGATAAGATTCACTCGCGGTGTGTGTGTCCTCCGTTGATGTCAGCCGTTAATATGAAAGTCTATAAAGTTTTGTGTTGCATGAGTGCATTCATCGTTAATGATTGTGTATATATTGTAACGGTACATAACCCGGTCCCAATAAATTAACTCATGTAATAACATAAAGGTCAGAAATGGGTAACCTATAACGAGCTCAAAATTAAATGGTATCACTAAACATTATAAACAATTAGAGTGATATACAGTGACAAGTGAGTTATAGTGTACTCATTGAGGTAAAAAGTGAAAGTGAAGGGAACTTCTTACAGAATTATGCTGTAGGTGTGAGCATTATAAACGATAATAGTAAACTATAATGCTACTAACTGATTATGTATTTTGTTAATTTATTGTAATGTTTATATTGTGTAGACAACCGAGTTTAATGCCTAAGTTAATTTTATATTTTTTCAAATATTTGTGTTATAGTATAAGATAACCCAGGGTTCGTTTTAGAAAACATAAAAGATTTAAATATCAAATGATAATAAAAAATTAAAATAATACTGTATGAGGGAAATGGCAGAAGGAAGTAGTGCAGTGTAGGAATACTATGAGAGACTAATAAATAATATATAAATTCATTTAAAGTTAATAAAAATATTAAATACTTATATCCAAAGTTATAAGAAAATGAACAGAAACCTATTATGTAAACCGAATTGAGAAAGAAACCGAAATTAAAAAGAATTATTTTTCTGTAAATAAAATATAAATTTATAATAATTACAAACTGCCTATATACTAAAAAGTAAATAGCAGAACCAATAAAAAGATATATAAAAATATGTGTTACTAAGAGTAACGAAAAATAACAAGTATTGTTAATCGAATTTATAAATTAAGCCTGTCCAGTTGACAAAATGATGAGACCACAATTTTATTAAAATATCCTTTTAGAAACCTTTAAGAAGTATAAAATTGGTACAAAATTAAACAATAGTATGAACATTAAATACTCCTACCTTATTTACCAAAGTTAAATTGCTATACTCCATAAAAAAAGTGAAAGAAAACCAATTTTGGACGATCAGGACTAGTTTCACGATGTTTCAAGTTTGACGAGAGAATATTTTCCAGACGGTTATGAAATTGCTACATAATACGGACACCACCGGAGAAACGGCTTCATCCAAGTAAGAACTTCAGGAAGATAGGTAATATAAACTTTTCGTTTAATATTTAACGAAGAAAACATTCTGAATGGTAGTGTCATACCGAAACCATTAAAGATTAACCATATGTTGTAATAAAAACAAACACCATCTGCTCTCTTACGGACATTTATGGAACTACGTACTAAACGAAAATAAACAAATTTTTTTAATATTTTTCGGTATTTGTAAAGCGTAGTATAATTATCCATTTCTGACCATCTCATAACAAAAAGAACTTACCCTTCACCCTGGGGAAATAAAAAGAATTATATATTGATTGATGTTTTAAAAATAGTATAAAATTTGGTAAAAAACCATATATGTTTTTTTTTGACAATTCCATGTTTACTCAATGAAGTCGATATTATGTTTTAGTTAAGGAAAAGATCGATTGTGATATCTGTATTTTGCCAGCAGGGAAAAACCCAATAATATAAATAATAAATATTATTGAAAAAATGATATTGAATAATAAAAATGTGTTATATTTTTTGTAGCGGGTAGTTGTAATAGATTTCAGAAAAAAATAGAAGAGGTCGATCCACTGGGTCATATTCTGCCACAGTGTAATCTGGTTGAACTATGTGTGGAGACTCGTCTCACAATCAGCTGATTTAATTCACGGCGAACCATTTGAAAAAATTTCAGAAATCGTCTAAAACGAGTGTAAACAATCAGTACTTACTCTCTCCTCAACATAAGGCTGAACAACTTCCCTACTTGACCCAAATCACACACTCTCGATTTCTGCTTTGATTGAGTAACATTAACAACCACTTTATTTTTAAACTTCGGTCATTATAATTCATAAGTGGCTACACGCTAGAATAAGAGGGACGTGTCACTCACACCTCTTAGGCGGGTACGTTACAATATATAACTGTCTATCGTCAAACATCTTCGTGCGTCTATATTGTAACATTACATTTGGAACAACTTAATATCGTACCTGATTTAATGAAGAGTTTGGATAAGAAGCTAAACAAGAAGAACAATATCTTCCAAGATGATAGTGAAGAGGAACGACTAACCATTTTAGACTGACTAGTAAGACAACTGACCGTACCCAAATTAATGATATAGGCAAAGTGATGCACAATACATTCAACCCCGATTATGACACGAACTTTCAATAATGACAAAATAAATAATTATAAAGACAGACGGCTTATGAACCAGTACTATAAAGAAACAAATGGTTTCATTCAATGTATCATAATATCAAGATAATCAAAATACAAATTGAGGGATAATAGGCCCAAACATGTAATACTATGTAAAAGAAATATTAGTAAATGATTAACTTAAATGATGTAATGAAAATATAACAAACCTTATTGTAGATACATGAACCATACAACTAATTGTAACAGATAGTGATCATAAGAGTGTCCAGAAAACAATAAATAATAACTTGTCCACAGTAACATTTGATAACAAGAGTGAAGTTCTTTTAATGACAATAAAATGTAAAAACCTATAAAAACCAATAAGTATGTTTATAAATACAAACTATTAAGTGTTCAGTGAAAAGGGTGAACGATAAACATAGTGACAAGTAATGTGAAACATAACATAGACAGTTTTAGAATAATTAACTGAGAGAAGACTAATTAATTAGTGCATAATTTATTTTATAAAAGTGTGCATGTTATTATGTTTTATCACGTTGTTTTATTATCATGGTATTTATGTTGTTTTTTGTATGTAGCAGGTGAAGCAGTTGTTTTAAGAGAATATCAATTAACTGATGTTAATTTCATTTTTATGTTAACAAATATATCACCATAGAACTGGTGTTAAACAGTGATCAATTGATTGGCAAAGCCAAGTAGACTAAAAAAAGATGTTATTGCTAAGTGTTAAACAATTGTATAGTAAACTAAAAGTAGTTTATTTGTTCAAAGGTTCAGTAGAATCATAGCCATGTGGGCATGAAATTAAAATAATAGAATAGTATATCCTTTTGTTTTGTTAAAATAATGTTATATGTTAAACAATTTTTATGGTTGTTAAAAGTTAATTTAACTGTTAAAGGTTTTAAACATGGTGATGAAAATAACACCAGTACATAGGCCAGGTAAAACCAACTTTTGTAAATTTTAGATAATAATGTTAGGGATTTTGTAAAACAAATGTGGAAGGATAAATATATTTATAGTTAATAGTGTACACAACGAATCTAGAAACAAAATAATACATCTCAAGTTATTTAAGAAAAATTCAAATAACAAAATTGTAACATCTGTAGTTCTTAAGTAAAAGTAGGCATGTTTAGTGTCTATATGTCACAAATGTAAAGATCAAAATAATGCTGATAATAGTTTTAAATTCCCAATCAGTACAGAAAAGTTATATTAATTTAAAGGTTTTGAACAAATTTAGATTTTGAAATAATGAAAGTATATGACAATGTATATCCGAATCAACCAACCAGATTCCAAGTTTACCCTTAGCAACCAGAAATTTCGGATAAATAAAATGAGACTTCTTTAACAACAGTCATAGCGTATAGATGCGTTTGTAAAACGTCTAACATAATTAAGAATAAACTGTGAAAACACGTTACAAACATATTGATACAGATAGAGATACATAACACGAACTTTTTACACCAAGTGAAGAACATCCAGTATATGAAATAGAAGACCCAAGAACCAGGGAGAAGGACTGGAGCGGACGTGGGCCCTATCTTCGACCACGAACCATACAAAGAAGAGGATTTGGTGATTTTGACATCTTATTATATTGTGTATCAACACACACTTTTGTATACACGACTTTTTAAGTATTAATCAACTAAAACTACAGACACCATATCACACCAACACTAAGAACACTTACTAATAACACGATTTGAGATTGACACCTTTTAAAACACCACAAGAACCTTTGATTTGGATAATAATTATTAAACACCTAAACTGGACATAACCTATCATAACTAGTAATCACTATACGACTGCTTGTGTGCACATTACACTCTAACCTTGTAATATCCTTTAACTGTAAAACTTGTGTTTTGATTTATAGAATAATATTTTGTTTAAATGTAATCCCCGAACCAGATACGCCCTGAGATACTTTATTTTTAATAGAAACATTAACCAAGCATTCTTTTGGTCTGACTAAATACTGAATATTTGCTACTACTACCAACTGGTAAAAAGAAGACGTATAATTTGCGCCATAATTGTGATTATCCTAAACAAATTTAAGAAACAATTAACCAGTGCTTTTCTGAATAAAGGATTTCTATAAGGATATATGTTTGATGTTATATTTGCGTCGTTATTATTGCTGTTCCATTTAGGAAATAAGTTCACAGATTACAGCGGACACCACGACGGTTGGCAACGGTGAGTGACGTCACGGTAATGGTACGTATAGTGGGAGCGAGCGGCAGATTACAAAACCATTCGCCGTTCAACATAACGCATTAATAATTACAAATTGAAGATTCCAGTGCGAGTTAGTCGTTACATTATTTATTTGTTACAAATTGACACTTCCAACGGGCGGTGTATGTAATTTAAGTGCAACCAACGTAACATTTAAATAACACAGGTAACACCAAATTTAGTCTTACAAATTGGTGAATCCAAAGTGAGGCTTTAAAGAAGTAACGTTATAAGTTATTCGTTACAATATACGTTAATGTATTGTGTTTTTACGTGATGTATCGTTCCATTCGGTATTATAACACTTCACAATGCGCTACGATACATTTCCGTAACTCGGTAAAATATTGATGTAAAGTTTTGTGAGTCTGTTATTAAATGAAGACTGCGAATAATTAACTTAGTTCTTAACATGCGGTAGCTGAGTAAAACTGAGTAACTGAAAGTTTTTAACAACTGAAGTATACTGCATGATTGAGTCACTGCGAATACACTATGATTGACTAACTCGTGAATAACTGAAAGTACTATGTTAACTGATTAGAGCACTGCGTAACTGAGTTTTAGAGCAAGATTGAGAACTATATTGAGACTGAAAATTTATATTAAGACTGAGAGTTATATGAAGACTGAGAATTATATTAAGACTGCGATATGTATTAAGACTGCCGCTCCGCGTGCCCTGTAAACAGTTTTTATTAAGCTTCATTTACCATAATGCAATGTCCTGGCAAACTCCTTTCCATTGATGATCCAAATATGTAAGGTTGCGTATTTTCGATGCTTATCATCACTTAACACTCGCGGATAAGATTCACTCGCGGTGTGTGTGTCCTCCGTTGATGTCAGCCGTTAATATGAAAGCCTATAAAGTTTTGTGTTGCATGAGTGCATTCATTGTTAATGATCGTGTATATATATATATATATAACTGTCAATCGTCAAACTTCTTCGTGCGTCTATATATGTTAATGTATTGTGTTTTTACGTGATGTATCGTTCCATTCGGTATTATAACACTTCACAATGCGCTACGATACATTTCCGTAACTCGGTAAAATATTGATGTAAAGTTTTGTGAGTCTGTTATTAAATGAAGACTGCGAATAATTAACTTAGTTCTTAACATGCGGTAGCTGAGTAAAACTGAGTAACTGAAAGTTTTTAACAACTGAAGTATACTGCATGATTGAGTCACTGCGAATACACTATGACTGACTAACTCGTGAATAACTGAAAGTACTATGTTAACTGATTAAAGCACTGCATAACTGAGTTTTAGAGTAAGACTGAGAACTATATTGAGACTGAAAATTTATATTAAGACTGAGAATTATATTAAACTGAGAGTTATATGAAGACTGCGATATGTATTAAGACTGCCGCTCCGCGTGCCCTGTAAACAGTTTTTATTAAGCTTCATTTACCATAATGCAATGTCCTGGCAAACTCCTTTCCGTTGATGATCCAAATATGTAACGTTGCGTATTTTCGATGCTTATCATCAATCAACACTCGCGGATAAGATTCACTCGCGGTGTGTGTGTCCTCCGTTGATGTCAGCCGTTAATATGAAAGTCTATAAAGTTTTGTGTTGCATGAGTGCATTCATCGTTAATGATTGTGTATATATTGTAACGGTACATAACCCGGTCCCAATAAATTAACTCATGTAATAACATAAAGGTCAGAAATGGGTAACCTATAACGAGCTCAAAATTAAATGGTATCACTAAACATTATAAACAATTAGAGTGATATACAGTGACAAGTGAGTTATAGTGTACTCATTGAGGTAAAAAGTGAAAGTGAAGGGAACTTCTTACAGAATTGTGCTGTAGGTGTGAGCATTATAAACGATAGTAGTAGACTATAATGCTACTAACTGATTATGTATTTTGTTAATTTATTGTAATGTTTATATTGTGTAGACAACCAAGTTTAATGCCTAAGTTAATTTTATATTTTTTCAAATATTTGTGTTATAGTATAAGATAACCCAGGGTTCGTTTTAGAAAACATAAAAGATTTAAATATCAAATGATAATAAAAAATTAAAATAATACTGTATGAGGGAAATGGCAGAAGGAAGTAGTGCAGTGTAGGAATACTATGAGAGACTAATAAATAATATATAAATTCATTTAAAGTTAATAAAAATATTAAATACTTATATCCAAAGTTATAAGAAAATGAACAGAAACCTATTATGTAAACCGAATTGAGAAAGAAACCGAAATTAAAAAGAATTATTTTTCTGTAAATAAAATATAAATTTATAATAATTACAAACTGCCTATATACTAAAAAGTAAATAGCAGAACCAATAAAAAGATAAGATATATAAAAATATGTGTTACTAAGAGTAACGAAAAATAACAAGTATTGTTAATCGAATTTATAAATTAAGCCTGTCCAGTTGACAAAATGATGAGACCACAATTTTATTAAAATATCCTTTTAGAAACCTTTAAGAAGTATAAAATTGGTACAAAATTAAACAATAGTATGAAAATTAAATACTCCTACCTTATTTACCAAAGTTAAATTGCTATACTCCATAAAAAAAGTGAAAGAAAACCAATTTTGGACGATCAGGACTAGTTTCACGATGTTTCAAGTTTGACGAGAGAATATTTTCCAGACGGTTATGAAATTGCTACATAATACGGACACCACCGGAGAAACGGCTTCATCCAAGTAAGAACTTCAGGAAGATAGGTAATATAAACTTTTCGTTTAATATTTAACGAAGAAAACATTCTGAATGGTAGTGTCATACCGAAACCATTAAAGATTAACCATATGTTGTAATAAAAACAAACACCATCTGCTCTCTTACGGACATTTATGGAACTACGTACTAAACGAAAATAAACAAATTTTTTTAATATTTTTCGGTATTTGTAAAGCGTAGTATAATTATCCATTTCTGACCATCTCATAACAAAAAGAACTTACCCTTCACCCTGGGGAAATAAAAAGAATTATATATTGATTGATGTTTTAAAAATAGTACAAAATTTGGTAAAAAACCATATATGTTTTTTTTTGACAATTCCATGTTTACTCAATGAAGTCGATATTATGTTTTAGTTAAGGAAAAGATCGATTGTGATATCTGTATTTTGCCAGCAGGGAAAAACCCAATAATATAAATAATAAATATTATTGAAAAAATGATATTGAATAATAAAAATGTGTTATATTTTTTGTAGCGGGTAGTTGTAATAGATTTCAGAAAAAAATAGAAGAGGTCGATCCACTGGGTCATATTCTGCCACAGTGTAATCTGGTTGAACTATGTGTGGAGACTCGTCTCACAATCAGCTGATTTAATTCACGGCGAACCATTTGAAAAAATTTCAGAAATCGTCTAAAACGAGTGTAAACAATCAGTACTTACTCTCTCCTCAACATAAGGCTGAACAACTTCCCTACTTGACCCAAATCACACACTCTCGATTTCTGCTTTGATTGAGTAACATTAACAACCACTTTATTTTTAAACTTCGGTCATTATAATTCATAAGTGGCTACACGCTAGAATAAGAGGGACGTGTCACTCACACCTCTTAGGCGGGTACGTTACAATATATAACTGTCTATCGTCAAACATCTTCGTGCGTCTATATTGTAACATTACATTTGGAACAACTTAATATCGTACCTGATTTAATGAAGAGTTTGGATAAGAAGCTAAACAAGAAGAACAATATCTTCCAAGATGATAGTGAAGAGGAACGACTAACCATTTTAGACTGACTAGTAAGACAACTGACCGTACCCAAATTAATGATATAGGCAAAGTGATGCAC
This sequence comes from Magicicada septendecula, assembly GCA_034769895.1. Taxonomy (NCBI): domain Eukaryota; kingdom Metazoa; phylum Arthropoda; class Insecta; order Hemiptera; family Cicadidae; genus Magicicada; species Magicicada septendecula. Next base: position 275,299,301 of record CM068373.1, read on the forward strand.
AATACATTCAACCCCGATTATGACACGAACTTTCAATAATGACAAAATAAATAATTATAAAGACAGACGGCTTATGAACCAGTACTATAAAGAAACAAATGGTTTCATTCAATGTATCATAATATCAAGATAATCAAAATACAAATTGAGGGATAATAGGCCCAAACATGTAATACTATGTAAAAGAAATATTAGTAAATGATTAACTTAAATGATGTAATGAAAATATAACAAACCTTATTGTAGATACATGAACCATACAACTAATTGTAACAGATAGTGATCATAAGAGTGTCCAGAAAACAATAAATAATAACTTGTCCACAGTAACATTTGATAACAAGAGTGAAGTTCTTTTAATGACAATAAAATGTAAAAACCTATAAAAACCAATAAGTATGTTTATAAATACAAACTATTAAGTGTTCAGTGAAAAGGGTGAACGATAAACATAGTGACAAGTAATGTGAAACATAACATAGACAGTTTTAGAATAATTAACTGAGAGAAGACTAATTAATTAGTGCATAATTTATTTTATAAAAATGTGCATGTTATTATGTTTTATCACGTTGTTTTATTATCATGGTATTTATGTTGTTTTTTGTATGTAGCAGGTGAAGCAGTTGTTTTAAGAGAATATCAATTAACTGATGTTAATTTCATTTTTATGTTAACAAATATATCACCATAGAACTGGTGTTAAACAGTGATCAATTGATTGGCAAAGCCAAGTAGACTAAAAAAAGATGTTATTGCTAAGTGTTAAACAATTGTATAGTAAACTAAAAGTAGTTTATTTGTTCAAAGGTTCAGTAGAATCATAGCCATGTGGGCATGAAATTAAAATAATAGAATAGTATATCCTTTTGTTTTGTTAAAATAATGTTATATGTTAAACAATTTTTATGGTTGTTAAAAGTTAATTTAACTGTTAAAGGTTTTAAACATGGTGATGAAAATAACACCAGTACATAGGCCAGGTAAAACCAACTTTTGTAAATTTTAGATAATAATGTTAGGGATTTTGTAAAACAAATGTGGAAGGATAAATATATTTATAGTTAATAGTGTACACAACGAATCTAGAAACAAAATAATACATCTCAAGTTATTTAAGAAAAATTCAAATAACAAAATTGTAACATCTGTAGTTCTTAAGTAAAAGTAGGCATGTTTAGTGTCTATATGTCACAAGTGTAAAGATCAAAATAATGCTGATAATAGTTTTAAATTCCCAATCAGTACAGAAAAGTTATATTAATTTAAAGGTTTTGAACAAATTTAGATTTTGAAATAATGAAAGTATATGACAATGTATATCCGAATCAACCAACCAGATTCCAAGTTTACCCTTAGCAACCAGAAATTTCGGATAAATAAAATGAGACTTCTTTAACAACAGTCATAGCGTATAGATGCGTTTGTAAAACGTCTAACATAATTAAGAATAAACTGTGAAAACACGTTACAAACATATTGATACAGATAGAGATACATAACACGAACTTTTTACACCAAGTGAAGAACATCCAGTATATGAAATAGAAGACCCAAGAACCAGGGAGAAGGACTGGAGCGGACGTGGGCCCTATCTTCGACCACGAACCATACAAAGAAGAGGATTTGGTGATTTTGACATCTTATTATATTGTGTATCAACACACACTTTTGTATACACGACTTTTTAAGTATTAATCAACTAAAACTACAGACACCATATCACACCAACACTAAGAACACTTACTAATAACACGATTTGAGATTGACACCTTTTAAAACACCACAAGAACCTTTGATTTGGATAATAATTATTAAACACCTAAACTGGACATAACCTATCATAACTAGTAATCACTATACGACTGCTTGTGTGCACATTACACTCTAACCTTGTAATATCCTTTAACTGTAAAACTTGTGTTTTGATTTATAGAATAATATTTTGTTTAAATGTAATCCCCGAACCAGATACGCCCTGAGATACTTTATTTTTAATATAGAAACATTAACCAAGCATTCTTTTGGTCTGACTAAATACTGAATATTTGCTACTACTACCAACTGGTAAAAAGAAGACGTATAATTTGCGCCATAATTGTGATTATCCTAAACAAATTTAAGAAACAATTAACCAGTGCTTTTCTGAATAAAGGATTTCTATAAGGATATATGTTTGATGTTATATTTGCGTCGTTATTATTGCTGTTCCATTTAGGAAATAAGTTCACAGATTACAGCGGACACCACGACGGTTGGCAACGGTGAGTGACGTCACGGTAATGGTACGTATAGTGGGAGCGAGCGGCAGATTACAAAACCATTCGCCGTTCAACATAACGCATTAATAATTACAAATTGACGATTCCAGTGCGAGTTAGTCGTTACATTATTTATTTGTTACAAATTGACACTTCCAACGGGCGGTGTATGTAATTTAAGTGCAACCAACGTAACATTTAAATAACACAGGTAACACCAAATTTAGTCTTACAAATTGGTGAATCCAAAGTGAGGCTTTAAAGAAGTAACGTTATAAGTTATTCGTTACAATATACGTTAATGTATTGTGTTTTTACGTGATGTATCGTTCCATTCGGTATTATAACACTTCACAATGCGCTACGATACATTTCCGTAACTCGGTAAAATATTGATGTAAAGTTTTGTGAGTCTGTTATTAAATGAAGACTGCGAATAATTAACTTAGTTCTTAACATGCGGTAGCTGAGTAAAACTGAGTAACTGAAAGTTTTTAACAACTGAAGTATACTGCATGATTGAGTCACTGCGAATACACTATGATTGACTAACTCGTGAATAACTGAAAGTACTATGTTAACTGATTAGAGCACTGCGTAACTGAGTTTTAGAGCAAGATTGAGAACTATATTGAGACTGAAAATTTATATTAAGACTGAGAGTTATATGAAGACTGAGAATTATATTAAGACTGCGATATGTATTAAGACTGCCGCTCCGCGTGCCCTGTAAACAGTTTTTATTAAGCTTCATTTACCATAATGCAATGTCCTGGCAAACTCCTTTCCATTGATGATCCAAATATGTAAGGTTGCGTATTTTCGATGCTTATCATCACTTAACACTCGCGGATAAGATTCACTCGCGGTGTGTGTGTCCTCCGTTGATGTCAGCCGTTAATATGAAAGCCTATAAAGTTTTGTGTTGCATGAGTGCATTCATTGTTAATGATCGTGTATATATATATATAACTGTCTATCGTCAAACTTCTTCGTGCGTCTATATATGTTAATGTATTGTGTTTTTACGTGATATATCGTTCCATTCGGTACTATAACACTTCACACTGCGCTACGATACATTTCCGTAACTCGGTAAAATATTGATGTAAAGTTTTGTGAGTCTGTTATTAAATGAAGACTGCGAATAATTAACTTAGTTCTTAACAAGCGGTAGCTGAGTAAAACTGAGTAACTGAAAGTTTTTAACAACTGAAGTATACTGCATGATTGAGTCACTGCGAATACACTATGACTGACTAACTCGTGAATAACTGAAAGTACTATGTTAACTGATTAAAGCACTGCATAACTGAGTTTTAGAGTAAGACTGAGAACTATATTGAGACTGAAAATTTATATTAAGACTGAGAATTATATTAAACTGAGAGTTATATGAAGACTGCGATATGTATTAAGACTGCCGCTCCGCGTGCCCTGTAAACAGTTTTTATTAAGCTTCATTTACCATAATGCAATGTCCTGGCAAACTCCTTTCCGTTGATGATCCAAATATGTAACGTTGCGTATTTTCGATGCTTATCATCAATCAACACTCGCGGATAAGATTCACTCGCGGTGTGTGTGTCCTCCGTTGATGTCAGCCGTTAATATGAAAGTCTATAAAGTTTTGTGTTGCATGAGTGCATTCATCGTTAATGATTGTGTATATATTGTAACGGTACATAACCCGGTCCCAATAAATTAACTCATGTAATAACATAAAGGTCAGAAATGGGTAACCTATAACGAGCTCAAAATTAAATGGTATCACTAAACATTATAAACAATTAGAGTGATATACAGTGACAAGTGAGTTATAGTGTACTCATTGAGGTAAAAAGTGAAAGTGAAGGGAACTTCTTACAGAATTGTGCTGTAGGTGTGAGCATTATAAACGATAATAGTAGACTATAATGCTACTAACTGATTATGTATTTTGTTAATTTATTGTAATGTTTATATTGTGTAGACAACCAAGTTTAATGCCTAAGTTAATTTTATATTTTTTCAAATATTTGTGTTATAGTATAAGATAACCCAGGGTTCGTTTTAGAAAACATAAAAGATTTAAATATCAAATGATAATAAAAAATTAAAATAATACTGTATGAGGGAAATGGCAGAAGGAAGTAGTGCAGTGTAGGAATACTATGAGAGACTAATAAATAATATATAAATTCATTTAAAGTTAATAAAAATATTAAATACTTATATCCAAAGTTATAAGAAAATGAACAGAAACCTATTATGTAAACCAGATTGAGAAAGAAACCGAAATTAAAAAGAATTATTTTTCTGTAAATAAAATATAAATTTATAATAATTACAAACTGCCTATATACTAAAAAGTAAATAGCAGAACCAATAAAAAGATATATAAAAATTATGTGTTACTAAGAGTAACGAAAAATAACAAGTATTGTTAATCGAATTTATAAATTAAGCCTGTCCAGTTGACAAAATGATGAGACCACAATTTTATTAAAATATCCTTTTATAAACCTTTAAGAAGTATAAAATTGGTACAAAATTAAACAATAGTATGAACATTAAATACTCCTACCTTATTTACCAAAGTTAAATTGCTATACTCCATAAAAAAAGTGAAAGAAAACCAATTTTGGACGATCAGGACTAGTTTCACGATGTTTCAAGTTTGACGAGAGAATATTTTCCAGACGGTTATGAAATTGCTACATAATACGGACACCACCGGAGAAACGGCTTCATCCAAGTAAGAACTTCAGGAAGATAGGTAATATAAACTTTTCGTTTAATATTTAACGAAGAAAACATTCTGAATGGTAGTGTCATACCGAAACCATTAAAGATTAACCATATGTTGTAATAAAAACAAACACCATCTGCTCTCTTACGGACATTTATGGAACTACGTACTAAACGAAAATAAACAAATTTTTTTAATATTTTTCGGTATTTGTAAAGCGTAGTATAATTATCCATTTCTGACCATCTCATAACAAAAAGAACTTACCCTTAACCCTGGGGAAATAAAAAGAATTATATATTGATTGATGTTTTAAAAATAGTATAAAATTTGGTAAAAAACCATATATGTTTTTTTTTGACAATTCCATGTTTACTCAATGAAGTCGATATTATGTTTTAGTTAAGGAAAAGATCGATTGTGATATCTGTATTTTGCCAGCAGGGAAAAACCCAATAATATAAATAATAAATATTATTGAAAAAATGATATTGAATAATAAAAATGTGTTATATTTTTTGTAGCGGGTAGTTGTAATAGATTTCAGAAAAAAATAGAAGAGGTCGATCCACTGGGTCATATTCTGCCACAGTGTAATCTGGTTGAACTATGTGTGGAGACTCGTCTCACAATCAGCTGATTTAATTCACGGCGAACCATTTGAAAAAATTTCAGAAATCGTCTAAAACGAGTGTAAACAATCAGTACTTACTCTCTCCTCAACATAAGGCTGAACAACTTCCCTACTTGACCCAAATCACACACTCTCGATTTCTGCTTTGATTGAGTAACATTAACAACCACTTTATTTTTAAACTTCGGTCATTATAATTCATAAGTGGCTACACGCTAGAATAAGAGGGACGTGTCACTCACACCTCTTAGGCGGGTACGTTACAATATATAACTGTCTATCGTCAAACATCTTCGTGCGTCTATATTGTAACATTACATTTGGAACAACTTAATATCGTACCTGATTTAATGAAGAGTTTGGATAAGAAGCTAAACAAGAAGAACAATATCTTCCAAGATGATAGTGAAGAGGAACGACTAACCATTTTAGACTGACTAGTAAGACAACTGACCGTACCCAAATTAATGATATAGGCAAAGTGATGCACAATACATTCAACCCCGATTATGACACGAACTTTCAATAATGACAAAATAAATAATTATAAAGACAGACGGCTTATGAACCAGTACTATAAAGAAACAAATGGTTTCATTCAATGTATCATAATATCAAGATAATCAAAATACAAATTGAGGGATAATAGGCCCAAACATGTAATACTATGTAAAAGAAATATTAGTAAATGATTAACTTAAATGATGTAATGAAAATATAACAAACCTTATTGTAGATACATGAACCATACAACTAATTGTAACAGATAGTGATCATAAGAGTGTCCAGAAAACAATAAATAATAACTTGTCCACAGTAACATTTGATAACAAGAGTGAAGTTCTTTTAATGACAATAAAATGTAAAAACCTATAAAAACCAATAAGTATGTTTATAAATACAAACTATTAAGTGTTCAGTGAAAAGGGTGAACGATAAACATAGTGACAAGTAATGTGAAACATAACATAGACAGTTTTAGAATAATTAACTGAGAGAAGACTAATTAATTAGTGCATAATTTATTTTATAAAAATGTGCATGTTATTATGTTTTATCACGTTGTTTTATTATCATGGTATTTATGTTGTTTTTTGTATGTAGCAGGTGAAGCAGTTGTTTTAAGAGAATATCAATTAACTGATGTTAATTTCATTTTTATGTTAACAAATATATCACCATAGAACTGGTGTTAAACAGTGATCAATTGATTGGCAAAGCCAAGTAGACTAAAAAAAGATGTTATTGCTAAGTGTTAAACAATTGTATAGTAAACTAAAAGTAGTTTATTTGTTCAAAGGTTCAGTAGAATCATAGCCATGTGGGCATGAAATTAAAATAATAGAATAGTATATCCTTTTGTTTTGTTAAAATAATGTTATATGTTAAACAATTTTTATGGTTGTTAAAAGTTAATTTAACTGTTAAAGGTTTTAAACATGGTGATGAAAATAACACCAGTACATAGGCCAGGTAAAACCAACTTTTGTAAATTTTAGATAATAATGTTAGGGATTTTGTAAAACAAATGTGGAAGGATAAATATATTTATAGTTAATAGTGTACACAACGAATCTAGAAACAAAATAATACATCTCAAGTTATTTAAGAAAAATTCAAATAACAAAATTGTAACATCTGTAGTTCTTAAGTAAAAGTAGGCATGTTTAGTGTCTATATGTCACAAATGTAAAGATCAAAATAATGCTGATAATAGTTTTAAATTCCCAATCAGTACAGAAAAGTTATATTAATTTAAAGGTTTTGAACAAATTTAGATTTTGAAATAATGAAAGTATATGACAATGTATATCCGAATCAACCAACCAGATTCCAAGTTTACCCTTAGCAACCAGAAATTTCGGATAAATAAAATGAGACTTCTTTAACAACAGTCATAGCGTATAGATGCGTTTGTAAAACGTCTAACATAATTAAGAATAAACTGTGAAAACACGTTACAAACATATTGATACAGATAGAGATACATAACACGAACTTTTTACACCAAGTGAAGAACATCCAGTATATGAAATAGAAGACCCAAGAACCAGGGAGAAGGACTGGAGCGGACGTGGGCCCTATCTTCGACCACGAACCATACAAAGAAGAGGATTTGGTGATTTTGACATCTTATTATATTGTGTATCAACACACACTTTTGTATACACGACTTTTTAAGTATTAATCAACTAAAACTACAGACACCATATCACACCAACACTAAGAACACTTACTAATAACACGATTTGAGATTGACACCTTTTAAAACACCACAAGAACCTTTGATTTGGATAATAATTATTAAACACCTAAACTGGACATAACCTATCATAACTAGTAATCACTATACGACTGCTTGTGTGCACATTACACTCTAACCTTGTAATATCCTTTAACTGTAAAACTTGTGTTTTGATTTATAGAATAATATTTTGTTTAAATGTAATCCCCGAACCAGATACGCCCTGAGATACTTTATTTTTAATAGAAACATTAACCAAGCATTCTTTTGGTCTGACTAAATACTGAATATTTGCTACTACTACCAACTGGTAAAAAGAAGACGTATAATTTGCGCCATAATTGTGATTATCCTAAACAAATTTAAGAAACAATTAACCAGTGCTTTTCTGAATAAAGGATTTCTATAAGGATATATGTTTGATGTTATATTTGCGTCGTTATTATTGCTGTTCCATTTAGGAAATAAGTTCACAGATTACAGCGGACACCACGACGGTTGGCAACGGTGAGTGACGTCACGGTAATGGTACGTATAGTGGGAGCGAGCGGCAGATTACAAAACCATTCGCCGTTCAACATAACGCATTAATAATTACAAATTGAAGATTCCAGTGCGAGTTAGTCGTTACATTATTTATTTGTTACAAATTGACACTTCCAACGGGCGGTGTATGTAATTTAAGTGCAACCAACGTAACATTTAAATAACACAGGTAACACCAAATTTAGTCTTACAAATTGGTGAATCCAAAGTGAGGCTTTAAAGAAGTAACGTTATAAGTTATTCGTTACAATATACGTTAATGTATTGTGTTTTTACGTGATGTATCGTTCCATTCGGTATTATAACACTTCACAATGCGCTACGATACATTTCCGTAACTCGGTAAAATATTGATGTAAAGTTTTGTGAGTCTGTTATTAAATGAAGACTGCGAATAATTAACTTAGTTCTTAACATGCGGTAGCTGAGTAAAACCGAGTAACTGAAAGTTTTTAACAACTGAAGTATACTGCATGATTGAGTCACTGCGAATACACTATGATTGACTAACTCGTGAATAACTGAAAGTACTATGTTAACTGATTAGAGCACTGCGTAACTGAGTTTTAGAGCAAGATTGAGAACTATATTGAGACTGAAAATTTATATTAAGACTGAGAGTTATATGAAGACTGAGAATTATATTAAGACTGCGATATGTATTAAGACTGCCGCTCCGCGTGCCCTGTAAACAGTTTTTATTAAGCTTCATTTACCATAATGCAATGTCCTGGCAAACTCCTTTCCATTGATGATCCAAATATGTAAGGTTGCGTATTTTCGATGCTTATCATCACTTAACACTCGCGGATAAGATTCACTCGCGGTGTGTGTCCTCCATTGATGTCAGCCGTTAATATGAAAGCCTATAAAGTTTTGTGTTGCATGAGTGCATTCATTGTTAATGATCGTGTATATATATATATATAACTGTCTATCGTCAAACTTCTTCGTGCGTCTATATATGTTAATGTATTGTGTTTTTACGTGATATATCGTTCCATTCGGTACTATAACACTTCACACTGCGCTACGATACATTTCCGTAACTCTGTAAAATATTGATGTAAAGTTTTGTGAGTCTGTTATTAAATGAAGACTGCGAATAATTAACTTAGTTCTTAACAAGCGGTAGCTGAGTAAAACTGAGTAACTGAAAGTTTTTAACAACTGAAGTATACTGCATGATTGAGTCACTGCGAATACACTATGACTGACTAACTCGTGAATAACTGAAAGTACTATGTTAACTGATTAAAGCACTGCATAACTGAGTTTTAGAGTAAGACTGAGAACTATATTGAGACTGAAAATTTATATTAAGACTGAGAATTATATTAAACTGAGAGTTATATGAAGACTGCGATATGTATTAAGACTGCCGCTCCGCGTGCCCTGTAAACAGTTTTTATTAAGCTTCATTTACCATAATGCAATGTCCTGGCAAACTCCTTTCCGTTGATGATCCAAATATGTAACGTTGCGTATTTTCGATGCTTATCATCAATCAACACTCGCGGATAAGATTCACTCGCGGTGTGTGTGTCCTCCGTTGATGTCAGCCGTTAATATGAAAGTCTATAAAGTTTTGTGTTTCATGAGTGCATTCATCGTTAATGATTGTGTATATATTGTAACGGTACATAACCCGGTCCCAATAAATTAACTCATGTAATAACATAAAGGTCAGAAATGGGTAACCTATAACGAGCTCAAAATTAAATGGTATCACTAAACATTATAAACAATTAGAGTGATATACAGTGACAAGTGAGTTATAGTGTACTCATTGAGGTAAAAAGTGAAAGTGAAGGGAACTTCTTACAGAATTGTGCTGTAGGTGTGAGCATTATAAACGATAATAGTAGACTATAATGCTACTAACTGATTATGTATTTTGTTAATTTATTGTAATGTTTATATTGTGTAGACAACCAAGTTTAATGCCTAAGTTAATTTTATATTTTTTCAAATATTTGTGTTATAGTATAAGATAACCCAGGGTTCGTTTTAGAAAACATAAAAGATTTAAATATCAAATGATAATAAAAAATTAAAATAATACTGTATGAGGGAAATGGCAGAAGGAAGTAGTGCAGTGTAGGAATACTATGAGAGACTAATAAATAATATATAAATTCATTTAAAGTTAATAAAAATATTAAATACTTATATCCAAAGTTATAAGAAAATGAACAGAAACCTATTATGTAAACCGAATTGAGAAAGAAACCGAAATTAAAAAGAATTATTTTTCTGTAAATAAAATATAAATTTATAATAATTACAAACTGCCTATATACTAAAAAGTAAATAGCAGAACCAATAAAAAGATATATAAAAATATGTGTTACTAAGAGTAACGAAAAATAACAAGTATTGTTAATCGAATTTATAAATTAAGCCTGTCCAGTTGACAAAATGATGAGACCACAATTTTATTAAAATATCCTTTTATAAACCTTTAAGAAGTATAAAATTGGTACAAAATTAAACAATAGTATGAAAATTAAATACTCCTACCTTATTTACCAAAGTTAAATTGCTATACTCCATAAAAAAAGTGAAAGAAAACCAATTTTGGACGATCAGGACTAGTTTCACGATGTTTCAAGTTTGACGAGAGAATATTTTCCAGACGGTTATGAAATTGCTACATAATACGGACACCACCGGAGAAACGGCTTCATCCAAGTAAGAACTTCAGGAAGATAGGTAATATAAACTTTTCGTTTAATATTTAACGAAGAAAACATTCTGAATGGTAGTGTCATACCGAAACCATTAAAGATTAACCATATGTTGTAATAAAAACAAACACCATCTGCTCTCTTACGGACATTTATGGAACTACGTACTAAACGAAAATAAACAAATTTTTTTAATATTTTTCGGTATTTGTAAAGCGTAGTATAATTATCCATTTCTGACCATCTCATAACAAAAAGAACTTACCCTTCACCCTGGGGAAATAAAAAGAATTATATATTGATTGATGTTTTAAAAATAGTATAAAATTTGGTAAAAAACCATATATGTTTTTTTTTGACAATTCCATGTTTACTCAATGAAGTCGATATTATGTTTTAGTTAAGGAAAAGATCGATTGTGATATCTGTATTTTGCCAGCAGGGAAAAACCCAATAATATAAATAATAAATATTATTGAAAAAATGATATTGAATAATAAAAATGTGTTATATTTTTTGTAGCGGGTAGTTGTAATAGATTTCAGAAAAAAATAGAAGAGGTCGATCCACTGGGTCATATTCTGCCACAGTGTAATCTGGTTGAACTATGTGTGGAGACTCGTCTCACAATCAGCTGATTTAATTCACGGCGAACCATTTGAAAAAATTTCAGAAATCGTCTAAAACGAGTGTAAACAATCAGTACTTACTCTCTCCTCAACATAAGGCTGAACAACTTCCCTACTTGACCCAAATCACACACTCTCGATTTCTGCTTTGATTGAGTAACATTAACAACCACTTTATTTTTAAACTTCGGTCATTATAATTCATAAGTGGCTACACGCTAGAATAAGAGGGACGTGTCACTCACACCTCTTAGGCGGGTACGTTACAATATATAACTGTCTATCGTCAAACATCTTCGTGCGTCTATATTGTAACATTACATTTGGAACAACTTAATATCGTACCTGATTTAATGAAGAGTTTGGATAAGAAGCTAAACAAGAAGAACAATATCTTCCAAGATGATAGTGAAGAGGAACGACTAACCATTTTAGACTGACTAGTAAGACAACTGACCGTACCCAAATTAATGATATAGGCAAAGTGATGCACAATACATTCAACCCCGATTATGACACGAACTTTCAATAATGACAAAATAAATAATTATAAAGACAGACGGCTTATGAACCAGTACTATAAAGAAACAAATGGTTTCATTCAATGTATCATAATATCAAGATAATCAAAATACAAATTGAGGGATAATAGGCCCAAACATGTAATACTATGTAAAAGAAATATTAGTAAATGATTAACTTAAATGATGTAATGAAAATATAACAAACCTTATTGTAGATACATGAACCATACAACTAATTGTAACAGATAGTGATCATAAGAGTGTCCAGAAAACAATAAATAATAACTTGTCCACAGTAACATTTGATAACAAGAGTGAAGTTCTTTTAATGACAATAAAATGTAAAAACCTATAAAAACCAATAAGTATGTTTATAAATACAAACTATTAAGTGTTCAGTGAAAAGGGTGAACGATAAACATAGTGACAAGTAATGTGAAACATAACACAGACAGTTTTAGAATAATTAACTGAGAGAAGACTAATTAATTAGTGCATAATTTATTTTATAAAAATGTGCATGTTATTATGTTTTATCACGTTGTTTTATTATCATGGTATTTATGTTGTTTTTTGTATGTAGCAGGTGAAGCAGTTGTTTTAAGAGAATATCAATTAACTGATGTTAATTTCATTTTTATGTTAACAAATATATCACCATAGAACTGGTGTTAAACAGTGATCAATTGATTGGCAAAGCCAAGTAGACTAAAAAAAGATGTTATTGCTAAGTGTTAAACAATTGTATAGTAAACTAAAAGTAGTTTATTTGTTCAAAGGTTCAGTAGAATCATAGCCATGTGGGCATGAAATTAAAATAATAGAATAGTATATCCTTTTGTTTTGTTAAAATAATGTTATATGTTAAACAATTTTTATGGTTGTTAAAAGTTAATTTAACTGTTAAAGGTTTTAAACATGGTGATGAAAATAACACCAGTACATAGGCCAGGTAAAACCAACTTTTGTAAATTTTAGATAATAATGTTAGGGATTTTGTAAAACAAATGTGGAAGGATAAATATATTTATAGTTAATAGTGTACACAACGAATCTAGAAACAAAATAATACATCTCAAGTTATTTAAGAAAAATTCAAATAACAAAATTGTAACATCTGTAGTTCTTAAGTAAAAGTAGGCATGTTTAGTGTCTATATGTCACAAATGTAAAGATCAAAATAATGCTGATAATAGTTTTAAATTCCCAATCAGTACAGAAAAGTTATATTAATTTAAAGGTTTTGAACAAATTTAGATTTTGAAATAATGAAAGTATATGACAATGTATATCCGAATCAACCAACCAGATTCCAAGTTTACCCTTAGCAACCAGAAATTTCGGATAAATAAAATGAGACTTCTTTAACAACAGTCATAGCGTATAGATGCGTTTGTAAAACGTCTAACATAATTAAGAATAAACTGTGAAAACACGTTACAAACATATTGATACAGATAGAGATACATAACACGAACTTTTTACACCAAGTGAAGAACATCCAGTATATGAAATAGAAGACCCAAGAACCAGGGAGAAGGACTGGAGCGGACGTGGGCCCTATCTTCGACCACGAACCATACAAAGAAGAGGATTTGGTGATTTTGACATCTTATTATATTGTGTATCAACACACACTTTTGTATACACGACTTTTTAAGTATTAATCAACTAAAACTACAGACACCATATCACACCAACACTAAGAACACTTACTAATAACACGATTTGAGATTGACACCTTTTAAAACACCACAAGAACCTTTGATTTGGATAATAATTATTAAACACCTAAACTGGACATAACCTATCATAACTAGTAATCACTATACGACTGCTTGTGTGCACATTACACTCTAACCTTGTAATATCCTTTAACTGTAAAACTTGTGTTTTGATTTATAGAATAATATTTTGTTTAAATGTAATCCCCGAACCAGATACGCCCTGAGATACTTTATTTTTAATAGAAACATTAACCAAGCATTCTTTTGGTCTGACTAAATACTGAATATTTGCTACTACTACCAACTGGTAAAAAGAAGACGTATAATTTGCGCCATAATTGTGATTATCCTAAACAAATTTAAGAAACAATTAACCAGTGCTTTTCTGAATAAAGGATTTCTATAAGGATATATGTTTGATGTTATATTTGCGTCGTTATTATTGCTGTTCCATTTAGGAAATAAGTTCACAGATTACAGCGGACACCACGACGGTTGGCAACGGTGAGTGACGTCACGGTAATGGTACGTATAGTGGGAGCGAGCGGCAGATTACAAAACCATTCGCCGTTCAACATAACGCATTAATAATTACAAATTGACGATTCCAGTGCGAGTTAGTCGTTACATTATTTATTTGTTACAAATTGACACTTCCAACGGGCGGTGTATGTAATTTAAGTGCAACCAACGTAACATTTAAATAACACAGGTAACACCAAATTTAGTCTTACAAATTGGTGAATCCAAAGTGAGGCTTTAAAGAAGTAACGTTATAAGTTATTCGTTACAATATACGTTAATGTATTGTGTTTTTACGTGATGTATCGTTCCATTCGGTATTATAACACTTCACAATGCGCTACGATACATTTCCGTAAATCGGTAAAATATTGATGTAAAGTTTTGTGAGTCTGTTATTAAATGAAGACTGCGAATAATTAACTTAGTTCTTAACATGCGGTAGCTGAGTAAAACCGAGTAACTGAAAGTTTTTAACAACTGAAGTATACTGCATGATTGAGTCACTGCGAATACACTATGATTGACTAACTCGTGAATAACTGAAAGTACTATGTTAACTGATTAGAGCACTGCGTAACTGAGTTTTAGAGCAAGATTGAGAACTATATTGAGACTGAAAATTTATATTAAGACTGAGAGTTATATGAAGACTGAGAATTATATTAAGACTGCGATATGTATTAAGACTGCCGCTCCGCGTGCCCTGTAAACAGTTTTTATTAAGCTTCATTTACCATAATGCAATGTCCTGGCAAACTCCTTTCCATTGATGATCCAAATATGTAAGGTTGCGTATTTTCGATGCTTATCATCACTTAACACTCGCGGATAAGATTCACTCGCGGTGTGTGTGTCCTCCGTTGATGTCAGCCGTTAATATGAAAGCCTATAAAGTTTTGTGTTGCATGAGTGCATTCATTGTTAATGATCGTGTATATATATATATATAACTGTCTATCGTCAAACTTCTTCGTGCGTCTATATATGTTAATGTATTGTGTTTTTACGTGATATATCGTTCCATTCGGTACTATAACACTTCACACTGCGCTACGATACATTTCCGTAACTCGGTAAAATATTGATGTAAAGTTTTGTGAGTCTGTTATTAAATGAAGACTGCGAATAATTAACTTAGTTCTTAACAAGCGGTAGCTGAGTAAAACTGAGTAACTGAAAGTTTTTAACAACTGAAGTATACTGCATGATTGAGTCACTGCGAATACACTATGACTGACTAACTCGTGAATAACTGAAAGTACTATGTTAACTGATTAAAGCACTGCATAACTGAGTTTTAGAGTAAGACTGAGAACTATATTGAGACTGAAAATTTATATTAAGACTGAGAATTATATTAAACTGAGAGTTATATGAAGACTGCGATATGTATTAAGACTGCCGCTCCGCGTGCCCTGTAAACAGTTTTTATTAAGCTTCATTTACCATAATGCAATGTCCTGGCAAACTCCTTTCCGTTGATGATCCAAATATGTAACGTTGCGTATTTTCGATGCTTATCATCAATCAACACTCGCGGATAAGATTCACTCGCGGTGTGTGTGTCCTCCGTTGATGTCAGCCGTTAATATGAAAGTCTATAAAGTTTTGTGTTGCATGAGTGCATTCATCGTTAATGATTGTGTATATATTGTAACGGTACATAACCCGGTCCCAATAAATTAACTCATGTAATAACATAAAGGTCAGAAATGGGTAACCTATAACGAGCTCAAAATTAAATGGTATCACTAAACATTATAAACAATTAGAGTGATATACAGTGACAAGTGAGTTATAGTGTACTCATTGAGGTAAAAAGTGAAAGTGAAGGGAACTTCTTACAGAATTGTGCTGTAGGTGTGAGCATTATAAACGATAATAGTAGACTATAATGCTACTAACTGATTATGTATTTTGTTAATTTATTGTAATGTTTATATTGTGTAGACAACCAAGTTTAATGCCTAAGTTAATTTTATATTTTTTCAAATATTTGTGTTATAGTATAAGATAACCCAGGGTTCGTTTTAGAAAACATAAAAGATTTAAATATCAAATGATAATAAATAAAATGTTGCAGGTAAACTACCCCTTCCCATTAACCGATCTTCACCAAAATCTAATGGACTTGAGTCCTCTACAATTCACTTACGTATGCAAAAAATTATTTGATTCTGTTCGAATTTGCGGCAGTTATCGTTTGCCATAGAAAATACGCTTTATAACATACGTTGCAGGTAAACTACCCCTTCCCCTCAACCGATCTTCACCAAAAACAAAAGGTCTTGAGTACTCTACAAACCAGGGCTGTATGCAGAAAATTATTTGATTATGTTTGAATTTGCGGCTGTTATCGTTTGCCATAGAAAATAACCTTGTTAAAAAAACGTTGTAGGTAAACTACCCCTTTCCCTTAACCGATCTTAACCAAAAACAGTACGTCTTGAGTACTCTACAAACCAGGGCTGTATGCAGAAAATTATTTGATTATGTTTGAATTTGCGGCTGTTATCGTTTGCCATATAAAATACCCTTGTTAAAAAAACGTTGCAGGTAAACTACCCCTTTCCCTCAACCGATCTTCACCAAAAACAATAGGTCTTGAGAAATCTACAATTCAGGGCTGTATGCGAAACATTATTTGATTCTGTTTGAATTTGCGGCTGTTATCGTTTGCCAAAAAAAAAAAAATTTCCCTTGATAAAAAAAACCGTTTCAGGTAAACTACCCCTTCCCCTCAACCGATCTTCACCAAAAACAATAGGTCGCGAGTACTCTACAAATCAGGGCAGTATGCAAAAAATTATTTGATTCTGTTTGAATTTGCGGCAGTTGTCGTTTGCCATAGAAAATACGCATGATAAAAAACGTTGCTGGTAAACTACCCCTTCCCCTCAACCGATCTTCACCAAAAACAATAGGTCTTGAGTACTCTACAAATCAGGGCTGTATGCAGAAAATTATTTGATTCTGTTTGAATTTGCGGCTGTTATCGTTTGCCATAGAAAATACCCTTGTTAAAAAAACGTTGTAGGTAAACTACCCCTTTCCCTTAACCGATCTTCACCAAAAACAAAAGGTATTGAGAACTCTACAATTTAGGGCTGTATGCAAATAATCTTTTCATTCTGTTTGAATTTGCGGCTGTTATCGTTTGCCATAGGAAATACCCTTGTTAAAACATAAAACGTTACTGGTAAACTACCCCTTTCCCTTAACCGATCTTCACCAAAAACAATAGGTCTTGAGAACTCTACAATTCAGGGCTGTATGCGAAACATTATTTGATTCTGTTTGAATTTGCGGCTGTTATCGTTTGCCAAACAAACAAAATTTCCCTTGCTAAAAAAAAAACCGTTGCAGGTAAACTACCCCTTTCCCTCAACCGATCTTCACCAAAAACAATAGGTCGCGAGAACTCTGCAAAACCGGGCTGTATGCAAAAAATTATTTGATTCTGTTTGAATTTGCGGCAGTTATCGTTTGCCATAGAAAAAAAATCTACAGACAGACAGACACACAGACAGACAGACACACAGACAGACAGACAGACACACAGACAGACACACAGACACTTTTCGGAAAACGACTTTTTTTCATGTTTTGAGTGTAGTAGAATCAGAATCTGCAATAATCTCGAACACGATTTTTTTTGCCATCACCATACTTCCATTCCTTAAGGAATATGGAAGTAAAAATTAAAATAATACTGTATGAGGGAAATGGCAGAAGGAAGTAGTGCAGTGTAGGAATACTATGAGAGACTAATAAATAATATATAAATTCATTTAAAGTTAATAAAAATATTAAATACTTATATCCAAAGTTATAAGAAAATGAACAGAAACCTATTATGTAAACCAGATTGAGAAAGAAACCGAAATTAAAAAGAATTATTTTTCTGTAAATAAAATATAAATTTATAATAATTACAAACTGCCTATATACTAAAAAGTAAATAGCAGAACCAATAAAAAGATATATAAAAATATGTGTTACTAAGAGTAACGAAAAATAACAAGTATTGTTAATCGAATTTATAAATTAAGCCTGTCCAGTTGACAAAATGATGAGACCACAATTTTATTAAAATATCCTTTTAGAAACCTTTAAGAAGTATAAAATTGGTACAAAATTAAACAATAGTATGAACATTAAATACTCCTACCTTATTTACCAAAGTTAAATTGCTATACTCCATAAAAAAAGTGAAAGAAAACCAATTTTGGACGATCAGGACTAGTTTCACGATGTTTCAAGTTTGACGAGAGAATATTTTCCAGACGGTTATGAAATTGCTACATAATACGGACACCACCGGAGAAACGGCTTCATCCAAGTAAGAACTTCAGGAAGATAGGTAATATAAACTTTTCGTTTAATATTTAATGAAGAAAACATTCTGAATGGTAGTGTCATACCGAAACCATTAAAGATTAACCATATGTTGTAATAAAAACAAACACCATCTGCTCTCTTACGGACATTTATGGAACTACGTACTAAACAAAAATAAACAAATTTTTTTAATATTTTTCGGTATTTGTAAAGCGTAGTATAATTATCCATTTCTGACCATCTCATAACAAAAAGAACTTACCCTTCACCCTGGGGAAATAAAAAGAATTATATATTGATTGATGTTTTAAAAATAGTATAAAATTTGGTAAAAAACCATATATGTTTTTTTTTGACAATTCCATGTTTACTCAATGAAGTCGATATTATGTTTTAGTTAAGGAAAAGATCGATTGTGATATCTGTATTTTGCCAGCAGGGAAAAACCCAATAATATAAATAATAAATATTATTGAAAAAATGATATTGAATAATAAAAATGTGTTATATTTTTTGTAGCGGGTAGTTGTAATAGATTTCAGAAAAAAATAGAAGAGGTCGATCCACTGGGTCATATTCTGCCACAGTGTAATCTGGTTGAACTATGTGTGGAGACTCGTCTCACAATCAGCTGATTTAATTCACGGCGAACCATTTGAAAAAATTTCAGAAATCGTCTAAAACGAGTGTAAACAATCAGTACTTACTCTCTCCTCAACATAAGGCTGAACAACTTCCCTACTTGACCCAAATCACACACTCTCGATTTCTGCTTTGATTGAGTAACATTAACAACCACTTTATTTTTAAACTTCGGTCATTATAATTCATAAGTGGCTACACGCTAATTCACTCGCGGTGTGTGTGTCCTCCGTTGATGTCAGCTGTTAATATGAAAGTCTATTAAGTTTTGTGTTGCATGAGTGCATTCATTGTTAATGATCGTGTATATATATAACTGCCTATCGTCAAACTTCTTCGTGCGTCTATATACGTTAATGTATTGTGTTTTTATGTGATGTATCGTTCCATTCGGTATTATAACACTTCACACTGCGCTACAATACATTTCCGTAACTCGGTAAAATATTGATGTAAAGTTTTGTGATTGTGTTATTAAATGAAGACTGCGAATAATTAACTTAGTTCTTAACAAGCGGTAGCTGAGTAAAACTGAGTAACTGAAAGTTTTTAACAACTGAAGTATACTGGATGATTGAGTCACTGCGAATACACTATGACTGACTAACTCGTGAATAACTGAAAGTACTATGTTAACTGATTAGAGCACTGCGGTAACTGAGTTTTAGAGCAAGACTGAGAACTATATTGAGACTGAAAATTTATATTAAGACTGAGAATTATATTAAGACTGAGAGTTATATGAAGACTGAGAATTATATTAAGACTGCGATATGTATTAAGACTGCCGCTCCGCGTGCCCTGTAAACAGTTTTTATTAAGCTTTATTTACCATAATGCAATGTCCTGGCAAATACTCCTTTGGTCAACCACGATAGGTCAGATGAACTCCTACCACTATATAGAACTATGGTTCTCGACCTCTGATTCGCTGTTCGCGTTGCTATCATGACAACAGTCCTCTCCACTTGTGTCCTGGGAAGATGCTGGACTCTGGTTGGTTATCGGGCATTCCCTCAAGTACACGACGAAAGGGCTCCGTACCATTTCCTAGAATGTAGAGCAATTCCGCGCCTGTCTATCAAGCTTTTGTCCAAGTATGCTCTGAAAGTCTGCTGTTATTCTCACGCGAACAATACGTTGCATTTCGTTATTGTTTGACTTCCCACGACCCCTTTTCGTCAATTAGCAGCTCCATGTGTGTCGTCATTTCCAAGGTGCCACTCCGGTCTCCCGTCATAAATACTAGTTGTCACCAGTAAGATGTTTTCACGCTGTGCACACATACTGGCTCCATTCACTCGATATACACCGATTTGTTTTCATACGGGTGAGACTCTCCTAAACCCTTTGTGTGAGTATCCCTTTTCTTATTGCTGGCACGCTCCAAATTAACCTTACAGCGTGTGTTCGCTACAATTTCTCTGTATCTGGGCCACCGTACTGCATCTTTTGTTTAGTTTGTTGTGGTGCTGTAAATCTCAGTTGAGTCGAGTCTGTCACAGGCGATCCTTACTTCCTATTGAAGTATTGTGTCAGGCATTCTCTCATTGTTCTTAGCAAGCGTCTAGTTGACACTTTGTTAAGTTGTCTATTTATTACTTCTGGCTCGGGTTGGGGTGACTTGACTGGTGTAACGTACTTCTTGATCAAAATTTAAAAAATTTAAAATTTTTGGTCATCACAGTGTGTGTGGAGGGGGATTAAAGCTAAGCACTGGTTTGTCAGTAGGGGTTAGTATAGTAAGGTGTCCTAGAATAAGGAATACAACAATGTAGTAAAGCACATAAAAAGTTAAAAGAAAGAAAGGGAGTTTTAAATTTTGGGTCAAAATAAATAAGATTTGTTCAGTATCATAAAAATGTGTTAACCTAATTATTACGTTACACCCGTAACCTGAGTTCTGCATCGAGAATTCGTCTAAACGAAACCTGTGAATCTTCTGATCTAAGAGCATTACATGATCAAAATTAAGTAAGTGTAAGTATTATGGTTTCGATGTATATCCTGAAAACATCGTGGCGACCTTGTTAGCGAGTTTGGAATCTTCTGGGAAGTTTATATATAAAAGGTAAGTGTAACGGAATCAGGGTAAGTGGAATAAGGGGTGTATAAAAAGGTAGAAAGTTTGTTCCTACACAAGCGGCGACCCTGCCAGGATCCGAGTATATAAATATTATATGAGGTAGATCTATTTGAGATGCAGAACATAGGTTTTGGGTAATGCGTAATTTGTGAAAGTATTGTACATGTTAAACGTATATTCTATGGTTATGTTTGGGTAGTGTAACGTGCCTGTGAAATTTGTGTGTTTACTTTTACGTATTGATAACGATTTTGTGTGGGGTATTTTGAGAAAACGAAGTAGATCCATCATGGGATAAGGGTTTTAATAAGTTAATTAATATTCAAAAACAAATTATTAATAATAGGGAAAAATATCTAATAATATGAAAGAACGAAATGAACGAGAATAAAGACGATCAGGTAACATATAAGGTTGACAGGTTAAGTGCAAATGAAACATGAGTAACGAAGAAATAATAACGAGGTAAGTAGTAATTATGGTAACGAGTTTAATAGCGAAATAACAAGTAATAACGGTAAATAATGGTGTTATGATGAGAGGTATTTTGAGAGTAGAGAGTTAGTGGAGGTTAGAGGAGTATTAGTGAGGGAGTACGAAGAGTGTTTTAGTGGATATCGGGGTCAGAGGGCAGATTTTCCCGGGTTATATGTGAAGAAAAGCTTCACAAATGTTGTAGGATATTTGGGGTGACAAGGTGTCAATGAATAGTCCAATAAGTTGTTTTTGTGTATCTGTAAAGGCCAGATGATGTTTTAATGTTGATGTATGGCCCTCTGCAGGGAATGAAAATGTGAAATTGGGGTGAGAGAGAGAGAGAGAGAGAGAGAGAGAGAGAGAGAGAGAGAGAGAGAGAGAGAGAGAGAGGGGGGGGGTAAGAATATTTAAGGTGGATAGAGATCATGAAGAATTAAGACAGAGTATAAATAAATAGAGAGTTAATAAAGGAAAGACTTACCTTATAAAGTAAACAGCACGGTAGCAAATGAGGAGTATTTTGAGAATAAGCACTTAAACCTGGGTATAAATGGGTATTATATTAAAAAAGATAATATAATAATTGTAGACAAAAATGAAAAGTGTTAGAATATTATATCAGACTAAATTTTGATGAAAGGAATGATTTTGTGTGTGTAAACAATGACTATTAATGTAAAACAGATTGCATATAATGTGTATTAGTATTAAATGCATTTGTGTAATAGGTTATGTTGTACATAGTATTTTATGTAACAAGTGTTTGTAGTAGGGAGTGATTTTATAATAATAATAATATTTCATTTGACTAAATAATTAACAGGATGTAATTGTGAATATTATAAGGAAATTAGATGAATTGAAATTGTTTTGAATAATGTGATTCAAGTAACTTACGTTTTGAAAAATGATGGAATTAAATTAATTGGAGATGGGTTAATTAATTTAAAAGATGTGAAACTTTGGTAATAAATTTGAGAAATTTATTTTGAATTGAATTGTATAATAAATGATAAATAATTAAACGTAAAAGGTGTTAATGCATTGAGATTACAGGCAGTATGGATTGTATAATAGGTTATATTATGTGTATGTACATTGTATATTGGGTACTTAACATTGATAATTCTTATTGAGTGTATGATAATACAGTTTTGAGTGAGTGATAACAACAATAATATTCTATTTTGATAAAGTAATTGACATTATTGAAATTTTATAATGTAATTTAAGTAACTTAAATTATTGCAAATCGCGTAATTAAATTAATTTGAGGTAATTAATTTAAATTAATGGAAAGATGGATTTAAATGAATTTAAAATGTGGTAAAAGTTGGATTTTGGGTAACTATTTTTTTTTAATAAAACAGTAATTGATTTCAATAAACGGGTGTTAGAATTAGGTAATGAAATTAAACCAATCAGAGTTAGTTTTGCACGGGTATTAGACAAAATAAGAATTTCTGGAGGTAAAGTGAGATAAACACAAGTCAGTAGGGGACACACAGAAGAGAGAGTGAATGGGTGTATGGAGAAAGCGAAGAGTGATGAAAGTGGAGAGTAAATAGGTGAGAGCAGGGTACATATATTTTGTAGTGAGGGTAGTGTGGTAAGGAGTCCTCAACATAAGGCGTTGTGGCGGGAGGTGAATAGTTTTAAATGAGGTTGGGCAGAGTTACCTGTGAGAGGACAGGAACTAATAAGGGAGTGAGTATAAGGGAAGGGAACACACATCCTATGTACAAAAAGGGTATCAGGTGCTTTGTTATAAGAGAAGAATGATTTAAGTAGAGTTAGAGAAATGTTGGAGGAAATATTATTGAGAGAACGGTGTCACCCTATTTCAAATCCGTTGGTTGTTGATATAAAGAAGGAGGTGAGAGTTGTAACGGGTCTAAAAGGGAAGGGTTTTTATTTTATTGAATATTTATGACAATTCGTTTTCATCTGTGTGGTCCGTCCCATGGCAGTGTAAATCGTAGCAAACAAAGAACAATAAGGTGAAGTCAGTACAATGGAATGTGCGTGTCACACACCACTTCCTAATTCTCAGAACTGTAGTACCGTGTAATGCGCCCAAATGCACTAACATCAGCGGAGCGCAGAACCCACGCTACACTCAAGTCGCACAAAATGGCTTGGGTGAATTTTGTTTAACAATGTGCTTGGGGCAAGGCGGATATAAGGATAAGGACACGCCTTTTCCAATGACGTCAACCAGTGAACACTAGATTTCGTCCACTGCCAACACCCACAAATAACACGTGTTACCTGAACAACTGCTAAGACTTTAGCAGCGAAGGCCGTGAACAGCGACGAAATTTGTTCGCAGGCAAGGCAGTGATGTCCGCCCGCATGTAACGTCAGTCGTCACATAGAGCTCTCGGCCAGCCTTCAACCTGTACGGCCGTTAATTAAAACGTAGTCTCGGATGAGTTCTTGGTAGGCCAAAAAGTATTAAAGTAGGCCTACCAAGGGGTATAAAAAGTACTGCCAGTGTTCAGTGATACAGTAACGAGTAAATTACGCTAAAGTGATCGAGTGAAAACGGTAGTTAGTGAGAACTGTTTCGGACAGCATTTGGATCGCGCAAATAGGTAAAAGGATAAAAAGGGGAAAATTCATTTGGCCAAAACAATATAAATCATAATGAACTCAGCAATAAAACGGGGGTTAAAATTGAATATTAGAATGAGTGAGTGTGTGAGCATACTGGATGCTTTCTTTAGTATAAGAATTAGGAAGTAACTTGTAGAAATCTTTCACTTAAATTCATGTGACTAGTGGTAATAAAATCTATTTGTTTCTGGATATATATATATATATATATATAATGTGTTAGGCTTAGTTATTGTGCCATAACCACTTCCTACTATTCTGTGCTGATAAGCTCGTCTAATGTAATCGGGGGTTTTCTGAAATTTTAAAATACAGTCAGATAGCGGGATTTTTATAAGGGCAAGAGTGTAAAGGTTTCGATATTGAACCATAAAATATCGTGGCGGCCTGGGCAATTTCTTTTAAGGTAAGTTTGACGGGGACAATGACGATAAGTAAAGTTCTGGCAGCGGTGAGTATTATATGATGAGTGTAGTATTATTCTAAAATGGTAAAAGAGAAGTATCTTCACAGAGTGGGGTTAGGTTTAAATACCCGTAGATAAAACAGATTATTATTCTTGAACGGGAGTCACTCGGTTATTGATAAATGAGAATATGAAATAAAATAAAAAATTCTGAGTAGAAATTATAATGTAACAGTTGGAAAATTTAATTAAAAAAAAATTGAAATTAAAATTGTATTATGCTTTCATGTTCTCTGTATAAGGTTATGCTGTTATGATGGTATATCAGCTGATACACTGTGTTATGTGTATATTACATTTTGTGTAACCAATTTATAGTTGTAATTGATTTTGTAATAGTAATAAATTTTTATTTGAATAATTGTCAGTATGTAATTATGAATGTTTCTAGTGAAAATTAAATTCATGTCAATTAAATTCATTTAAAAGATAGAAATCTTGGTTATCAATTTGAAAATTTTGATTTGAAATGGATAATAAATGATAGATAATAAATTAAAATTAAATGGTTAAAATGTTGAATCAATAGAAATTGAAATTAAAAGTTGTGTAATGGTAGGAAATTTTATACAGATTCAAGTGTGAAAGATTTATTTTAATGTAACAATGGTAGTGTTTATTTTGAGTTTTTATTATGTTGTATTATGTTGATTATGTAATTGTGTGGGTATATATAAAACATGTATAGTATGTTTTTAAATGCGATTCCCCACATTTCGGGCGGTCCCGGCCTTACCAGCCCAGACCGTGGTTTTGGTTGTTTTTGAAATTGGTATAACATAGAAATTTAATGGGGAACAAAAGGGGAATCTAGAATTTTGTTTTTGGAACACGGCTATACACCTATATATGGGTGGTAGACCGAATAGGGGTGTATCAATAAGTTTATTAGTAGGGGTACTGGTACCCTGAAGGTTATGTAACGCCAAAGCAAGGATGGGGGTGAAAGAAAAGAAAAAAGTGTTCACCCCTTCCACCTCAGTCCTTGTGGAGGCAACTGGGCACTACAGTCCAGGGGGGCCATAGTGTGTGTGGAAGGAGGTTTTTAAATTGTTAATAAATAAGTTCCTATTGAAAAAGAAATAAAATAAAATTGATGATTATTGTAATGGTGCTGAGAATAGTGGAGTAGATTGTTTGATTAATTTGAGTTATTTTGGAGTTTAAATTTTTTTATTTTGTTTGTTGTGTCTAACCTAAATGGTCAATGTGTATTGTATAGGTCACAGAAGTAAAAATAATATGGATTATGTAATACAGAAAAATGTAATATGTTCAGGTTAAGTATAGATGTGTTAAGAAATATTGTTTATTTAAGTAGATCATTGAGATAAAACCAGTACTTTGCTAAAGACAAACCAGTACGACTAAGGGGAACGAAATCAGTTGAGGATATGGTATAGTGAAAGGCCAGTTATTGATGTTTTAATGAATTGTTTCAGAGTCTGGTGATTCAGCGGCCGCAATCACCGGACTAGGGGGGTAGGTTACCCATGATTTTAATAAGGATTTATGGGGGGTCAACGGCGCAATATCCTAGCTGGTCCTTTTAGGTTTTTAGGCAATGAGAGTTTTTCTGTTTTGACAGAAAACCTCTCATTGGGAGGGGGGTATTGTAACGGTACAAACCAAGAGGTTTGTTTTAATTTCATAATAAGTTTAACAATTTGTAACCAACCCATGCTAGGCAACAGTCTTGATCACGAAAGGTTGACTTTTTTGAACACCTTGTAGTCAGTGCGGTACCAAGCCGTACGAGTCACACAAAAGCTATTAGCGTCTGGGAATGTGTAAGAGCGCGCGTGTGCCGCTTTTTTGCGACATGTGCTCAGAGGACAAAAGGGCATGGGAAAGTATGTAATCTCCGACCCAAAATTAGTAACGGAAGGATGGTGAATTATTCCCGCTAACCGCCTTTAAACCAATCACAGAGTACGAATTGACGGCAACGCCTAACGCTTGGCAGGCATGCAACCAAGCGCGCACGATGTTCGCCCAGCTGGTCACCACTCATCAAACAGCATAGTCGGTAATACAACAGTCTCACTAAATTAGTGACGGGAGGCCGCGCGTGTAAGTACGCGTGGCCTGCCCAAAACATTATGTAAAGGGGAATATACAAGTGAGGGAGTGAATTCATAAAAAATGAATTCGTAAAGCAGAATGTGTGAAGCAGTGTTCAGTGTGACGAAGTGAAAGTGAATTAAGAAAGATGGCGGATGGCGCGTCCAGGTACAATGAATAAATAACTATATTGGCCAATAATTTTAACAAGTACAAAAGAGCTCATTAAATAAACGGGGGGTAGAAGAAAATCTGTACCTAGCGTGTGTGTGTGTGGGGGGGGAAGGGGAAATTAAAGCTAAGCACTGGTTTGTCAGTAGGGGTTAGTATAGTAAGGTGTCCTAGAATAAGAGAATACAACAATGTAGTAAAGCACATAAAAAGTTAAAAGAAAGAAAGAGGGAGTTTTAAATTTTGGGTCAAAATAAATAAGATTTGTTCAGTAACATAAAAATGTGTTAACCTAATTATTACGTTACACCCGTAACCTGAGTTCTGCATCGAGAATTCGTCTAAACGAAACCTGTGAATTTTCTGATTTAAGGGCATTACATGATCAAAATTAAGTAAGTGTAAGTATTATGGTTTCGATGTATATCCTGAAAACATCGTGGCGACCTTGTTAGCGAGTTTGGAATCTTCTGGGGAGTTTATATATAAAAGGTAAGTGTAACGGAATCAGGGTAAGTGGAATAAAGGGTGTATAAAAAGGTAGAAAGTTTGTTCCTACACACACAGGTATATCTATTATAATTTTATGAATTTCCAGCACATAAATTTAAAAACTTCTTAATCTCACATATGTAGAACAATCTTCTTGATAACTGATAGTTCCATATTAACTAATGAACATTACATTTTTCTTTTATAACAAATGTTCTATTCAAGCTGTTCCTATCACCTGTTTTGTTCAAGCATATAGTCCTTAACACCAATATTTTCCACCAGTTTTCAGGGTTTTAAATAGCCAATAAAAAAAACAATGTACCTGAAAAATCTAACAAAATATATTTTTGTATCACATCATGGCTAAATCAGTCTTATAATTTCACTATAATGAATGGTAGTTGAAGACACATTCTGAGACTTGGCAGTTGGAATCACATAAGTTGGACTAAGTTAACAGGTGAAATTATACAATTTTCTGACATGCATACAAAATAAAAGTATTATACAATTTATTGTGTTATTGTGGAAACTACTCCTTTGCTTTATAAATTTTCTTCAAATATACCTACCCAAGACATTAAAATTCGTCAACACACATTTCAGTTAAATCCATTACGGTAAAAATAATTTTTGCAATTTATTAATTACGTACTTCAAAGCCTTATGGAATATCTATTAGAAGTGGCTGATTAAATATTACTAAACTGAAGTTAAGAAGTCAAACTTGCACCTCATTCAAGATCTGGGAGTATAAAAATAATGTCCAACTGTTCAATACAATTAATCAAGATAACCCATTTGTTCAAACAACTAATCAGGATGATATTAATAATAATTACTAAAATAATAATAATAATAATTATTATTATTATTATTTGTTTAACTATGTCTATGATGTTAAGAAAGAATTTATGAATTTCTTTTTTTTTCTTCGGGAAAACTTGTATTGGTTTGAAATGAAGAATCAATTCCATCCTATCAAATCTAATTATTTATTGCAACTCTGCCAGTAATTAACAGCAAGTTTGACTTCTTTATTTGAACACACTATTAAGATGAATGAAATTGCCATTTGTTTGCAACAAATGAGATTTTTACATGAAGTAAGAACAACAACGACAACACAGCATCGTTCAACAATAACAACCGTCACCAATGTTAATGGCTATCTATGGAGGTAACTAATAATTTTGTTGATGTCTAAACTCAAGTAAATGAAACATCAGTACCCAACTGAAAGACTGGATCTGGATGGCTGACACTTTAACACACTGAGCTCTATGGACGCACCAGGTATGTCTGCAAATTTGACATAGTTTAAACTAAACAAGATGGCTCCTATATGTCCACAGGCTTGGTTTCCATGTAATGGAATATTTTAGTTCTCTATTTAAACTGTAGAGGCCAGCATGTACTGGGACAAACACAGGGAAAAATACGTACACGTGTTTGATGAGGGCACCTATTTTTGTTGTTTACCTACAGCTTGTGCGTGAGATAGTAGTGTTTTGTTATAGGCCTATTTTTGTTTACTGAAAATGAATTCCAGGAATTATCTTACAGAAGAAGAAATTAAAGAAATCATAAACAGTTCTGGCTCCGGCATCGATTCGTCAAATTCATATTCAGAAATTAGTGGTAATGTGTGTTGATAGTGACATTATGGTGGGTGAAGCTAGTGATTATAACTAACACTTCTCATCTTTAGTTGAAATTATTAAAAACTCTAAAGGTGTATGTAGTAATACAAGTTAATTTCATATATCAAACTCAAGTCCATGGTGTGAGTTAGATGAACAACCACTGTTACCCATTTGTGAGAAAGAGAGTTGTATTCTAACCTCAATTGATGTGTTTTGTTTTCAACTACAGTAAAACCTCTCTAGTCCGACCCCCAGCTGGCCAGATGCTCCGGTTGGTCCGACCACGGCTCAGGCACCGACTTGCTGATGACTCACCAGCTTGTTTACATACTTGTCAGTTGTTTTGCTGCCTCAGTGAGCCGGTATCTAGTGTCTAGTGTGCAGTGTTGCCAGGTCTTCCGAAATTTCGGAAGACCTTCCGATTTTTTTTAATGTTCCAGAAAATACGAAATTTGGTGTAAATCTTCCTAATGTTTCCTACTCTCGTTTCAGTGCTATGTCGCATTTCTAGAGTTTTGTTTTTGCGTACGATATGACGTCAAATCTGGTGTTTCATTGCAACCGCAATTATAATTGTTTTCAATAAAAGTTTATAAGAGGTCTTGTCAAAAATTATAGTTCCTTCCTCCTGTCACGAACAATAATTATGACCACCCATACACAATGATGTAATAAGAATTTTGCAATATCCACTTATTGTACCATACCTACTGCTATTCAAATAAGAGTGACTAATTGTTATAGTTTAGTCTCAAGCTGGCAGAATCGCACTACATGACTGCACCTGAATAAACAGATACTGTAATCTC
This sequence comes from Magicicada septendecula, assembly GCA_034769895.1. NCBI lineage: Eukaryota > Metazoa > Arthropoda > Insecta > Hemiptera > Cicadidae > Magicicada > Magicicada septendecula. Next base: position 275,329,629 of record CM068373.1, read on the forward strand.
TAGCCTACACCAGGTCATAATAATGTCAATCGCCGTGATAAACATAAAAATAAAAGTGGGGTACTACACTTGGTGGCTAAACTGTGTTGGGTATGAAGAGTGTTAAGCTGTTGTTATGTCTACATCTCTGCGGTCCTGAAGTTCGAGCTCTGGCAAATCGAAAACATCGAGCCAACACTGTTCAAAACATCAAATTCGTGGAACTCCATATCTAGAATTGCAGGCGTTCTCGCAATAGATAGAGCCAATTCATTTACACTTTTTTTCAGTGTAAGCATGCTTACTAGTGCATGCTAATTACTCGTCCTGTGTGAATTGGTGTACATAGTAATTGGTGACAGTTTTAGTGTTTACAAATTTTTTTTACACTTTTAATACTGTGTGTACATACTGTACATATTATCATTTATTGTACATAACCAATCATATAGCCTGGTAGCCTACTGTATAAGTTTTATTTTATTTTAGACCGTCACATTTAATGAAATAATAAACATTTTGTATTCTTCTCATAATCCGACCTTTTTTGCATTCCGACCATACCCCCAGTCCCACAGGTGACGGATTAGCGAGGTTCTACTGTATTCAGTAAATTTTTTGATAAAACAATATTTAGGTGTAATCAATATAATTTTAGTATAGTTCCAATCTGTGTTTAATATTAATATTGTAGCATGACAGATAATCCACTTAATAAAGATTACCATATGATCATAAGTAAAAATCAATTACATGGAATATCAAGAAAAATCCAAATGAGAACCAAATAAATATCAAAATAAATTACCACCATAACATGAAAAAGTAAATATAACGAAAAAACTCTGCAACAAAAATAAATGTACAGCAAAATAAAACCCCAAAAAACTAAAATAAAAAAGAATAATACCCAGGTAGGATAGGAGTAGGTAAGGAAGATACCCAGAACAAATCAACGGACAAAATAACGATATAATAATGAAGAAACCGAGAATGAAAAAGGAAGATAACCAGGACAAATAAAAATAATAATAACAAAATGGTACTGAAGAAACCAAGAATGAAGAAGGAAGATATCCAGAACAAACCAACTTACCTAATGAACAGGGACAAGTTTGAACATAATAGATAGTAGAGGGAGAAGAATACGACCAATACCCTAAGGAAACCCAGTAGGGAGAAAACAAAAACCCCAAAAGAAATTAAATGTCACTATTGAAAGTATAACACCCCAAAAAACCAGAAACTCCTGTAAAAATAAATGAAAACAAAAGTGTTTAAAGTGCTAAGTAAAAGTGCACCCAAGAAAGTTATTGTATAATTAATAAAGACAAATCTTAACAGTCCCCCCATGATTAAACATCTTGGTAATATAAAACTATAAAACTGACTAGTGATAGTATCAAGAAATAACAGAGGACAAGTGCAAGTTATTATATTGTAATAAATAAACTTTGAGAAAGTACATTAAATACTCTACCTTTAAATAACTTTAAAAGTTTTAATTTAGTATCATGAGTGCTATTTAATAAAATAGTATGGTGAAAGAGCAAGGACTAATATTTCTAATAAAGTGCCACTATTTATGTAATAACATTCAATGGAGTGAATAAGATAAATAGAGAGCTGGGAGTTAATCCATAAAGTGACAAGGGATACATCCCTAAAATTAAGGAAAAACAGATAAGACTGCACCCAAATAATTTTAAGTAAGTTTTAAAAATAAAGTAACAGATGTTAGGTTCCAATTACAATAAATGAACTCTATGCCTAAGGATTGGAAATAGAGAGTAGTTCTAATAATTATAAAATGTTATTATGTTTAATAGTTTGAATCAGGAATGTGGATACCATTTAATAGTCTGAATGTGGATACCATTCTTATATGATAAAATGTTTTGACATGATAATGTCTTATGGCTGGCCATAATTTGGAAATTTCTGTAACGCATCACGCTGCATGACGTCATCATTTACCAGCCGGGAATCGTTAACTAAAACCGAGACCGCTAACGTGCTAACGTCCGTCGCAGATTAAAGACCTAACAAGCAAACAACACTGCATAGCTGTAGATAGGTATGTAACCAATCAGTCAGTCAGTAACCATAATAATGTTGTGTTTAGCTGGCGGCTGAAAGACATTATCATGCTCTTAAGCTTTTACCATTTGGTAAACGGTACTTTACATTTTTTATGAGTTACTATAAAGAATCAGTACTAAAAGGTATGAATTTAAATACCATATTTAATGTCAAATAATTGTTATGTATTAATTGTTTAATGTCAATACTGAATGTTATTGTAGTAAAATAAGGAATTATTAATGAATATTATATTAGAATAGAAGGTCAGAAAAGGGTATAAACAAACTGTATTATTAAAAAAATTTGTATGTAACATCAGATAAAAAATAGGCCAAAGGGTAAATCTAAACTACATTATAATTGATAAATACAGTCCAATAAACCAACTAAACTGATGAAATTTATGCAAGATAAACCCATCACATAGTAATATAATGTAATTTATACTTTAAAAAGATATTGTCAGAAGATAGGTAAAATTATGAGTAAAAATGCAAATGTATTAACTAAAATTTCAGAGGGGGAGTCATAGATTAATGAATTATATTTAAAAACAATAATCAAGGGACAGAACTGCAAGAAATTAAAGAAAGATAAACAATTATATCAACCTGAGATTCAGTATAATAATAATTATAACAGATAAAATGGCTAATATTTGGAGGAGAACAGGAAATAAAAATTTAAGCCTACTTTTCCAAAATGAAAGAAATATAGCATTTTTAATAAAAAAAAACTTTGTAAAACGATATTATTTGGTATCAAATTAAGCAAAATGAATTAAAGAAACTGATTATGTATTTAGTATTTCATAAAATTAAATAATAGCGAAAATATATTCAGTGATATAATGTACTTTTTAAAGATGTAGCGGAAGCCAAAGGAAATTGAAACAATGTATTATGCATATTAAATTGGCTAAGAATTTCAGAAGACGAAGGAAATGAGAACAGTTAATTATTATACGTGGTAGAGAACACTTGAACGAGGTTTTGCTCCTATTAACCTATATAAGAAGCAGAAATGGCGTGCGGTATATAAACCTAGTTAACAGTGAAATTTTGTAAATTCATAAATTTTGACTTTAAACTTTAGAATCAGTGAGCACAAACCATAACACGATTAAACTACAGTAAAACAGAACAATATATGACTAAATTATTAAATTAACACAATAACCAATAATTATTACTAACGAAACGAAAAGTATTAGTTACGACCTATTTAACCAAAGTGAAGTTAGACATTACCACACACATTTAAACAAAGTGAACTAAGAAACACTGAACCAGGAACACTCAATTAACACCAGCACGAATATCCACAATTGCGGAGACGAGGAATCGGTGAAAAGGCATCATTTATTGCAAGAAATATTTGTCGAGGCGACTAACGTTAACCTACGCAGTCAGCAGGCGGCCATCTTTATCTTCCCAGCATCCTATGCGAGTTTGACCAAATGAACATCTAGACATCACTGGTTCGAATTTTATAATATATACACATTCAATATTGTTTAATAACCTTTTATTTGTTTAATTTTAAGACTTTTAACTGCAAGTGTTATACTTTCATGGCATTACCCTTCTCTGGCTATTTATAAAATAACCGTTAAAAGAACCAAATATTTTATATACAATATTCATGTAAATTTTTTATCGACCGGCCCTGAGAAACGAGTCGATACTGTTGTTAATGATCGATTAACCATCGATATTTCAGATAATTGTTAATAAATCATATAATTCTGCAAACTGGTTGAAATTTAATTATTAATTTAATAAATACACTTAAAAATAAGATAATTCAAGATCACAGACTATCCGAAAGGCGGTAATTATCAAGGAATAAGGAGAATACTGAAAGAAGAAGAAGAACCGTCTATCGACTAGTGCTGGAGATAACTATATTAATGCAGGAGTTATTCCAAAAAAGTGATACATCCACAGAAACAACCATAAAAGAATTAAAATTTTTACATAATACAATTACAAAACTTATTTATTAAATACCTACAGCAAAAAACACGAAAACAAATATTTTTCAGAAAATAAAATTTTTTATTATTATTATATTCTATAATTATTTTGTAAAAGGCTACGTTACAAAATTGGCTTCTAACTAAGGGGCTTCAATCAGTGACTGAAAGGCTATTATAACTCGCCCAATTACTAATTCAAGCTTGGCAGCAGTTATCCAGCCAGAGAAACAGGAAAAATGCAACGTCGAGCAACTTCCAAGAAAAGGGCGGCGGAGGCAGAAAAGGAAATTAATATGGAGGATAAGGAGGCAACACCGACAGAAGACGTGGAAATGTTATTACCCCCAGTGGAACCTAAACAACCAACACCACCAGAGGAACAACATAAAATACCAACGCAACCAGGGGAAGTCAATGTCTGGATGGAACAGTTAGAAAAACCCACGCGAACAGAGAAAGAGGACATGCAAGAAATGTTCCGATTAATAATGGCGAAAATGGATGCCACAAAGGGAGAATTAAGGAAGGACAGGAGAAACTAGTAAGAAAATGGATACCACAAAGGAAGACAACCAATCTTTGAAAAAGAAGATGGAAGGAATAAACAAAAACATAGAATCCACAAAAGAGGAATTAAGGAAGGACAACCAATCCACAAAGGAAGAATTGGGTAATAAAATAGAGAACACCAATAAGGGAATTGAGGAAACCAGTAAGAAGATGGAACAGAAGATGGAGGAAAATAGTAAGAAAATGGAAGAGAATATGGAGGAAAATAGTAAGAAAACGGAAGAGAAGATGGAGGAAAAAAGAAAATGGAAGAGAAGATGGAGGAAAATAGTAGGAAGATAGAAAGCGACAACCTACAATTGAAGGAAGAATTAACGGAAAATAACAAGAAATTGGAAGAGAAGATAGGGGAGAAATTGGAAGAATTGAGAGAGGATAACCAATTATTAAGAGAATTAAGGGAGGTCAACCAGGAGAATCTGGACAAATTAGACGAACGAATGGAATTATTAAGAGAAGAAATGAGCAAAGAAATCAATGATAATAAGAAATCTATAAATAAAAAATTGGAAGAAGAAACCATAATTATAAACCAACAAATCAGGGAAGCTGATGAAAGATGTCGCCAGACTGAGGGGGAAGTACAAGAATTTAAGGAAGTGGTAAACACCAAAGTCAATAATATCGAAGAATACAGTCGCAAGAAGGCAGAAGAGAACCGAAGAGAAAGCCAAGAAGAATTAGGGAAGGTACGTAACCAAATTACGGAAATGTGCGACGGAATGGAGGTAGCGATGACGAATATCACTGGTCAAGTGCGGCAGAGCCAGGAGGAAATGGAAGTAATTCGGAACCGACCAACTAACTTCACGAATATCCCCATAAACAAAAATAGGGAATGACTGAACTACCGTCAATATAAAAGGAAGCCAATGGAGTTCTTGGCCCGAATTGAGGAGTACATTGCCAAACATAGGGGCAATAGGTGGATAAATAACCGAGAGCTGTTGGACGAATCACTCCGTGAAATGACGGACAACTGCAGGATGGCAAACCGGAGCGAGATCGAGGATTACCAGCAATTTAAAAATTTGTTCAAGGCGAAGTATTGGTTGGAGACCACCCAAAATTTAATACGGGACAACATCTGCCATGGCCGATACAAGACACAAATGGGTAATACGATGACCGCGTACTTCCTTGGCAAGATATGTCTGGCGAAGCATCTGGAACCGGCCATACCAGAAGAATGCCTTGTAAATAAACTCTCGTACCATTATGATGAAGAAGTCATAAGAGCAAGAAGGGGTAGCCAAATAAAAACAATCCAGGCTATGACGGAACTATTGGAAAACTACGAGAATGAGGAATACTATCGGCAAAGCAGAAGGAGGAATGAGTGGCCAGAATTCCGAAGTAATCCATACCCGAACAACAATAATAATCAGAATAGCAATGGATACCAAGGGAACCGATACCATCCAAATTATAATAATAATACCAACAACAGTAGTAATAATAATAATAGTACCGGTCTCATGAACCAAAATATCAATAGGAATAATAACGGTTACCCAGGTAATCGAACCAATTATTACCCAAGTCCAAATGTAAATAGTCAGAGAAACCCAAACCATAATAATAATACCGAACGGTATTATAATAACAATAGGGGTTACCCAACTAACAATAACAATAACAACAACAGGTTCTCCCGACCCCGGATAAATTTTATACGCGCCAAAGGAAACAGCCAATGCAGATACAACCATCCAGGCGTAACAGTTTCCATGAATACGAAGACCGACGTAGAAGCCGAGAACATGATAGTACAAGGTATAATCCGCCTAGACGAAGTACCAGTCTAGACGATCCAGAACGGCAACCAAACAGAGAACAACTATTCGAGCATCGAACGGAACGGCTGGAACCCACTCAAGGTTTCCCGACTGACGCCTCAGTCAGTCCAAACAATAATAACCAAGAAAACGAGAATTTAAACGGGAGGAGGCAGTAATGAATAATCAGGACCCTTTACTGCTCCTATCTCCTGGGTATCAACGAGAGTTCCCAAGAGCAACTAATAATAATAATATTACAATCATTAGTTGTAATTATTTAAAAAACATACGAAACGAACTATTGGAGGAGGACACCACTCGCCTCCATAGTATAAATAATGAAATAATTTATATTAATGCAGAAATAGAGAGAATCTTCGCACAGTTAATGATTGATACAGGTGCGAATGTGTCTATTATTAATTCAACTGAATTGGAGAGAATCCAAGAGAATTGTGGTCAATTATTGCCGACTTTACCCATAAATAATATTGTATTAATAGGTGCCACTGGTCGCCAAAACAAGACGATCCGAAAGCAAGTATCGTTAAACGTGATTAGCAAGGGTATAGCAATAAACATGATATTCCTAATTGCGACAGGATTGCTCTTTGATATATTGGTGGGGTGCGATGTGCTGAAAAGAAACTCTACTGTCATCGATTTACGCTCAGAGAAGGTATCGCTGTTTGCAGGAAGTCTGACCTGGACGGCCAATTTAGTCGGTAGCGAGATAGTACTTCCCAGCAGTATCCACCAGCAAATTCAAAACATCAACTATATTGAAAATAACCCCATAATTAACCCCATAATATATGACAACACGGACGAAGGTTTATGGTCCCAAAAAATACAAGAAATAAGGGATTTCCGGGGCGGAATCACAAGGGAGAAATTGCCCATACACCAAGCGAATCAGTTGATAAGAATCTATGAAAAGTACCGCTCAGTATTTTCAGACGAACCCGGTAAGGTAAAAAATTACCAATGTACCCTTCAATTCAGAGATACAGTGGAGTTTAATAGAAAATCATACCCCATTGCGCATTCACGAAAGGAGGCTGTAAGAGCTGAAATAAACTGGATGATTAACAGTGACATCATAGAAAATAGCCAATCTCCATACACCAGCCCTATCGTGGCTATTCCCAAGAAAAACGGCCAAGTCCGGCTTTGCTTGGATGCGCGGGAAATAAACAAAAAGATAATAAATGATAGAACATCGCCCGGTGAGATAGAAAAAATCTTGAAACGATTCCATGGTACCAAGTACTTTAGTACCTGGGACACGGTGTGCGGTTACTGGCAGGTGGAGTTACACCCACAGAGTCGCCAGTATCTGGCATTCATATTCGAGGGGCGCAATTACCAATTCAAGAGACTGCCATTCGGACTCGTAAACTCAGTTGCCATCTTTGTGACCTGCATGGACCAGATACTGGGACAGGAAGCACTTCAGTTTACCACCGTGTATGTAGACGATCTACTAGTAACCTCAGAAACTTGGGAGGAACACTGCTACCGTGTGGAACACGTGCTTGAGAAGTTGTCTGTCAGTAACGTCACGCTGAAATTAGAAAAGTCCAAGTTCATTGCCAGAGAAGTTCAGTTCTTGGGTTTTATCTTGGACGACCAAGGAATCTCACCGTCGGCAGAAAAGGTGGAAGCGATCCATAAATTCCCGGCACCCAAAAATAGAAAGCAATTACAGTCATTCCTGGGACTCTGTAATTATTACCGCAAGTTCCAGGAACAATATTCGGAATTAACCGCAAGATTTCAAGCACAATTGTCATTAAAAAACAAATGGATCTGGTGTCAAGAGCAGGATGTGATTTTCCAACTTATTAAGGAAAAATTTCTGGCAACAATAGTACTTCGCCACCAAAATTTTAAACTACCATTTTTCTTGAACTGCGATGCCAGCAACATCAGCCTGGGAACGACATTATATCAAGAAGACGAGAAGGGTCAACATCAAGTAATTAGCTTCGCTAGTAGATCTTTGAACCAGTGCGAGAAGAACTATACTGTAACTGAAAAGGAATTACTGAGCATAGTATTTGCTTGCGGTAAGTTCCACACTTACATCTTGGGTTACCCAGTTACCATCCGAACAGACCATAAATCAATATCGTTCCTAAAAAGCTGCAAATTGAATCATGGCAGACTGACAAGGTGGATACTTGCCCTTGAAGAATACAATCTAAAATGGGAATACATCCCAGGTAAAAAGAATGTCGTAGCCGATGTTATCACGTGTCAACGTGGAAGACCAAACTTTCGAGGGGGAAAAAGAAAGCGTACTAAAAATCTACCATCTTCTTAGCACCAGAGCCGACTTAACAACATTATTAACAAACATGAGCACCCACCAACAAGCGCAGACCCGAAATTGAGAAACCTTAAAACTCGATTAGAAGAAGGAGACGAAACCGTTGCTCAATATTACCAACTAAACAAACAAATCTTGTTCGTTAAAACCTCACTAAAGCAGGAGGCCTGGAAGGTGGTTGTTCCAACCCAGATCGAAAAAGAAATAATCGTAAACTACCACATACGATATGGGCATATGGGCGCCTTAAAGGTGATAAAGGCTCTGGAGGAGAGCTGCCATATAAAAAACATAAATAGGAAGGTCCGAATGTATGTTAAAAGTTGTAAGATCTGCCAGCTCGTAAAAACAAACAACGAGAAGAAGGAAGGTGTTATGATTCCTATAACCTCCCAGGCAAAATTGGAGAAGGTATTCCTAGACACTGCAGACCATTTCCCCGTAGTGGCGGTCGACACCAATATCGATACATGATAATCGTAATGGACCACTTCACTAAATTTGTTAAGCTATACCCTACTAATCGGGCAACTACCAGGAAAATTCTGGGAATATTAACAGACCAGTATATCCCAGACATGGGGAAACCATCTTCGATCATCACTGATCATGGAACCCAGTTTAAGGGTAGAAAATGGCGGGATACCCTATTATCAATGGGTGTTCGTACATACAAAACCTCGGTCTACCACCCGAGCAGTAATCCGGCAGAGAGGGTGTTACGAGAAGTGGGGAGGATATTAAGAACTTATTGTCACCATCAACAGAAAAAGTGGCAAAAGAAGCCACTGAGGAATTCCTCAACTTGGCATACCATCCAGCTATAGGAATTACCCCATACTCAGCCATGTACGAGAAACCACCCCCACGAGAGATCGAAGAAATCCTAGACTTCCCTATAAATAATATTTATAAATTTGACAAGGTAAAGTTCTACAACAAAGTGGCCGAAGACCAGGAAAAACTGCAAAATAAGTATCAAAAGGCGAGTGGTAAATTAATAACTTATGAAAGGGGAGAAAAAATCTTATTAAAAAATCGTGAACTACCCAGCACACTGGAAGGAATAACGAAGAAGTTATTGCTGCTATATACAGGACCATATGTAGTCTCCAAAATAAAAAACAATAATACTTATGAAGTAAAGGAGATGGATTCAGAGAAGATCAAAGGTGTATATAACCAGGCTTCCATGAAAAAATATTATGAGTAATTGATCTATGAAACTCATTTGAGAAATTAAAGGAATTGAATAAAACACTAAATTCAAAAAACAAAGTAAGCACATCTTTCTACCAGCTATTTATGAAAATAATTGTGGAAAACTAAAAGAAGAGAATTTAGAAAAAATATCTAAATTCTAAAACCAAGTAAGCACATCTTACAACCAAATATTTATAAGACTAATATTGTGAAAAACAAAGAAAAAAAAGGGAGAGAATTTAGAAAAAAATAAAATAAATAAATTAAAAAAACAAAGTAAGCACATCTTACTACCAGCTATTCATGAAAATAATTATGGAGAACTAAAAGAAGAGAATTTAGTAAAAATAAATAAATTCAAAAAACAAAGTAAGCACAACTTACTACCTATGATTTATGAGACTAATTTTGAAAAACAAAGAAAATAAAAGGAAAGGAATTTTGAAATAAAATACCTAAATTTAAAAAACATAGTGAGTACAAATTGATACCAATTATTTATGAAAAACTAATTATGAAAAATAAAAGAAAAGAAATTTGAATTTTGAAGAATAACCACAACATTCAAAAGGAAGAGTAAGTTCACATTACAAACAATTATATATGGAACTAATTATGAAAAAATTTTAACAATAAAGAAATGGCAGTAAGAACCACTAATACAATTAAAATGAATAAACTTGTTGTGAAGTAAAAATAATAAAACCTTTACGCAATATAAGCAGAAACAATGAGCACATAAAAATGACAATTAATGAGTTCATTTGGATAAAAAGCAAGAGCGGAATAAAATTTTTGAAAAGGGAAGAAATATCTATATATAAATAAATCCATAATAAGAATATGATCATAAAATAAATGTCAATTATAAAAAGTACAATTAGAAGAGTAATTGCAAGAACATAAAACTAGTGGAATGATTCATAAGAATTAAGAAAAACAAAAATATAATACAAAATATATGCTACCAATGATCAGAAGAAGATTGGAATAACAGAGAATTAAAATAAAAAACTTTACACTGAATAACAAGTGATAATTATATTAAAAAAACTTCCAACCATAATAAGAAATAAAATACCAGCAGAGCTAACCATTAAGAAAAATAACTGAGATAGAAAATAACTGAAACAGAAATATTAACAGACCTGAGCAAATACGAAGTGAAGTATCCAAAGATATTTTTTAAATAGTCATAAAAAAGAGTATTCTTATATAATTTTTATTAATAACTGTCTGTAGATAAGTCCAGCAGTATTATTATGTTGAGCAGAGATGATTTGCCTCTGTACTCAATGATTAGTGTAGTATGGCCAGCAGAGTATGTAGCCTACAGTGCCCCTCTGAACTGCCCCAGCTCACGTGTTAGGGAATGTTAAAGAATAAATATCCCAAGGATAAAAAACCAAGTTAAGAAAAAATGAAAAAATAATGACCCTCAGATGACTATTACTATCAAGGAAAATCAAGTTAATAATGAAATATATGTAAGCTCAAAAAATAAAAAGAAGCAAAATTAAAAATGGGAAGGAAGTAAAGAAATGTAATTTATAATAAATATCATAAGCAATTATTTCAGACAAACCAAGTATGATCTGAACTAATCACTTCTGGAGGAGAGCAATCTGTAGCATGACAGATAATCCACTTAATAAAGATTACCATACGATCATAAGTAAAAATCAATTACATGGAATATCAAGAAAAATCCAAATGAGAACCAAATAAATATCAAAATAAATTACCACCATAACATGAAAAAGTAAATATAACGAAAAAACTCTGCAACAAAAATAAATGTACAGCAAAATAAAACCCCAAAAAACTAAAATAAAAAAGAATAATACCCAGGTAGGATAGGAGTAGGTAAGGAAGATACCCAGAACAAATCAACGGACAAAATAACGATATAATAATGAAGAAACCGAGAATGAAAAAGGAAGATAACCAGGACAAATAAAAATAATAATAACAAAATGGTACTGAAGAAACCAAGAATGAAGAAGGAAGATATCCAGAACAAACCAACTTACCTAATGAACAGGGACAAGTTTGAACATAATAGATAGTAGAGGGAGAAGAATACGACCAATACCCTAAGGAAACCCAGTAGGGAGAAAACAAAAAACCCAAAAGAAATTAAATGTCACTATTGAAAGTATAACACCCCAAAAAACCAGAAACTCCTGTAAAAATAAATGAAAACAAAAGTGTTTAAAGTGCTAAATAAAAGTGCACCCAAGAAAGTTATTGTATAATTAATAAAGACAAATCTTAACAGTCCCCCCATGATTAAACATCTTGGTAATATAAAACTATAAAACTGACTAGTGATAGTATCAAGAAATAACAGGGGATAAGTGCAAGTTATTATATTGTAATAAATAAACTTTGAGAAAGTACATTAAATACTGTACCTTTAAATAACTTTAAAAGTTTTAATTTAGTATCATGAGTGCTATTTAATAAAATAGTATGGTGAAAGAGCAAGGGCTAATATTTCTAATAAAGTGCCACTATTTATGTAATAACATTCAATGGAGTGAATAAGATAAATAGAGAGCTGGGAGTTAATCCATAAAGTGACAAGGGATATCAAATATATTGGAACTTACCGTCTGCGGCTTTCGAGAAACAGCGTCTTTATAAATTTACATGTTTCGGGACCCTTGTCCCATCATCAGAATTTAAAAAGTAATTGTGTATCGTTTAAATATGATACACTTGTCAAACACTTAAAATATTAAAATCTAATATAAAACAACTTAATATAACATATTATAATATTTACAACGAGTACGAAGGTTACCGATGTACATCGTATGAAAACCGACCGCGCACTCATACTGTGCGCGGTCGGTTTTCATACGATGTACATCGGTAACCTTCGTACTCGTTGTAAATATTATAATATGTTATATTAAGTTGTTTATGAGTGCGCGGTCGGTTTTCATACGATGTACATCGGTAACCTTCGTACTCGTTGTAAATATTATAATATGTTATATTAAGTTGTTTTATATTAGATTTTAATATTTTAAGTGTTTGACAAGTGTATCATATTTAAACGATACACAATTACTTTTTAAATTCTGATGATGGGACAAGGGTCCCGAAACATGTAAATTTATAAAGACGCTGTTTCTCGAAAGCCGCAGACGGTAAGTTCCAATATATTTGATTGAACAACACGTGGCTTGGTACTAAACATTTGGGATTTATTCCTTTTAAACATGACAAGGGATACATCCCTAAAATTAAGGAAAAACAGATAAGACTGCACCCAAATAATTTTAAGTAAGTTTTAAAAATAAAGTAACAGAGATGTTAGGTTCCAATTACAATAAATGAACTCTATGCCTAAGGTTTGGAAATAGAGAGTAGTTTTTATAATTATAAAATGTTATTATGTTTAATAGTTTGAATCAGGAATGCAATGTCTGAATGTGGATACCATTCTTATATGATAAAATGTTTTTATGAGTTACTATAAAGAATCAGTACTAAAAGGTATGAATTTAAATACCATATTTAATGTCAAATAATTGTTATGTATTAATTGTTTAATGTCAATACTAAATGTTATTGTAGTAAAATAAGGAATTATTAATGAATATTATATTAGAATAGAAGGTCAGAAAAGGGTATAAACAAACTGTATTATTAAAAAATTTGTATGTAACATCAGATAAAAAATAGGCCAAAGGGTAAATCTAAACTACATTATAATTGATAAATCCAGTCCAATAAACCAACTAAACTGATGAAATTTATGCAAGATAAACCCATCACATAGTAATATAATGTAATTTATACTTTAAAAAGATATTGTCAGAAGATAGGTAAAATTATGAGTAAAAATGCAAATGTATTAACTAAAATTTCAGAGGGGGAGTCACAGATTAATGAATTATATTTAAAAACAATAATCAAGGGACAGAACTGCAAGAAATTAAAGAAAGATAAACAATTATATCAACCTGAGATTCAGTATAATAATAATTATAACAGATAAAATGGCTAATATTTGGAGGAGAACAGGAAATAAAAATTTAAGCCTGCTTTTCCAAAATGAAAGAAATATAGCATTTTTAATAAAAAACTTTGTAAAACGATATTATTTGGTATCAAATTAAGCAAAATGAATTAAAGAAACCAATTATGTATTTAGAATTTCATAAAATTAAATAATAGCGAAAATATATTCAGTGATATAATGTACTTTTTAAAGATGTAGCGGAAGCCAAAGGAAATTGAAACAATGTTTATGCATATTAAATTGGCTAAGAATTTCAGGAGACGAAGGAAATGAGAACAGTTAATTATTATACGTGGTAGAGAACACTTGAACGAGGTTTTGTTCCTATTAACCTATATAAGAAGCAGAAATGGCGTGCGGTATATAAACCTAGTTAACAGTGAAATTTTGTAAATTCATAAATTTTGACTTTAAACTTTAGAATCAGTAAGCACAAACCATAACACGATTAAACTACAGTAAAACAGAACAATATATGACTAAGTTATTAAATTAACACAATAACCAATAATTATTACTAACGAAACGAAAAGTGTTAGTTACGACCTATTTAACCAAAGTGAAGTTAGACATTATCACACACATTTAAACAAAGTGAACTAAGAAACACTGAACCAGGAACACTCAATTAACACCAGAACGAATATCCACAATTGCGGAGACGAGGAATCGGTGAAAAGGCATCATTTATTGCAAGAAATATTTGTCAAGGCGACTAACGTTAACCTACGCAGTCAGCAGGCGGCCATCTTTATCTTCCCAGCATCCTATGCGAGTTTGACCAAATGAACATCTAGACATCACTGGTTCGAATTTTATAATATATAAACATTCAATATTGTTTAATAACCTTGTAATTTTTAATTTTAAGACTTTTAACTGCAAGTGTTATACTTTCATGGCATTACCCTTCTCTGGCTATTTATAAAATAACCGTTAAAAGAACCAAATATTTTATATACAATATTCATATAAATTTTTTATCGACCAGCCCTGAAAAACGAGTCGATACTGTTGTTAATGATCGATTAACCATCGATATTTCAGATAATTGTTAATAAATCATATAATTCTGCAAATTGGTTGAAATTTATTTATTAATTTAATAAATACACTTAAAAATAAGATAATTCAAGATCACGGACTATCCGAAAGGCGGTAATTATCAAGGAATAAGGAAATACTGAAAGAAGAAGAACCGTCTATCGACTAGTGCTGGAGATAACTATATTAACGCAGGAGTTATTCCAAAAAAGTGATACATCCACAGAAACAACCATAAAAGAATTAAAATTTTTACATAATACAATTACAAAAATGATTTATTAAATACCTACAGCAAAAAACACGAAAACAAATATTTTTCAGAAAATAAAATTTTTTATTATTATTATATTCTATAATTATTTTGTAAAAGGATACGTTACAATATACTGCGCAAGAATTGAGTAGAGCTGAATTTGTTTTTAAGAAAAAATTGTGTGTACTTTTCTCAACTTAATAAAAAAAAGTAAACTACAAAACACCATAACAAAATATACAGTAAAACTTGTTCAAAGCGGAATTGCAAGGGACCGAATTTATTTTCCAAATTGGCCAAGTTTCCGCACTATACAAAATTACATAATGTGTAAGAAATTGTATTAAAAACATACAGCCTTCCTGTACATACCTGTTTATGAGTGAAGATCGGCGAGGCTGGCTGTTGTACGTAGGTGAAACACGTATGTTATTACAGTATTATTATTACACTACACATTACACGATTCAAATGTACAAATCATTCAGTTTTTTTCCACAGATCCAACAAAGAAACTTGTTTCCACTTTTTTGTGATCATGTCTTTTTGAATGCAGTCCTTAACTGTATACAATAGTTCAAGAAGGCTGGAAGCATTCGAATCAATGGCAAACTGCATTACGTCACTGATGCAATGAAGGGCCTGGTCATGTGTGCGAATCTTCGTTGAAATATCTTCTCCTCCATCTTCTTCTTCCTCCTCCTCCTCCTCCTCCTCCTCCATATTTCTTACCGCTAGAAGAGCTGTAGCAGACTCGAAGTTGTAATGTGTGGCTAGATGGTCATCACTTCGAACAAAGTTCTCTGTATCACAGGAAAGTTCTTTTTCTTGGCAAAGATTGAAGATTGCCAATATGTTTTCACTCGCCTCCTCCAAATCATCTGCAACATCACTTTCCCCAAACCCTGCTTTACCAAAACACTTTTTTACAGTTTCTGCTTTAATTTTCTTCACTGCCAACCCGATCCAGTTCACAGCATCCAGAACTGATACAGATCTTGCTAAAGCGTAAGAGCTATCAGCTTCTTCTGTATTGGCAATCAAAGATTGCATCAGTAACCGTCTGTAACTACAAATACACATTACACAAAATTACACATTCAAATACACTAGTGCGATTTGAATGTGTAAATAACACCCATATCCATGGGCTGTAATACACTTGTTGCATTTGCTGGGAACCAGGCGATTTTCAAATTTGAAAATGTTACCTTTGGGTGGCAGGTTGTAATGGGGCATAAGGGGGGGTCTTTATATTTTATTAATTCATATGGGTTTATTTTTATCAGCTTGGTAGGTCCCACGTAAAAGGTTTTATTCAAACAATGAACGCAGTGACATAACTTGTGAGCGGGTGTGGTAACAACGCAATACGGTTCTGGGAAATCAAGCTTGGTGTTACGCACTCATACGCGCAACATGAGCACGCGCGCAGAAGGGATGCCAACAATTTATAATTTATGTCTAAATTATAAAATTTCTTTCACCATGTGTTTGGATGATGACGGAAGTCCGTGATGACTCCGCCCACCTGAGTCTACTGCCTCGTGGCAATGGAATATCGTCAATACCTTGTGAACATTGGAAGATCCACGCTACAGGTACGGTGACTAACAATCTATTACATGAGGGCTGTGCATTTCCGTCTGCTACATAGTGTTGGAGTAGAAAGCTGTGTGCGTAGTTACCGCCAGTCGCCATAGAACTCTAGACCACGTGTGGTTACTAACAACATCGCTCGAGCAAATTTTGGGCCGGCCGACCAGTAAACTGTGTACCTAAAATGTATAAAATAATGTGAATCTGTAAAATCAACAGGGAGATAAAATCTAGTAACGACTTTCGGAACATTTAGTTAAAACTGTGGTGGACGATGTGCGACGGAACCAGCAAACACCGTAAGAGTACAACATAGATTAATATTTGGCCAACATCTAGAATCAAATTTTATTTTACTAGAAAATTTTAATCAATTATAATGGGAGTGGGAAGATGAAATGTAATAAGGGGACAAGTATGAGTGTTGAATGTGAGCAAACTGGGTCGTCTTAAAATAGAGTTAAATAGTTCAAGTTTTTTTGTTTTTCGACATATGTTTTATACTAAAAGGAGGTAACACATCATATTATTATTTTGCATTTTAATGATTTTAACGTAAATGTGTTGGAAGAAAGAATAGAAATACAAATGTGAAGTTAGAATATGTTCCATGTGAAATAATCCAAAGTCTTGTTTGTATTTTGTTGAAAAGAAAGAGTAATAAAATTAACAGAAATGAGTTTGAGACAAAAATGAACATTGAGTAAAATTAGAAGAAAAGTAAACCAAATGTTGAGATCGAATAATAAACAGACTTCATTTATATAGTCAAACAGCGTATTTATTGTGTACGAACCCAGTAACCTCTCTTACAGACTGTGAGTTCATGTAAAAGGATCCTGGACCCATAAAAGGTAAGAGTTAACATAAAAATATATTCCTATGTCTTTTATTATTGGTGATAAAGAATGAAACAGTTCAATGACGCCCAAGAACAGGGACTTGATTTAAAAATTGTAATAATTATTATCCGCAGTAAATTGAAACAGTTCAAGGTGGCATTGTCAAGAAAAAGGATCACCTTTCGATTTTCCTTCTTCATTTTTGCATTGAACCCATTTAATCACTCTTCCATTGTAGCAGCAGTAATCCAAGCTTTTTTATTGTTTCTCCAAACCATTGGTAGATTATTAATTTTCAGGTTCTTGAAACATCTTGGTTTCGCTGCCTTTCCAATCACGAGAGGCTTTTCCATTTCTCCCACCATATTCCCACACAATAACACTGTGAGTCTTTCTTTGGACATTTTGCCCCCGGCACACTTTTCTCCCTTAACCGTAAGTATGATTTTGTTGGTAATGCCCGGAAAAACAACCCTGTTTCGTCTGCATTGTAAATGTTTTAGGTTCATATGGTGAAATCAATTCTAACAGTTTTGGTTTCCACTCACCACACTTTCATCCACATCCTTAAATTCCCCACAAACTTCGTTCCACACAATATTGTGCCTCTTCTTAAAACTGTCCAGCCATCCTGTAGACGCCTTAAACTGATCGTTTCTGACAGATTTGGCTACTGCGAGAGTTTCACTTTGTAGCATTGGACCGGATATATGAATGTTTTTTGACCTTGTGTTGGTGAACCACTCCCACACTACCTCGTTGATTTCCTCATTGCCAGTTATCTTTGCCTTCCTTTTCATTCGACCGTTTCCTTGCAGCCACTCATTCATTATTTTATCTTTTTGTTTAAGCGTGTTGTAGATTTGCGTTTTGCCACACTTGAACCGCATCATTATTTCCCGTACCGAGAGTTTATCTTTTTCCTTAGCTTCTATGACTTTAACTTTTTCGTTTAGGGACAACACCATGTACGATTTAGCCATGATGCAAAAATGAACTGACCGGTTTATTGAAATTCCAGTTACTGAACATGGACACTGAAAAGTTTGGGCTTTTCCATGAATTGGAAAGTTCAATTCCCCCTCCTCTCTCTCACTCTCTCTCTCTCTCTTTGTCCCTATAACTGTTAGACATTAAGTTAATGATCCGTAGTAAGCGTCAATTTATTGTTTACCTACCAGCTTTCTAATCCTCTTAACATTTTTCGATACAATAGAGCGGCAGGTATTTGACCTTGTTCTATGTATTCTTGCGGTATGAAGCTACTTGTCTGAACAATGACTACCTGACTAACATTAATTCTCAAACGAAACAGTAAAAGGTAGGGAGTACAAAATCATTTTTACACATTTTCCGCATTATATAAGTACTGTACTTTTTAATAAATTCTTGAAATATTTCTTTCCGTTTCCGCGTTGGGCAGATTCCGCATTATAGAAAATAAATAACACTATAGTGCCTATTCTATACACCGGGACTAGAGAATTTGTTCACATTGGGCAAATTTCTGCCTTATTCATGTTCCGCCTTGGACAAGTTTTACTGTATATCATTTTAAAACAGAAGACATGTACTTTAACGCAAGAATGGATATAAGTGAAGAGACAAATTATTTATTGGCCGTCAAACGTTTACAAAAATGTTCAGAATACAGCAGCATGTAAGGACTGTAAGTGAGAAGGTCTAAATGTGTTAACACTCCTTATACCTACATCTAAATAGTGGTTCTCAAACATTCTGGTTCCTAGTTCCCTTTCAAAATCGAACAAAATACTGTTGCGCACCTCAGAATATTATTCCCCTCAATTAATGTTGTTAACAAAATTGCCAATTACTCAATGTTTAACCAAAGCGATCTCCAACATGAACTTTAAGAAATTGCAAAAATCTTGCTACAATTTTACAATGTACCTACTACACTTATATTGTAACACTTCCCCCCACAGCTAGCTGTTTGGTATCTAATTTCAACAGGTCTTCCATAGGCTTCTGTTTAAAAATTTTGTATATTCCAAATTGAAATAGAAACAATGTTGATGTTTAAAGACAAAAAATCAGATGACCACGGCTTAATAAGATTTTCAAAATAGGAAAAATTTTGAACCAGGACACCAAAATTAATACTGTAAAACCACAATTAGATGCCTTATATACTATTTACATTTATGATGGATAAACACTACAGCTTGCATGCTTTGGATACAAGACATATTCATAATGGAATAAAGAGCACAGGTGATTACATGATTACACATCTTATTGGAATACACTTAAAACAGAAACGCATTCAAAATCCATTCGAGCATGGCTTTGTTTATCTAAATGTCAAAAATAATTAAGAACCTTATTAATAAATGATAGATTACTATCTTCTTTGTAATTATATGCAATATATTAGCAGCGACTTACCTTCGGCCTGTGAGGTTGAGTCTGGTTGAGTGGGAGTCAAGCACATGACGGGTGAATTGGCTCTACTATTTTCCTGACTACGAATCCTTTCACGTTCTTCTCTTCTTACACGGTACTCTTCTAGATTTAATTTCTTCTTCTTCACTGGTTCATCAGTAACTGGTTTCAGCATATCCGCAACCAATGGTGATGTTGACACGCATACGGATGTTGAAGATGACACTGACGTGGTTGTTGGTGATGCTGCTGCTGTCGACGTAACAGAACTCATCACTGACGATGTTGACACAACGTTTGATCCTACCGGCGTGCTAACACTGTTTATCACATTACTAATGCTACTAATATTGTTGTTGTTATTATTGTTACACTTCTTTAACACAGAAACCATCGGCATTTCTTTGCGTTCTTGTTTCACCGCAGCACTGCCTATAACTATACCACTCTCTGTCACCACCTGCACACTTTTCACACCTTGTACACTTTTTAAAACCACTTTCTGTTTAATTTCTGTAGGAGTTGTTTGTGTTTCCTCACTGGCATCACTTACGTCGCCCGATTCTAGACCAGAATCTTTTTTCGAATTTTTCTCCGCCCATCTGTCATTGTTCGACCGCGGTTCTAACGCTTTCTGTGGGGCCAGTGCTACATAGTAATCTGGTAACCTCGAGTAAGTGGGTTCTGGTGTGTTGGGGTAATCGGCACTGTCTGAATGGTATACACTACTGGTGACTGAAGTACACACACTGTCTGAACTGGTACAATAATCGTGATCCAACTGTACTGATTCTCCACTAGACCCGCCAGTTACCTACACAACAAGCAAAATCATGAAACACTGTTCAAAATATTATAAAAAACATGTTTTAAATAATAAATACATCTGCAAGAACATTTTGTTAATTTATCACCATTGTATTTCTACTTGACAGAAGTTCGTACCAAAACCCCTGATACAGGTTAATTCTGTGAAACTTGTTTCGGGTAGAAATACAATGATAATAAATTAACAAAATGTACTTGCAGAAGTATTTATTATCTGAAAACATATATTATATGCAAATCCTACAAGAAACAATCAAGAGTTACCTATAAAGAAAAAATAATAATAATATAACATAATAAGAAGCAGAATCTATACAAACCAGTTTCAACAATTTATTTCTACTCAAAGCAGCGGCACCATCTTGCATTCTGGTTGCGCTTCGGACACTCTTTTTGTTAGGAATAGCTGGAATGAGAGAGATTGTTTTCTTTCTGCCAGATGCCTGAAAAATATAAAGTGTAAAAGTAAAATGTCTACAACAATTATAAACAAAAACTAGAAGTATTCATCCACCGTACAGTAGTAAACTATGCATCTGTGTGAATCGTTTGTTACTAACACACCTGTATGTTTGGTAAACTAATTTTAAAACCAAGATGAACTTTAAAGTGTCATAATAAAGTATATAACAATATTTAATAAAATTAGACATCTAAAATATCCAAGCTTCACTTGTCTGTAATTAATGAATAGCACTATGGTGTGTATCTAAAACAGTAACACAATACTACTTTAGTATTCTCCATGTACTGTAGTTGTAAAAGTAATATGTTTCTAAACAAATCAGATGTCTGCACGTATGGCAACATTCCAAGTCTACATTGACACAAAGCCAACCTGAAAAAAAAACACCAAAATCCATATGGGAAGTTGAGAAACTCTCAAACAAAAGTAATTTTGGTTTTCTTGTGTATCAAAATCGATATAAACAAATTTCAATCATGAGTATGTGTACACGATGATGCACCCAGGGGTGGCTCAATATGAAATTTTACAAAGGCAAGGTGGTGGCTTTTTCATGGTCGCTTTTCCATTCCACCCACCACAAAAAATTACAATTTCGTACTTGACAAACTGAATTTTGAATTTTAAAACTGGTTTGCTTACTTTTACATGAAAAGAACGAGTTGTTTTCATAACATGGAAAAAATTCAAAGGTTTTGTAAAATATATAAAAACACTTGGTAAGTTTCACAAATTTTTTTTAATTAACTCTGACAGCTGTTTCGACTATCTAAGCCATTGTCAAAGAGGCGAGTGAATGAAATTACTGAACACAGGATGTTAGTGGAGTGTAGGTGGTGAACATCTGTTTAGGGCATATCTGAAACATCTGTGTTGTGAGGGCGAGGGGGGGGGGTGAGCAAGAGACAAGGGAAGGTCAGGTGTCTTTAAAAACTAAATACAATCATGAATGCAAAATACAAAATTAACTGAACTAAATATAAAATGAATGCAAAATTTAAAATAATGATGAACAACAAAATAATATAAAATAAACTAAACTAAATAACAGATTTTAATAAAGGGGATACACAAAATTCAGTCTGTTCATTAGTTAAATTTTTGTTATTATTTATTGTTTTTTTAATTTCTAAAATTTCTAACAAATCCATTTTTTTACCTTTTTGTATGTTGTGGAGTAGTGTTGTTTTTTGTGTCTATGAAGTGATTGTGTTGTAAGCAATGATCTGCAAAACCTGTATTAGATGTATTGGTTAAAATCGCCTTCTTATGTTCAGAAATGCGATGTTTCAGAGCACGGCCACATTGTCCGATATAAATAGCATCGCATTCTGCACAGTGTATTTCATAAACTCCATTTTTCTCCAGTGTGTTAGATTTTTCTTTATTATTAACTAGTAGTGAAAAAAGATTACGTTTGTTTACTGATACCATGTTAAGACCATGGTTTTTTAATCTATTATTAATCTTATCTGTTATACACGGAATGTAATTTGTTAAGTGAAATTTTTTGTTACCCTGATCTGGCTCTATGGAATAAAATTCTTTTAAAGTAATTTTCTTCTTTTTTTTTTTTTTTTTTAATTAAAGAGTAAATTATTCTTTCATCATAACCGTTATTTTGTGCTATGGCTTTTATAATATCTACCTCTTTATTGAAATTTTCTTTGGATAAAGGAACTATAAGGAGACGATTAACCATTGCATGAAAACTGCTTAATTTTATGTGCCATGATGTTAGTGATTATTTATGTATAACGGTATCTGTAAAAGTAGGTTTTCTGTATATCTGAAAACTAAGATTATTTTGAAACAAAATTTGTTTTAAAACAAAATAATCTTAGTTTTCAGATATACAGAAAACCTACTTTTACAGATACCGTTATACATAAATAATCACTAACATCATGGCACATAAAATTAAGCAGTTTTCATGCAATGGTTAATCGTCTCCTTATAGTTCCTTTATCCAAAGAAAATTTCAATAAAGAGGTAGATATTATAAAAGCCATAGCACAAAATAACGGTTATGATGAAAGAATAATTTACTCTTTAAAAAAAAAAAAAAAAAAAAAAAAAAAAAAAAAAAAAAAAAAAAAAAAATTACTTTAAAAGAATTTTATTCCATAGAGCCAGATCAGGGTAACAAAAAATTTCACTTAACAAATTACATTCCGTGTATAACAGATAAGATTAATAATAGATTAAAAAACCATGGTCTTAACATGGTATCAGTAAACAAACGTAATCTTTTTTCACTACTAGTTAATAATAAAGAAAAATCTAACACACTGGAGAAAAATGGAGTTTATGAAATACACTGTGCAGAATGCGATGCTATTTATATCGGACAATGTGGCCGTGCTCTGAAACATCGCATTTCTGAACATAAGAAGGCGATTTTAACCAATACATCTAATACAGGTTTTGCAGATCATTGCTTACAACACAATCACTTCATAGACACAAAAAACAACACTACTCCACAACATACAAAAAGGTAAAAAAATGGATTTGTTAGAAATTTTAGAAATTAAAAAAACAATAAATAATAACAAAAATTTAACTAATGAACAGACTGAATTTTGTGTATCCCCTTTATTAAAATCTGTTATTTAGTTTAGTTTATTTTATATTATTTTGTTGTTCATCATTATTTTAAATTTTGCATTCATTTTATATTTAGTTCAGTTAATTTTATATTTTGCATTCATGATTGTATTTAGTTTTTAAAGACACCTGACCTTCCCTTGTCTCTTGCTCACCCCCCCCCTCCCAACACAACACAGATGTTCCAGATACGCCCTAAACAGATGTTCACCACCTACACTCCACTAACATCCTGTGTTCAGTAATTTCATTCACTCGCCTCTTTGACAATGGCTTAGATAGTCGAAACAGCTGTCAGAGTTAATTTAAAAAAAATCTGTGAAACTTACAAAGTGTTTTTATATATTTTACAAAACCTTTGTATTAATATGTTTCACCAAGTGTAACAGTACAATTCTGGCCCTATTGTATTTTGGGGAGTAATCAATATAAATGGTATTTTTATTTCAAAGTCACATATGCGAAACTGGTAAAGTTTTATAAAGGTTTGCAACTGCGCAATATCGAGTGTACAGGATTGGCGTCAAGGTCGAACGTATACGTCCACAACAACAACATTTTGTTAGCCAAATGTGTCAACAGGCTGCACCCATGTATACGTCATACAAAGGTATGCAACTACGCAATGTATGCTTTTGTAAGCAACCAAGGCGTGGATTTCTACACACAAAGAAACTGGTGACGCAGTTCCTCCCCACCTCAGTATTGCAGCATTGTAAATCGGCCTCAGTCAAATTATATCATCATCGCCGGCCGGCTGTGTATACAAATTTTCTAAAACTAAGTCTCGTACGTCCATCAATACAATGTAAAACAGTGAAGTATTTATATAAAATAAATAACAGTGAAAAGTAAAACGTAAACATAAAGTTTCGTAAAAGTTTTAACACCTAGAGTGCGAGTTTAGCTACGGGACGTCCGGAGGACTAAATTACAGCTAAGTGACAAAATGTGGTCGATACAAAACTTTTAATATTTTGATATTTCAATATTTCATTCACTAATAAAAAATGAGCTCAATTTGGGGAAAATATTAAAAGAAAATTGTACTGAGAATGCGAGCGTGAGTGAATGAGAGAATGTCTTAATTAAATAACAAGTGCTAGGTTGTGAAATTACTTATGATTATGATATCATAAAAATTACAATTGAATGTTATTTTGGAGGGCTATTGAAATGTTTAAGGGGATTTTTTTTGACTTAAATAATGTAACTGCGTCTCATGACGTAACACCTCATGGTGTATAGCAGCGTGCTTGTTTTCGCACGGTAGAGTCACATGTTTTGTAAGTAATATGTTATTAAAAGGTAATGTCATTTGGTAAACATTTCAAGCAAGCGTAAATTATTTCAGATAACACATTCCGCTATCTTCTAGTTCGCTTAACCGAATTCTGCCCTTCAAGGTAAGTAAATCTAATGTTCTTGTACATCACAAGATGGCGCCTGAACAAAAGTTGAATAAAATTATTGATATTCCATATTTAAAATTATGGCAGTAATAAATTAATATAACATTGTTGCCCGAAAGAACAGGGACTCTACATAAAATTTTATTTTATGTGGGGTAAGCCTACGGGAAGGAGCAGACAGTTATCTGAAATAATATATATAATTTGAAGATACGTAAACATAAATGTAAAGATAGGTTATGTTATAAGATTATATGCATGCATGTATTATAAATAAGCAAAATGAATACTAATGAAAATAAGAATGTAGAGTCAGCATAACTGACGAAACAGTTACGAGTGAGATGGGCGTTAAATTAACCCCAATTAGCCAGAGCGGTGAAACAAGTGCCATCGAATTAAATACAGTTCAAATAACACCCATCTCAACTCGAGATGAAAATAAAAAATCTGATACAGATGAGATGTTAACACGTCTATATAGCATGATGTGTAGCATGAATAATAAGTTCGATGAACAACAAAGTGATTCCAATGTTAAATATGATAACTTGAATGCAAAATTGGATGAGCAAAAAAGCGATTCCAATGTTAAATATAATAACTTGAATGACAAATTTGATGAAGTGAAAGATGAAATTAAACGACAGAGTTTTGATTTTAGCAAACAAATAAATGAAATTCATACACGTTATGAAAATATCCAAGAACAGATCATAGAAGTAGTTAGCGAGAAATTCAATATTAAAATAAATAATTTAGATGACAGAATCGATAAAATTAATGAGATAGTAAATGAGACAGTTCAAGACCAGATAGAGTCACAAAGTAGAGAAATAGAAAAGAAATGTTTAACTGCAGTAGAAAATCAGATAGAAATTAAGACCAATTGTGAAGTAAACAAACAAATAGAATTGAAAACTTATGTTTTGCAAAATACATTAGAGAAAGTTGAATCGAATGTTGTAGACATAGCAAAAAATATCGAAACAATAGATAATACAATATCAGAACATGAAAGAAATACAAAGAGTAGAATAAGTATATTGCAAAATAAGATCCAAGAGATAGATAACTTAACTACACAAAATAACAATAATATGTATGATAAATGTACGTTGATTGAGAATAATTTAACTAGTGTGAGGAATGAATTCCGGGGGGGGGGAGATTAATAAAAATTTTACCGGTGTTACTGAAAGGGTAATCGTGACTAGGGACTTATACAACGAAATAGAGCTAGAAACTTTTAGTCATGAAAACAGGGTGATACATCCCATGCGGTTTTTAAATCAAACACGAGAGTATAATCATTTCAATTGTAACGGGTCAAATTTGCGGGTTATTTTATTTTATTACATTTGGGGTTTTATTAAAATATTTGTAAATTTATTTCCCATTGTGACAGACCACGTGTTAAAAGAAAGTGTTGTAACAAAGCAGTAATACGTGTCCACCGTTGTGCAATCTGTAACCAGGAATTTGCCCAGCCTCCGTTTCCAAGAACTTTGTAAGTGTGTGACAGCGCGCCCATATGCATCACACAACCAGGCGCGCGGACCCACGCCGTAGGGAACCGCAAAGATGGCCAAGATGCTTAAATTCTGTTCACTTAGCTTGCCAAGGTGACAGATGTAAAACTTAAGTCACGCCTATCTTGTGACGTCGAGCCATGAGCGTCTAAATATCATCAACGTACAACACGGAAAAAGCTGCCATGTGTCATGTACATAGCCACTAAACTGTGACAACTCAGGCTGTGAGCGACGACGAAATTCGTTCGCCGGCATGGCATTAATGTCCGGCCACATGGAATAAAGTAGTCAACTCACCGGGGCGGCGTCAGCCTGACGCTAGCTAAGGTTGGTGGCTACAAACAAAATTTAAAATCATAAACCAAATCATGTAAAAGTGTTATTGGGTGTGTAGAGTGGGAGCGGACCGTGGTAATGAGTTGTTAAAGTGACGGAACAGTGAAGGAGTGACCGGACTGTTTTCGGACTGAATATGTGGACATGTAAGGAAGGACGCCGGTGGGGTAATGCGTAAAGACAAACTATTATTTTATTTTTATAAAAGGGGTTTTTAAATGGTATGGATGTGCGTGTGAGCAAAGCTGGGCTGTTTTCTATAGTGTAAGAAAGTGTATTTAAATGTAAGACCTATTTATCCGTTTCAGAATGTGTTTTGTTTTAATGATTTCCGTCTGTCTGTAAGTAAAACTATTCATTTCATGAGGTAAGATGTGTTAGTCTAAGTTATTTCGTCTTTACCACTTTCTCATTTCTGTGCTGCAAGATTCGTTTAAACGTTCCCGGATATCTTCTGAATTATTATTGGGGGGTAGTCAGATTGCTAAATTGTCCCGTTTTATTAAGGTAAAGTGTGAAGGTTTTCGATATTTTAACCTATCAAAATATCGTGGCGACTCTGGGCTTCTGAGAAAATTTTATGCAGCAGGTAAGTGAAACAAGCGCAGGTAAGTCCTGGCAGTATATTTTATTTATCTATGTATTTCGATCTTTTTGTATCTTTACATTTGGCTCACGCTGCCAGGATCCTGATATAATTTTATTTATACGAGGTAGACTTATTTTAAAACACAGAAAATAGGATGTGGTAATGACGGATTTGTAAAAAATATTTATCGTATATAATTACGTACGTAAAAGTAAGGTTAGGTCGTGACTAAATGTGGTAGAAGAGAGTACAATAATTTTATATATAAGAAGATGGTGTAATATTTATTACACGGAATAATTTTTTTTGAAAGAAATATTTAAACAAATTTTTTAAAAAAATGGCAGAAATAATGAAAATGATGCAAACACTTTTTAGCGAACAGAAAAATGAGATTAGAAAAATCCAGAATAATCTTAACGTAAAATTCGATGAAATGAAAAAAGAAATTCAGGAACAAAGCTGTATTTATGATAAAAGATTAAGTGAAATAGAGACACGGTTAGGCGAAATAGAATTAGAAAATGAGAAAGTAATAGACAAATTAAAATCGAACAAAGATGACAGGGTAAGTAGTAGTGGAAATGATGATTTAAATAATGGGTTTACAAGTGATAACAATGATAATACAAATAAAAACATGGTGTTAGAAAATGATTGTGTAGATGTTGATAGTGATAACGAAATTGTAGAAGTTGATAATAAGATGTTTGTGTGTGATGAATCAGAGAGAGAGAGTAGAAAGAATTTACAGGTAGAGTGGAGGCAGGTGATAGATTTTTCCCGTAATGTTGTAGTGGGGGGTGAAGAAATGGCTTCACGTGAGTATTTGGAAGACGATAGGTCTGCAAATAAATTTCCCTGGGTTTTTTGTGCACTTCATAGGTGGTGCCGTAATGATGAGTTAGTGTCCCCTGCATGTTTTGAGAGAGAGTGTGTAGCTTGGCGTGATGGTGAGAAATGTTTTGAGAGAGAGAGAAAGAGAGAAATAGAGATATTTAAAGTAAAGAGAAATTATGAAGAATTCATAGAAAGGTTAGGCGTAGAGAGCAGTAATAATAATAATAATAATGAGTACTTACCTTACAGTGAAACTGAGATAGCAGTAGATGAGGTTAACGATGATAATATAACTCACCTGATTATAACAGAATATAATAACGGCGACAGGACTATACTCGAGCGTGACCAGGTACATGAGAGAATAATATGGAATAATCATATTAATTCAAATGACGTTGTAGAAGAATATGACAATATAGATAATCATTATGTTGATAATCATGAGAGTATGTATGTAATTGTAAATGAATGGTATAATCATAAGATTAGACTATTATTTGACGATGGAGGCTAAACCATAAAACAATCAATGGACAATTTTAAGTATTTTATTTTATGGTTTTTGACCTCGCAACCTTGGACATTGAAGTGTGATATAACTGAATAAATAAGGATGAAGATTTGTAAATAAATGTTTAGTAAATTTATCTGTGTGTATTGTAGAATGTCAGGTAAACAATGTGTATGTAGATGGTTGTGATAATAATAATATTAATATTTGGCAATTTAAACAAAGAACAAAATTAATTTGAAGGACAGTCATTAATGAATTGTAATTGTTTTGATAGCAATGGAACTTGTATTTTCAATAATTAATTTAATTGAAATAATTTGAGATGTGTTAAATATTTTGATTGATTTGAATGTTATATAATTGAATTTTGATAGTGAATTTAAATTATTTTAAGAGATGTGAATTTGGAAATTAATGATTAATGTGTGGATGAAATTTAATTTGATTTTATATGTTTACAGAAGGGAGTCTCCCCCATTTTCGGGCGGTCACGATCTTACCAGTCCTGGCTGTGGGTTTCGGAACTCGGAGGCGGGCCATGGTTGGAGGATCTTCCT
This sequence comes from Magicicada septendecula, assembly GCA_034769895.1. Classification (NCBI taxonomy): domain Eukaryota; kingdom Metazoa; phylum Arthropoda; class Insecta; order Hemiptera; family Cicadidae; genus Magicicada; species Magicicada septendecula. Next base: position 275,359,439 of record CM068373.1, read on the forward strand.
TCGGGCGGTGAACGCAACGATGGTCCAGCTCCGCCAAAATTGGTCAAAATTTGAAAACTTACAACACATTGAACGGGGAGGGGGACCCATAGTTTCGTGGAAAGGTAGTATATATTTTTTTTTCCTCTTCACGAACTATTTTAGTTTTGTTTTAGAAATTGTGAAATGAAATGACCAAAAGTATGAAATTTGAATACTTAAATTTTCAAGGAATTGTTTTCGCTCAGAAAACAACACAAATGTATTTTATTTTGATGTAACTGTATAAGATGATCCATTGTGGTACTTATTATTTTGTCAGAAAGAAAATGTTAGTGAAAAGTGAAAGCTTGGACTTGCAGAAGTGTCTATGTGAAAATTTTTTTAAAAATAAATAAAAGAACTTGTTATTATACAAGAGTAAAGGGTAATTTTGGGGGGTAGATTGGTGCTCATAGAAGTGATTTAACAGTGGGGTGTGGAACTGCAATTGTAGAAAGATTTAATTTTTATTATTTAGTTATTAAGGCGCTATTGCTGGGGTGGCCTGTGCCCCAGTAGATAGTGGAATGGGTTGGGGGTAACAGTGAGTGTTACCTCCATCGGAGGCCAACATGGCGAAAATGTGCGGCACACCTTTTTGTACAATTGTACCATGATAGACTCTCGTGCCGTACATAATAATAACGAACAGAACAGGCATTGAAATGAAGTTTGATTTCCCCGACTTTTCGAGCGATTACTGCCTTACCAGCACTAATCGTCGTTTTGGCTAGCGGTCAGCTATGGCCATATCAAGTCCCTTGACCATAGCTGACTTGAAATTGGTTGATAATAGAAATTAATAGGGGGGTGAAACTAGGGGAAATCCCGGTACTATGGAACAGTGGCTGCCACTCTGTCCGCGTGGGGACAGCATAGCCAGGTGGTAGACCCGTCTTAAGGGCTTATCAATATAAAACAAGGATATGTCGATATCCACAATCTTTAAAATGTAAAGCCGAAGCAAAGACACGGAGATGTCCAATTCCTCCAACTATGCAGTCTTTGTGAAAGCAAATGGGCGCTACAGTCCTACATAAATTACAATAGTGTGTGTGGATTAGGAGGTTGTTCAGATGAACAACGAATTTAAAGTTTGTAAATTAAAAATGACAAATCAATTTTGCACTAATTAAACGCTTGTATTCTGCCTTGATAATTAGGGGTTCATACATTCAGTATACTGTGTTCATTCTATTTTAGCAATGTGTTATTTTATTGTAGTATGTTAGATATAAGAATTAATAAAATATGTTTCATATAATATGTAAAATATTGAAGTGTGTTTGCAGTGAGGTTATTCACCTTGTTAGGAATGTCAGCTGATCAGTAGTAAAATGTCACTGTTAAATTGTTTATAAATGTTCAAGGTAATTAATGTTAAATATAATGTTTTAATGCGCTAAAGATGCTATTTCAAATGATGAGAAAAGTAATTTAATGTAGTAAGATGTTCAAATGATTTGTGAGAGATAATAAAAGATAGATTTTGGGTGATAATGAAATAAGGTAGGTGAGTTAAGCAGGATTAAAGTTAATGGGAGTTAGAGAGAATACGAATTTTGAAATACAGGTAACACACAAAAATAGTGTTAGATATTTAGGGACACAGTAGTAGTGAGTATATGTAGAGATGAGTAATGTGAATGGTAAATATATTTGTTGATGATGATATCTTGTAGTAAGGGTGAGGTGGTAAGGAGTGAGCAGCGTGCAGCGTTGTGGCAAGTGATAGAGTAGTTTAAGGGAGTGTTTGCCAATATTTTGGAGGGGCAAAGGGTTAGGTATGTATATAGCCAGGTTGGGAACACACATCCTAGTACAAAGATGAGCGGTGAGAGGTAAGTGGAATTAGTGAAAGGTATTTATAATTGAGAGATTGGTGTCATAATTTGTTAATAGTGGTTGTTAGTAGGAAGAAAAGGGAGTAAGAAGATAAATGTCTATTCAATTGAAGGCATAGAGAATACAGGTGTCACCCAGACTAATCAATGATTAAAATGTGAAGAGTTAAGTAGAAAATTTATAGTAGAAAGGTAATCAGAGATGAAATATAATGTAACATGAAGGGTAATAACTTTGAAATTTTTGTGAAGAATTAAATGATAAATAATTGAGGGATAATTAATAAAAGTTCAATTGAAATTAAAATATATTGTTTATAATTGTTGTACGCAAATTAAAAGATGTAAGGTGTGTAGATTTTGACCAGAGTTAAATGTAATTTGGTTATTTTAATGTAATAATCGCAATGTTAATTATAAAGGTATACAGGCCAAGTGGCAAATCAAGTTAAGTATGATGAGTTATTAAATCACCCAAAGGAAGGGAGAATAAGATGTTTAAATAAAGAGATTTATAGTAAAAATATAAAATTTTATTGCAACCAGTGACAATTTTAATAGAATTTGAAAATGTAAAGCTATAAAGTGTTTATTTTGAATAATTTAAATATCAATTTTATTGTTAATTATAATAATATTTTGTTATATTAAATGTTTTATTTTATTGTGTTTTTGTGTTTAAAGATAGAATTTTACAGATGTACAATGTATTTTCAGATGTAACTTGTGTATAACGTATGTAGGTCAAGGTCCTTGACTTGACCCAGTTTTGATCAGCTGATAGGTGAGGTCATCTACTAGACATGTTTAGCAAGTGTAACGTGTCAAAAATGGGGTATTTTATTTTATTTCAGTTTTCGGGGTTTCATAAAAAATATTGTGCAAGTTTTAATTCCATTGTAACAGACCACGTGTATAAAACAGTGTTGAAACAAAGCAGCAACGTAATATTCTGTTGCGAAATCAGTTGAAGTATGTGGCCACCTCAAATTTCTCAGAACTTTGTTTGAATGTGACAGCGCCTGTACACACGAGACAGGTAGACGCGCGGGCGGGGACGCGAAGCAGATCACCCAACGCTATCAAAAAATGGCGCAGAAACGAACATTTTGTGAGATCTACCATCCGACCTGAAGGATATGCAAGTTAAGGACCACCTCCTTAGTGACGTCAAACAGAAGTGCCTAAATATCGTCGGCACACACTACAGAAACAACCACTATGTAGCATGTGCCTAGCCAATAAACTACAACAAATCAGCTATGAACGTCGACGAGATCCGTTGGCAGTGAACCTCCATTTCCGCCCGCCCCAAGACAGATGCTGGGCAGTCTACTAGAATCTACTACAGCCATCAGACGTAGTTTGTGCAACTCGGGTCCGGTCGGGTAGAACTTTTTAAATATGGATAACGCGGGGTAGTAAAGACTTAATACCGACCGGGGCCTGAGGAATTGACGGTGTTATAACGGGTGCAGTGCAGTGACAATTTGAGAGCAGTTAATAACGGACAATGTAACCGGAACGAAAGCACGTGGTCGGTCGGCCTCGCGTACATCAAATTAACATAAAATGAAACCGGGATCCGTAAAGAATAACTATTTTGCTATTTTTATAAAATATTTTAAAGTGGTTTGTAAATGGTGTGATAGAGTGCGTGAGCAAAGCTGGGCTACCTTGTAAGTAAGAATTATATTGTTAATGTAAGAGTCATGTAACCAACTCAATTTATGTTTTGTTCCTTTGTGTTTTGGATTAAGGTTGTCCGTATTTAAGTAAGTAAAGTATTCATTTCTTAACAAAAATGTGTTAGACTAAGTCATTTCGTCATTACCACTTTCTCATTTCTGTGCTGCAAGATTCGTCTAAACGTTCCGGGATCTCCTGAATTATTAATTGGGGGTGGTCAGATTGCTAAATTATCCCTTTTTTATTAAGGTAAAGTGTGGAAGGTTTTGGTATTATAACCTATTAAAAATATCGTGGCGACCTTGGTCTTCTGAGAGAAATTTAATACGGTAAGTAGTTGTGAATGCGTACAGGTAAGTTCTGGCAGTGTATTTTATGTATTAATATATTTCGGCCTCTTTTGTATCATTACACTGGCGACCCTGCCAGGATTTTCGTTTAATTTTATTTATACGAGATAGACCTATTTTAATGCACAGAAAATAGGATGTGGTAATGACGAATTTGTAAACAATATTTAGAGTACGTATTTACGTGTGAGTAGGTTATGTTTGGGTTGTGATTTACAGTTGTGGTAGGTGTGTCGAGTGTAGAAAAAGAAGGGGTTTTTTATATAAAAAGTGTTATACAAACGAACTTTAAACATGTCAAAAATTCAAAGTAATGATATTGATTTTGTGTGGGATGAGTGGGAGAATGAATTTCGAGGTGTTGTGGGTGAGATGACAGACGAGGAATGGGGTAATTTAGACGATAGGTTAACACGAATGGAAGAACAGGAAGAAGGAATATTTGCAGAAATCAATAAACATAGGGAGATGACCAATGATGAAGGTAAGATAGTTGAAGTAACATTGGTAGAAAATAAGACTGTGAATAGGCCTAGTGATAATGATGAACCACCCTGATTTTAATAAAATATTTTTCTTACAGACAGATGCTAGTAACGTGGCCGTAGGTGCGGAACTCTACCAAGAGGACGAAGAGAAAGAACACTTAACCATCGCATTTGCAAGCAGATCCTTGTTGATGGCAGAGAAGAACTACACTACTACCGAAAAGGAACTATTAAGTATTGTGTTCGCCGTCGGCAAATTTCGCACTTACATCTTAGGAAATAGGACGGTGATCCGCACTGATCACAAGGCACTATCCTTCTTAAATACATGTAAACTCGCTCACAGCCGTCTGACCAGGTGGGTACTTGTTTTGCACGAGTATAATTTCGAATGGGAGTACATCAAGGGGACAGACAACAAGATACCTGACACTCTTTCCCGGGTAGACATGTTAGACAATAAGACAGGTAGGGATTTAAAGGAAATTGAAATTTTTCAGATTAGCAGAGAAGACAGAATTTTTGGTGAAGAGTTGAAGGACATCAGAACCATGCAACGAGCAGATGGTAAGTCAGGTAAGATTATGGATAGCCTAGAAACAGAATTAGCAGAGTCAGAATATAATCAGCATTTTCAGATTTATCAGGGGTTATTATTTAAGAAAGTAGTAGGGGGTGAGCGTGATTGGAAACTAGTTGTGCCAGAGGGGTTAGTTGATAAGATTATTTGGGATTGTCATTTAAGATATGGTCATTTTGGGGCGAAAAAGTGTGTTAATGTTTTGAAAGAGTCATGTGTTTTTAAAAATATGGAAAGGAGGGTTAGAAAATTGTTAAGGGGTTGTGATTTATGTCAGAAATCGAAGGTAGTAAATTATAGAGTAGAAGGGGAGATGAATTTTATAAAAGTGAATAGACCTTTCGATTTAGTTGCGGTAGATTTGTTTGGGCCATTGCCAAAGGGTAGAGGCAGAGTGATGTATATTTTTGTGATGCTTGATACTTTTTCTAAATATGTGAGATTGTATAGCGTTAAAAGAGCTACCAGTCAGGTATTGAGTGAGAAGGTGACAAAGGACTACATGAGTCATGTGGGCAAGCCGAAAGTAATTTTATCAGATCATGGTCCACAGTTCATCAGTGGGAAATGGCGTCAGACCCTAGGATGGGAAGGAATCATCACGAAACATACGGCTGTGTACCATCCCCAGTCCAACCAGGCTGAGCGTGTAATGAGAGAGATAGGCAGGATCTTTAGAGCCTATTGTCACGCTAAACACAGCGAGTGGCCGTTGTACGTCCGAAGAGTAGAGACTTGGCTGAACAGTACCACCCACGAGATCACCGGCTATACACCTCACGAGTTGATCAAAGGAACATGCCCCCCCGAGAATTTTAGAACAGTTGTTTGATTACCCACCTGAGAGTGAGAAAGCGGATGTGAGTATAAAAATCAGGTTGGCAAACGAGAGTTTATTAAGTAAAGGAGAACAAAGAAAACGTAGGCACGACGCAAAAGGTAAGTGGATGAAGTACGAAGTAGGACAATTGGTATTGGTGAGGAGACATGATTTGTCGAGCGCTCAGGACAAGGAGATCAAGAAGTTTTTCTTACTCTATGAAGGGCCGTATGAGGTAATAGAAGTTAAGATGAAGAATTCATATGTATTACAGAACAGAGAGACAAGGGAGATAGTAGGGACACACAATGCTACAAATTTGAAATTGTATTGGTCATCATAGGAATTTTACCATGATTATTATTAATTATTATTGTGTGAATGAAATTTAATTTGGTTTTATATGTTTACAGAAGGGAGTCTCCCCCATTTTCGGGCGGTCACGATCTTACCAGTCCTGGCCGTGGTATTCGGAACTCGGAAACGGGCCATGGTTGGAGGATCTTCCTTCGGGCGGTGAACGCAACGATGGTCCGGCTCCACCAAAATTGGTTAAAATTTGAAAACTTACAACACATTTGAACGGGGAGGGGGACCCATAGTTTCGTGGAAAGGTAGTATATATATATATTTTTTTCCTCTCTTCACGAACTATTTTAGTTTTGTTTCAGAAATTATGAAATGAACGACCAAAAAATATGAAATTTGAATACTTAAATTTTCAAGGAATTGTTTTCCCTCAGAAAACAACACAAATGTATTTTATTTTGATGTAACTGTATAAGATGATCCATTGTGGTACTTATTATTTTGTCAGAAAGAAAATGTTAGTGAAAAGTGAAAGATTGGACTTGCAGAAGTGTCTATGTGAAAATTTTTAAAAACTAAATAAAAGAACTTGTTATTATACAAGATTAAAGGGTAATTTTAGGGGGTATATTGGTGCTTAAAGAAGTGACATAACAGTGGAGTGTGGAACTGCAATGGTAGGATGTTTTAATTTTTGTACTTATTATTTTATGTTAATGAAGGTTAAGAAAGAGATGTATGGGGTTAAAACACCACCCAGATTAATAATGTCATTTAATATAAATTGTTAATTTTAATTTTACAAAAGATATTTTACTTGTGATTCCCTAACTTTTCGGGCGGTCACGGCCTCACCGAACCCTGACCGTGGAATTGGTTTAGCTTTAACAGCTATGGTTGGGGCTCATTGCGACACGTTCTGCCTTAACTGGCCATAGCTGTTATCGTTGTCAAGGTGAACTTTGAAATTGACAGGGGGGAATTAAGGGGAATCACCAAACTAGGGAACAGCGGCTACCACTCTGTTCGAGTAGGAACAGCAAGGCCAGGTGGTAGACCCGTTTAAGGGCGTTTAAATATAACCACGGATATGTTGATATCAAAAATGTTAAAATGTAACTGCCGAAGCAAAGACACGGAGGTGTCCAATCCCTCCAAATATGCAGTCTTTGTGGAAGCGAAAAGGCGCTACAGTCTTACATAACTTGCAATAGAGTGTGTGGATGGGAGGTGACTCAGAGGAGCCACGAATTTAAATTCTATAACATAAAAATTTGCTAACTCCAATTTTGATCTAATAAAAACGTTTATATTCCACTCAAATAAATAACCAGATGCTCATACATTCAATATAAGGTGTTCTTTCTATAATTCTAAATGTAATATTTTATTGTAGTAGGTTAGATATAAGAATTGATAAAAAATATGTGTTTATATAATGTGTGTATTTTTGAAACTAAGTAAATAATTAAACAAACTGGCAGGCGGTTAACATAAATTATCAGAATCAGAAAAAGGGGAAACAAGGAGGTTAGAAGTAAGGATTGATAAAATATATATTTCATGTAATTTGCTAAATTTTGAAGGTGTCTTCACTTTGTTAAGAATGTCACTGTTATATTGGTTGTAAATGTTCCAGGTAATTAATGTTTAAGGTAATGTTTCAATGTATTACAGATGCTATTTAAAGTAATGAGAAAAGTAATTTGATAAAGTGAGAAATAAAGTAATAATTTATGAAAGCTAATAAAAGATAGTTTGGGGGTGATTAGTATTTTATTGGGACATATAGATCAGTCCAAGTCAAAGTTAAAGGGGTAGTAGAGAGAAAAATATTGTTTTGAGTTAATGTAATGTTGTTGTGAGATAATGCAATAGAATTTGAGAAGTATTGATGTTGACACAGTAGTAGTGAGTATATGTAGCGATGCGTAATGTGAATGGTAGATAAATATATTTGTTGATGATATTTTGTAGTAAGGGTGAGGTGGTAAGGTGTGAGCAGCGTGCGGCGCTGTGGCGGGGATAGAGTAGTTTAAGGGAGTGTTTGCCGATATTTTGGAGGGGCATTGGTTCGTATGTAGACAGCCAAGTTGGGAACACACATCCTAGTACAAAGATGAGCGGTGCCAGAGGTAAGTTGGGTTTAGAGATTGTTGGATAGATGTTTAGATAGAGATGGGTGTCCTGATAGTTAAAGGGGTTAGAGTCAAAGGGAGAAAGATTATATATGTATACAGATCAAGTAGTACATTAAATGAGAATAAATCATTTAAATCACCCAAAGTAATGTAGAATGAGATTGTTAAATGAAGAAAGTTATAGTTGAATATATAAAATTTTTAATTGAAACCAGTGACAAAATTTTGATAGAATTTGGAAATATAAAGTCAGAAAGTGTTTATTTTAAATAATTTGAATGTCAATTTGATTATTATTTATAATAATATTTTGTTATTTTAAAGGATTTATTTTATTATATTTTGTGTGTCAAGACAGAATTTTACCGATGTTTAATGTGTTCATAGATGTAATTTGTACATAACGTATGTAGGTCAAGGTTGTAGACTTGACCTAGTTTTGATCAGCTGATAGGAGGTCATATACTAGGCATGTCTAGTAAGGAAGTTAATTCAACTTTTGTTTTTTGATCAATTTAAACAAATTTTAAATAATTTCTATATGTAAAGGAAACATTTTAATAAATTTAAATTTTTTTCTTTGAATTTTAAAATTTTTTGGAAAATATTTGTTGGAAAAAAAAATTTTTCTTGTTTTACGCCTGTCAGCTAATGGATGATTTTAAACTTTGATTATTTTACTGTTTGTGTTCTAACCATGTTTATTCTTATTGATTTATTTTATTGAATTGTATTGTTAGACTTTAGGTAATCACATGTTAGGTTAAGGATGTTCTTAATTGTAAGAAATGTTTAAATTGATTTATTTTAACTAACAGAAATAACAGAAAAACCTAGTGAAGAGAATAATCTAAATTATATACAAAATTTATGATTTAATTTTAAATGGAAACAACCAGTGAGTGGTATTTTAACGAATTTTTAAAGAAGTTTTCAATTTTCAATATGTAATGTGAGTGTGTGTGAGCCCAGTATCTGCTAAAGGCAGCCCAGCTTGCATATAAGGGGAAACATATCGGTGGAGGATCTGGCATAGTCTAAGCCAGGGTGTTGGATTTTTTTTTGGGGTAGCATGTTAGAAGGTGAGGTGCGCCGTGGTGCGTGTCTGTTCGATTTTTCGGTGTTGGGATCTCTTATAGGGAAGTCCAGTGATCTCGTTCAGATGCGTCCATAGTCGCCGAGCCAGGGGGGTCGTGTACCCATGAAGAGTAAGAACAAAGGGGGGTCGTTGGCACCAGTTCCTCACCGGTACTTTTAGGGGTTTTATCAATGAGATTTCTTCTGTTTTGGACAGAAGAATTCTCATTGAGGTGGTATTGTAACGTGTCAAAAATGGGGTATTTTATTTTATTTCAGTTTTCGGGGTTTCATAAAAAATATTGTGCAAGTTTTAATTCCATTGTAACAGACCACGTGTATAAAACAGTGTTGAAACAAAGCAGCAACGTAATATTCTGTTGCGAAATCAGTTGAAGTATGTGGCCACCTCAAATTTCTCAGAACTTTGTTTGAATGTGACAGCGCCTGTACGCACGAGACAGGTAGACGCGCGGGCGGGGACGCGAAGCAGATCACCCAACGCTATCAAAAAATGGTGCAGAAACGAACATTTTGTGAGATCTACCATCCGACCTGAAGGATATGCAAGTTAAGGACCACCTCCTTAGTGACGTCAAACAGAAGTGCCTAAATATCGTCGGCACACACTACAGAAACAACCACTATGTAGCATGTGCCTAGCCAATAAACTACAACAAATCAGCTATGAACGTCGACGAGATCCGTTGGCAGTGAACCTCCATTTCCGCCCGCCCCAAGACAGATGCTGGGCAGTCTACTAGAATCTACTACAGCCATCAGACGTAGTTCGTGCAACTCGGGTCCGGTCGGGTAGAACTTTTTAAATATGGATAACGCGGGGTAGTAAAGACTTAATACCGACCGGGGCCTGAGGAATTGACGGTGTTATAACGGGTGCAGTGCAGTGACAATTTGAGAGCAGTTAATAACGGACAATGTAACCGGAACGAAAGCACGTGGTCGGTCGGCCTCGCGTACATCAAATTAACATAAAATGAAACCGGGATCCGTAAAGAATAACTATTTTGCTATTTTTATAAAATATTTTAAAGTGGTTTGTAAATGGTGTGATAGAGTGCGTGAGCAAAGCTGGGCTACCTTGTAAGTAAGAATTATATTGTTAATGTAAGAGTCATGTAACCAACTCAATTTATGTTTTGTTCCTTTGTGTTTTGGATTAAGGTTGTCCGTATTTAAGTAAGTAAAGTATTCATTTCTTAACAAAAATGTGTTAGACTAAGTCATTTCGTCATTACCACTTTCTCATTTCTGTGCTGCAAGATTCGTCTAAACGTTCCGGGATCTTCTGAATTATTAATTGGGGGTGGTCAGATTGCTAAATTATCCCTTTTTTATTAAGGTAAAGTGTGGAAGGTTTTGGTATTATAACCTATTAAAAATATCGTGGCGACCTTGGTCTTCTGAGAGAAATTTAATACGGTAAGTAGTTGTGAATGCGTACAGGTAAGTTCTGGCAGTGTATTTTATGTATTAATATATTTCGGCCTCTTTTGTATCATTACACAAGGAAGTAAAGCCAATTTTGCTTTTAATTAATTTGAACAAATTTTTAAATAATTTCAATATGGAAAAGGGAATATATTTTAATAAAAGTAAAATTGTTGAATTAAAAAATTTTTTTTTGAAAAAAAAAAGAAATTTTTCTTGATTTTGCGCCTGCCAGCTAATGGATATTTTAACTTTGATGATGTTATTGTTTGTGTATTATTAGAGTTTTATTTGCATTGTATTGTTAGGGCATATGTAGAATCACCTGTTAGGTTAAAGATGTTCCTATTTTAAGAAATGTTTCAATTTGTGTATTTTCTGATAACAAAAAACTAATGAAGAGAATTTTTTTTGGTAAAAGATTTTAGTTTGATTTTTGGATTTTTCACTTAAATGAAATAATATAGCAAAGAATATGTCAATGTTTACAGTATGTAATATAAGTGTGTGTGTGTGAGCCCAGTAACTGCTAAAGGCAGCCCAGTTTGCATATAAGGGGGAGCATATCGGTTGAGGATCTGGCATGATATAAGGCCAGGGATTTGGATTTTTTGGGGTAGCATGTTAGAAGGTGAGGTGCGCTGTGGAGCGTATCTGTTCGATTTTTCGGTGTTGGGATCTCAAACAGAGAAGTCCAGTGATCTCGTTCAGATGCGTCCATAGTCGCCGAGCCAGGGGGGTCGCTTACCCATGAAGTGTAAAAGCAAAAGGGGGTTGTTGGCACCAGTTCCTCACCGGTCCTCTTAGGGGTTTTAGCAATGAGATTTCTTCTGTTTTGGCAGAAGACCTCTCATTGGGGGGGTATTGAACAGGTCAAATTTGCGGGTTATTTTATTTTATTAAATTTGTGGTTTTATTAAAATATTTGTAAATTTATTTCCCATTGTGACAGACCACATGTTAAAAGAACAGTGTTGTAACAAAGCAGTAATACGTGTCCACCGTTGTGCAATCGGTAACCAGGAATTTGCCCAGCCTCCGTTTCCAAGAACTTTGTAAGTGTGTGACAGCGCGCCCATATGCATCACACAACCAGGCGCGCGGACCCACGCCGTAGGGAACCGCAAAGATGGCCAAGATGCTTAAATTCTGTTCACTTAGCTTGCCAAGGTGACGGATGTAAAACTTAAGTCACACCTATCTTGTGACGTCGAGCCATGAGCGTCTAAATATCATCGACGTACAACACGGAAAAAGCTGCCATGTGTCATGTACATAGCCACTAAACTGTGACAACTCAGGCTGTGAGCAACGACGAAATTCGTTCGCCAGCATGGCATTAATGTCCGGCCGCATGGAATAAAGTAAAGGAGTGACTGGACTGTTTTCGGACTGAATATGTGGACATGTAAGGAAGGACGCCGGTGGGGTAATGCGTAAAGACAAATTATTATTTTATTTTTATAAAAGGGGTTTTTAAATGGTATGGATGTGCGTGTGAGCAAAGCTGGGCTGTTTTCTATAGTGTAAGAAAGTGTATTTAAATGTAAGACTTATTTATCCGTTTCAGAATGTGTTTTGTTCTTTTGTGTTTTGTTTTAATGATTTCCGTCTGTCTGTAAGTAAAACTATTCATTTCATGAGATAAGATGTGTTAGTCTAAGTTATTTCGTCTTTACCACTTTCTCATTTCTGTGCTGCAAGATTCGTCTAAACGTTCCCGGATATCTTCTGAATTATTATTGGAGGGGTAGTCAGATTGCTAAATTGTCCCGTTTTATTAAGGTAAAGTGTGAAGGTTTTCGATATTTTAACCTATAAAAATATCGTGGCGACTCTGGGCTTCTGAGAAAATTTTATGCAGCAGGTAAGTGAAACGAGCGCAGGTAAGTCCTGGCAGTATATTTTATTTATCTATGTATTTCGATCTTTTTGTATCTTTACACAATAACAATAGCTGGGAAATACAACTAACTAAGATAGTAAGATCTTTTAAAGGTAATTCAATAATATGGGCAGAGGCACACAGATTAGAATGGGACTGCTATGAAACTTTTAAAAGGGCATTCAAAGATAAATATTGGCCGGAAGAAGAACAGGAAAGTTTAAGAAGCCGTATCATGGGAGCGGGTAATTTCATGGGACATAATAATATAACAATATATGTGACAAAACTGTACAACGAGGCTAAATACCTCCAGTCACCGATACCTTTTAAATCGTTCGTTAGATATGTAAGCAAGCACCTACCGAGAGAAGTACAAGTCACCTTGATGACAAAAGAGATAGAAAATCTGAACGAACTTGAGCGAATTTTGGATATATTACAGAGCATTAGGGATCGCGAAACAGGTAGGCGACTTATACACCATAATAACAGTAATAATAACAATACAGAGTTTAACCGACCCAGAAATAATTATCATGGAAATAATATACATAGGACTAGTTTCCAACAATCAGGTGAGTGGAGTTGTTCTAGGTGCAGGAGTGAGAACTACGCCTACAGACAGCAATGCTTCAAATGTAAATTACTGAAAGAAGATCAGAGGAGGCGAGAACACACGTAACAGTATGTACCAACAGACAGAGGACTACCGAGTACCAGCGGAATGCCAAATCACAAACAGGGACTGCCGAGTGGGGCACCAACGACCAAACATGAACAACAGCAGACCACAGCCGGAAAACTAAGACAAACAGTGGTAACCAGGACCCGACCACTGTTCAGAGAAGCGCATGAGGTCCAACCAGCAGAGGACGTCCAAAGCAACGTTATCAAAATGGACTTAGTAGTGGACTTATTGGAGGAAGAAAACAATACCACAACGGAGGTGAGAGCGGGACTGACGGAAATACAGGTAACAATAGAGAATAAACATTTTAGAACACTGGTAGACACAGGGAGCGAAATTTCAGTCATAGCAGAAACATTTTAAGCAAATTAAGAGAATTTAATAAGAATATTCCAGTTTTGCCTGTAGCAGGGGTTACAGTGATAGGAGTCACAGGAGTACGCAGCAAGCGTGTGACAAAACAGATACATTTGAGCTTTTTGATTGATGATGTAGATTTTGATAATACATTTTTGGTAGTTAAGGGATTGAGTTTAGACATTATTTTAGGTAACGATTTTTTACAAAGAAATAGAACGGTGATAAATTTTAAAGAGAAAGTGATAGAATTAGATGGGGGTGATCGGTCTGTGAGAGTTAATTTTGAAAGGGTGATAGATAAAGTTAAAATAACTGGTGTAAAGTTACTACGAAAGCGAGTAGATGAGAATAATGTAGATACTAGAATAAATTTATGTAGAGAAGGTGAGTACATTGAGAATTTTGATAGTGAAATGAGCAATATTAATGATGCAGTGTGGGAGATAAGGGCGGATGAATTTTGTAATGGAGGTGAGGTGGTAAGGAGTGGCCAGCGCGTGGCGTTGTGGCAGGTAATAGAGCAGTTTAAGGGAGTGTTTGCCGATGTACAAGGCAGGGCAAGAGATTATGAATGTATGTTACAGATAAGGGAACACACACCGTTCATGCAACGAAGTTATCCTGTGCCTTACTCCAAAAGACGAGCGGTGCAAGAGGAATTGGATAAAATGTTGGAAGGAGGAATTATAGAGAGGTCAGTATCGCACTACTCGAATCCGTTAGTTGTAGTAATCAAGAAAGATGGCAGAGTTAGGTTGTGTTTAGATGCGAGACGAATAAACCAGATCATCATACCAGACCGGGAGTCACCAGAATCGATTAACGAAATATTCCAAAAATTTAGCGGGGTGAAATACATGACATCACTCGACCTTACCGCAGGATATTGGCAGGTACCATTGGCAGAGGTGAGTAGGAAGTACACCGCATTTCTGTTCAATGGGAAAAATTATCAGTTCCGACGATTACCATTCGGATTAAATACCAGTGTAGCTAGCTTCATCAAATGTCTAGACAAAATTTTAAGACCAAAAGACTTAAGATTTCCTGACAGTTTACGTAGACGATATTTTGATTGCATCCCGAACTTTCGAGGATCATTTAGATCATTTAAGGTATGTATTAACAAAGTAAGAGGCAGGAGGACTTACTGTGAACTGGGACAAGTCTAAATTTTTGCAAACGGAAATTAACTTTTTAGGTTTTATCATCACGTCCGAAGGAATCCCAGCAAACCCGGACAAGGTCGAATCTATCATGCGCTTCCCTGAACCAAGGAACATAAAGCAACTTCAAAGTTTTCTAGGGCTGTGCAACTTTTACCGAAAATTTCAAAAGAACTACGCACACGTAACAGCAAGGTTAAGTGCTGTACTTCAAAAGAACAGACAATGGAAATGGGGAGACGTGGAGCGCGAAGCTTTCGAGGAAATTAAAACTAAATTTAGTAATATGATAATGATGAACCATCCGGATTTTAAAAAAGAGTTTTCCTTACAGACAGACACCAGTAATGTAGCAGTAGGTGCAGAGCTTTACCAAGAGGATAACGAGAAGGAGCACCTCACTATCGCCTTCGCGAGTAGATCTTTGCTGCCCGCGGAAAAGAACTACACAACAACCGAAAAAGAACTACTCAGCATCGTATTCGCCGTCGGCAAATTCAGGACTTACATCCTAGGAAACAAGACAATAATCCGAACTGATCACAAGGCGTTATCCTTCCTGAACACTTGCAAGCTCGCTCACAGCCGTTTAACCAGGTGGGTGCTTATTTTACAAGAGTACAATTTCGACTGGGAATACATCAAAGGGAAGTGGTACCTGACACTCTTTCCAGAGTAGATTTTTTGGACAACAAAACAGGTAGGGACTTAAAGGAAATCAAAATTTTTCAGATTAGTAGGGAGGATAGGATCTTTGGAGAAGAGTTGAAGGATATCAAAACCATGCAGAGAGCAGATGGTAAGTCAGGTAAAATAATATACAGCTTAGAGACTGAATTAGATGAATCGGAATATAACCAAATTTTTCCAGTTTACAAAGAGTTGTTGTTTAAGAAAGTAATAGGGGGTGAGCGTGACTGGAGGTTAGTTATACCAGCGGGGTTGGAAGAGAAAATTATTTGGGATTGTCATGTAAGATATGGTCATTTTGGGGCAAAAAAGTGTGTCAATGTGTTGAAAGAATCATGTATTTTCAGGAATATGGAGAGACGAGTGCGAAAGCTGCTGAGAAGTTGTGATTTATGTCAAAAGTCGAAGGTAGTAAATTACAGGGTTGCAGGTGAGTTGAATTTTATAAGGGTAGAAAGACCATTCGACTTAGTTGCTGTAGATTTGTTTGGACCGTTGCCGAAGCGAAGAGGCGGAGTTGTGTATATTTTTGTAATGCTTGACACTTTTTCGAAGTATGTTAAATTGTATAGCGTAAAGAGAGCTACCAGCCAGGTATTGAGTGAAAGGGTGACGAAAGACTACATGATTCACATGGGTAAGCCAAAGGTGATTTTGTCAGACCATGGGCCACAGTTCATCAGTGGAAGATGGCGCCAGACCCTAGGATGGGAAGGAATCCTCACGAAGCATACGGCTGTGTACCATCCCCAGTCCAACCAGGCTGAGCGTGTAATGAGAGAGATAGGCAGGATCTTCAGAGCATATTGTCACGCTAAACACAGCGAGTGGCCGTTGTATGTCCGAAAGGTAGAGACTTGGCTGAACAGTACCACCGAGTCCACCGGCTATACACCTCATGAATTGGTAAAGGGAACACGCCCCCCAAGGATTTTGGAACAGCTGTTTGACTACCCACCTGAGAGCGATACAACGGATGTGACCATTAAAATCCGGTTGGCCAATGAGAACTTATTAAGCAAGGGTGAGCAAAGAAAACGTAGACACGACGCAAGAGGTAAGTGGGTAAAATACGAAATAGGGCAGTTGGTATTGGTAAGAAGGCACGACTTATCTAGCGCTCAAGACAAAGAGATTAAGAAGTTCTTCCTGCTTTACGAAGGACCATATGAGGTAGTAGAAATCAAGATGAAAAATTCGTATGTGTTGCAGAACAGGGAGACTAGGGAGATAGTAGGAACACACAATGCTACAAATCTAAAATTGTACTGGTCATCTTAGGAATTTAAAATGGGTTTGTATATTAGAGAATGTATGAGTTTTAATTTGATGTTTATTTTTACTGAAGGGACTCTCCCCAATTTTCGGGCGATCACAGACTCACCACCTCTGATCGTGGATTTTGGCATTTTGGAGGCGGACCATGGTTGGCGGTAGCCTCAGCAACGGGGTGAAAGTAACGATGGTCTTACTCCACAAATTGGTGCAAGTAGAAATTTAATTTTGTTGTTGAACGAAGAGGGGACCCCTAGTTTCGCGGGAAAA
Organism: Magicicada septendecula; assembly: GCA_034769895.1. Lineage (NCBI taxonomy): Eukaryota > Metazoa > Arthropoda > Insecta > Hemiptera > Cicadidae > Magicicada > Magicicada septendecula. The sequence continues at coordinate 275,376,547 of CM068373.1, forward strand.
AAAAAAGTTTCCCACGGACAGTAGTTTTATTCTAGGAATTATGGAATAAAACACCCAAAATTCTTGTAACATAAATCATTAACTCATTAAGGAGTTATTTTTCTTTATAACATAGAAATATAATTAATGTAATTTAGAAATTTAAGATGATCCATTGTTGTACTTGTTATCTTGTAGTGAGAAGGTATTGTTTAAAAGTGAAAGTTGAAACTTGCAAAGTGTCTATATTCAAATTTTATTATGTAAAATAAATAAAAATCAACCGTTTTTTGGAGAAAATGAAAGACAAAATTTTAAAATTCTGAAAATTATATATATATTATTAAAGTGACAACCTTCAGTGGTTGTAGATGGAAGAAGAACATAGTGATACTATGGTGATGCCTTAAGACTGCTTTATGAACAGTGATAATGTGATTATTAATGTTTGTAATGTATATTAGTTTTTATAATGAGGATTTTATATGTATTAGTAAATATGTATAAATCGATGATTTTGGGGGTAGTTACAAATGTAACTAAATATGACACTAGGTGTCAAACCATTGCGATTCCCTACATTTCGGGCGATCTCGGCCTTACCAACCCAGATCGTGGTTTTGAACGACAACCAGCTGTGGGCAGAAATTGTAAAATCTGACCATAGTTGGTTGCCTTTGAAATTGGTTTAACGTAAAAATTTAATGGGGTTTTAAAAAAGGGAAGCTAAGATTATTTTTGAACATTGGCTATTTTCACCTCAGTAGGGGTGGTAGACCTTAGGGGCATATATTAAGATAATAAGTAGGAGTACTTACCTTGAAGTAAGTGCATCGGACTGTGCCATGACTGTCGGTGTTTAATTATGTGTGGTGTTTTTGTGTTTGTATATTTTAAATAGTTGGCGACCCCTTTTGGGTGAATTTGATGTTTTTATAGTATTTTTAAACCTGATGATGAGAATTTATTCTCGAAACGCGTTGTTTTAAGAAAAAACTAAATAAGTCACAAGACGGAAGTTAATACAGGTAATTGCCTAATATTAATTCTAAATATTCAGTAACGTGACTTGGAGACAATTAAAACAAAATGAAAACAAAATGAATTACCTTGAAGTTTTTGTAACGCTGAAGCAAGGATGGGAGAGAGAGAAAAGAAAAAAGTGCTCACTCCTTCTGCCTCAGTCCTTGTGGAGGCAACTGAATGCAACAGTTCAGGGGGGAAAATAGTGTGTGTGGAGGAGTAAAGGCGATAAGTATTATTAACAGCGCCGGATCACTTACTGTTAATAATAATAATAATAGTAATTTTTTGTTATAAAAGAGAAAATGTTTCAGAAAGAAACATAGAGATATAGATAATTTTATTTGAGTAAATTTTGATTATGTGCTTAAATACTTTGAAAGTATTATTGCATTAGTATAAAGATTTTGTGTTTCTTCTTGTTAATGGGAAAGGCTTAATTATTATCGACTGGAATCGAAAAATTTTATAAATGTAAATGGTAGTGAACTAAGAGAATGGAACATCTATATGATAATTCTTGTACTAGCTGTAATAATCGTACGTGTTATAAGTTACAGAAAACCCAGTGCTTCTTAACACAAACGAGCACAAAGCTAAGGGGAAACAGATCAGTTAGTGGTATGGTATTATACCGGGCCACTATTTTAATATTTTTGATTTGTTGTTTCAGTGTCTGGTGATGTTGTGACGGCGGTCCTGAGCTGGCCAGCGCGTCAGAGCAGGAGCGTTACGCGCCTGATTGGCCTTATGGTGTTGGGATCTCTCTGGAGAAGTCCAGTAAGGTCATGCAGGTACTGTCACCATCATTGGACCACGGGTGAATTGTTGTATTCTTTTATATAAATAGTAAGGGGATTGTGGCAACATATCCTAGCTGATCCCTTTAGTAAGTATGAGTGTGTCAATGAGAGTTTTTATGCTTCGTCATAAAACCTCTCATTGAGGGGGTTTTGTAACAGTACAATTCTGGCCCTATTTTATTTTGGGGAATAATCAATATAAATGGTATTTTTATTTCAAAGTCACATATGCGAAACTGGTAAAGTTTTATAAAGGTTTGCAACTGCGCAATATCGAGTGTACAGGATTGGCGTCAAGGTCGAGCGTCTACGTCCACAACAACAACAACATTTTGTTAGCCGAATGTGTCAACAGGCTGCACCCATGTATACGTCATACAAAGGTATGCAACTACGCAATGTATGCTTTTGTAAGCAACCAAGGCGTGGATTTCTACACACAAAGAAACGGGTCACGCAGTTCCTCCCCACCTCAGTATTGCAGCATTGTAAATCGGCCTCAGTCAAATTATATCAGCATCGCCGGCCGGCTGTGTATAAAAATTTTCTAAAACTAAGTTTCGTACGTCCGTCAATACAATGTAAAACAGTGAAGTATTTATATAAAATAAATAACAGTGAAAAGTAAAACGTAAACATAAAGTTTCGTAAAAGTTTTAACACCTAGAGTGCGAGTTTAGCTACGGGACGTCCGGAGGACTAAATTACAGCTAAGTGACAAAATGTGGTCGATACAAAACTTTTAATATTTTGATATTTCAATATTTCATTCACTAATAAAAAATGAGCTCAATTTGGGGAAAATATTAAAAGAAAATTGTACTGAGAATGCGAGCGTGAGTGAATGAGAGAATGTCTTGTAACGTGTCAAAATTTGGGTAAATTTATTTCTTACAGTAGGGGGCATTTGTATTTGTATTTATTTCATTTTTGGGTGGGAGTTTTTAATTTATTGTGAAAGTTTTAGTCCCCTGCGAACGTTATTTTCATTATAACAGAACACGTGTTGAGAAACAGTGGTGTAACCAAGCAGAGACGCAGTTTGCTGTTGAGTAATGCGGCCGGGAATCGCGCCCCCTCCGAATTTCTTAGAAATCTGTACATGTGTGTCGATGCACGAGCGCAACTACTCAAGCAGGCGCTCGGGGGACGCGACCAGTCTGAAAACCAAGATGGCCAGAGAACAAAATTATTCATCGTTCCCGCAGCAACCCTCAGGAAATGCTGCTAAGGACTGCCCACTTTAATGACGTCAGCCAGTGCCTAGCTGAGATCATATGCTATATTAACTCCAAAAAACTACATGCATAGCATGGGACGAAGCTTCGGCGACGAAGATCAAGGCAATGCTTTCCGTAGAAAGTATGAGATCACCTCAGCCATACCTGCGACGCTTTCGTCCGCAGTCTACTAACTGAACTCCCCGGTGCCGGGACGGCCAAAGTTGGCTCGTCATAAAAATTTTTAATTTAACAGTAAAAAAGGTGTAACTACAGCAACTTTTCATGTGACCACGGTCAATACATCGAGTGGACCTTAATCAAGAGTTTTTTTTTTTCTTTCGGACAATAAAAGAAGTATTACTCAACAATGAGTGCGCACGAAGACCGCGTGACCAGCGTGGGGGGAAATTTATCAGTATTATAAAAATGTTAAGGGATAAATAAATTTTCTGTGTGGATGAGGGAGTGAGCAATGCTGGGCTGTTGGTGTGTATAATTGTGTTTGTGTCTCTATAAATTATAAGGTAAGCCATAGTCAGTAAGTTCAGTTACAAGCAAGGTGCAAGAGTTGCACAACATGTAAAACAAAGATCTATAAATCCAATATTTCTGATCAATAAAAGAAAAATAATTTCTCTTCCATAAAATTGAGAGTTAAAATTCTTTCAAGGCCTTATTTCGTTTTATGTACTGTCAGAGTTCGTCGAACGAAATGGGTTCGTCCCCGCTACACGATCCGGCCAGATCAAAGTTGAAAGGTAAGTGGAAGTTTTAATTTGAATAAATATAAAATTACCAAAAAAGAATAAAAGTTACAATTGGTGCCGTGATTTCCAGGATGTAATACAACAGAAAAGGGTTGTATTACGCCGGCTTACATCTGACGGTACATAGCGAAATACGGTTGCGAAAGCAAAATTGATTTTGTATATGTTAAAACATCAGTTTTGAAATAAGACCAATAATTGGCAGTTGTTACATAAGAAAAAATAGACCAAATAAAAATGTCTGAGAACACAGAGAATAGTAGTATAATAAATTCAGTTATGAGTGAAAGTGACCTTGAGTCGCAATCGCTGAATGAAAGTGGTATGCGTGATGCGCTTGGCTGGGGGAGCCGAGCGCTGTTACAGAAACAGCTGTCGGCGGTAATATAATCGTTCATTCAACCCCGATTGTGGCTCAAGCACAACTAAGCGAAACAGATGTTGACTCTGGGATCCAGTTGACCCCAGTGTCAACCAATAAAAATAAACAATCAGAGGAACTAGATATAATGAGTTTTTTACGAAAAATGGACAACAAATTTGACATGCAGAATAACCAATTTAATGAATTAAATAAGCGTCTCGATAGAATTGACAAAAAATTTGAGTCGTTTTAATACTAATGACGAGAAATTTGAAATTTTAAGTAACGAATTCAAAGAACAGAAAATAAAATGCGAACAGCAGAATATTAAAAATGATATTATTTGTAATGAAATTAAAGAACAGAATATTCAGTTTCAGCAGAATATAAATGTAAAATTTGATGAGTTGATAAATAATATACAAGACAAGAATAAATGTCTTGAAAATGCCAATGAAATGATAAGAAATAATTTGAATAAAGTAGAACCGAGTACGAGTAATACAAATGAAAGTTGTAATGGCAATGTTGTATTAGATAAAGAATTAATAAATAGTAATGATGTTGTTGAAAATAATGAGAATAATAATGTCATTGAAAATGTAATATCTGAGAGTACTGATGAGTTTGTGGAATGTGATGATGAGATGTTAAAATGTGTTAGTGAGTTAGAGAGAGAGTGGAAAGAGAGTTATATTATAGGTATGAAATAGAGGGTAAATTGTTTATGAGGTAGAATGGGGGGTGAAGGAAGACCTTCACGTATATATTGTGTAGACAAGTGTGCTACAAATAATTGTTTTTTGAAGTTTTTTGTTTTTCCTGGAGAAGTCAGGAAAGGTTTAATTGAATCTGTACCCTCTGTCTGTAATAATGATGTTGAAAGTATGATTTGGTATTGTGATGAGAGAGATATAAGTGGAGAATGGTATGTTAATAAAGTAACAGAATTATATAACTTAAATAGAAAGTATGGTGAATGGAAGGCAAGTTTAAAAGTATATTCGAGTAACAATGGTTATAATGATTTGGTAAAAATAATTAACCCGATAGTGAATGAATTTAATGACGGAAACTTAACAAAAATACCTAATGTAGACCGGCTTAATGAGTATTTGAATAAGCTGAATGAGTTTAGTTTGTATGGTTACAACACACAAAACAGTCATTTGTGTGGTGATAAAATAGAAAGGTGTTACACAAAACCAAGACTTATCTGGGACGATGGAGGTTAAACTATTAAAACAATAAAAGACAGTTTGTAAACATTATGTTTTATGGTTTTTGACATGGCAGATGTGGATAATGAAGTGTGGAAAACTGAACAGTTAATAACAAAAAACTTGTAAATAAAATGTAGTAAATTTATTTGAGTGCATTGTAGGATGTTAAGGAAACAAGTGTGTAAATGTTGCAAGAATAATAATAATATTTTGCAATTTAAATAAATAAATACTAGAATTAATTTTGAAAACAGTAATTGATTAATTGGAATTGTTTCGATAACTATATAATTTATATTTTCAGTAGTTAATTAAATTAAACCAATTTGATAGGCTTAACCATTTTGATTGCTTATTTAAATGTTAATTAATTAAATTTTTTATGAATTTAATTTATTTTACGAGATGGAAATGTGGTGATTAAAGGATAAATTGTTTGATTTAACTAATATGTTGTGTTAAATGTTTCAGAGGTGAGGTGAAAGTATTGTGGTATGAGGATTATGTTTTGTATATATCATGTTAACTGAACTGTAAGTATAAAAATTTTATATCATGTATAATAAAAATGTTTACAGGTGTAACTAAGATTTTCAGTCAATAGTGAGATTATCTGAAATAATTGTGTTCAATAAAAATGATAATTAAACATTTTAATAATAACTGAAAAATGATATACTAATTATTAGTAATAAATTTTGAAAATTTTAAGAAAGTCAAATGGTAGAAAGTTATGAATGAGTTAAATGATTATTGCTGAAAATATTGTAATGTATATAAAATTGTTTAATTAGTTAGTTAATAAGTTGCTATTGCGGGGGTGGCCTGTGCCCTCGTAGATAGCGAAATGGGTTGGGGGTAACAGAGAGTGTTACCTCCATCGGATGCCAAAATGGCGAAAATGTGCGACACACCTTTTAAAATTTACACACTGATAGACGACCGTGTCGCACATAGTAATAATAAATGTAACAGGCAGTGAAATTGAAGTTAGATTTCCCCGACTTTTCGGGCGATTACTGCCTTACCAGCACTAATCGTGGATTTGGCTAGCGGCCAGCTATGGTCATATCAAGTCCCTTGACCATAGCTGACTTGAAATTGGTATATATTAGAAATTCAATGGGGGGAGACAATTACGGGAAATCTCCCGGAACTATGGAACAGCGGCTACCACTCTGCCCGCTTGGGGGTAGCATAGCCAGGTGGTAGACCCGTTTAAGGGCACGTAATTATAGACCAGAACATGTTGATGTTCATAACCTTTAAAATGTCATAGCGGAAGCAAAGACACGGAGAGGTAAACCTACTCCAAAATATGCCGTCTTTGCCGAAGCGAAAAGGGCGATACAGTCCTCCATAATTTGAAATAGTGTGTGTGGATTGGAGGTGACTCAAATGAGTCACGAATTTAAATTTTACAACATAAAAATTTTTTTTTGCTAATTCAAATTTGGTCAAATAAAACTGCTTGCGCTCTGTTCAAATAACTATATGCTCATACTTTCAATACAAGGTGTTCATGCTATAATTTTAAGTGTATTATTTTTTTGTTGTAAGTTAGATATAAGCATTGATAACAAAATGTGTTTTCATCATGTGTATATATTTTTCAACTAAGCAGATAATTGAACTGTCTGGCAGGCGGTTAATATGAATTATCAGAATCTGAGAGAGGGGAAACAATGAGGTGAGAAGTAGTGATCAATAAATATATATATATATATATATATATATATATATATATATATTTCATATAACTTGTTCAATTTTGAGATGTATTTTCATTGTGTTAGGAAATCAGCTGATCAGCAATAACAGGTCACTGGTAAAATGTTTATAAATATTCCAAGTAATTAACGTTTGAAGTAATGTTTTAATGTATTACAGATGTTTTCAAGTAATGATGAAAATAACTTGATAAAATGAGAAATAAAGTAATAATTTGTGAAAGCTAATAAAAGTAGTTTGGGTGAGAAATATTTGGTGGGACATATAGATCTGTCCAAGTCAAAGTTATATTGTGCACGATAGACGGATCCTAGCAGTGCGGTGAGACCTGTCCGATCTTTTGGTGAGACCATTCCTATATTTTATCATTCAAGTACATCAACATCATTATAATGACCATTTCAAAATTCATTCAGATGAGCTCATAAAATAAAATATTGTACCAGAGAATGAGAGGGAGAGAGAGAGAGAGAGAGAGAGAGAGAGAGAGAGAGAGAGAGAGAGAGAGAGAGAGAGAGAGAGAGAGAGAGAGAGAGAGAGAGTGTGTGAACTAAATAATATAAGTGCTGGGTTGTGCAATATTAATTGTTTATCATGGTTAGTATATCCTAGTATACCAGATTTTATTATTTTGTTACAAATGTTTCTTTTGGAGGGTAAAAAACCTGTAATTCTTATCAATGTTTAGGCTCAGATAAATGGGAACACGCACCGAGGCGTAAAACGTGCATGTTTGGCACACATTTTTAAATATGTCTTTTAAATATGTTTATATGAATAAAGGATAATGTCACTGGTAAAAGTTACAAGTACGAGTGAGTTATTTCAGGTAACATATTTCGCCATTATTGGTTCGTTAACCCGAATCTTGGACCAAGGTAAGCCTAATATCATATGTTGTTACACAGACTTCCATCATGGCGCCCGGAATTATTCAATGTTGTATTTGCTAGGTAAAATTTTATGTGACATTAATTTGTATAATCACATTTGGGCGCTTTCCGAAAAGGGACTTATAATCACATTTGGCTCCCGTAATAACAGGGACTCGACATAAAACTTAATTTTATGTGGAGTAACACCTACCAGGAAGGCGAAATAATTACCTGAAGTAATTGCGAAAGTACGCAAACACGTGAGTAAGATAGGGTTAAATTATTAGGTTATAAACCTATATGTATAATAACAAAAATGAGTATTAATGACAATATAACATTAGAAAGCAGTACAACTGATGAAAATTTGACTAGTGAGATGGATGTTCCATTAACACAAACTAGTCAGATTGACGAGGCGAATACGCTTGCATCTGTAGAGACAGTAACATTAACCTCCATCTCAACTAGGTCAGAAAATAAACCAGATGATACAGCTGCTTTGATGCAGTTACTATTACATAAATTTGATGAACAGAGTAGGAAGTTTGATAAATTAGACAAAAAGTTAGATGAGCAAAAAAGCGATTCTAATATTAAATATACTGATTTAAATGACAAATTTGAGGAACAGAGTGTAAAGTTCGATGAAATAAAAGACGAAATTAAAAGCCGAAATTCTCACTTTGATAAAAGAATAGACGAAATGCATGCTCATTTCGATATACAGAAACAAACAGTAACGTTAGTACACGAGATATTTGATATACCGAATAGTAAAGTAGACAAGAATTACAAGAATAATAGTGGGGGTAGTAATGATGATACATTCACAGAAAATAATGTTAGTCTAAGTGCTAACAAGGTGAGTAACAGTGATAATTTGAATAATGAGTTTATAGGTAGTAAGAATGATATGATATTAGAAAATGATAATGAAAATATTATGAGTGATAATGAGGTGTTTGAGTGTGTTGAGACAGAAAGAGAGCTGAGAGAAAGTATTTTTGTTAAAGGGGTGCAGGGGTTAGAATTTTCCTTTGATGTTGTGTTAGGGGGTGAAGTCAAGTCTTCACGTATTTTTAATAAGGACGAGAGTTCCTTAAATTTATATTTGGGAGACGAAAGGTCTACAAATAGAGTTCCTTGGTGTTTTTGTGTACCTCATAGGTGGTGCAGTAATTTTGAGTTAGTGACCCCTGCATATTTGGAGAGAGAGAGAGAGAGAGTGTAACTTGGTGTTATGGTGAGAGATATGGTGAGAATAAGAGAGTAATAGAAATTTTTAAAGTAAATAGAAGGTATAAAGAACTTGTAGAAAGGTTAGGAGTAGAGATGGTGGATGAAAATAATAAATACTTACCTTGTAGTCAAAGTGAAATTAAAATAACAATAGATAATGAGAATAATGATAACAAGCACTTACCTTGGGAAGTAACAGGTGTAGTGGTAGAAAATTATGATAATTACTATATGACCAACAAGATTATAACATATAATAATACTGAGGGAGACAGAAATATACCCGATCTTGACTTGGTATATAATAAACCGATTGAGATTGTAAACGGAATATATAAAATGTTTGATAATTATTATAATGATTATAATAATAAAAGTTACTTAATAGACAATAAGATAAATAGACCTAAGATTAGAATGTTATTCAACGATGGAGGATAGATTGTTTTATCGTGTAATGAACATTTAATATATGTGAAAAGTGGTTTTGAATTGGACTGCTATGGACTGATTTTGATTAATGACAAAATAATGAGTTTGGATTGTATATTTTTCATTGTGTTTATGTGTTAATATCAATGTATTTATGTATTTTGATGTTATGTATCACAGGTAAATTTTATGTACACCATGTATGTTTTAGTAATTGTTTTAATAAGTAACAATTAACATGTTTTGTTTAACTAAACAAGTTTAAATAATTGAATAATAATTAAAGATTATTACTCTTAATTACTGAATTAATATGGTACAAAAGAAAGTTGTACTAACTTTGTAACTGAAGTTGTAAATTATTAATTGTAATAGAAAGTTTCTAATGAAGTTAAATTATTATTTAATTTGTAATGAAGGTAATTCCTAATGAATAATAATAAATGATTAAGTAAGAATATATATTTGAAAAGTGAGATGTACTGTTATGAGTAGGTGAGAGATGAATTTTATAAGACAATTGTCAATGATTACAGTAAGGTAGAATGTTTAAACAGGGATAGTGCCTGGGTGTATTAAAATAAAGGCATATGAGTTATTCAAATAAAGTAAATAGAGTTAGATAGTTAAGAATTTTAAAGAGAATAATACAAAGAGAGTATTAGATATTTAGGGACACAGTAGTTAGTTATTATATGTAGATGTGAGTAAAGAAATTGGTGTAAACATTATATTGTTGTTGATGATATTTTGTAGTGGGGGTGAAGTGATAAGGAGTAGCCAACGTATAGCGTTGTGGCAGGTAATAGCGTAGTTTAAGGGAGTGTTTGCCGAATTTTTTGGAGGGGAAAAATATTATGAATGTATATAGCCAGGTAGGGAACACCCATCTCTGTACAAAGACGCGCGGTGCTATAGGATTTATCGTCGGAATGAAATTAGTAAAGGTGTTTATAATTGAAATTAGTGTCATGATAGGTAAATTTGGTTGTTAGTTAGAAGAAACGTGAGTAAGATTAATAAGTAAAAGCATAGAGAATACAGGAGTCACCCAGACTAAGGATTAGAAGGTGAAAGGTTAGCTAGTTAAATACGTAGAAAGTTTAGAGTAGAAAGGAAATAAGAAATGAATAATGAAATAATAATAATATAATCTGAATATTAATAATAAATTTGAAATAAATTAATAATAAATAATTGATGGCTAATTAATGAAAGATTAGAATTAATTAATTAATTGAAATTGTAACTTTTACAATATTTAAATGCAAACTTAAATAGATAGAATGTGCAAATCTTAATCAGATTAAATATGAATTGACTATTTCAATGTATTAAATGTATTAATTATCAATGTGGATTATGATGTGTCATGTATTATGTATTATGTATTAACATAGAAATTTTAACATGATGTATAGAAATAGTGTGGGTGTGGAGGAGAAAGAGGGGTAATTACTATTAACAGCGCCAGTTAATAACTGTTAATAATAATAATATTAATTTCAATAAGATTTTATTAATTATTTTTTATAATAAAATGTTTTTCTCCATGTTTGAGTAATATTGGGAGATTTAGGTAATATTGGGAGATTTAGGTAATATTGGGGATTTATATGGGGATTTCCATATGTTTTATTTAAATATTTGTTTCTTTTATAATTACATTAATTATGAAACAGAAAGAGTTAATTATTATCGATGGGAATCGAAACAATTTTTACAATTAAAGGGTAGTCCATGAAGAGAATGGCAATTCTATATAATTCTTGTATTTTACATTTTTTGTATTTATATTTCTAGTATTTCAAGCAAACCCAGTGCTTATTAACGTAAACCAGCACATAGCTAAGGGGAAACAGATCAGTTAAGGATAGAGTAATATACCAAGCCACTATTTTGATATTTTTAATTTATTGTTTCAGTGTTTGGTGATGTTATGATGGCGGTCCTGAGCTGGCCAGCGCGTCAGAACAGGAACGTTACGCGCCTGATTGGCCTTATGGTGTTGGGATCTCGAAGGAGAAGTCCAGTAAGGTCATGCAGGTTCTGTCATCGTCATCAGACCACGGGTGAGTTATTGATTTTCTTTTTATATAAATTGTAAGGGGGTTGTGGCGACATGTCCTGGCTGATCCCTTTAGGAAGTACGAATGTGTCAATGAAAGTTTTTATGCTTTGGCACAAAATCTTTCATTGAGGGGGTTTTGTGATGGTACAATTCTGGTACAATCCTAAATTTATAAAAATATGTTCCTAAAGACCATAATAATTGTATTTATTTTTTAACAATTATTGGTAATAAATTTTGTAATATTTCATAATCCCTATAAAGTTTTGGTGAGTGGACTATATAATTATTTTATACAACGCAGATTGGAATTGACAGGATTCCGACCGCTTTCATTGTAAAACGGCAAACACAGCAAAAAATCGTGTGTCACAGATAGAGATTACGAGACTAGCCCTGATGACGTCAGCGGAAGGAATGCATATTTCTGTAAACAACTCGAGGCTGTAAACAACGAACAGAAGCCTGGTGACGTAGTTTTTGCCCCACCTACGCAACGTTTAACAAAGACTCTGGGTCATTTTCGCCTGGACCGTGAGCCGGTCGGCACATCACGCGGCCGGCAGGGATTCACTAAGAGTGAATTTTTAACTTTTACACCACCAAAAGTGGTTAAATAATTATTTTCAAAATACCAGAAATGTTGGGGCGGTAAACATTTGAACAGGTGTCATCATCCAGTGGATCGTCGAATTGCGTGCGGCTAAAATCTGCCCTAAGTGTTTTCGAGGGTGGACACGACGGTGTGGGCCCGAAGACGAAGTAAAAGAGAACAGATTGTGCATGATAGACGGATCCTAGCAGTGCGGTGAGACCTGTCCGATCTTTTGGTGAGACCGTTCCTATATTTTATCATTCAAGTAAATCAACATCATTATAATGACCAAGTCAAAATTCATTCAAATGATCTCATAAAATAAAATATTGTACCAGAGAATGAGAGGGAGGGAGAGAGAGAGAGAGAGAGAGAGAGAGAGAGAGAGAGAGAGAGAGAGAGAGAGAGAGAGAGAGAGAGAGAGAGAGAGAGAGAGAGAGAGAGAGAGAGAGTGTGAACTAAATAATTTAAGTGCTGGGTTGTGCAATATTAATTGTTTATCATGGTTAGTATATCCTAGTATACCAGATTTTATTATTTTGTTAAAATGTTTCTTCTGGAGGGTAAAAAACCTGTAATTCTTATCAATGTTTAGGCTCAGATAAATGGGAACACGCCCCGAGGCGTAAAACGTGCATGTTTGGCACACATTAAATATGTCTTTTAAATATGTTTATATGAATAAAGGGTAATGTCATTGGTAAAAGTTACAAGTATGAGTGAGTTATTTCAGGTAACATATTTCGCCATTATTGGTTCGTTAACCCGAATCTTGGACCAAGGTAAGCCTAATATCATATGTTGTTACACAGACTTCCATCATGGCGCCCGGAATGATGCAATGTTGTATTTGCTAGGTAAAATTTTATGTGACATTAATCTGTATAATCACAAGACAACCACAATGTCATGCATGACTCACCTTTATCCTATCGATTACTTCCTTAGGAAGAGAATCACGGATTATCTGATTTGTAGGAACAGAATTAGCAGGTGGTGGTGACAATGGCGTTGACGTCGGTGGCTGATTTACCATGTTGTACAGATGCGCGTCCAAAATGCTTTTCTTCTTGTTTTCATCTGACCCGTTGACTGCTTCTGACGCTTCAAACTGTTCCAATAAACTCTTCAGATCACCAGCTTCAAGAACTGTCAGTGAAACATAATATTATAATCATTTCCTACACAGGGATACTTATTTTGTTTCATTTAATAACTTTTTTTTACAGGTTTTGTAATTCCGTACAAAGATGTAAATATACAGGCAATGGACATGAAATATCTTTGAAGCGAGACGGAAGTGATGGTAAATATGAGAGTTTCACTTCACACTAAATCAGTACCAAATGTACAGGAAAAACAACTAAGTTGGCGGTGGGGCACAAAATGCCCCAGAGATGATTGGGATACTATAAGAATTAAAATACTGACACAAGTGACTTTACAAAGGGCAAAAAACAATGGTCAAAATTTGTGAACAAGATATGGAAAAGATTTATTTACGAGAATAAAAGCAAACATTTACAAAAAGAAACAGAATTATGAGCAGCTTGCACTATAAAATTGATGCCGCAAAGTTGAAAGCTTTCATGGCATTAATATAAGTTTCTGGCTGTTAGACCGTGTTCAGAAGTTAACAATAACAATGTTCACAACTGATCACAACCTAACTGCCCATCAAGGCAGGTTTGTTTATTATAGTTTTTCACTTTGGTACATTTACATTGTTACGAATTAGATAAAGTAATGAATTTTTAACTTCTACATGAGTTTTACACCGAGTAGTCCAAAATTTCAACAAATGCTACAAGCTGGAGGTTTTTTGTTAGGTGAAGGCTGAAATTTGAGATTTGTAAGTGGACGGTATAAACAGAGAAAGCCCAGTATTGATTTATTTATTATCATTAAATATTTCGTTGTTTTTTATTTTTGTATTTTTCATTAAAAAAAGAATATGTCTAGAATGTAACATTCAGTATGTTATTATGGAAAGTATACAAGTTTGGTTTTTGTTATACATGGACAATACTTATTTAAATAAAATCGTTGTGTCAGAATAAATAAATACTGTTGTAGATTAATAATCTCACGCCAAAAGGTAGGATTCTCAAAATATAATAACCATAATATGATAATATTTATATTATACTAGGTATAAACATATACATATATTTAATTTATTAAGCTACTCTGGTGTTTTATTCTGTTAGTGGTGATGAAACGGCAAAAGGAACAGTGCTGGATTCAGTAAAACCACATACTAGTCCAGGAAACTGAATGCCTGCCAAATAGTGACGGTAATATTGCAGCTGGGATGGCACATGTTCAAACTCTTTTAGTCGCTCTGCCTAATTTATGAGGACACACACTATGCTTAGACATAACACGTGTTTGTGACACATTTCAATTGCAACTGATTTTTCAAGAAACTGTTACAATCCACACATTCCTACTGTTACAAATACACTACAGTTTCAGCTGCAAGAAATCAAATAGCCATAAAATGAAAAGAAGTTTTAATAATAATTATTATTAATCATTCATTCCTTTTCTTGTTTCTACCATTTATGTGGGCAGCGACTCTGTAACTTTCTTCATCACCTGATATTCTTTTCTCCTTTGTCACTATTACTTTATTCTCTGGTCACCTCTTGCCCATTCTTCTTCTGTAACACCCTTTTGGTTTCCTTTGCTGCCTTTCTGGACAGATCCTTCGGGTCTGCAACTTTCCTTTAAGGACTCTTCTCAGTCTCCTATATCTTCTTCCTTGATTCCATGTATTCCCCTAGATCCTGATGGACTTCTTTCACACACAGTACTTGTGGCTTCTACTCTCCTAAAAGGTGAGGATCTTGGTTGGCATACTTTTAGGTTCCATTCTTCTGAAGTGTTTCCAGAAAGGCATTCCTATTTTCTTTATCACCAACATTAACTCCTGGTTCGGTCTCAAATAAAAAAAAGTAACAATAATAACTCACTTGCTGATACTTTCCTGGATCCAGGGTTTTCCTTACAAACTTCTTTTCTTTCTTTTTTATCACAGAGAATTCTTTACTAGCTATCTCTGTCGCATATAAGCATTCCAGTTTGACTGAATTATTATTATAAATATACTACAGTTTCAGCTGTAAGTAGTCACATAGGCATAAAATGAAAAGAAGAACAATTAAGTAACAAATTAAGAAGTTCCACATCATAACATAATTACAAACCTGGCATCTGATCTCCAACAGTTTCAATGTCCACACAGTCATCTTCAATTTCAAGCCGCATTTCTTCTTCTTTTACTAGACAAACGAGTCACAATTAACAAAACAAAAGAAAAAAATCATGACTATGACAAAGGCAGTACTGTACAAAAATTCTAACTTATACAGTAGCAGGAAAATGACAATGAAAACAGCAATAGAATAATAATTTAACATTATAGCACTGAATAACTTTATAAAACTGGAATACTTAAAGTGGTTTATCTGAGAAGCAAAAAATATATCATGTAGTATCCCCAGTTTTTCATTTTCTGAGAGATGCTGATTTCCCACTGTTGCTCACATCAAGAAAACATAATGAATAGCACGATATTTATTCAAATCCCTGCTGCAGTTTTTTTAAGTTCCCGAGACAGAAAAATATAAAGTACATAACTTCATCCTATCGCGTGTAGTGGTGTGCACCAGGTCGCGATGTGGCGTGAAGTGCTACAATAATGTGTTTTTAGATGACATACATACTGTGATGTTTGGTAAATATTTTTGATTTTTTAATGACTTCTCCAGAAGAGTTGGTGTTTTTATATAACCTGATGAGAGGATTTATCCTTGAAACGCGCAGTTATTGAAAGTTTTAAAGAAGTCACAAGACGATGAGTAACGAAGTGTTTACAAATATTACAATTAAATATTTATATGGAGAAGATGAAGAAGAAACACATACACAAACGTTATACCAACTATGTGAGAATACAACACCTGAAGATACATAAATACATAAGTTAATAATCACTCAGCCAAATGGATGACAGTTGGCATCAAATCAACTGTTATCAGTGGTAATTTAATTTGTTATCTCTGTAACAGTACATAATGACCCAATACCATAATTATGGGATTTAAAGGTATTTTTTTTTTTGTCTTATTGTTTAATCATTAAAATACAGAATGGTTAAGTCCATTGCCCCTATATACGAAGGAACAAAGCAGATTCAGCAAGAGTACCATGCCAAGGTCACCGTTGGACGTGCGGGAGCCGGTAAAACCATGGCGGTGTTTGTGATGAATGACTTTAAATATGCATTGTGATTGGATAATAACACTGTTCCGTCATAACAAAAAACAATGACGCACTGACTACAACGCATGCAACGAGGCGTTGTCCTGTATGACAAAGCTTGATGACGTAAAATACACACACACAAGCGCAAATTTACATTTGCCTCGGTCTCAATTCAGCGTAGTTCTTCAAGGGATCAACAGCGATGTATCGCTGTCTGATCAGTTTCAAATTAAAAGTTTAAAACAACTAACTCCTCAAGTAAAATTCTTATGGTGGAGCAACAGATGCTCAAGTGTAATAACAGTTAGAACATAACATGTAGAATCAGTGTAAACATCGTTAAGTAAAAACAACAAAACATGAGGCGAACACCGGCCATACACCCTGGAACCACCCAACACCAGCGAGGGAGCAGCGTAGACCACAACTAAGAGAAGTCCACTTTTATCATTTCTTTATTATTTTAATGAGCTCATTAAGCCACAATAAAACAACTGAACAAATGTACTGGTAATAGGGCGAATGTGTGTGAGAGTGTGTGACTGAGCTCATGGCCATGAACATATATGCCGAGGGCATTGGTTTGTGTGTAAATGAGATTTAAGCATAATAAGTAATTAGAGCTGCAGCTAAAGATAAGAGTACATAATAACCTTGCTTGGAGATAAAATGAGAATCGTAAGAATTAACAGAATCAATTAAAATACCCACCATTTTGTGTTTATAACATTGTAAGACGCCATTTTGACCACATGGTTGTATATGCAAAATCTATTTGGGAAATTAAAAATTTGATAGTTACTTTCAATATAAAACAGTGTTATCATTTGTGTCACCTTCTTTGTATCAAAAATCTCGCTGTTAATGAATCCTGGCCCCTTAGGTAAAAAGCATATTAAAAAGAAGAGTACGAGCCCGGCAGTGATTGAAATCGGTAAGTATATGTATGTACCATATTATGGTAATCAGTATACATACATAATTTTAAATAAATTGTATAGAGTAGGAAGTGTAGTGACAAATGCTGCCCAGAACTAGGGACATAAAAAGTGTATTGACAAATGACGCCCAGAACAAGGGACATTAATAAGTTTATTGACAAATGGCGCCTGAACTGTGGACATTATATAAAATTACTTTATATAAAACAGGCCAGATTTAGAAACAGAGAAGGTGATATAAGACGGGACATAACCTAGTGCACGAGAGGTTATGTTGACGAAGTAAAGTAACTAGAAATTGCATAGTTAAGTACAAATAAAAAATAAACAGTCATTTAAATAATTAAATTAACGATGGTAGAAAATAATAATAGTCTGGAAATGGACAATACAGACACGGAATCCATTTTATTAGAAAAACATTTTAGCTCAACACCTAGAGTAGTCGAAAATAAAATCTCGTTAGAAGATTTATTCACGTTAATCAGTGACAAATTTGAACAACAGAATAGTAAATTTGAAGACAAATTCAATCAAATGAATAGTACATTTAATGTAAAATTAGATAGTTTTGAGAATGAGCTCAAGAAGCAAAATACCTTACAAAATGTCAAATTAGATCAAGTAGAGGAGAAATTAGACAAGAGAATTAATGAGATACAGTTAGAAAATAAGAGTAGAGAAATAGACAAATTAGATAGAAACAAAGACAAGGTAAGTGGGGTAGAAAATTATGATAATATAAATAAAAGTATGATATTGGAAAATGATTGTGTAAACAGGAGTAGTGATAATGAAATTTTATGGGGAATAGAATATAATAATGATGGAATGATAGTGTGTCTTGAAGGGTTAAAGACAGTGTGTAGAGAGAGTATAATTGTAAAAGAATTGCAGGGGTTAGATTTTTCCCTTAATGGTGTATTTGGGGGTGATATACATGTTTTTAGGAAGGACAAGAGTGCCTTCGATGTACATTTTGGAGACAAAAGGTCTGCAAATAGTTGTCCCTGGATTTTTTGTGCACCTGATAGGTGGTGCGAGAATAAAGCTGTAGTGCCCTATGCAAATGTAGAGAGAGAAAATGTAGCTTGCTGTGATAGTGAGAGATATTGTGAGAGAAAAAGAGAAGTAGAGATTTTTAAGATATGTAGAAATTATGAAGAGTTTATAGAAAGGTTAGGTGGAGAGAGAAGTGATAAAAATAATAAAAACTTACCTTGTATTGAAACTAAAGTAGTAGGAGGTGATGTTGATAACAATGATAATATAACTTACCTGATTATGACTAATTACACTAAGGGTGACTGGACCATACCGAATGTTGACAAGTTTTATGATATAGTAATGTGGAGTAATCCTGCAGAGTATTACTATGGTATAATGGGCAAAATAAATTTAAATAGTTATTATATTACAAAAGATGATATAATGTACTTAATTAAAAATGAGTTATGTATACGTAAGATAAGACTATTATTTGACGATGGAGGGTAAACATTTTATTGTGTTATGAACATTTAATTATGTGGGCAGTGTTTTAAAATAGACTGTTTATGACTGATTTATGGTAAATGATTTAATGATTATGTGGATTGTACATTTTTTGTGTATTAATGTCAGTGTATTGGTGTATTTTTGCTGTTGTGTATTTTTTTATGTAAACATGTACTGTAGAATTTTAAATAACTGAAGAAAGTTTAAATGATATTATGAGATTCAGATTCTAATGGTTAGTAAATGATGATGCATATTATATATTTGGATATGGAGATGTATTGTTGTTATTAGGTAAGTGATGAATTTTCTAGTGATATATTAAGGTGAAATGTTGTAAAAGAGGTTTGGGGAATAGTGATAAATAAGGGCATTGGAGTTAGTTAAATAGAGTTAATGGGAGTTAGTGAAAATAAAGTGTTGAGATACTGATAATATACAAGGGCTATCCAGAAAGTACCAGACGTTTTGACCGACCGCGGCGGTGGGCGGGGATAGAGCCGCCATCTTGGTGTCAGAACGTTCCTACACTCAGTACGCATCCAGCTGTGGTAGCGTGCGGTCTGTGCCCCTCTTATTTTGCTCTCTGTGACGTGTTAAAATGTGCGCTGCAATAGAAAATCCCGCCACTTGTGAGGTGCGTTCTGTGATTAGGTTTTTGTTGGCAAAAAATCACAAACCAATTGAAATTTATCGCCAACTTTGTGATGTGTACGGAAAAGGAATAATGAGTGAAAGCCGAGTGAGGCAATGGTGCACGGATTTTAAAAATGGCCGTACCAATGTTCACGATGAGGACCGCAGTGGTAGACCTAGCCTTGTGACTGATGAACTGGTGATGAAAATCAACGACAAAATTCGTGAAGATCGTCGTTTCACGATTACAGAACTTTCGAAATATTTTCCCCAAATTTCACGGAGTTTGGTGCATGAAATTGTGGCGGAAAAGCTTGGTTACCACAAATTTTGTACTAGGTGGATTCCGAAAATCCTAACGGAAGACCACAAAAAACAGAGACTGGCTGCAGCACTGACTTTCTTCGAAGATTACGACAAAAATGGTAAAGTTATCGATCGTATCGTAACTGGGGACGAGACTTGGGTGAAGCATGTCAATAGTGAAACAAAAAGGCAGTCGATGGAATGGGGACACACAAATTCTCCCAAGAAACCAAGGAAGTGTTTGCAAACGCTGTCAGCAAGAAAGATCATGGCTACTGTGTTTTGGGACTCTGAAGGAGTGATTCTCGTTGATTTTCTTGAACGTGGCACAACAATTAACTCAGAGAGGTATTGTGAAACACTGAGAAAGTTAAGGCGCGCGATACAAAACAAGCGTCGGGGAAAACTTAGTGCGAAGGTTTTGTTTTTTCACGACAATGCACGTCCACACACGGCCAATCGTACCTGAGAGCTCTTCGATGGTTTTGGATGGGAGGTGTTCGATCATCCACCATACAGCCCGGATTTGGCGCCGAGCGACTATCACCTCTTCCCAGTGATGAAGACATGGCTCGCTACACAATGCTTTGATACTGACGCCGAACTGCATGCCGGTGTAAACCAGTGGTTGAAATCGCAGGCGGCAGATTTCTACAGAGACGGTATTGAAAAACTTGTGCCACGGTATGATAAGTGCCTTAATTTGAATGGCGATTATGTAGAAAAATAGCTTAAGAGTGTACCTTTCAAATTTATATAATAAAATTTTGTTTTTTCATTTTGTAAATTTTTTATTTCAAAACGTCTGTTACTTTCTGGATAGCCCTCGTATAAAGAGGGTGTTAGATATTTTAGGGACACAGTGGTTAGTGATTATATGTAGAGTTGAGTAATGTGAATGGTATATATATATTTGTTGATGGTGATATTTTGTAATAAGGGTATTGGTGTAGGGAGTCCGCAATGAAAGGTGTTGTGACAGGAAGGGACCGCTGTGTGCCGGAAAGGGTTATCTGAAAGGGTCAGGAACCAATAAAGGAATGAGCATAGATAGGGAACACACATACTAGTACAAAAAATGAGCGGTGCCAGAGGTTTTAAATGGGATTTGTGAAGGGGGTTATTATAGAGATATTGGTGTCATGATATATTAATGGTTAGAAGCGGTTAGTGTAAAAAAGAGGTGAGTAAGGTTAGATTGACAATGCCAAAATAAGATATAGAGAATAATGAATAATAGAGAGTCACCCAAACTAGTAAGGATAAAAGGGTTAGAAAAAAGGAAAATTCATGGTAGGAAGGTAATTGTAACGGAAAGGTAAGGATAACTTTGAAATTGTTGTATAGAATCTGATATAAAAAATGTTAAATGATTAAAAGTTAATACAGAATTGTTGAAGTAGTAATGTGATAAAGTTTGATACAAGTTATGTAAATGTAAATTGTTTAATGTAAGATAAATGTAACAATGTTAATGTGTAATGTCTAATGTTTTATGATGTTTTATTGTTATTGGTAATGACGATGACAAATGTTAAAGAATAGTAGCTTTTAAAGGTTGAAAGTCTAAAGGTGCAAATGAAGTTGAGCAAAATATAGTATGATACCTGTTGCAATCGATAGCTGATTATAAGTTGAGTAATAAAATTTGAGCAATAAATGTGTCTGCCATAATAGTTGTAGGTTGAGTTTGATAGAAATAATTAGGTGAAGGTGTTTTGGGGAATATTAGAGAATTGTTTATGTATTGTGTTATTTGTAGTTATATATATAGTTTGATATAATTAAATTACCTTATTCGGTCCACCTTAGTGACACTAGCTGCTGTCGTTTAATGACGCGTTTCGGGATAAAATCCCATCTTCAGATACACAATAATCAAAACATAAATGTATACCACAATTTGTGGTTTGTCATAATTTAAAATATTTAAAATCTTTTAAATAAAATATATATAAATAAAAACGTAACAACTGAATCGCTCGGAGCGCTCGCATGCATGCACGCTGTACTACGACTTCCTCACGACTGGCTATACTTATCATTCAACCGTATAGCAGTGTCAAACAGGTTATTAGAACCGAAGTTCATTTGATCATTTAATATGTTATTTTTGGTCATTGCGTTTTTTGTAGCTTTGTATATTTCGAATTCCTCTAGACTATCCATTAATTTACCCTTCTTTCAAGTATGCAACGCCACGAAATTGTTTTCAAAACTAGTATAACTATGATCTTTTTCTATTAAATGTTGTGCAAAACTGGAATTATTATTATTTGTTTTTGGAATGTGCTCTAAAAATCTTGTATAAAAATCTCTGCCGGATTGGCCGATGTAGAATGCTGCACAATTATCGCATTTAATTTTATAGACTCCTGATTTATTTTTTAAAGGAATATTTATTTTAGTTTTGAAAAAATTTTTCCCAAATTACGCTAAAATCAAAATTAATGAAACCTCTAGAATGGCCAGAAAAACTGAGCAATTTGCAAGTAAATACAGGATAAAAGAAGAAATTAAATTCTTATATAGGAAGAAAATCTCATTAAACTCAGCTGTATATAAAACACATTTAGAACTATATAATAATGTTCACCCTGCTCTATGCGATACAATCATACAACATATTAATCAATACATTAAGAATAAGATTAGATTCCAGAAGAATAAACAAACTAATAAAATTGGCCGTTTGATAAGCAATCAAAACAATGATAAATTCAATCATGAAAAACATGCTTTCTACCCTAGACTGATAAACATGACTAACATGGTTCTCACGAACACATGTAGCGGGGCATTTTTGGGCATACCTGGGGTAATAACAGGATTTGTATTTTTTAATAATAAATAACTTGTCAAGTGATAGAAAAATGTTATGACCGAACGGTAAATTTCTTATTTGAAGCGATCGAGACGATGGCAGCATTGTTTGAGACGGTAAAGACCATATGATTCAACAATATTCATATAAACAGTTTTAATAACCGGCAACTGTACCAAACTCAGTTCAAGGACAATGACGAACACGAAAAACGTAAACACGTTATGTAACAGTAAACACGTTACACAACCAGACATCAGGCGATGTGTTGCGTCATCAAATTATGTAACAACTGTGTGTCATCGGTTTCGTCAGAGCCTATCCTGGGTGTGTCACGCCAGCAACTGTGTGAGGCACCGAACAAACAGTCGCAAAACAACATCTGAGTGGT
Organism: Magicicada septendecula; assembly: GCA_034769895.1. Classification (NCBI taxonomy): domain Eukaryota; kingdom Metazoa; phylum Arthropoda; class Insecta; order Hemiptera; family Cicadidae; genus Magicicada; species Magicicada septendecula. The sequence continues at coordinate 275,399,742 of CM068373.1, forward strand.
ACAGACGCTAACCACTGTGCGTCTGCCCGGCTCTCGCCGGTTTTTCGGGCGAAGTTATTGTCTGTTCGCCGACGCGCCCGCAACAGACCAAAAAAATGTGATTAACATATAAAAAAAAAAATGTGAAGTAAAGTCTAGAAAAATACAAAAGCAATTAACAGTTTTATTTCTTCATTATAAAAACAGTTTTCGGCAATTAATTATTATACCGGACAATGTGCGGAAAAGTGTGACGCCACCAACTTACGGAACAGCTAAGTAGCCATGCATTCATATTAAAATTTCAACAAAGGTTTTCTTTTAAAATTAATTAAGTAATGTGGAAATAAATTTTAATAACATGTAACACGAGAGCTCTCAAATCATAAAATCATTGTGTGTGTGTGTGCGTGAGTAAGCGGGTAGACAAAGAAGGCTGGTTTGCGTTGTTTGTATTTTAATTTAATTCATACTTAATTTCTTAAAATTTATTTGGAATTTGTATACCCTGTTTTCATTCTCATTGTAGCAGAATGATTATATAATTAATAACTTTCGTAAATGTGAATTTCCAGTAGAGAGAGGATGGCAGGAGGTAGTTTGTTAATAATAAAATTATAGTAAAAAATGTTAATAAATTTTAATTATGTGTAAACGTATAAAGTTTCTTTGTTTGATTAAACAACCATCTGATCTCCTGTTCGCCTAAAAAGAACCCTCATAAATTATTTTCTTGCAGTTGGCAAGATGGCGCCCGAGAAATATACAATGTTTGTTAGTTAATTTTATGTGATACAAAAAGGTAAGTAGCTTCACATTTGGCTTCCGAACGTAGGGACGATTTATATAATAATATTATATAAATATAGGCCCACTGGGAAAGCAGAATGGTTGTTTAAGGTAAAATAAATTTTTTTTTCATACGTAAATTAGACGCAAGTATGGGGTTATGTTTTGATAGGGTTATGTATGTAGTGAATTATTTGTCAAATTATATAAGGAGTATTATGAGGTAATATACATAATAATTGGTATGTATGATAATTATTAAATAGTATAAAGAGTATTATAAAAAAGTAAAAATGGCAGATAATAATGATATTAGTTTATCTGATAGTCAGGTAGTAAATCAAATAAGTAGCGACTCCGGAATTCAAACAACTGACAGTAGTCTTGAGGAGTCAAAAATAATACAGACAGTTGAGATTCATTCAACCCCTATTTTAGGAAATCAAAATAAGAAATCTGATAATGATACTATGTTAGCAAGATTGTATGATATGATGTACAATAGTGTAGAAAAACAAGACAGCAATTTTAGAGAATTGAATGACAAATTTGATAGACAAAGTAGGGATATTGAGGAGTTGAAATATGAGATTAAAGAGATTAATGAGAATTTGAACCAGATTGATGACATAATAAAAAACAGTTTGAATAAGTTAGAACAGAAGTTCGAGAAATTAGGTAACAATGTTTTAAGTAAGACAAAATGTAAAAATGACGAAATAGTAGACAATTTTGAGAGTATAGTGGGGGTGAAGAATAATGATGAAAATATAACAAATAGTGCTGATGAAGTTTTAGAATGCGATAATGAAATGTTAATGAGTGTTTATGAAATAGAAAGAGAGTGGAAAAATAATGTAGTAATTGAATGGGGACAGAGGGCAAATTTTCCCCTTATTGTTTATAATGATGATGATGATTTAATGTTGTTTTTTCAGGGCAAGAGACCCTTATTGTTAAATGAAGTAATGTTGTATAATGTTGTACCCTCTGTCCGTAATAATTGTGAGAGTGTGATGTGGTGCTATGAAGAAAGAGAGTTATATGTTGAGAATGAAATAGAAATATACAAGTTAGAAAGAAAGTATGATGAATTGAGAAAATTAATAAAAGGGGTGATGATGAATCATGTGAAATACGTACCTGTTGAAAGAGAGACAGAAAATAATTTTGATAATATCTTACCTGATTATAATGACTTACCTGACGTAGTAGTTGAGGAATACAAAGATGAGAAAATTTACCTGACATTAACAAACAACCCTGATATAGACGGGACAATCCTAACCTATGGTGACAAGATTTATAGTGGTACAATGGATGAAATAGAGTTGATAGATTATTATGATAGTAATGATTATCATAATTTGTGTGTTGATAAAAATGATGAATGTTACAAATACACTAGATATATATATGACGATGGAGGGTGAGCTAAAAGATCAGTGTTGGGACATTTTTAAATATTGTGAATTATTGGTAATGACCTTGCTGATTTGGACATCTGAAGTGAGATACACTTGAACAGTTTTGACGCATATTTTGTAAAGAATATTGAATTCATTTGTGTGTATTGTGAAATGTTAGAAAAGTAATGTGTATATGTTTTAGAAAATGTTGTATTAGTAATAATAATATTATTAATATTTTAGCACTCTAATTAAATAACAAAATAATTATGAAGACAATAGTTAATGATTTGTAGAATGTTGATAATAATTGAAATATGTTATTTTAATAATCAATTGAATTAAATAAGTGAGATGTTTAGATATTGTGATTGAATGTTATGTGTTTGAATTTTATAAGGAATTTAAATTGTGTGATGAGATTTTAATTTAATAATCATGAATAAATAAATGAATGGTTTATTTTGTGGAATTTTGTGGAACATAATGATTAAAAATATATGTTAATAATAAATTTTAAGCAATTTTGAAAAGCTGATTGCAACACAGGATAAGTCAATAATGATGATAAATAAAAACAGTTAATGAAAAATTTTAAATAATGTTTACAAATTTTTAGATAAATGATGTAAAAGAGACTTGTTTGTTTAATATTTTTTGCTAATAGTCCAGGTGTATTGCTATTTGTGTATTGTGTTATGTGATGTTTTAAAATAGTGTAGTGTGGAACTGCTATGGGGGGAGGTTGTAGATTTTGTATTTAATATTTTATGTTAATAATGGTTAAGCTTCCATATAAAGTGGGTTAAAACCCCATCTAAATTAATATTGTCATTTAAATATAAATTCGTAAATTTAATATTACGAAAGATATTTTACTTGTGATTCCCCAACTTTTCGGGCGGTCACGGCCTCACCGAACCCTGACCGTGGAATTGGTTTAGCTTTAACAGCTATGGTTGGGGCACATTACGATTGCGCGCTGCCATAACTGGCCATAGCTGTTATCGTTGTAAAGGTGCATTTTGAAATTGATGGGGGGTAATAAAAGGGGAATCACCAAACTATGGAACAGCGGCTGCCACTCTGTTCGAGAAGGAACAGCAGAGCCAGGTGGTAGATCCGTTTAAGGGTGTATAATTATTAACGAGAACATGTTGATGTTCAACAATTTTAAACTTAACAGCGGAAGCAGAGACACGGAGAGGTAAAAACCTGCTCCAAAATATACAGTCTCTGTGGAAGCGAAAAGGCGCCACAGTCTTCCATAATTCTGAAATAGTGTGTGTGGCTGGGAGGTTATCCAAGGGGATAACGTATTAAAAATTTGATATATTTTAATTAATAATGATGATTTGCTACTCAATAATTTTGTTTGAATTTAAAAATTGGATGCACTAAATACTTCTTATATTGTGTTATTGTGTCTTATTGTGTTGTTTGCATTTAGTATGTTAGGAATAAGTATTATAAAAATATAATAATATGTTTTCAATGTGTTTACAGATTTTAAAATAAAATGAAAAATAGTTGTAATAAGTAAAATTTTCAATAGGTTGTAAAAGATAGAAGTGGGTGATAGTAATTGTTTGAATAAAATGTTTGAGTCAATTCAAGTTGAATTTTGTGGGACATAGATTTGTCCAAATCGAAGTAAAAGTTAAAGTAATAGTGGAAATGAAAATAATGCAATGTTGTTTTGAGTTAATGTAATGTTATAGAATTTGAGAAGTATAAGTGGAGACACAGTAGAAATGGAGATTTTATGTAGAGTTTGGAGCGATATATTGTTTATTTGTTGATGTTAATTTGTTGTAATTGTAGTGAGGTTATGAGATTGAGATTTTTTGGGGATGGTAATTTTGTAGTAGTGGTAGTGTATTTGGGGAGTCCGCAACAAGGGTTGGGACGGGATAGGGACCGATTGGCGCCGGAAAGGGTTAACTAGGGTGAGTCCAGGGACCAACATAAGGGAATGAGTTTTGGGAAGGAAACACGTATCCTATGTACAAAGGGTTAGAGAGTATTTTTTTTTATAAGTGTAGAAGGTGGCGATTGGAGTTAAAATAGTAAGTAGTTAGAGGTAGAGAAGGGTTAGTAAAATTTTGATAGAGGGGTGTCATACTAGTTAAAGATTTTGTAAGGGAGCATTAGAGTAATAAAAGGGGTAAGATTATGAATAAATGCCAAATGGATGAAGTAAATTATAATGAAATAATGAATAACATAGAATCACCCAAAGTAATGAAATGGAATAATGATGGCCATAATTTAAAAAAAAAAAAAAATAAAAAAAAAAAAATAATAAATAAATAATTTTTGTAATTTTGAGAAACGAATTAATAAGAGTAAATCAAGTTTAAAAGTAATTTTTTGATTTTATATGTCAATTTAATGATGTAAAGTGTGTAACATTTTAATTGTAAGTTGTTTATTTTAAAATGAATTATTAATGTACTGTGTTTTCTTATGTTAAGTTATGTTAGGTATTCTGATATATACATGTTAGTAATAAGTGAGTAAAAACAAAACCAGTGCTTCTTAGCGCAAACCAGCACCGCTAGGGGGGAACAGATCAGTTGGGGATATGGTGTTGTATAAGGCCACTATTTAATATTTTGATTTGTTGTTTCAGTGTTTGGTGATGCTGTGGCGGCGGACCTGAGCTGGCCTGCGCGTCAGGGCAGGGGCGTTGAGTATCTGTCTGACTCTACGGTGTTGGGATCTCGAGAGAGAAGTCCAGTATTGTCATGCAGATGCAGTCACAGTCACCGGACCAAGGGTGAGTTGATTATTCTTGTTTGTAAACCGTACAGGGGGTTGTGGCGACATATCCTGGCTGATCCCTTTAGCAAGTATGAATGTGTCAATGAGATTTTTTATGCTTCGGCATAAAATATCTCATTGAGGGGGTATTGTAGCGGGGCATTTTTGGGCATACCTGGGGTAATAACAGGATTTGTATTTTTTAATAATAAATAACTTGTCAAGTGATAGAAAAATGTTATGACCGAACGGTAAATTTCTTATTTGAAGCGATCGAGACGATGGCAGCATTGTTTGAGACGGTAAAGACCATATGATTCAACAATATTCATATAAACAGTTTTAATAACCGGCAACTGTACCAAACTCAGTTCAAGGACAATGACGAACACGAAAAACGTAAACACGTTATGTAACAGTAAACACGTTACACAACCAGACATCAGGCGATGTGTTGCGTCATCAAATTATGTAACAACTGTGTGTCATCGGTTTCGTCAGAGCCTATCCTGGGTGTGTCACGCCAGCAACTGTGTGAGGCACCGAACAAACAGTCGCAAAACAACATCTGAGTGGTACAGACGCTAACCACTGTGCGTCTGCCCGGCTCTCGCCGGTTTTTCGGGCGAAGTTATTGTCTGTTCGCCGACGCGCCCGCAACAGACCAAAAAAATGTGATTAACATATAAAAAAAAAAATGTGAAGTAAAGTCTAGAAAAATACAAAAGCAATTAACAGTTTTATTTCTTCATTATAAAAACAGTTTTCGGCAATTAATTATTATACCGGACAATGTGCGGAAAAGTGTGACGCCACCAACTTACGGAACAGCTAAGTAGCCATGCATTCATATTAAAATTTCAACAAAGGTTTTCTTTTAAAATTAATTAAGTAATGTGGAAATAAATTTTAATAACATGTAACACGAGAGCTCTCAAATCATAAAATCATTGTGTGTGTGTGTGCGTGAGTAAGCGGGTAGACAAAGAAGGCTGGTTTGCGTTGTTTGTATTTTAATTTAATTCATACTTAATTTCTTAAAATTTATTTGGAATTTGTATACCCTGTTTTCATTCTCATTGTAGCAGAATGATTATATAATTAATAACTTTCGTAAATGTGAATTTCCAGTAGAGAGAGGATGGCAGGAGGTAGTTTGTTAATAATAAAATTATAGTAAAAAATGTTAATAAATTTTAATTATGTGTAAACGTATAAAGTTTCTTTGTTTGATTAAACAACCATCTGATCTCCTGTTCGCCTAAAAAGAACCCTCATAAATTATTTTCTTGCAGTTGGCAAGATGGCGCCCGAGAAATATACAATGTTTGTTAGTTAATTTTATGTGATACAAAAAGGTAAGTAGCTTCACACACAGAGGAAAATCTTATCAATAAGGGACTGAATTACAATTTTCCACCGAATCTTAAAAATAATAATAACATAATTAAAGAAATAGTTGAAGCCGAATCTGTAATTAAGTGTGTTCCAGACTTAAATGAACGAAATGAACTACGAATATTAATAAATAATAGATTCAATAAAGCAATTAATAATAATTATCATAAACAAAAGAAATTAAATTATACAAAAACAAAACATGAACAACTAACAGCTATACAGCTAAATAAAAAACTCTTACAAAATAACATTTACTTAACGAAGGTTGATAAAGGCAATACTATAGCATTGTTAGACTTAGACGAATATAAACAAAAGGTATACAAATTCATTAATAATAACAACATAACAAAGTTAAATAATGATCCCACCAAAAAATACACATTAAATTTGAATAAAACAATAAATAAATGTACAGATCTATTTGAGAAACATATATGCTACTCACTGAAACCAATAAAAGCTAGTGCACCATGCTTAAAAGGTCTACCCAAAGTACACAAAAAAGACACACCAATTAGACCTTTAGTAAATTATACAACCGCTCCAAGCTATAAAGTAGCAAAAACCTTGGTAAAAATAATCAAACAACATATAAGCTTAGATAATAACCAGAGTATAAAAGGTTATAAACATTTTATTGAAAAATTATGTCATATTAATATTAAGCCTAGTTACAAGCTAGTGTCCTTTGACATAGTAGATCTGTATACCAATGTCCCAATTGATGAAACTTTAAAATTACTCAAACAAAATTTAATAAATAATAATACCTTAGAAATAAGAAAAATTAATCAGCTAATGTTACTATTAGAAATAGTACTTAATCAAAACTATTTTTCGTTTGATGGTTCATACTACAAACAAAATGAGGGCCTAGCAATGGGTTCTCCACTCTCAGGTATCCTCGCTGATATTTATTTGAATCATTTAGAAAATACTAAAATTTTAAAAAACAATTATTTTGACAAAAAAATAGTATATTATTCAAGATATGTGGATGACACCTTTGTTATTTTCAATGGTAACAATAGACAGCTCGAGTCATTTAATAACTATTTAAATAAAATACATAAGACAATAAAATTCACTATGGAAATTGAAAATAACAAAAATATTAATTTCCTGGATCTAACCATAACAAATAACGATAATGAACTGACATACAAAATATACAGAAAGCACACATGCACAGATACTGCTACCCACCGAATTTACCCAGGCTAGCTAGTGGAGAAGGGGTGGGGTTCCTTGGTAGATATTAACACCACCTACGTCAGTATCAAGAAGTGTGAGTGGTAACCAGAAATCCAATTCACTTATATATAGTTTTTTTTTTTTTTTAAGGGCGCCACTCCGTGCAGGGAAAACCAACGGGCGAACACGGAGATTCAATCCCGTCCCAATAATGTTGATCACTAAACCACTTGATAAGGCAGTTTGCTCAAATTTACTACACCAATCATGTAAGGCTTACAAAATATACAAAATAAGAAATCATATTCTATTTTATTAAGTTTTGCTTGTATCTCCAAACAACAATGAGAGTAAATGACTGTATATCATTAGCTGATGCCGCAATAATAATAAATGTTTAAACTGACAACAACTTAAATCTAAATAACTTATGTAATACGCTATACTAATGTATACAGTATTTATGTGGCGCAGAAGTGATAATCCCTCGAAGAGTAACTCTCCGCAAGTCCGTGTCGAAACACCAGTCGTGACACAGTTTAGGAAATTAATCAAGGAAAAGATACACTCACCACAAGTTCTCCGCGTAATGCACGCACAATCGAACAGTAAGCGTATCGGAAGTCCAGGTCGGTTGCGGAACGCGGCGGCGGAATGCGGAAATCCGCGGCGGCAGAAAGAAGTCTCCAGACGACAGCACCAAGCCCCAGGTGTGAAAATGCTCCAAAGTAACAGAAATCAGGGTCCCAGATAGTTCAGGAATCAAAATTAAACCCTTTTCGCACTTGGCTAAGTGCATAGATCCTCACGTCGAGAAAAGGGTTGTACTGCAGCGCTCGAAACGTTGACTCTCAGTAGTAGGCGAACTTGACCAGCAATGACTCATTTCAAGACTGCCACAATCTTGGGTTCCTACATAGTTAGGCTCCCTACCGAGTTGGGGTCTTATCAGTTGCTGATAAGAACGGACCGGCTGGGTAGATCGTAACAGCTGTGCTCTAGATATCGACATTGTTTGCATGCACAACAGTGATAACTATACTCAGGTTGATCAGGCCTGATTTCGACAAAGTATTGAGCTATTTTACTGTTACAAATTACCCCCCAACTCGAAGAAAATTTCCTGAAATTTTCTTAAGCAATGAATCGCTTCAGATCAGAAACATGCCAATTTCCCAAGTTCGATCCATCTTCCTTTTTAAGTTGATAGACCAGTGGTGATACCTTCTTAGAAATGATAAACGGACCTGTAAACTTTGGTGCCAGCTTGGTGGAAAAGTAGTGTACAGCGTTTGACTGGGGAAAGTTCCTCTTCAAAACCCTTTCACCTACTCTGAAGTCCTGTTGTCTTCTCCGTAGATTATACCTCACTGCGTTCTTCCGGTGTGCTGATTTAAGCCGGGTTTCAACCTCCTGGTACACATTCTTCAACTCTTCCATCTTGCGCCCATAAGATTCTGTCTCGTCTACTTCTGGTGTCTCTCCATTTTCTTCCGCCTCCTTGGTCCTTAATGTCAGCTCTCGCCCGAAGTTGAGAAATGCTGGAGTATATCCCGTTGCTTCATGCTTGGCCGTCCTCAACGCAAACCCAATCTTTGGCAGCTGTTGATCCCACAAACGGTGGTTGTCGCCGACAAAAGCCCTCAACATATTTCCAATTGTCTGATTGACTCTTTCAGTTGGATTTGCTTGGGGATGCCTACTAGCATTGTACAATATCTTGGTCTTGTATTCGGTCGCTAAAGTCTTTAGTGCTCTTCCAGAGAATTCCGCTCCATTGTCACAAATAAGATATGTGGGAATACCGAACATGAGGAAAATATTCTGTTCCAGGTGTTTGGCTACGAGAGATGAAGTTGCCGCTCGCAGGGGAAACAAAACAGTAAACTTGCTAAAGGTGTCAGTGACCACAAGAATGTATTTATAGCCTGAAGTGGACCGAGGTAGTGGCCCTAACAGGTCCGCCGCAATCATTTTCCATGGTCGATCTACTCCTCTTCGGGATCCCATCATTCCCGCTGGTCGTTGGTTGTCACTCTTTGTGGTCTGACAGACTCGACAGCGTGCAACGTATTTCGAAACGTCCTGTCGCATCTTTGGCCAATAGAACTGGTTTTGTACTCGTGAAAATGTCTTGAAGGATCCTAGGTGACCTGCTGTAGGTTCGTCATGACACATATGGATGATTTTGGCTCTATCCTCTTTGGGGATGACTCGCTTCCATTCTGAAGTGATATCCCATAACGCTGTTCGACTAGGGATGTGTTTCCACAAAAGGTCCTTTTCCAGTCTCCAAGTGGGATACTGGTCACCCTTTTCGGTCACCTCCCGTAGCATCTTCTTGTACCATCCATCTTCAACTTTCAGAACTTCGGAGACCACTGGAACCATCTCCTGCTCCTGCTCCACAGATCTTGATAACATATCTGGAACCACATGCTCTTTCCCTTTTCTATGGACTAGAGTGTAGCTGTATGGTTGAAGTCGAAGTGCCCATCTGGCTAGCCGACCTTGGGGGTCTTTTAAGTTATGCAACCACAAAAGGCTGTAGTGGTCAGTAATAATTGTAAAGTGACTTCCCTCTACATAAGGTCGGAATTTTTCCACCGCCCATATGACGGCCAAACACTCTCTTTCTGTCGCCGAAAATTTTTGTTCAGTTCTTGACAGAGTTCTAGATGCATAAGCGATTACTTGCTCTCCTTCTTGAGTGAGAACAGCTCCCAATCCTACACCTGACGCATCACATGATATAATGAAGGGTTTGTTAAAATCAGGGCATGTCAATATAGGAGCTTTAACCAGGCAACTGCGTATGTCTTCAAAAGCATTTTGGGCCGCATCTGTCCATGTAAACCTCTTGTTTTTCCTTAACAGGGACGTGAGTGGATAAAGTCTACTTGCAAAGTCAGGGATAAACCTGCGGTACCAAGAGGCCGTTCCGCAAAATTGTCTAACTTCCTTTTGGTTTCTGGGTACGGGAATCTGAACAATAGCCAGAACTTTTTCTGGGTCCACGCGTAAACCTCTACTATCAACCACGTATCCGAGGTAGCGCAACTCCTGGCGACAAATGCAGCACTTTTCCTGGTTGAGAGTCACGTCCACAGCTCGAAGTCGATTGAATATCTTCTCCAGAACTTCCAAGTGATGGTCAAAATGTTGAGTCACTACAATTATATCATCCAGATACACGAAAACGTGTGGTTCTAGGTCCGCTCCTATGATTTGATCGATGAACCTTTGCCAAGTGGCAGGCGCATTATGTAAGCCAAACGGCATTGTCACAAATTCAAACAGTCCACGACCCTGTACTGTAAACGCTGTTTTTTCTCTACTGTCTGCGGCAAGCGGGATTTGCCAATAAGCAGATTTTATATCCAATGAGGAGAGGTATCTAGAATCTCTTAGTCTGTCAAGAATCGTCGTAACCTGAGGTAGAGGATATGCGTCTCTTTTTGTTACAGCATTCAATTGACGAAAATTAACACAAAATCTTTTCAATCCGTCAGGCTTGTCTACCAAAACTATCAGTGAAGACCATGCGCTTTTTGATGGGGTAACAACTCCCAATTCCAACATTTTGTCCAGCTCCTCATTCACAATCTTCTGTATACTAGGGGACATCGGATAATACCTTTGTTTTATGGGTTGGGCGTCACCCGTATCAATCCGGTGTTCTACTACACTTGTCCGTCCTAATGGTTTTGTCTGTTGTTTGAATTGGTTTTCAATAAATTCCTCTAGCCTTTTCTTCTGCTCAGGATCAAGATGTTCCTCAGACTGCAGTCCCCCTTTTGTCCAAATCGATGCCAGTCCCACTTTTGTCGGTGCAAATTCCCAAGTCCTGTTGTAAACGTCTGTGACAATTTGCATAAGGTTCCAGAAGTCTATGCCTAGGATAAGTGACTGGTTCAAACTCGGTACAACAATGACTCCTAGGTTTCTTGTCCTACCCTCAAGAGTAACAGGAAGGTCAACAATTCCTTCAATCACATGTTTTTGGCCATCCGCTGTTTCCACATATTTGTTCTCAATAGGTTTCAATTTGGCTGGGAACCTCTCTAATATCCAAAGTCCTTCCTTACCCAAAACTGAGTGTGAAGCTCCTGAATCAAGTAAGGCTCTAATTGTTTTACCAAATACCCGCACTTCCAAGTATGGTCGGGGATCTCCAGATTTAGAATAGAGAATGTAATTGATTTTTATATTAATTAAACTGTCTTGGAAGCCAACTTCAGGAATCAAGGTGACTTCCTCGTCTACAAGTTTTTTGGCCCGCATTTTTGGCATTTATTTTTGATGGTATCTGGCTCTCCGCAGCCGTAGCAAAATTTCTTTTTAGCCTCTTTGCAAGTAGCATATCGATGTCCTCTTGCTCCACAGTTCCAACACTTAACACTTCCTTTAGTTGGTGCAACCTGTCTGATACAAGAAATTTGTGGGGTTCTTCTTTTATGGGGTTCAGCATATGCTAAATCTGGTTCTAAAACACCCATAGTTCGATCTACATTGCGGGGTACAGTAACCCTAAAACGTCCTGCTTCTGCCTTACGTCCCATCAGGCGTAAATCTTCCAGAGTTTTTATGTCACACAGTGCTAGTCGATCTTGAAGAGTAGGGTGCAGATTGTTCAGAATCTGAGCAAGTCTGACTGATTCTGGGGTGTTTATTGACAGTCTGCTATACAACCCCTCCATGGCAGCAATAAACATATCGATTGACTCCTGCTCTCCCTGGAGGCGATAAAATATCTCTTGTTGCAACCTAAAGTCATAGTCAGGAGTTCTAAAAACAATTCTCATCTCCTGACATAAATCATTCCACGATTTAACCCTAGATATGGTTGACCTATACCAAACCAATGCTTGTCCAGCAAATAAATCAACAGCTGATTTAAAGAGTTCTTCCTGGGTTACGCCCCTAGCTCTACGAATCTCTTCTACTCTCTCAAGAAAAGCACCCACACTTTGACCACCCTGACCATCAAATCTTAGTCCCCACTTGTACACGGGAACAGTTTTTGTGTTTGCTGCCAAGCTCTGAGATTGCTGGATCAGTTGGGGTCTATCCTGGTTGGCTAGTACAAGTTCAGACGGTGTGCCGCTGTGCCGGTTTGTAGTATCAACTGGTTTCGCCAAAGGGAGAGTGCTGAGTCCTAGTGATGACTTCTTACTGTGACCAGCAACCGAGGCTTCTCTAATTGGTAGACTCTCTTGAGTAGCTGTAGCTCTGGCTGGTCCTTCACCTATCTTCGGTTTCTCCACTTCAGGTGTGACAAAAGAATCCAATAGACTCTTCACCTTGCGTTGTAGCTCCATCCTCTTCTCCTGCGATTCCTCTTCTTGGGTGTCCTCAGCATCTGGAATCGGAATGCGTTCAACTCGAGGGTAGAGATGCCACAGCCTCGCCACTATCCTCTGATATTCGTCATCTTTGAAGTTTCCCTCATATTGTTGTACTAGGTCCTCCAAATCATCTAAAATTAAAGTACACCCTTCCAGCTCTTCATCAAATTGAAGTGAATTGACGGAAACCTCATTTATTGGAGTGTTTTTCGACATCGCCTGCGTCAACCGTTTCCTAAGATCATTAGCCGAACCATCAGTTGAAAGGCCTCGGATCCTGAGCTCATACGCAACTTCTACTTTCCTCAACTTGTAGGCAGACATATTTAAAGTAGCAACCAAATTTAACAAAGAAGGAGAAATGCTCATAAGTTATACACAAAACCAATGGCTATATATCAAGCCAATGACAAGTTCTTATCCAAAAATCTGATAACGAATGTCCAAGTTCAACTTTACCAAATGTAGCTTTAAGGTGGACCGCAATTCTACAGCTAAATACAGTCCCAATAGATATTTCAAAATTATCAAAACTCAAAACATTTACAATAAAAAATCTGTAAAGAATTCAAAGATTTCAAGCATAAAATAACCTGAAAAAAAAATTCCAACACAATTGGTATAGATTTATCTCAGATGTTACAGATATAGTTGTCTTCACCAGAGAGAAGGGCCCCACGTTTTGCGTCATTTGCTACCCACCGAATTTACCCAGGCTAGCTAGTGGAGAAGGGGTGGGGTTCCTTGGTAGATATTAACACCACCTACGTCAGTATCAAGAAGTGTGAGTGGTAACCAGAAATCCAATTCACTTATATAGTTTTTTTTTTTTTTTTTTTTTAAGGGCGCCACTCCGTGCAGGGAAAACCAACGGGCGAACACGGAGATTCAATCCCGTCCCAATAATGTTGATCACTAAACCACTTGATAAGGCAGTTTGCTCAAATTTACTATACCAATCATGTAAGGCTTACAAAATATACAAAATAAGAAATCATATTCTATTTTATTAAGTTTTGCTTGTATCTCCAAACAACAATGAGAGTAAATGACTGTATATCATTAGCTGATGCCGCAATAATAATAAATGTTTAAACTGACAACAACTTAAATCTAAATAACTTATGTAATACGCTATACTAATGTATACAGTATTTATGTGGCGCAGAAGTGATAATCCCTCGAAGAGTAACTCTCCGCAAGTCCGTGTCGAAACACCAGTCGTGACACAGTTTAGGAAATTAATCAAGGAAAAGATACACTCACCACAAGTTCTCCGCGTAATGCACGCACAATCGAACAGTAACCGTATCGGAAGTCCAGGTCGGTCGCGGAACGCGGCGGCGGAATGCGGAAATCCGCGGCGGCAGAAAGAAGTCTCCAGACGACAGCACCAAGCCCCAGGTGTGAAAATGCTCCAAAGTAACAGAAATCAGGGTCCCAGATAGTTCAGGAATCAAAATTAAACCCTTTTCGCACTTGGCTAAGTGCATAGATCCTCACGTCGAGAAAAGGGTTGTACTGCAGCGCTCGAAACGTTGACTCTCAGTAGTAGGCGAACTTGACCAGCAATGACTCATTTCAAGACTGCCACAATCTTGGGTTCCTACATAGTTAGGCTCCCTACCGAGTTGGGGTCTTATCAGTTGCTGATAAGAACGGACCGGCTGGGTAGATCGTAACAGCTGTGCTCTAGATATCGACATTGTTTGCATGCACAACAATGATAACTATACTCAGGTTGATCAGGCCTGATTTCGACAAAGTATTGAGCTATTTTACTGTTACAATACGGTTATACATGCTAAGTCATTTCATCCTCCAGCCCAAAAAATGGCTGCATTTAACAGCTTTATTGACAGATTACTTTGTGTTCCCCTTAATAACGAAGACTATGATCAAGAAGTAAATATTATAAAACAAATAGCTCTAAATAATGGTTACAGGCCAGTAATAGTTGATAGAATGATAATGAAACATAAAAAACGTTTAGAAAATAAAAATACCAATATTATTAACCAACATAATAAAAAACATAAAAAAATTCATTTCAGCTTACTAATTACTTACTTATTAATTATACTGACTTGTTGCCAAATATTTTAAAATCTGTTTTTTAAAAGTAAAGGATATACTATTTCATTCAAAACCTGTAATTTAAAAAATTTTTTCAAAACTAAAATAAATATTCCTTTAAAAAATAAATCAGGAGTCTATAAAATTAAATGCGATAATTGTGCAGCATTCTACATCAGCCAATCCGGCAGAGATTTTTATACAAGATTTTTAGAGCACATTCCAAAAACAAATAATAATAATTCCAGTTTTGCACAACATTTAATAGAAAAAGATCATAGTTATACTAGTTTTGAAAACAATTTCGTGGCGTTGCATACTTGCAAGAAGGGTAAATTAATGGATAGTCTAGAGGAATTCGAAATATACAAAGCTACAAAAAACGCAATGACCAAAAATAACATATTAAATGATCAAATGAACTTCGGTTCTAATAACCTGTTTGACACTGCTATACGGTTGAATGATAAGTATAGCCAGTCGTGAGGAAGTCGTAGTACAGCGTGCATGCATGCGAGCGCTCCGAGCGATTCAGTTGTTACGTTTTTATTTATATATATTTTATTTAAAAGATTTTAAATATTTTAAATTATGACAAACCACAAATTGTGGTATACATTTATGTTTTGATTATTGTGTATCTGAAGATGGGATTTTATCCCGAAACGCGTCATTAAACGACAGCAGCTAGTGTCACTAAGGTGGACCGAATAAGGTAATTTAATTATATTAACCATAAAGTGACTCGGTACGTAAAACATGAATAGATATATAGTTTGTTTTTCTTACAAGGAAGAAATTGAGTTTGGTGGTGGTAAAAGAATATACATTTTAGAGTCTTGTTGTTGTTATGTTAAACTTTTAAATCAGAACAAACCAATGCGTCTAAAAGGGAACATATCAGTTGTAGATATGGAAATATATTAGACCACTATTTTAAATTTTTGTATTCAATGTTTCAGAGTTTTGTGGTGTTGTGACCGCGGTCCTGGGCTGGCTGGAGCGTCAGAACAGGAGCGTAGAGTGCCTCATGGCCTTATGGTGTAGGGATCTCTCAGGAGAAGTCCAGTAAGGTCAGAGGGTGCGACCAACATCATTGGACCAAGGGTAAGTGATGATAAAATTTTATATAGTAACATTACAGGGGGTCGTGGTGACATATCTAGACTGATCCTTTTAGGAAAGTGTGAATGAGTCAATGAAAGTTTTTGTGTCTCGACACAAAATCTTTCATTGAGGGGGTTTGTAACAGTACATAATGACCCAATACCATAATTATGGGATTTAAAGGTATTTTTTTTTTGTCTTATTGTTTAATCATTAAAATACAGAATGGTTAGGTCCATTGCCCCTATATACGAAGGAACAAAGCAGATTCAGCAAGAGTACCATGCCAAGGTCACCGTTGGACGTGCGGGAGCCAGTAAAAGCCATGGCGGTGTTTGTGACGAATGACTTTAAATATGCATTGTGATTGGATAATAACACTGTTCCGTCATAACAAAAAACAATGACGCACTGACTACAACGCATGCAACGAGGCGTTGTCCTGTATGACAAAGCTTGATGACGTAAAATACACACACACAAGCGCAAATTTACATTTGCCTCGGTCTCAATTCAGCGTAGTTCTTCAAGGGATCAACAGCGATGTATCGCTGTCTGATCAGTTTCAAATTAAAAGTTTAAAACAACTAACTCTTCAAGTAAAATTCTTATGGTGGAGCGACAGATGCTCAAGTGTAATAACAGTTAGAACATAACATGTAGAATCAGTGTAAACATCGTTAAGTAAAAACAACAAAACATGAGGCGAACACCGGCCATACACCCTGGAACCACCCAACACCAGCGAGGGAGCAGCGTAGACCACAACTAAGAGAAGTCCACTTTTATCATTTCTTTATTATTTTAATGAGCTCATTAAGCCACAATAAAACAACTGAACAAATGTACTGGTAATAGGGCGAATGTGTGTGAGAGTGTGTGACTGAGCTCATGGCCATGAACATATATGCCGAGGGCATTGGTTTGTGTGTAAATGAGATTTAAGCATAATAAGTAATTAGAGCTGCAGCTAAAGATAAGAGTACATAATAACCTTGCTTGGAGATAAAATGAGAATCGTAAGAATTAACAGAATCAATTAAAATACCCACCATTTTGTGTTTATAACATTGTAAGACGCCATTTTGACCACATGGTTGTATATGCAAAATCTATTTGGGAAATTAAAAATTTGATAGTTACTTTCAATATAAAACAGTGTTATCATTTGTGTCACCTTCTTTGTATCAAAAATCTCGCTGTTAATGAATCCTGGCCCCTTAGGTAAAAAGCATATTAAAAAGAAGAGTACGAGCCCGGCAGTGATTGAAATCGGTAAGTATATGTATGTACCATATTATGGTAATCAGTATACATACATAATTTTAAATAAATTGTATAGAGTAGGAAGTGTAGTGACAAATGCCGCCCAGAACTAGGGACATAAAAAGTGTATTGACAAATGACGCCCAGAACAAGGGACATTAATAAGTTTATTGACATCTCATATAAATGCAGTTACATTATTGACACATTTAGGCATGGCATTAAACAGTACAATGACAACATAACAGGTCAGCTCCAATGAGTGTGATTTACTGAGGTTGATTAATACTAATTGTGGCAACATGGACTCAAAATGGTAATCTCATCTTATAAATGGTGCAATCTGATTTGGGACAGACAGAGACAGTGTCAGGAAGTCCCGTGCAATCACGAACATATCATTACATCAAAGGCTTCTGATTCCCATCCTCTTGGGCCAAGTTAGTTACACCTATTGCTAAGAGTATCAAAATTAAAATGCACACACACACACACACACAGTGACTGATTTTATAGAAAGTGAAAATGTGACAGACGCATACAATGTCCTAAAGATGAATCCATTAAACATATGGAAACTAGCCAACTTCAAATATATAATTAGCATTCTACTACATATAAACAAACCAAGCGTCAATTCATGAACTCAAATGAGTAGCTGATGATTACAAACATGCCACTGAATGGCCAAATGGTCTATAAGAACCTGTTACTTTCCTTGCATAAATTCCTTGTATTATAGATTTTTCTCTTCCATTATCAACATGCACAAATAAAATTCATGGCACAGAACCCCGGTCCTCATCTGATAAAATTTAAAGAATGTACTGAACAGTAGGTTTCAAATAGAATATTTACAAATTTTAATAAACTAAGTGAACGTGAGCTTTCATGACCAGTGTTTACACTGTTATATTTTTCTAGGCTGTTACGCTCTGCTCTAGATTGTCTATAAATATCAACAGGATAGAACAATTTTTGTTCATATTCGTTTGCTAGTGTGTACTGAAGATGTCCGTCATCAGTGCAGACGAAACTGCTGGAAGTGTTTGTAGACAATCTAGACCACAGACTAACAGCCTGGAAAGATGTAACAGTTTAATAAACGAACTTTATGAAAAGATTTATGATCCTTACTGATCTTAAATCAATCAATTCCTTTTTTTAATTGGAATGTAACTATTTTAATTTACAAGAAATAATTTACAACAGATTAACATAAACAACATGTATTTTCACACCATGTAACCAGAGAATTCTGGAGGTGCGTTTACTAGCCATACAACCGCCACACTAAACACAAAAGCCGTGCATTGTGCCTTGGTCCTTAACGGACTGTTGAGCTGAGGTATACATAACCTGAGAATTGTTATGAATATATCAACACAGCAGAAACATCGTTACACTAGACTAAAGTTCCACTGCTCAATGCTTAACATTTTGGAGCCTGGCTCTTTATATTTTCCCTATTTTCCAAACTTTTTTTTTTGAAAGATCTGTCAAAAAAAAATTATAGATTTGCACTGTGTAAATCACAAAACTCAAAATTTCTCTGGGAATCAGGCTGAAATTCTTAACAGTTGACAAAGACTAGTCATGAACAACTAGTCTGAATCAGACAAGTGTTGTGACAGCATACCAATCATTACATGAATCAACTTCTAGTCAAGACACTCACCTCAAGCAAGAATCAGTTTAAAACTTCAATATGTTAATAATATATAATTCGTATACAATATCTTACTTGATTTTTACATCAGAGTGTATATGGTAAATTGACAAAGGTCACTGAAAAAACAACACTTTTTTTTTGTAAATGCACCAATAAACTTACCTTCAGATTCCTCTCCATCTATTTCTACATCAACACAGTCTTCCTCGATTTCTAATTTAATTTCCTTTTTGACGTGCTTGGGAAATTCATTTGTTTCTTCTTCACTATTTTTACCTTGGTTATCATTTTTTGAAAGAGCAGGTTCTATTTGCATCCTAAGGGAAAAAACAGATGCAACTATAGTTTAATTTATATATTGCACATTTGTAAATACACACATACATATCTTAATTAAACAAAAAAAAAAAAAAGGTGAATTAATTCAGAAAGCTTTAAAAAACAAAACCACTTGGTATCAAATTATCTGCTTTGAAAATAGCCTAATTGGCTGAACAATTGTCACAGTTTAACAATAAAGTTTGTTGTTACTACTTTGGAAACTACTAACCTTTTTTGTTTATTTAAGTCTTTTTAAGTAATGTATTGCATCAAGTGCCCTATGAGTATTCAATTAATACTGTCAATTTAGTACAGATATTAAAAATTGCTTAATGTCTTAGTGCAGCTGTTCTCAAACCAAAGCACATTATACTTCTAGTAGGAGAGTGGAAGAAACTTTCTGAGCATTAAGTTACTACATGGGGAGAGTAAAAAGTTCCAGCCTCACACAGAGATGGTATCGCTAGCAGTTTTGGCAGACCTTAGAGTAAAAATTAGTGGCTTGACAAGAGATGGAGTTCCCATCATATCAGTGGAATATGTAGACAATATCTTACAGTAAACATTTGAGTATGACAAAGCTGTGTGGTAGATGGGTACTGCATTTCCTCACATCTGACCAAAAATAATGTCAAAAAAATATTACAAGAAACTGTCTTGTTCAGTGCTCTATAAATGCAACCCAAGTGAATTTTTCCATCAATTCATAACCCTTGAGGTTATGGTCCAACACAACGTTACTGACATTAAACAATAATCAAAACAACGTTGAACAAACTACAAACAAGGCAAAGACAATTCCATCTGCTGGTAAGGCTATGAAAAGACTGTTTTTAGGATATGCATGGAATACTCTACACTGACTATCTTGAAAAGGCAAAAACAATTAGTGACAAGTATTTTGAATTCGTATTGTACCATATAAATGATGAAGTCAAGGGAAAAACAGCCTAACTTAGCGGAAAAGAAAGTAATGTGTCAGCAAAGCAATGGACGAATTCAAATACAATTGTTGTGACGGCTAAAATCAAAGAATTACTGTTCAATCTAATCCTTCACCCTCGTTGCACACCTGATTTATCCCTCAATAACTTCTATCTACTTCCTAACCTCAAAAATTACTGAATGGAAAAGCGTTTTTTGATGAAAATTGAAGTCAGTGATGGTGTGAATGATATTTTTGAGACCTTGACACAGCTTAATCAGACTGCCATAACCTCTCTGAAACATTTTTTTTTTTTTTGGGAGAATATGCTGAGCTAAATGGAGATTATGTTGAGAATACAACAAATTAATAACAAATAGGTTATAAATTATTAGGTGATTAATCAGTGTTTGTTTTTTTATTCATTTAGGTCTGGGACTCTTCGCTCTAACCTCATATTACTCAACCTACAGTACTTCCAGAAAAGAAACATTTTTGTTGACCACCAGCAGCAACAAGATTAGGAATAAAATGTTTTTTTCTCTATATTTTACGTTAACTGCCACAATTATTTTCAATATACAGTAGTACTAAAAATAATTGGTCTTACAATGCCCAGACATTAAAATAAGAGTACACATTATTGTTCTCAGGGCAACACACATGTTACACAAACAATATTACATCGTACTACAACAAAGAGAGTGGCAAAGGGTGTCGCAAGGGTAAATATCTGAGAACCTCTGTCTCAATACAAGTATTTATTTGTGTTCTGAATAACACCTTTATTACTAAAACATAAGAGTGCACAATTAAAAATGCTAAATGTTAATGGTAACGTTAACATTTCACATATTGGATACTTCAAACGCATCCTAATCATTTCACTTACCTTTTAGTTTCATCTTCTCGTCGTGATGCTTCTTCTTGTTTGACTTCAAGAGGGAATAATTCATCTATACTCGGTGTTGGAAGAGAGTTTGATGCTGGAGTAAAGATGTCACCAGAAAGACGGGTTGATATGTTCAGCGTGTCATCTGCCTTCAATGATTCAGGAACCTTTCAAATAATCAAATCACAGATTATTTGTTTGTTCATCCATTAATCCTTACTTATTCATTCTTTCAAAATGCATAACACATGATCATGATAGTTTACAAACTTATCTGATCCACATAATAGTAATCATGTGCAACTACACCCACAACAATTGATGTCATATTATAATTATAAATTAAATCTATTTACTTAATTATTTCCAATGCTTTCTAATTTAACATAACTGTAACCAGAGATATTCATATTTTTTATTTTTTTAATCCATCAAAATTTATATAAGTGTACTTAATGTTATGTACCTATTTCCAATTGTTTTATTCTGTAGTTCTAAAAAAAAAAGTACAATTGTGATATATTATGGACAGGCCTGCTCGTAAGAGGAGAGAGGGGACACACATGACCTGGACTTTAGGGTCGATGATTCAGATCGTCTTACTGTTTTATTAACTTTAAAATTCCCACCGTACCACCTAATCATTTGTTCAAGATTCGTGAGTGACATTTATCAATATAAGCTGCTTAACATTTTCCAATTTTTATTTACGAGTATTTTAAATTTGGAAAACAAAATATTTAAAATGTAATAAAATAAAACAATATACTCAAAATTGTTCAATACCGAGCTGTTAGGCCATGGTTGGTTACTATATAATCTCGACATCACCAGCAACGTTTTGTATTCCACCCTTGGGGATCTTCTTCAGGGGGACAAAAAGCAACAGTGTGATGAAATAGTTATGGCAGACATTGGCTGAACGATACCCGACAACTTTTTTCGGGTAAGAGCATTTCAGTAAAATAAATCAACAAAGTACACAAAGTGAACATTTTAAGTGGTTCTACATAATGAATCACAATTGTCACAATCAATTTTTATAACAGCTATTGATTATAGTTCTTGCTGTGTTTATGTTTCTTCCACCTAATGTGAACTGGGTTGCTTGTAATTGTTATAATTTCAAAATGAATACTGAGAGCATAAAGTTTTCATATTTGGGTGAAACAATAGACCAACAAAATCCGATTCCTGCATGTATACATTTCTATAAAACTGTATAATCTTATATCATCATCTTAACAGCTTTTCAGCTTAATAAATGGCATTACCGCGGTTCTGATTTTGTGTGTACGTGGAACATGCCACTAATTATCAGTACTAAGTATATTAATTGTTTGTTATCAATTTAAGTTTATTAAATTTAATTACTTCAGTGATTGTCATCATTTCTAGTAGATAGTGCATAATAGATTGTTCTATTTGTGTACAAGGATTGCTGATTTCATGGTAGAAAGTGTCATACACATGTATTACGGCTGCTCTGTTACATTTAGAATTCAATTCGGTACTGTACAATCAATATATATGTACAATGTAACTCCTTTGAGCTGGCAAAAATTATTTGGGGGTGGGGATATAAAATCTACGGGTGGTCATCAATCCTGCATACCACAGTAAAACTCACAATTCACATTGAACGTTAGTAAAACCGTTTTGGTCCAAGAACTAAGTTAGACTTGTTGTGTACAGATGTGTGTTCCCCACATATAAATGTATGCAATGTGTTTGAATTGCAATAATACAATTCTATGATAGTTGTAATAGAAAATTTTTTAATTTCCAAGATGAAGATCAGTGATCTTCAATACTGGCTTTACAGTGTTGCAAAACCACAGTACAAGAGGTTGTGTCCTAAGAACACTATACGGAACGTTATATATACTTAGCTAAGACTTTTGAAGTATTCTGCTGCTGCCGTGTGTGTGTGTGAACAAACTAATTAAAGACCAAATTTAAATTAAAACAAGATGGTTTATTTCAGATTTAAATATTACTCATAATGTTTCAATTATTTTATTTTACTTCTGTAAAAACATTAACAACTAAATTTTCAATATAACTAGCAAACTACTGTCTATGTTGAAAACACGTCACTACAATCATAAAAATTTAAATTAAAACATTAACTGGTTGTTCATAACATTTTAGTTCTCAAAGCAGATGAAATTCTGTAAAAATGTGTGTCAGACAAAATAATTTTAAACACGCAGAAGAAATCCATCATTATCATGATGAATGATCATCATTATCTTCACCAACAAAACCACCATAGCCACCTTATTAATATAATTTCTGTGATAATATTTTATAGATATAGAAACCCTAACGGGGGCAAAATAAATTGTTGCTAAAGTCACATGTGCCCTTATAAAGGATGCTGGTTCTTTGACTTAACTGAGAGAACAGGTGTCATTAGCCAAAAGGTTCTTTACTGGCACACATTATTTAACTCTCATTAACATGTGGACTGAACAGAGCCAGTTGGCTATACTATGAGATCACCGTCTCTTGGCAAGTACACACGCACGCACCACACAACAATATCATACCGACAGCACTGGCAACTGCGCTAGACTCGTTACATATATATGGTGAATCTTTTGGGCAGGGCCTAAAACATTCTCAGGTCATATTCAATGGTGTCTTGACAGGCACTTATTGGCCCCTGACTTTCAGATATTTAGTGCTGTGTAAGGTCACATATAGCAGCACCAAAATTACTCTGAAAATTGTTTACTATATACAAGTATATAATAAGTTTTGAATGTGTACAATTTATGAATATCTATAAAGTCATTTGTAGGTGACTGTGTAGCTGTAAGGATGTCAGGCCCTAGGCACAAAACCTCTGAAAAAAAGCTTATGGTTCCCTATATATTTTACAGTTGGTATGCATTAACTGTCATTAATCATATGTTTCTAATGTCCCCCAAAAGAGATCCCCCCCCCCCCAGGTCCATTACGTGAACCCACTGAACACAGACTAGAATATGGTACTGCAATTAACTCAAGTATTCTAGCATACATTTTAATGAAAAACATTTATGTTACAAATCCATTCTGCCCAGTGCTACACACCACAACAAAAATAATACTTTCATATGCATAAAATAAAATGTCCCGTTAACAGGTGGATTGTACACATAGGATGGACGGTTGATTACTTTCTGACCCAAATTTTAATTGGCCAAGGGGTTTTTGAGAATTACATAAGGAGTACTAGAGAATAATGACACATGTGACTACTGTTACTGTTGAGCGCGTGGTATTTTGATGCAATATGTGGAGAGCCAGTTGGGAAGCGAGTGAGACGCCAATCGAATATTACAGTGTACAGTATAAAGAAGAAGGAAATGCATGATAATATTACGATGAAATAATATTACGTTATGAGGGACAAGGAAGTGGAAAAGTGACTAAGACTAACGTGTGCAAGATAGTACAGAGGTAGCAGGAGATGATGTACTGTGAAAGTAGATTACTCTATACAGAAGCGGAATGGTCTGTCTGTGTGCTTATAAAGACATTTATGTGTTAAACGGTTCCCGGCACAGTTATGTGGTGACCAGGTATAGATGACAATTCCATACACAAATTTATTGAAGAACTGATGTCCATAACAGAAATCCACGCACACATTCACTCACTCCTACAGAACACAACTTATAAATATTGTGATTTTTGTTGCAAATTTCTTAAAATTTTACTTATATAAAAATTCAACTGTATTTGGGAAAAAATTATATAACCTTCTTTTTCTTAATTAGTTCGAAGAGACTATTTAGTATTCATTACACATTTTTTGGATTTTATCATGAAACAATAACCTGTATTAATGACAGAGTGATGTTAGTTTTTGTAGCACAAATTAACAATTGCCTTTATTATAAATATTCACTTTTCAGTCTTTTTTGTATGGTGCAACAGACTATACATGGGATTCACATTATGCGACTGAAAAACTTGTGTTGTACATAACAATCATTATGCATTAAAATTTTACGCACTATAGATTTCGTCAATAATGTACTAACATTATTCCATTTTCTGGCTTCTAACACTTTGTAACCCTTTGTTCCTCAACACAAAAGTCAGTCTCATCAGAAAATTTTAAAGTTTGTAATCATCTTTGGTCTGGTTTGTGTGGGATTTAAAGCTGCTTTTTAGCTGGCCAGCTAAGAGCTGCTTCATATTGTAACATACTGCTCTACTACTGTAATATACTACTTTTTACTAGTAGTATCTGTTCCTGTGATGTGATACTTTTTTCTATGGTCATGTTTCCTTTCAGTACAAAGTGAGCCAGTTTCTTTAAACTATTTTAAGAAAGCAGTGAGAGTTCTTAAACAAGTGCTACACTCTAAACCAGTGATTTCCAACTGGCACAACACATATTCTAACAATGTTAATATTTCTTACTAAAATACTAAATAAGTCTACCTAGATATCACTACATATCATCCTAAATGTATATAACCAAATAACATGGGCTCACTTTGAAAAATCAGTAATTTTGTGCAGAGAATCTCAGTACAAAAATAATTCACATGTTCTGAGATTAATTTCTTTGCTATCATGTACATTTCAAACTTTCATCTGTGTATGCTAAGTATGAACTATACGAGGGGGTACCCAAAAATAACCGGAATAGCGCTGCGATTGGCGAAGCTTACGTAGTACGCATTTCTCCCGCTAGGCGAGCGTAGCGCAACTCTTTCCGAGTTCAGTGCCGTCATTGTTGTCGCCTGGGAAGGTTGTGTCCGGTCACAGTAATTCGTTTTGTAAAAGCAGTTTCGCTTGCTCCTCGTTTTTTATCATGGTGGATTTAAGTGAACATCTGCTATGTTAGCTGCTGTGAACATTAAGCTGCTATGAAATTTTGGTTCCTGCTTGGGAAAAACACCGCAGAAACTGTTGTGATGTTGAAAACAGCTTACAAGGATAGTGCTATGGGAAAAACTCAAGTGTACCAATGGTTTTCTCATTACAAAGAAGGTGAAATGTCAATTGATGACAAACCTCGTTCTGGACGTCCGTCAACTTCCAGAATTGACGAAAATGTTGAAAAAGTTCATGCAATCGTGCTTGAAGACCGACGACGGACCATTGAAGAGATTAGTAAGTTATCTGGAATAACTTGGAGCTCGGTTCAGCGAATTTTGTCAGAAGATTTGGGGATGAGAAGGGTCACTGCAAAATTTGTGCCTCGGGTCCTGACTGAACAGCAAAAACAGAATCGAGTTGAAACATGCCGTGCATTGAAAGACCACCTCCGAACCAACCCAGATTTTTTTTCCAAGGTCATTACTGGTGACGAGTCATGGTGCTATGGTTACGACCCCGAAACTAAACAACACTCAAGCCAGTGGAAAACTTCATTGTCGCCTTGCCCAAAAAAAGCTCGTCAAGTGAAATCAAACATCAAGACGATGCTCATTTGTTTTTTCGATGTGAGAGAGGTAGTGCATTCTGAATTCGTCCCACCAGGTCAGACTGTTAATCAGGCTTTCTATTTGGAGGTTTTAAAAAGATTGCGTAACAATGTGCGACAAAAATGCCCGATTTGTGGCAGACGAGGGACTGGTTTTTCCACCATGACAATGCACCTTCTCACGCAGCCATTTCAGTGCGCCAGTTTTTAGCAAAAAACAACATGACTCCCTTGCCCCACGCCCCTTACTCACCTGACCTCGCTCCGTGCGATTTCTTCTTGTTTCCGCCGAATGAAGAGGGACATGAAAGGACAACGTTTTGACGACGTGGAAGAGGTAAAGAAAAAAACGAGGCAGGAGCTGCCGGCCATCACAACAGACGAGTTTGAAAAATGTTTCCAGGAATGGGATCGCAGATTGGACAAATGTATTAAATGTAATGGAGAGTACTTTGAAGGTGATAAGGTTGTTTTGTAAAAAAAATTAAATACATAGCTTTAAAAAAAAATTCCGTTACTTATGGGACCCTCCTCGTATACCCTGTATCTAACTCTGAAATGGTGACCGATTCACTTAAATAACAGTCATCTAGTTACATAATACTATTTTCAAAATATATTTTCTATAACAGTAGGAAGTTACAAAACAGCAGGAATGCATATAATTTCCAAACTTAACTACAGTACACTTTAGAAGGGCTTTGTTTATTAATTAAATCTGTGCAGATAAGTCTATGGTGAAAGGCTATCAATGAAGACTGTACTTATTGGTTCATAAAGGAGATATATTATATTTTTTGTCATTTATTTCTCCTCCAATTTTTTCCAACTGGTCGTTCTAATTTGCTCAGACCTTTTCAGTTTTGGTAATCATGCATGGAAGCTCTCACACTCAACCAGGCAAGTTGGTTGTAATTAGTTTTTTTTTAATACAATGACATTTTGACTCACCACATGACAACAGCCATAGAATGTGGGTAGTCAAAACGCTGTCCCCCATTACGAGTATTAACAACAGTGGCTGTCCCATGTCACTGACTCTTACCTCTGACAATTGTATATTGTGTGAGTGCATTTTCTAATAAAACTGTTTTTTTTTCCACTCCATACTGCTTTCTCTGTCCTTCAATTATTTCACTACTCTAAAGATCACTGCAGACCTGACGATAGAAATTAAACACTATCTTCAAGAACCGCAGTGGAAAAACAATACCTTGTTGCGAGGCTAACAAAATTTTCATTAATTTTGCACATGCACACAACAGTCTTGTAGACTGTTACATAATGTGAACATCGGCTGCAACAAGACTGGTGAGAACATTGGAAGCTGTGTGTGTGACAGAGACAGAGGTAGTGCACGAGTGAGACGGTGTACTGTTATCATATTGTCTCCCTTCTCTGCTCTCTAGACCACATACCTATGCTATTAAGTGAGGGTAATTAATTCGCTGCGTTGGCACAGCACACCAATGTTATAACAAAATAACTCATTAAACGAATAATCAAGTAATTACCTGCATGTATGTGAGATGTTCCTGCCAGTCTTTAAACATCTTGTGAAAGTCTTCCTTACACTGAGGTGACGACGGCATCTGTTTATCAGGAATAACGATACCTGGACTGAAAAATGTAAACTCCCCGTTATTAGACAGCTCAACCATACCCCATAACAATACATAAATCAAACAGTTGACAAATTCTATTCACAACACACACATGCACTCGCTCAATCATGCTACAGAACATATCTTAGAAATATTAGGTGATTTTTTTTGTTAGATATTTCTTTTTTTTTTTTTATCGGCCATCTGAGGACCACATGCCAATTTGAATTCTATATTCCTTGTTCTTTTCTTTTTCTCCAATAGTCTTTCATCTTTTCACTATGTCTCTTCTTCCTATCTTCAGTCCACTTTGAACATGTTTTTCTCTCTCCTACCCTGGACTCCTTCCATTTTTAACACTTTTGTCCTAAAAACTTCTCTTTCAATTGCTTCTTCTGCGTTTATATTATTTTTTTCTAAATCCTTTTGGACTTCTTTCCCCACAGATATTTGAAGATCTGTTTTGCTAACCTATTGTCGTCCATTCTATATATATGTCCAAAAAATAACAGTCTTCTTTTTCTCATTGTTTTTGTTATATTTTCTACACTTTGATATATTTCATCATTACTTCTTAATTTCCAACCTTCTGAAGTTTTTCGTGGGCCTATTATTTTCCTAATAATTTGTCTTTCCAATATTTCTAGTTTGTCAATTATAATTCAATGCTAGACATTCAATTGTATACACATTCTGGCCTCACTACTGTACTGTAATGCCTTATTTTCACATTTTTAGATATGCACTTTTTATTGTAAATATCTTTAGTTATACCATATGCACTTTCCATTTTATGAATCCTTTCTTCTATAGCAGATTTTTCTAAACCATTCTCTTGAATTATTTCCCCTAGGTACTTAAATTTTCTAACCCTCTCTATTCGACAAATATCTGTTAGCAGGAATTTTGGCACATTTTTAATGTTCATGAGAAATTTGTTTTTTTTTCTGCAGAAATTCTTAAGCCTGTTCTACTGGCTATGTCCTCTAAAAAATTAACTTGTGTTACTGCAGATGTCAGATGTCAGAAAGTATAGCAAAGTCATCTGCGAATCCCAGACTATTTTAATACGTGTGATCCTTCTCCCCAGCATGATTAGTGATATTTTGCATTCTTTAAATTTTTTGTTATATAAAAAATTCAACTCCACTTTCTTTACACAAACATATCAACAGGTTTTTATCAAGAAGACTACACAATTTATATAACTTCAATGCATCTTATAAAGAAAACTGAATAACTATATGACCACACAAAATGTATTACTCCATGGGTCACAGTTTGACAACTGAATTTCCAGTAAGCATTCCGTTTATTAATAGTCTGGTAATAAATTTGTGACGTATGAAATGCTGAATTACAAATATAATAAACAAACTTTGAGTATTATTTCAATTTACACTAAATATGAAACAAAGAATGTACGTATATAATATTAAATAATTGTTCATTATAATATAACATTATTTATGAACAACATATTTATCATTCAATAATTTAATAGATTAGAAGTACACAACTCAAAACTGTTAACTATCAAACTTCTGTTTTTTGCAACCACATCGAATGTCTCAGATCAGATACTATCTAGCAAACAAAAATCATTTTGAACGTATTCAATCAGTAAACGTTATGTTATCCATCATGTCTGAGATAAATCTACTCTGAGTCTGAAATATACAGTATAAAACAATAACTTACACATCGCCAACAGAATCCCAAAGGGGTAACGGATCAAACTGAACGTTGTCATAATCCAGTTCAGGAACTATCATACCACCAAACAAGGAGCCTTCACTGTCATCCAGTCCCTGACCCTGTGGGGACAATAACTAATAAAGATTGGAAATGAAAAACTTGTTAATACAAAACACATCATGCTAACTTCATACAAACAAATACACACACATACAGTGTAATAAGTTTATAGTAAGGCTAGAAATTAAACACAGAAAACATACACATCCGCACCAACAAAATACTATTTACAAAATAAGAGCCTGAAACTATATGCACCACCAGACACACTGAAATTATCAATATGTTGAAATATTTTACAAACGTCTAATATGACAGTTTTAATGGGCACATTATCATGGAAATTTTATATTTATGAACGATGATAAACATGCAGTTACTACACTGTGGATGTAATTACTATACAGCAGTTAAATCTCTACAACATTCATAGAATACTAAAAGCTCAACTTTTTACTACAAAACTTTGTATGTGCCAAAAATATATATGTTTAAGGTTGTAAAAATAAGCAAAATATACTTGCAGTCATAATTATTATTTGTGTGTGTGTGTGTGTGTGTGTGTGTGTGTGTGTGTGTGTGTGTGTGTGTGTGTGTGTGTGTGTGTGTGTGTGTGTGTGTGTGTGTGTGTGTGTGTGTGTGTGTGTGTGTGTGTGTGTGTGTGTGAGAGAGAGAGAGAGCATGTGCACACGGAAAACTCCTGCAAGAAACATCTTAAGTAACATAGGAAGAAAAAATAAAAGACAAAAATATATTTGTATGAATATTCAAATAGTCATGTTTGTTTACATCATTATATGGATATAAAATTTTTTTATTTAGTAATTTTGCACTGTTAAGAGACAATACATTGCTCAAATCTAACACAAGGGATCACCACTATTAACATTAAGTGAGAAATTATTCAACACACATTACATCTGCTACAGGGACCGGCAGAACAACTTGACGATTTTCGACGGGACTGTACCTCTCACACAATGCAGTGGGGGAAGTGCTGACTAGTGTGTTGACCTTGTCAAACAATGCCATTTCAGTTAAGATGGAGCAGTGGACCGGGTGACACCGTGCATGTGTGATTGAATCCTATTTTAAAACCGGCAATTCTGTTATCAAAACCCAACGATAGTTTCGTAGAGAGTTCAATATCAATCGTCATGGCCGTGTACCCAGTTGCAACACAATAGTGCTTTGGGTCAGAAATTTTCGAGAGACAAGCTCAGCTCAAAAAAAGAATCGCGTATGTTCGTACCCTGGAAAATGTGGAAGCTTTGTGTCAGTCCATCATCAGAAGTCCACGTCGCTCTGCCTCACAACATGCCGCTGCTTTGGGCATGTCAGACCGCAGTGCTAGGAGGATGCTGCATTTGGATCTTCATTTCCACCTGTACAAGATTGCGGTAGTCCAAGAGCTAAGTGAACTTGACCTCCAAAAGTGAAGAGAGTGTGCTCAGTCCATTTTGAATATTCTGAATGATGACGTAATCATCTTTATGTCTGACGAGGCCCATTTCCATCTTTCTGGATGTGTAAACAAACAGAATTTTCAGTACTGGGTGCCAGCTAACCCCCGTGTGCTTCATGAATGACCACTTCATTGGAAGCGTGTAACAGTGTGGTGTGGTGTGACACAGTTCGGTGTGATAGGTCCGTATTTTTTCGAAGAAGACAGACACATGGTTTCCGTTACTTCAGCTCATTATGTGCAAAAGCTCAGGTTTCTTTGCACCCGAGTTGGCTAGACGTAGAATTGCAAACATTTGGTTCGAACAAGATAGTGCTACTGCGCACACTACAAGGATGTCAATGGGCGTGGTCCAGGAAATGTTTCCCGGACGTGTACTGTCAAGAAATGGCGACCTCTCTTGGCCTGCTCGCTCCCCAGATCTGTCGATGTGTGATTATTTTCTCTGGGGCTACCTTACATCAAAGGTGTACACTGGAAGACCTCAAACTATTGCTGATCTGAAGGAAGCTATTTGCAACGAGATAGTGGCAATACCAAACGACATGCTCGTGAGAGTGGTGACAAACCTAAAGGCAAGGCTTTGGGAATGTGTACAAAATGGTGGTCGTCATTTATTGGACACAATTTTCAAAAGAGAATAGACAAAGAGCCAATAATGTAAGTACTGAAAATGGCAATATTTTTTGTAAATATTGTGATGGTTAAACCTTTCATTACAATAAATTTTATTGCTTATATATGCATTTAAAAATCATTAGGTTATTCTGCCAGTCCCTACAGCAAATCATGTAAACGCAACACACACACATCTCAAGATGTATTTACTTACAAGAAATGTGTTTTGGACATTAAACTGTATGCAAATCAGTAGCTATACTGGTCCACATCATTAGAAATACGGAATATGGCAACACATTTCTGTTTGGAATCGTTTTATCAGAAAGTCTAAAAAACACCTCCCACAAAAAGTTAATATCAACACAATTAACAGAACTGTACAAGTAAAAATTGATTACCTAAATTTTCAGTAAGCATTCTAGTTATTACAAGATGAAAGTGATGATGACACACAAAATGCTGAATTACAAATAGTGAGTATGTCAACTTAAAACATGTCTTCAGTAAATAAAAGTATGAAACATTTCAAAGAAATATTTATCCATTTATAACACAAGTTTCTTGTGATGCTGCCATTGTCTTCTGTCTTTGCAGATATCTGGATGTAAGCTAACTGGGCGACACAGCATCCCCTCGAACTGGACTTAGGTCTGCAGCATTTCATGTTTAGAAGTGGAGCCTATTTTACAACCGGCTTTAACTACCGTATCTCAAAACATTGATTTGCTTAACATGCCTACTCACACTAGCTTCTGTCTTTCTACTTTCAGAATTATGTCATTACCTATTGCCATCTCTCGTCTTATATCAGCAATTAATTATTATTCCATCTCATCAACATACTCCAAAACTTATGAAGGGAAATCAAAAAGTAAAGGGAAATTTTTCTTTCCCTTCTGATCAGTTACAGTTATAATCACACAAAGCAGGTAATTCCTACAGTCCTTTATTCCTTAGAAAACCTCATGGCCCCTTAACTTATTTCAACCATGAGGATATATGGAATAAGATGATTTGCATCTTTTATATTAAGTATTTAAACTGATTTCCATTCCCTCAAGTCTTGCCAGATGAAAGAAGCATCATTAAAATAAAAAGGTTAACACTGCGTGGAGTTAGAAACCCAGTTAACATACAATTCACATATTCGGCATACACTTTTTTATCAAATCTGTAAAACCCATGTGTGTTTATAGATTTCACTGTCTCTTTTCACTTAGAAAGGAAGTATTTCTAGAAAGATTTTTCAGTAGAAATATTCATTTATTAAATTAGAAATTATTATTTTAGTTATACCAACTGTACTGATATCTCGGATCAGATACTATCTAGCAAACTAAAATCATCTCCACATAGTCAATAAGTAATATCAAGTATACATCATATCCGAGATAACTGTACATGAAATGAACTGCTTCACAGGCAATGGATCAACATGGATTGCTGAACGTGGACATAAATTTAATGCCTAAAACATTCATCACATTAGTAAACAGATCTTGACTCGCAGAAGTGATGACTCAATTTTACCACTAAGGATGCCACATCAGAATGGGCAAAACATTTGGTGTTAATAACGACATCAATAAAGTTTGAATGTCATGCAAAAAGTGTTTATTATTTCTAAACTATTATGCTCCCTATTTGAACAAAATATATTTATTTCAAAAGTTACAAAAAATCCAATTATTCTATTTATTTATTTTTTTTTTAAATAAATAACAGTTGTTAAGCATATACTCATTATACATTTTTATTATTATGAACATTAGAAGTTCCTACCATTGCACCGTATTTTTCCGTTTTCCCCCCACTATAATGTTTTAAATGACAAATAAGTCCTAGCTCTCAAGTTTATGTATGTTTCAATAACAGTCCTCGACATACGATCATTTGAGTTACAATTTTTTGGAGGCGAGTGTGTGATGGGAAAATTTGAATTTCATGTGGGATCCAAAATTGTGGGACACAAGAGCAGCACGCCACCTTGAAGCATTCCAGTCTGCTGTGTGGTTCGTTAGGCTAAACAACTGTTTCTTGGGGAAGTGATCTTCATGGAGACTTTTCCATAACACACTTTACTTGTTACATGCTACCGTTATGTCTACAAAACATCCTGCTGTCTCCTGTTGATGGAAAAAAGAAGAAAAGAATGGGTTTTACTCTCTAAGAGAAATTAAGTAGATACTCTCGAAGATAATAATAAGCATAAAGCTGCCATGCCTTGTAATGGCAATCGCTCATGAGATGGAGCTATTGCATTTAACAATCTTGAAAATACTCAAAAAGACAAGAAGCAAATTACTCATACTGTGAAACCGGCTACATCTTCAAAATCTATTAGTGTCACTGGAGAAAAAGAGCTGGCCTGATTAAAGAGATGGAGAAATTGTTAATCATGTGGATGGAGGATCAGACAAAATAATGTATACCACTTAGCTTCCTGACAATCCAGGCTATAGCAAGAAACCTTTTTGAGACCTTGAAGTGCAACAATATGATCCTACATATACACAGGAGCCATGGATGGATGGTTTGAGAGGTTCAAAAAGCTCCACAGTTTTCATAATTGTAAGATTTCTGGTGAAGCTGTTAGTGCTGATAAGTAAAGTGCCAAATTGTTTAACGAAGTTACATTGTGTCATTGTTGAAGAAAATTATTTGCTGAAACAAATATTATATAGCTGAAACCAGCCTATTCAAGAAACACAATAGGCTGAGTGAATGTACACTCATCAGGAGTCCAAGACAATGTCTAGCTTCAAAACATTCAAAGATCGTCTCATGCTAATGTTGGGTGGTAACAGTGCTGGTTTAAAAATGAAGTCATTTTTGTATTTACCCTGCTGCTGAGAACCCTCGAGCATTGAAGAATTTAAGTGAACACATGCTGCCTGTACATTACTGGCATAACAAAAAAGCTTGAATGACAATACGACTGTTTGAGGATTGATTTTTCAACTGTTTCATTCCTGCTGTTAAATACTACAGAGAGAATAATATACCATTCAAAATTTATTTGCTATTAATGCTCCAGAGTATCCACAACATATTGGTGAAATACATCTAGATTTTACTTTATGCCACCCAATACAACTATTGAAAATGAATAGGAAGAAGAGGTGGGAGCCCAAACAACAGATGAAGGTGATCGTGTGGTAGACTACCCCACGCTAAACAAAACAGAAGTGGTAGTTGGGAAGCTTAAGAACAACAAAGTCCAAACCTTCACGACTGGATAATCTGCCCGCAGAATTATTGAAGCATGGGGGCAAAACTGTTAAGCCTTATTTAAATGCTCTAATTTGTATGGTATGGATAAAAGAAATAATGCCTGAAGAGTGGAACACTGGAATAATATGCTTAATTTATAGGAAGGGAAATAAACTGGACAGTAACAATTATAGAGGCATAACATTACTCAGCACTCCATACAAAGTACTTACTTTGATGAAAGGATTAAATGATGGGCAGAAAAAAAGTCTGGAGGAATATCAATGTGGTTTCTGACCAAAAAGAGGTACGTTTATAGAAAAATGCTTTAAACATGATTTAGATCTTCACATGATGTTTGTGGACTTTAGACAGGTAGTTGATACTGTGTGAAGGGTACAACTTTATGAAACCATGTGGGATATGGGAATTCCTTTGAAACTTATGACCCCCATGAGAGTCACAAAAGCCAAAATTAAGTATGAGAATATGTTGAGCCAACGTATATATACTTTATCATAAAGGAATATCTGCATTTAATAAAGGAATTATGCAAGGTGTGATGGGTTATCAGCCACCATCTTTATTACTGTGCTACACTATGACATTAAAGACATAAATCAACGATGAACGATATTAAATAAGACGAGCTAAATATGTGCTTATGCTGACAATGTTGTGATAATATCCACAATGGCTAGTTCAGGTATACAAGGAGATGAATCAAAAATCCGAGGACTCAATGTATGTAAATATCAGCAAAACTAAATACATGCTGATTTTCGCATCAGAAAGGGAAGAAATCTACATAATTTATGCATAGCTAACATATTAGTCGAAGCACAAAAATAAAAATATGTACAACACTTGTCAAACCGGTTACTTATAGAGGTGAGACATGGGCAGTGACAAAAAAAAGGAACAAGAAACACTAAGAAGGTTTGAAAGAAAGATTGTACAACGTGTTAATGGCTCGGTTAAAGAAGATGATGAATAGAGAATAAGAAATAACCAGGAGATAGATGAGCTACTGAAGCACGAGGAGATTGTAAGATTCATAAAAGCTCAATGAATACAATGGCTAGGTCACCTAGAGCGGTTGGATGATCATCGTATGCCAAAGAAAATCCTGAGGGTGCAAGTCTATGAAAGCAGAAACAGGGGCTGACCTAGGATAAGATGGTTGGATGATGTGCTGGAAGATCTAAGAAGAATGGATGTGAGGGGTTATAGCAAGATGGCAATGGATATGAGACACTGCAGAAGATTGCTGTTGGAAGTTAGGGCTCATGTTGGGCTGAAATGGATGACTACTACACTGGAAACAGGCAATGGATCAAGGCACTAAAAGCTGATACGTTCAGAGCGTATTACCGTATTCATAGCATACATTCGACCAACCAGCTGAGACAACTGAATCTAACATAACGTTATGAGAGTTCTGGAAAGACTAGAATATCCAGATGTTATTAAGACTATTGTTGTAGCGTGGAAAGACGCAAATGAGCAATGCATGAATGGTGTTTGGAAGAAAATTATAAAATTATAAAAACTTGTGTTAATAATTTCACAAGATTTGATAAAGACTGCAGTTTATAAAACAGACAACAAGAGTCTACTTCTCAGCAAACTGCTGAACTTCAATGTCAAGGCACGTGACATTCAGGAGCTAATACGTACTGAAGCAGACAAGCTTCATAATAATGACCTCATCGAGTTGGAAGAGGAGCAGAAGAAAGCAGCTGTAGAACAGGAAGAAACGCCATGCACGAGGCCAGGAGATGGAACGAACATACTACAGGAGATGGATTTCAATTATGACAGATCTGCTACAGTCAAAAGGTAAGTTCAAGAAGCCCTTGCTATAAATCAATTTACAGTGAAAAAAAGAAACAAACTCTCCAGTCTACAATCAATATTCTTTTGAAGAAAGTTAATGTGAGTGATGAAACAAGATCTTCTACAAATCATCAGAGTGACAAGGGGGGGTCTTGGTAATCCTGTCACCATAGAATCTCCTTCATCCAGCAACTAGTCTACTAATTCTAGCATTTCCACAGTTTTCAAGGTTTGGAATTAATGGTGAGTTACTTCTATAATTTTTTATGTTTTAAAGTTTTATAATTACATTTTATTCCATACCCTCTTTTCTTTCTCCCTCCCACTCTTCAAAATCCAAACACTGGGAGCAACAGTTGTTCTTCAAGAAAAACCATTATCTTGCACGTTTTTGTAAATCTAGAATTATCACGATATTAATTGATGGCTCATTGGCACTTGGTGAAACATATTAATACAAAGGTTTTTAAAAAATATATAAACACTTCCCCGTACATTTCACAGTTTTTTTTAACTCCGACAGCTGTTTCAACTTCTTAAACCATTATCAGTGGCTTAAGAAGTTGAAATCATCTGAATCACACATGTGTCAGAGTTAAATAAAAACTGTGAAACGTACCAAGTGTTTATATATTTTTTAAAAACCTTTATCTAGAATTATGTTTACCAAAAGCTGAAGGTTAGATTTATTTCATGTTTCATACTATCATATTACCATCATACTTTACATACTAATGAATCTGGTATAAAGCTTATACCAAAGGAAGCCATATGGTAAAAAGTAAGTAGACATTGCGGCTGGAGGAAGAGAAAGTGGAGTACCCAGAAGTGAGAGTAAGTGTGTGAGTGTGTGTGAATGTTGTGTAGACAGCCAAATGAGTTTCCGATGATGTTGATGAGAATGCCAAACTAATAAACAGCCATGGCAGGGTCGAGTAGTCCAAGACATTAAAGATGGAAAAGAGCATCAAAGCGGCATCAAGGGAACACAAAGATGAGGACATAGTATAGAGGGTGAAGAGAGGAAGAATTAAGGAATCAGATCAAGGTGTCATGAAGTGGAGTATGTTGTAATGTATTTATTTAGTTGTTTCTGTCTCTGACTGTATTTCTAGGTGAAGGCTCAATGGCAATAGCCAGAAGACGGTTTATGAGGAAAGAGGGTCTGTGGGTGTTGCTAGAGTCCTGTTAATGGAGGCACATTGTTTGGCAGTTTGGGCAAACACTGAAAATTACCAACACTTTTATACTCTACTTCAAAAGGGTGGGCTTGAATTACTTACGATGTGTAAACTACAAATGTCTCTTAAACTAAGAGAAGTGGCCACACATAACTATTGAAACTCCCAGCAAAGCATATAACAATGCACATGTGCACGTAACAATTCTATGACAGAATTACCTACTACTGGTTTTATAATGCCACTGTATGCACACATTTCCAGAAGTTCTGCTGGCGCTGTGCCTATTTTCAAGGCAATTACTGGGGGGGTCTGAGTCCTCTGAACCCCCTCTCATTATAAAATAACTATAATACTTTATACTTTATTGCACATACTTCTGTTCCAACCTTCCTGTCCAAGTGTGGCTATAATTAGCACAAAATGTTGTGAATCAGTTTTATATCTTTTATATAGTGTATACATTGCAGATTAAATATTTCAAGTCCATTTCTACATTTGTTGTCAGATCTCAGATCAGATACTATCTAGCAAAGGATAATCATTTGTGCAATCAACAAACGCCTGTAGTTATACATCATATCAGAGATCTGCCAAATAGAAAGTAATAGTTGTAATGCATCCCCACACACCTCCATAAACGCAAATAAACATGTGCATGCATGCACGCATAAACACGCGTGTGTGCAGTGACAGTGAGAAGTATGTACAGTTCCTTTTCTTGATGTATTAAATTATTATTATTGTTCCTACTGTTCATTTTGGCATATGACAACATAAGAGTAAGGATTTTCCGTTCTCTGAACTAGCTATTCAATGGGAATGTTCATTAACATCCTTCCTATAGCAACAGTCAATTGTTGCTAGTTCATGTTAGCAAAAGACCTAAAAACAAGTGGTTTTGTTGCATAACCTGGCAACACCGTATTCACGCTACTACAGATAACAATACAGGGCAAGCCCCTCACCCACATTGCCACTGCCGCATCTTGAGCTTCAATAGAGCTCTCACTACAGGGACCATGATGTATGTTGAGATTCCTAATTGTGGTCTGCAACCAGCCACAGGGTTCCAACTAAAACAAAACTTTGTCTAATTCAGGCTGTGATAGCTGAGGGCGCTTATATGGGGACTGCCTTGAAAATGGGCACAGCGGCAACAGAACTTCTGGAAAAAGTGTACAGTGGCGCTCAGTAAACAGACCCTACGGTATTTCGGATAATCAGTTTTGTAGGTCCAGCACAAATCTCGGTCCAGTAGAGAATGTAGCTTTCGTTTATGGATCTTTGCCAAGCAGCCCCACACTGGGATCGCGTAGGTAAGCATCAATGTCACGCACGTGGTAACAATGATTTTGCCTAGGCAGCGGGTCATCGATTTGTTGTGGAGCAGGGGTTGGAAGACCACAGATGTCAATATTGAAGTCACAAAAAACAAATTACATACAAGACAGGCATGTTTCACGTACTATGCTGTCTTCCTATCATCAGCCAACTCCCACACCAATTACCTCAATACAACTGATGATGGGTACTCAGTGCAATTACCAAAACAAGTTCACTTAAGTTAATATACCTTTACTGTTCTTTTAAATAATACACACACACACTCGCTCTCTCTCCTATCCTATCCTCTGTATATGTAAGTACTAAAGAATACAGGCACTTCATACTTTTCTAATGGCACAACAATGCTCACTATTAACACTCTTCTTGGACAATGGGCACCATTATACACTCATCAGTCTCTAATTATAACACACACACACACACACACACACACACACACATGGCATGCGCTTATCACCAGTAGTGTTTCACCACTTCCTATTTTCATTCTTATTTTTTAATAACTGATATCATTAAACATAATGAGCATGTAATGTCTGTGTATGCAGTAGTTTGTATATACAGAGTGGGCCAAAAGTCACTACCCATTGTGAGTTACTGAGTTACCCATTGTAAACATTAAGATAACTTTGGTTGTGATCTTCCCATCGTTATAAATTACGCACTCTAGTGTTTACTTAAGAAACTATCAGACACAAACCAAAGGCGCATAATTTAAAATTGATGGGAAGATCACAACCAAAGTTATCTTAATGTTTACAATGAGTAACTCAGTAACTCACAATGGGTAGTGACTTTTGGCCCACTCTGTATGTATATATTGTAACGTAACGAAAATATGGTCCCCTACGTTACATAAATAAGTTTATAAGTTTTAAAATAAAAATAAAAATAATTATCCACACTAGTAAAAGGTCAGAAACACAACCCATTATTGAATAAATGAATTATCCCCCAATAAGAATACAAGGTAGAAAGAAAAAAAATTAATAATGTTAATAAATACAAACTTCAATGTTCAGTGAAAGGTGTAAACTATAGACATTGACAAATAATGTAAAAACTAACTTAGACTGTTTTATAATAATCGATGATTTAAATGAAAGGAGAATGATTAAGTATTACATGATTTATTTCATAAAACTGTACCTGTTATTACGTTGTATCATGTTGTATTATTATCATGATAGTTATGTTATTTTTTGTGTGTAGCAAGTGGAGTACTTCTTTTAATAGAATACCAATTAATTAATATTAATTTCATTTTATGTGTTATCAATATATCATTATAGAGATGTTGTTAAACTTTATATAGTTAAATGTTTATGTACATGTACTTAGTTAGTAGGCTGATCATAATTGTAAACTTGGCCAGAAAGGCTATGATTGTTAATGAGATACAAAAGGGTTTAGTGTAATCATATCATAAACAAATGAAGGATTCTATAATAATGCAAGTAGTAACAAATTAAAATCAGAAGTAGATAAAAATGTAATGATAGGCCTAAAACCAGTAACATTGTATAGTAAGTCAGGTCAGAAAGGTTAGGTAAAGAAATTTGTAAAAAATACTAAATAGAATATAATGAGTGAGGAGAAGTTAATAATAATTGCTGATAACAGATAAATAAATTCAATTTAACTAAAATCTCAAAAATGCAATGGTGCAATGATACCGAAAGGTAATGTTTAATAACAAGAAAATAATACTTGTTAGAGTAAGTAGATTAAGAGGAAACGACAGCAAAATGTATAAAAATTAGTAACAAACAATATGTAAAATTATAATAGGATATAATGTAAATTTAGTAAAGGATTATTTTGATGAGTGTAAGAACATTGTATGATAATGGTTATAGTATAATATATAATATCCAATAAGAAGAGACAGGATGGTTGTCAAGGACGACGAGAGATGTAAAATTTGTTGATTCGATTATTGAATAATTATCCATGAACGAAGACGGATTAGTTTGATGCACTCAGAAAAGAAATGATAAAATTAAAATAAAACAATATAATTGTGAAACAAATTAAGTAATAAATCACCATAGTATGGTTCACTGACATTCAACCGTCTTATATAACCGAACAATCATAAACCTGTACATGAAAATTGACAAAAAATCTAAGTGAAGAACTCTAATAATAAAACTCAATGTAATGAGTAATTATTAACTTAATTAATCAACCAAAGCAGAGAAGTAACTACCTGAATAGAGTTATATACTCCAATATTATAAAGAACGAAAACAAATCACAAAATTATACTTGAACGACATTTTCCACAAGTCAATAGAAAAAGCGTAGTTGGACACGAAATACGTTGAAACACGTAACCACAAAACTCGGACATTGGTGAACAAAAGGAGCGGCATTTCTGCATCATCCCAGGACCAGGAATTCAACTTTTATTTCGAACTTGGAGTGAAGACTGGCGAGGATTAATTCATCGACATTCCGTTATTGACCAAACACTGCGACGAGGTTAGCTGTACACTGCCTTACCAAGTCACGATGTCCAGCGGATGGTAAACCTTCACTTATTTTAAATAATATTTAATAAGAAATTAATACTATATTGTGATACCTTGTAATCTTATTTATGCATTTTCTGATCTTACTAATAGTTGAAAGAACCTTCACACTCTGTGTTTAACAAAATACCATAATCATTAAAATAATATATAATCCTGAATCCGATCGATAATCGATTACTTCTAATACGATCGACTTTTGTATCTCCGTAAAGAAAGAACTTTGTTGTTAAGAAATACAAAAATCATAATAAAGAATCATTTCAGAATTTAACGATATCTTCTCATTTATATAATATTTAGTGTACTGTAGTGTGAACAAGTTATAATATAAGTAGAGAGTGTAACGTGGGTAACTAACCTACAATTTTCAGCTGTTTGTGAACCACAGCGCTACCTCGCGGATTGCTGTTGTATTAAAGAGAATGAGAAACCGATAAAGATTCCCTCTCTTCTCTCCAAACGCGGGCTAGGCTTGAACGAGAAACTAGAATTACACACTTAATACATAATTTTCAATCACAACAAAACAAATATTATATATACGAAAAGAAGAGAAGACGTAAAGGGGTATATTATAAATTGGCGCCCAACGTGGGGCTTAACGTGGACACACGTTATATTATAAATTGGCGCTCAACTTGTGTAGGGCTTAAGTTAAGTAAAACAGTGATTCAATAACTATTACTTAACTCGAGCAGGCAGCTATTAGAGACAAAAGATGCATAATACCAGAGGTAGGTCAAAGAAGAGAGCAGAAGACACGGAAAAGGAAGAAATGGGACAGGAACAAGAAATAGAAGTAGTCACAGATAGTGAAATGGAACAACAGACCGGCAATAAAGAAGAAACTGAAGTAATTGTAAACAAGGAAAAGGAAGTAGTTGAAGAGGATGCCCAAGGGGACCAACCAGAAAAAGCGGGAGCCAGAGAAGAACGAAATTGGCAGGAAATGATGAAATTCATGGCAGAACAATTTAGGAAACAGGAGGAAAACTCAAAGAAAACAAATGAGGAAAACAAGGAGAATTTTAGGAAACGGGAGGAAAAATTCGACAAAATAAATGAGGAAAACAAGGAGAATTTTAGGAAACAGGAGGAAACTTCAAACAAACTTAATGAAAGGTTTGACAGGAATGATGAGGGTTTAAGACAAATGAAGGAAGAGATCCGACAAATAAATGAAGAGAATTTAAGGCGGATCAATGAAAGAATTGAGAATATCCATGTGACAATTGACCAAAAGGTGGACAAAAACAATGAAGAAAGGAAACAATAAATAGCCGAAACAAATGAGCAGTTAGAAAAAACCAACGAAACAGTGATACAAGTCCGTGAGGAAATACAAAATAAAATCAATGACATAAAAAATGAAAATAAAACGATGGTTGAGGGACTCCAACAGGAGACTGGAGAAAGATGCGAGAAGATCAAACAAGAGATACATCAAATACGGGAGGAGAATAAGGAAGGAATAGCACAAGTACAGACTGACATGGGTGAACGAATGGAGAGAGTATATAATAATTTAAACAATGTCGAAAGTCAAGTAAGTACGAATAAAGAGAAGATCGAGGAAATCCGTCGACGCGAAATACAGATACAAGAAGAAGTGTATTCATGGCGGGATACAACATGCCAGAATAATCATATCACCAACAACAATAACCGGGAGTCAATCAATTTTCGGAATTACAAGCGTAACACCATGGAGTTTTTGAAAAGGGTAGAAGAAATGATAACACGGAATAGACAGAACCGCTGGAATATTATCCAAGGAATGATCGACGAAATGTTTAAGGATACCTACGACAATTGGTGGATGGCAGTGCATCCCGATATTCAAGATATAACAGATTTCAAAAAACAGTTCAGGGAAAAGTATTGGTCGGAGTCGACCCAAAATATGGTAAGAAATAATTTAAGCAATGGTCGATATGAGGCAAACGTAGGACAATCTCCCACATCATACTTCCTAGGCAAGGTGTGCATGGCCCGTAATGTGGAGCCTAGAATTCCTGAGGAGTGTTTGGTGATACAACTCTCATACCATTATGAGGAAGGGATAAAGAATGCCCGTATATACAACCAGATTAAAACTATCCCAGCCATGGCTAAATTTTTAGAAAATTATGAACATGAGGGACAGTATCAACGGAACCGCATGTTAAACACTGTTACAATAGATACAATGGCAATGACCATCAACAAAATTCAAACCATATTAATAATAATCAAACAAACCAAAATAGTAACCCGAACAGAAATCAGACTAACCAACCAAATAACCAAAGGAATAATAATTATCAGGGTAATAACCATTATAATTACCGCGATAATCGGAATAATAGAGGAGATGGGGACTACCGACACAATGTAAATTACATATACTCTCGACCTCAAAATAATCAAAGACGGTATTACCCGAGGACACACACGAACTACAACTATTATAACCAGTTACAACGCGGGGACGAATACCAATACGGAGGAAATTGTAGACCAATGGACAACAATCCTGGGGACAGACAGGAACCACTACACAACCAGCCTCAAAACTCACCGGAAAACAGGGAGGATGAGGGAAGCCCTCATTTAAACTAACAGAGGCAGTGAGAACTGAAGACCACCCATCAC
This sequence comes from Magicicada septendecula, assembly GCA_034769895.1. NCBI lineage: Eukaryota > Metazoa > Arthropoda > Insecta > Hemiptera > Cicadidae > Magicicada > Magicicada septendecula. Next base: position 275,444,532 of record CM068373.1, read on the forward strand.
TGAACCAATCTCTTGGGGACCAACGACCAATAACCAGACGTACCGATGACCAGACTATAACCATCATCACCAACCATTATTTGAAAAATATTAGGGAAGACCTATTAGAAGAGGATACCCATGTACACAATAATAATAATGAAATTATATATATAATTGCTAAGCTAAATGGAGAAGGCAGAACAACAGAAAAAGAAGTAGAAAAAGAACCACCCAAAACCAATAAAATACCAGGTCGGTGAAAGGATATTAATCAGGAACCGAGAGTTACCCAGTACTCTAGAGGGAATAACGAAAAAATTATTATTATTGTATACAGGACCCTATGTGATGACAAAAAATAATAACAATAATACTTACGAAATAATGAACCCTATCACAAAAAAAGATTAAGGGAACATACAATCACGAATCTATAAAAAAGTATCATGACGAAACACCATCACCAATCATCAATGACTGACAAGACGGACGAGAATATTAAGAATAAAACCACAAAATTCTAAAATAAGTAAGAATGTCTTACTATGTGTTTACGAGAAATTATTCTGAATATATATTAAGAATAAACCCCCAAAAATTAAAAAGCTATATAAGAAAAACTTACTCAAAATACTTAGAAACAATGTGATTTAAGATAAATGACAAAACGCCAAGAGAATTGAAGAACAGATTACATAATTATTTATTAACAATATGATTTAAAATGGAATTAAAAAAAAATATATATATATATAAACAATTAATGGTAATGTGATCCGACAAGAAGGTAAAATAAGAAGAACAATGGATAATTTAATGACTATAAATACGATGAAACTAAAGAATGATAATAATTAATGCAAATACAATTTAGAATTTCTTGGAACTGAAAATGATAAAGGAAGAAGTAGTACAGAGAACATCTGTCACAAGAAAGAAGGTCAAAGGTGTTTACAAATAATGACTGTCAAAAATGTTATCTGAAAATAGCTACTGAAAATAAGAAGGAATCAAGAAGAAAAAGGATTATATATAATTAAATGAAAAACGCAACAGCGTAAAGGATCCCAAAGATGTTTATTATTAGTCAAATGAAGACACTATTATGATATTATTTTAATTTTTATAACTGTCTGTAGATGAATTCCAGCAGTATTATATTGAAGTGTAGTATGGCCAGCAGAGTATGAAGCCAAAAAAAGTGCCTCTCTGAACTGTCCCAGCTCACATGTTAGGGAATGTTAGGGAAATTGAATATTTAAGGGATAATAAAACCGCTGCGAAGATGGACATCAGATTCCAAAAGTATGAAGGAAGAAAACAGAAGGAAGATAGCTGACAGAAGATCAATGGAGAAACGCATTTGTAGAAGTAAATAGAAATAGGAGAGTGTTAAAACTAAATTTTACTGATTATTGTGACCAATCATTGTCAAGTAATGTTTAAAAAGAAAGTGTGACCAATCATTGTCAAGTAATGTTTAAAAGAAACAAAGCAAGAGAATTAATATCATTAATGAATTTCCATCCAATAAAGAAAAGTGAATACTAGTCAAAAATGTTACGTTCAGAAATCCAATCAATTACCATTAAAACTCTACAATGAATAAAAGGAAGGTATTCCAAGTCATAAAAAAAAATATAAGTTTATTTTGACCCAAATCATATTCAGGTAAACTAAACTTCTTTTGGAGGGGAAGCATATGTAACATAACGAAAATATGGTCCCCTATGTTACATAAATAAGTTTATAAGTTTTAAAATAAATATAAAAATAATAATTATCCATACTAGTAAAAGGTCAGAAACACAACCCATTATTGAATAAATGAATTATCCCCCAATCAGAATACAAGGTAGAAAGAAAAAAATTAATAATGTTAATAAATACAAACTTCAATGTTCAGTGAAAGGTGTAAACTATAGACATTGACAAATAATGTAAAAACTAACTTAGACTGTTTTATAATAATCGATGATTTAAATGAAAGGAGAATGATTAAGTATTACATGATTTATTTCATAAAAATGTACCTGTTATTACGTTGTATCATGTTGTATTATTATCATGATAGTTATGTTATTTTTTGTGTGTAGCAAGTGGAGTACTTCTTTTAATAGAATACCAATTAATTAATATTAATTTCATTTTATGTGTTATCAATATATCATTATAGAGATGTTGTTAAACATTATATAGTTAAATGTTTGTGTACGTGTACTTAGTTAGTAGGCTGATTATAATTGTAAACTTGGCCAGAAAGGCTATGATTGTTAATGAGATACAAAAGGGTTTAGTGTAATCATATCATAAACAAATGAAGGATTCTATAATAATGCAAGTAGTAACAAATTAAAATCAGAAGTAGATAAAAATGTAATGATAGGCCTAAAACCAGCAACATTGTAAGTCAGGTCAGAAAGGTTAGGTAAAGAAATTTGTAAAAAATACTAAATAGAATATAATGAGTGAGGAGAAGTTAATAATAATTGCTGATAACAGATAAATAAATTCAATTTAACTAAAATCTCAAAAATGCAATGGTGCAATGATACCGAAAGGTAATGTTTAATAACAAGAAAATAATACTTGTTAGAGTAAGTAGATCAAGAGGAAACGACAGCAAAATGTATAAAAATTGGTAACAAACAATATGTAAAATTATAATAGGATATAATGTAAATTTAATACAGGATTATTTTGATGAGTGTAAGAACATTGTATGATAATGGTTATAGTATAATACGAGGGGGTACCCAAAAATAACCAGAATTTTTTTTTAAAGCTATGTATTTAATTTTTTTTTACAAAACAACCTTATCACCTTCAAAGTACTCTCCATTACACTTAATACATTTGTCCAATCTGCGATCCCATTCCTGGAAACATTTTTCAAACTCGTCTGTTGTGATGGCCGACAGCTCCTGCCTCGTTTTTTTCTTTACCGCTTCCACGTCGTCAAAACGTTGTCCTTTCATGTCCCTCTTCATTCGCGGAAACAAGAAGAAATCGCACGGAGCGAGGTTAGGTGAGTAAGGGGCGTGGGGCAAGGGAGTCATGTTGTTTTTTGCTAAAAACTGGCGCACTGAAATGCCTGCGTGAGCAGGTGCATTGTCATGGTGGAAAAACCAGTCCCTCGTCTGCCACAAATCGGGCCTTTTTTGTCGCACATTGTTATCCAATCTTTTTAAAACCTCCAAATAGAAAGCCTGATTAACAGTCTGACCTGGCGGGACGAATTCAGAATGCACTACCTCTCTCACATCGAAAAAACAAATGAGCATCGTCTTGATGTTTGATTTCACTTGACGAGCTTTTTTTGGGCGAGGCGACAATGAAGTTTTCCACTGGCTTGACTGTTGTTTAGCTTCAGGGTCATAACCATAGCACCATGACTCGTCACCAGTAATGACCTTGGAAAAAATCTGGGTCGGTTCGGAGGTGGTCTTTCAATGCACGGCATGTTTCAACTCGATTCTCTTTTTGCTGTTCAGTCAGGACCCGAGGCACAAATTTTGCAGTGACCCTTCTCATCCCCAAATCTTCTGACAAAATTCGCTGAACCGAGCTCCAAGTTATTCCAGATAACTTACTAATCTCTTCAATGGTCCGTCGTCGGTCTTCAAGCACGATTGCATGAACTTTTTTGACATTTTCGTCAATTCTGGAAGTTGACGGACGTCCAGAACGAGGTTTGTCATCAATTGACATTTCACCTTCTTTGAAATGAGAAAACCATTGGTACACTTGAGTTTTTCGCATAGCACTATCCTTGTAAGCTGTTTTCAACATCACAACAGTTTCTGCGGCGTTTTTCCCAAGCAGGAAACAAAATTTCACAGCAGCTTTAAGTTCACTTAAATCCGCCATGACAAAAAACGAGGAGCAAGCGAAACTGCTTTTACAAAACGAATTACTGTCACCGGACATAACCTTCTCAGGCGACAACAATGACGGCACTGAACTCGGAATGAGTTGCGCTACACTCGCCTAGCGGGAGAAATGCGTACTACGTAAGCTCCGCCAGTCGCAGCGCTATTCCGGTTATTTTTGGGTACCCCCTCGTATATAATATCCAATAAGAAGAGACAGGATGGTTGTCAAGGACGACGAGAGATATAAAATTTGTTGATTCGATTATTGAATAATTATCCATGAACGAAGACGGATTAGTTTGATGCACTCAGAAAAGAAGTGATAAAATTAAAATAAAACAATATAATTGTGAAACAAATTAAGTAATAAATCACCATAGTATGGTTCACTGACATTCAACCGTCTTATATAACCGAACAATCATAAACCTGTACATGAAAATTGACAAAAAATCTAAGTGAAGAACTCTAATAATAAAACTCAATGTAATGAGTAATTATTAACTTAATTAATCAACCAAAGCAGAGAAGTAACTACCTGAATAGAGTTATATACTCCAATATTATAAAGAACGAAAACAAATCACAAAATTATACTTGAACGACATTTTCCACAAGTCAATAGAAAAAGTGTAGTTGGACACGAAATACGTTGAAACACGTAACCACAAAACTCGGACATTGGTGAACAAAAGGAGCGGCATTTCTGCATCATCCCAGGACCAGGAATTCAACTTTTATTTCGAACTTGGAGTGAAGACTGGCGAGGATTAATTCATCGGCATTCCGTTATTGACCAAACACTGCGACGAGGTTAGCTGTACACTGCCTTACCAAGTCACGATGTCCAGCGGATGGTAAACCTTCACTTATTTTAAATAATATTTAATAAGAAATTAATACTATATTGTGATACCTTGTAATCTTATTTATGCATTTTCTGATCTTACTAATAGTTGAAAGAACCTTCACACTCTGTGTTTAACAAAATACCATAATCATTAAAATAATATATAATCCTGAATCCGATCGATAATCGATTACTTCTAATACGATCGACTTTTGTATCTCCGTAAAGAAAGAACTTTGTTGTTAAGAAATACAAAAATCACAATAAAGAATCATTTCAGAATTTAACGATATCTTCTCATTTATATAATATTTAGTGTACTGTAGTGTGAACAAGTTATAATATAAGTAGAGAGTGTAACGTGGGAATTATTGTACACGGGTAACTAACCTACAATTTTCAGCTGTCTGTGAACCACAGCGCTACCTCGCGGATTGCTGTTGTATTAAAGAGAACGAGAAACTGATAAAGATTCCCTCTCTTCTCTCCAAACGGGGGCTAGGCTTGAACGAGAAACTAGAATTACACACTTAATACATAATTTTCAATCACAACAAAACAAATATTATATATACGAAAAGAAGAGAAGACGTAAAGGGGTATATTATAAAAGGGGTATATATATATATATATATATATATATATATATATATATATATATATCAATCACTTTCTGCTACAGTCCGTTTCTTGATGTATATAATACTTTAATATTTATAAATAAATTTACCTCAAGATATACTTTTTTCCTATTAGGCAAAAGGAAAAAAGTATATCTTGAGGTAAATTTAGTTATAAATATTAAAGTTATATATATATATATATATATATATATATATTGTAATAAAAGAGACTCCTTATACTCTTCGAAACTCTCACCTAATTAAGCCCCAGTATTTGTAATATAAATATACTTATAGGTATTATATAACTCCTGTATTTAGTTTATTTCTTAAGCCCCACTGTTGGGTTCACCAAACACTCCTCTGGTATTCTTGGTTCCAAATGACGCGCCAAACACACTTTTCCCAAAAAGTAGGTAGTTGGGGACTGTTCTTGATTAACGTTGAATCTTCCGTTGGTGATGTTGTCCCTAATCATGTTCTGTACGGAATCGGACCAGTATTTTGACCTAAAAACCTTCTTAAACTCTTCATAATTACTCGTTTCGTTTCGAACCGCCGACCACCAATTATCATTTATGTTTTTAAAACAGTCATCCAACAAATTTTTGATTATGTTCCATCGGGTCACTTTAATTCTACCAAACCATTCATCTATTCTCTCTAAAAATTCTATGGGGTTTCCTCTATAAATTTTGAAATTAATGTTTTCCTTTTGGGGCTATGTGGTGTGCCAGGTACATTGGTCTATTTTGTAAATTTTCGATTGACTCCTTTATATTAATCAATTCCTGATTCTGTATATTTTCAACGGTCCCTTTATTTTCATCCACTTGGGTTTTTATTTGCGTTATTTCATTGTTAACTATCTCTATTCTCCCAGCTATGTTAATTTGTACTTCGTCCAATTTTCCTTGGGTTTCTAATCGTACCTCTTTTATTCTAGTTTCGTTACTGTTTTCTACTTGATTTATTTTGGCCTCTACTTCCACTCCGAGTTGTATGATGGTTTCATCTGTCCTTTCTAGACCTACCTTAGTTTCAGCTATTTGTTGTCTTACTTCCTCTTCATAATCATCCACCCTTTTAATTTCTTATTTTCTTACCTTTGTTAGGTCCGTCTTGTGACTTTTATCTTTAGAATAATATTAGCGTGACGCGTTTCAGGTCATCTGACCCATCCTCAGACACTTGCTCGAAAAGAGGTCGTCATATATTAAAATCCAATTAAAATAAAAACACACATGTGTAAACTCATTGTCAATAATTAATGTTCAAAAACAGGAATAACACTGTTGTCGTGGTGCACCACGCGATTACCGATCGATACTGAGTAGTGTAACTTTTCAACGTTTTGTTTTTGCGAGCGCTAGTATTGCTGTATCATATAGCGGGTTGATCTTGAAATTCAATTTATCATTCAATATGTTGTTCTTATATACAGGGTTGTTATGACCCCTGTATATTTCAAATTCTTCAAGTGCATTCATCCTGAGTCCTTTGTCACAAAAATGTAGGGGTATGAAGTTTGTGTCAAAACTTCTATATGAGTGATTATTATCTATCAAATGTCGAGCATAATTGGATTTAATATTATCTAGGGAGCCGATATTTTTACTAATTGATTTGTGAGGGGTATGTTCTTTAAATCTTTTTATAAATGGGCGCCCCGTTTGACCCACATAGTAACAATCACAATCGACACATGTTAATTTATATATACCTGTTCTTGTCTTAATGGGGTCATGTCGTTTACGTCGTATTAGATTTGATATTTGATTGCGGGTCTTGAAAACTATATTATATCCTATTTTATGAAAAGTAGGAGTTAGTATTTTTGGCATTATTTCTGTGAATATGGTAGATACATATTGTAACAATTAAATCTCAAGTTGTTATTCTGTTTATTTACTTATATGAGACTCCTGTGTATCAACGTCAGGCCCCACGTTGAAGGTGGCAATTTATAACAATTAACTCTATGGTTTTATTTAATTATATTCGAGGATGTTTGAAAGCCCCACTGTTGGGTTCGCCAATTTGTAACAATTTTAATTAATCGGGATCAATAAGATTTATTTTCGGTTTCGGGGTTTAATCAAGCTCCACGTTGGTTTGCGCCAATTTGTAACAATTTACCAATGTTACGTGTTTTAATCAATCTGTTATTTATAAATATTATTTATGTAGTCTTATAGGTGACCTCCTGCAACTCAAATTTAATAGGCAAATATATTTGTTATTATGTTATTTTAACTTTAAAGTGTACTATAATACAGGTTTACCTAATTATTCAATAGTTACGCAATATTAATGATATACTTCATGTATTGACTTAATGTATTGAGAATTCTCGCCAACCCTAGACCCTCTGTCTTGTGTAATTCAATTCAAAATTGGTACAGGAACCCCCGCTAGTTCGGCAATCTCACGTTCCACCAGCTGTTGACAATTAGCGCTGTTATTCGTAATAGGCTTGCGTCTAGGTTAACTGTTTCACCGGATTTTATTCACTCTTTTACCTGTAAATTACTCCACCCACAACATATAATACCTATTCTACAATAACATAAAACATTATCATATACAAGAAAGATTCTTTATTGATTTTGTACTTTATTTCAAACTAACAGTTCTCTTCAAGATGATAATATCATTATATCGATTATACAATGGTAGATTGATCGTCAGTTGACCAAGTTCCTTTTGATTTATACAAATTAAATATAATATTAAATATCTCTTATCCCAGGGTACGTGTTATTCTTTTAACCATTAGTAAGGCCAGGTAATGCAAAATTAAGGTTACTTTAGTATTACAGAATGTTATCAATTCTAAATATACTGAAATTAAAAATAAGCTGGTTTTACCGGGTTGATGAATCTCAAAGTGGCAGTGTACGTCAGCAAACAGTTGAAAATTGACAAATTAGATTATCTTCCTCCAGAAAAAGTGTTCCGATCCTTGATTTTTTACATTTTAGTTACCCTAACAACCACTACTTTCTGTCACTGGATGATATTTGATATCCTAGAGCCAGAATTATAAAACATTACTACTCTTTTTTAATAAAATACTCCATGCTTGGAATTATACCAAATTACCTAAAACTCTCACCTAACCTACCTTATTAAACCGTATATATTTTACTAAAGTTTCATTGGACTGGACTTATTAAAAAGGTATTAATTTCCTTTTACAAATATTAAATTTAGGCCTATAGGTTTTCTTACAACTGTTATAATATTGTTTGGTTTTTAACTTAATTTTCTTTACCTGACCTACTGTACAAATAGTTACTGGTTCATGGTTATTTACATTAATTTTAATTTCCTGGTTTTACTTTATTACATTAATTAATTCGTCCTGGAACCTTTCATTATTTTACAACATAATTATCAGAACTACTTGTCAACCTTTAAACACTTATTGCCATCCTGGCCAAGTTTACAAACATTAATTCAAAACAACTTCATTAATCAATTTTAGTCAATACATATAACATAGTATAATACCTAACACAGGTATTTATACTTAATTGTCTAAAGACAATTTTAACATAAATAAAACGAGTACCACTGACTCAGTACTTCTATAAAACAACAGTTCCCTCTTACTATACACAAAACATAAAATAACTATCCTGTAAACACTACCATGCTACAGCATAAAAACAAGTACAATTTGTAACACATTAACCATTAATTGGGATAGTATTTTATACTTCCTATTATTTATTACATCTTTAAATTTATATACATCTCAGATGTATTAATTACTGAGTAACCTTAATTTCGGGGTATGGTTCTTGACCATAGTTACTTCATTTTTATGTAACGTGGGGGACCTCAAATCTGTTACGTTACATAACACCCCCCCTTCAAAAAAAGTTTATTTTGTCTCAACTAAGTTTAGTAAAAATAAACTTATAACTTGTACCTGACCTGGTTGTCCTCTTACTCATCTTTTTTTTTTTTTCGTTTGATTATATACGGACTGATATTTCAGACTGGTGGTAATTGCTGTTTTACTGCTCAACTCTCTCTCTTGGAGGCAAATTCATAAATAATTTATTTCTCTGGGTAGTGGTACTTCCACATTTTCCTTGATAAGGATTGGTCACACTAATCATAAAAACTTGTTTTAACATTTATTTTCTTATTTACTTCTATAAATTAGCTTTCTCAATTAAGCTTCTGTCTGCTATCTTTCTTCTATTTTCTTCATCTATACTTCTGGAATCTAATCTCAATCTAGACAGCTATTTTATCATTATCCCTAAAATACTCAATTTCCCTAACATTTTTCCCTATCCTGTGCGGTGGTTCAGTTCGGGTGGCCACTTTTGGGTCCATAACTCCGCTGTCCATCCTTACACCTTCTGAGACCAGGGGAACATCATCCCTGCTCATAAAAATTATTGCCGGAACATTTCTACGGTCAATACATTAAAAATAAAAAAATTATAAGTAGTCAATTAGCGACTAATACTAAACACTTTTGGGATTCTTCATACAGTTGCTGTTTACATTTATTTATATATTTCTTCTTCTTCTTCTTCTTCTTGATTCCTTCTTCTTTTCCATTAACTAATAGCACATAACCTTATTGATAGGCATTATTTTAAAATCCTTTTAACTTTCCTTCTTGTGACATTTTTCTCCGTATCATTTCTTCTTATATAATCTTCAATTCCGAGAGATTCTAAATTATTGTTGTATTAATTATTATCCTCCTTCAGTTTCATTGGAGTCATTAAATTATTCTTTATTCTTCTTATCTGAGCACATTACCATCAATTGTTTTTATTTATTTATTCTTCTGTTTGTTACCATAAAATATTAGTTTTCCTATTATCTCATTTTAAATCAATTCTTTATAAATATTATTGAATAATCTGTTCTTATTTTTTGTTAAATCAAATGGTTTCCAAATATCTTAAGTAAGTTGTACTTACATACTTTTTATTAAATCATATCGTTTCTGAATAATTATTGAGTAAGTTGTTCTTACAATTTTTTAGAATTTTGGGGTTTTTAGTTTCTTCATTTTAAATTATATTGTTCGAAATAACTTGAGTAAGTTGTCCTTATATGCTTTTTGAATTTTGGGGTATTTTATTTCCAATGGGTTGCTTGGTCAGTTTTCAAAAATTCAGTCCCCTTTTTTCTGGTTTGTTTGGAATCTGTTTAACCGTGGTCCATTATTTCCTCTATACTGGTTGTTCGGGTCTCTCTAGTGTATAGAGTTATTTCTGTCCTTGTGACATATCTCACTATTATGCAGTTCCGCCATTTTGTTGTTATAAAACTTTCAATCATGCTGAAGTCTACCATCATTTTTCGAGCTGATTCTTCTGCACCGTTTCTTAATTGTCCAAATGGTTCATATATAATCTCCAGAAGTCCTCCATGCTCCTCGGTTAGTTTTGGCCCTTTTGGTCCTTCTAATCTATCTGGGAATTCAAGTGTGGTTAGTTTAAAATGTCTACTTTGCCTTACTTCTCCTGGTTCCGTAATTGGTATATTATGTAGCTGAACCAATCCCCTTTTAATCATCTCCAATCCTTCCCGTGTATTTATTAATTTATTTTTACGCGTTTGTCTTATTTTCACTGTCTTTATTTCATTATGAACCCGTTCTATTCTTCCGGTTATATTAATTGGTATCTTGTCAAATTTTTCTTGGGTCTTCGCTTGTATCTCCGTTATTCTAATATCATTATGGTTTCCTATTTGAGTAATTTTGGTCTCTACTTCCACTCTGAGTTGTATGATGGGTTCATCTGTCTTTTCCAGACCCACCTTAATTTCAGTTATTTGCTGTCTTACTTCCACTTCATAGTTATCAACTCTTTTGCTCAGTGTTTCATCGACAATTATAATACTTCCATTGATGACTTCCCTCAACGCTAGGTCTTGTTCATTGATGATTTGCCGCAACTCCTTATTACGGTTATCAATTTTCTCGTCTGTTTGTTTGGTATTTTCCAGAATCTGCTTTAAGCTCTCATCATTCCTGTCAAATCTTTCATTAATTTGGTTTAGGCTTTCATTTATCAGCCGGTTATTTTCATCATTTTCCTCTTTATTTTTTTCAAACTTCTCATTCATTAGTTTGATTAAAATCTCACTCAAAAGTTCGTTTTGTTTCTTTGAGTTTTCGTTGATACTGTCTATTTTGTTTTCTAGCCTTCCTGAATTTTCATTTATACTGTCTATTTTTTCATTAGTTTGTCTTAAACTCTCATTAGTGTCCTCATTTTGTTCCTTAAACTTTCATTAGTTTGTCTATTATCTTCTTTGATACTGTCTATTTTACTTTCTAGCTTTTCTGAATTTTGTTTATTATCCTCTTTAATTTGTCTTAAACTCTCATTAGTGTCCTCCTTGGTTTGCTTTGAGTTTTCCTCCTGTTTCCTAAATTGTTCTGCCATAAATTTCATCATGTCTTGCCAATTTGGTACTTCTCTGGTTACCGCTTTATCTGGTTGGTCTCCTTGGGCATCCTCTTCCACTATTTCCTTCTCTATGAGAATTGCTTCAGTTTCTTCTTTATCACCCATTGTTTGTTCCATTTCACTGTCCATAAATGTTTCTATCTCTCGTTCCTGTCCACCTTCTTCCTTCTCCTTCTCTTCTGCCCTCTTCTTCGATCTGCCTCTGGTATTATGCTTTCCTGTGCCTCTAATGGTTGCCTGCTCAAGTTAAGTAATAATTAAGACGATTTTTTACTTAACTAAAGCCCACTCGTTGAGCGCCAATTTGTAACAAATAATATATGTTGCGTTGTCACTTATGTGTGACTCCCGTGTATCAACGTCAAGCGCCACGTTATGAGCGTCAATTTGTAACTATCAGTAATGGGTGTGTTTAATTATATTCGAGGATGTTTGAAAGCCCCACTGTTGGGTTCGCCAATTTGTAACAATTTTAATTAATCGGGATCAATAAGATTTATTTTCGGTTTCGGGGTTTAATCAAGCTCCACGTTGGTTTGCGCCAATTTGTAACAATTTACCAATGTTACGTGTTTTAATCAATCTGTTATTTATAAATATTATTTATGTAGTCTTATAGGTGACCTCCTGCAACTCAAATTTAATAGGCAAATATATTTGTTATTATGTTATTTTAACTTTAAAGTGTATTATAATACAGGTTTACCTAATTATTCAATAGTTACGCAATATTAATGATATACTTCATGTATTGACTTAATGTATTGAGAATTCTCGCCAACCCTAGTCCCTCTGTCTTGTGTAATTCAATTCAAAATTGGTACAGGAAACCCGCTAGTTCGGCAATCTCACGTTCCACCAGCTGTTGACAATTAGCGCTGTTATTCGTAATAGGCTTGCGTCTAGGTTAACTGTTTCACCGGATTTTATTCACTCTTTTACCTGTAAATTACTCCGCCCACAACATATAATACCTATTCTACAATAACATAAAACATCATCATATACAAGAAAGATTCTTTATTGATTTTGTACTTTATTTCAAAATAACAGTTCTCTTCAAGATGATAATATCATTATATCGATTATACAATGGTAGATCAATCGTCAGTTGACCAAGTTCCTTTTGATTTATACAAATTAAATATAATATTAAATATCTCTTATCCCAGGGTACGTGTGATTCTTTTAACCATTAGTAAGGCCAGGTAATGCAAAATTAAGGTTACTTTAGTATTACAGAATGTTATTAATTCTAAATATACTGAAATTAAAAATAAGCTGGTTTTACCGGGTTGATGAATCTCAAAGTGGCAGTGTACGTCAGCAAACAGTTGAAAATTGACAAATTAGATTATCTTCCTCCAGAAAAAGTGTTCCGATCCTTAATAAAATTGACGGTGGGATGTACTGGAAAGCCCCAGGAACTCTTCTGACCTTCGTTCTTCTATTACGATCCTAGTGGTTGTCCGTCTCGGTGGAATTGAAGTCGTATTATAGCTTCTTCTTGAAAGTGAAGGTTATTTCTTCAGAAACGAGGTCTTCCTTCATATATTTTTCTATAATTCCGTTAGTTTAGGCCCTTTGCTTCCCTCAATTAGTCTTCTGATTACATGGGAAATCGGGTTTAATACTAAATCCCACGGAATTATCTCAATGAGTGAAGTAAGGAATTCTCGACCCCTTTAGAGGTATTTGGTTATAATTTTGAAGTCTAATTTGTTTTATTATTCATCAGTGGTGTTATAGAATTAGTTTTCAATTTTGATTTATTAATTTAGATTCTTTTTTTTTCAAATTGTGTCATTCTTTTTTAAAAGTGTCTCCTCATCTGAACTCAATAGCATATAACAATCGACACGAATGATTGAAAATCAACAAGATTTTTTATATTTTAGTTACCCTAACAACCACTACTTTCTGTCATTGGATGATATTTGATATCCTAGAGCCAGAATTATAAAACATTACTACTCTTTTTTAATAAAATACTCCATGCTTGGAATTATACCAAATTACCTAAAACTCTCACCTAACCTACCTTATTAAACCGTATATATTTTACTAAAGTTTCATTGGACTGGACTTATTAAAAAGGTATTAATTTCCTTTTACAAATATTAAATTTAGGCCTATAGGTTTTCTTACAACTGTTACAATATTGTTTGGTTTTTAACTTAATTTTCTTTACCTGACCTACTGTACAAATAGTTACTGGTTCATGGTTATTTACATTAATTTTAATTTCCTGGTTTTACTTTATTACATTAATTAATTCGTCCTGGAACCTTTCATTATTTTACAACATAATTATCAGAACTACTTGTCAACCTTTAAACACTTATTGCCATCCTGGCCAAGTTTACAAACATTAATTCAAAACAACTTCATTAATCAATTTTAGTCAATACATATAACATAGTATAATACCTAACACAGGTATTTATACTTAATTGTCTAAAGACAATTTTAACATAAATAAAACGAGTACCACTGACTCAGTACTTCTATAAAACAACAGTTCCCTCTTACTATACACAAAACATAAAATAACTATCCTGTAAACACTACCATGCTACAGCATAAAAACAAGTACAATTTGTAACACATTAACCATTAATTGGGATAGTATTTTATACTTCCTATTATTTATTACATCTTTAAATTTATATACATCTCAGATGTATTAATTACTGAGTAACCTTAATTTCGGGGTATGGTTCTTGACCATAGTTACTTCATTTTTATGTAACGTGGGGGACCTCAAATCTGTTACGTTACAATATTTGGTTGTTGGTTGCATACTATGTGTTTGTCTCGATAATCTGGTTTCTTGTTTCTTGACAATATTATCTATAATATGATGATCATATCCATTTTTCGTGGCTATATGTTTAATTATATCTAGCTCAGTGTTATAATCATCTTTTTCAAGAGGAACAGATAGTAATCTGTATACAAGACTATTGTAAGCAGCTAATTTTTGTGGATATGGGTGTTGTGATTCAGCGTGATTCGAACTGTTATAAACAACTTGGATTTCATAAACAAGATACGCGATATTAAAATTTCACCTAATTATAAATTAGCTTCCTTGGACATTGTTAGTTTATACACAAACGTACCTGTAAAACAAACTGTAGACATTTTAAACAATAATTTACTAACTACTAAAAAACTGGACACACAAAAGATACAAGAACTAATACTCTTATTGAAGACTATTTTACAACAGAATTACTTCACATTCGACGACGGTTATTATTACCAAAGAGACGGTCTCGCCATGGGGTCACCGCTATCCGGCATATTAGCATATATATATTTAAATTATTACGAAAACAATTTCTTTTTCAATAATAACACATTTGCAAATAATATCATTTATTACGGCCGATACGTCGACGACACATTTTTAATATTTAATGGTTCTCTGCGCCAATTGAACAACTTGAAGAATGTTTTAAATGCAATAAATAACAATATCCAATTTACAATGGAAACCGAGACCGAAAATGAAATTTGCTTTCTGGACTTAACAGTCATCAAAAATAGAGATAACCTGAAATTTAAAATATATCGTAAACCTACTACTACTGACGTAACCATCCACGCTGAATCACATCACCCATATCCACAAAAATTAGCTGCTTACAATAGTCTTGTATACAGATTATTATCTGTTCCTCTTGAAAAAGATGATTATAACACTGAGCTAGATATAATTAAACATATAGCCACGAAAAATGGATATGATCATCATATTATAGATAATATTGTCAAGAAACAAAAAACCAGATTATCGAGACAAACACATAGTATGCAACCAACAACCAAATATGTATCTACCATATTCACAGAAATAATGCCAAAAATACTAACTCCTACTTTTCATAAAATAGGATATAATATAGTTTTCAAGACCCGCAATCAAATATCAAATCTAATACGACATAAACGACATGTCCCCATTAAGACAAGAACAGGTATATATAAATTAACATGTGACGATTGTGATTGTTACTATGTGGGTCAAACATATAACAAGCCCATTTATAAAAAGATTTAAAGAACATACCCCTCACAAATCAATTAGTGAAAATATCGGCTCCCTAGATAATATTAAATCCAATTATGCTCGACATTTGATAGATAATAATCACTCATATAGAAGTTTTGACACAAACTTCATACCCCTACATTTTTGTGACAAAGGACTCAGGATGAATGCACTTGAAGAATCTGAAATATACAGGGGTCATAACAACCCTGTATATAAGAACAACATATTGAATGATAAATTGAATTTCAAGATCAACCCGCTATATGATACAGCAATACTAGCGCTCGCAAAAACAAAACGTTGAAAAGTTACACTACTCAGTATCGATCGGTAATCGCGTGGTGCACCACGACAACAGTGTTATTCCTGTTTTTGAACATTAATTATTGACAATGAGTTTACATGTGTTTTTATTTTAATTGGATTTTAATATATGACGACCTCTTTTCGAGCAAGTGTCTGAGGATGGGTCAGATGACCTGAAACGCGTCATGCTAATATTATTCTAAAGATAAAAGTCACAAGACGGACCTAACAAAGGTAAGAAAATAAGAAATTAAAATACGTGACTTGGACCGTTAACAAACAAAAATCCACGCTTTTGCTAAGTGTTTCATTGACATTTGCAATCCTTTCATTGGCGACTTCCCTCAACGCTTGGTTTTGTTCATTGATGATTTACCGCAATTCCTTATTACTGTTTTCAATTTTTTCGTCTATTTGTTTGTTATTTTCCTGAATCTGCCTTAAGCTCTCGTCATTCCTGTCAAACCTTTCGTTAATTTGGTTTAAGCTTTCATTTATCAGCCGGTTATTCTCATCAGTTTCCTCTTTATTTTTGTCAAACTTCTCATTCATTAGTTTGATTAAGTTCTCACTCAAAATTTCATTTTGTTTCTTTGAGTTTTCGTTAATACTGTCTATTTTGTTTTCTAGCTTTTCTGAATTTTCATTTATACTGTCTATTTTATTTTCTAGCTTTTCTGAATTTTCTTTAATACTGTCTATTTTATTTTCTAGCTTTTCTGAATTTTCTTTAATACTGTCTATTTTATTTTCTAGCTTTTCTGAGTTTTCTTCAAGCTTTTCTAACATTTGTTTGTTTTTCTCGTTGGTTTGTTTATTATCCTCCTTCATGCTACTCATTAATTCCATTAATTTTTCCCAGTTTACTCCTCCTCTGGCTTCCTCTTTATCGCCCGCCTGTGGTTCCATTTCGGTGTCTGTAACTACCTCTGCTTCTTCTTTCCGTCTATCTTCTTCCGTTTCTTGGTCCTTCGCCATCCTTTTTGAAACACCTCTCATATGCATTCCTGTGCCTCTAATAGTCGCCTGCTCAAGTTAAGTAATAGCGATGTAGTCGATTTCTTACTTAACTCAAGCCCACTAGTTGGGCGCCAATTTGTAATAAAAGAGACTCCTTATACTCTTCGAAACTCTCACCTAATTAAGCCCCAGTATTTGTAATATAAATATACTTATAGGTATTATATAATAACTCCTGTATTTAGTTTATTTCTTAAGCCCCACTGTTGGGTTCATCAATTTGCTATCTTTTATTATCGATGAGGTCTCCCGCGAATCAATGTTAATCTATTTATAAAGAAAAATATTTTTTATATGGTTGATATTACTCAATTATTGATAATATCTCTATTTTAGTTAGTATTTAAGTGCTTTACGAAGGAATACCGCTCTATTCCAGTTAATATATTGGGTAATTCTATATATTTCTTCAAGCCTAGCTTGCATACACTATCGAGAGAGCGGAGAGAGGAGAATGGATGAAACGAATTAGTTTTCTATTCTCCCGTATTCACCAGCTGTCCGCAGACGAGCGCTGTTGTTTACGATCGGCCTGTTATTCTAGGTTAAGTTGTTCCGCTTGCTGTATTTCTCACGTTCCTTTCTCTGTATATTACAACTTATTCAAAATGCACTAATTACTCTACCAATAACAAGAAATCGTCAAATTCAAGAAGGATTCTTTATTTTATATATATTTTTTAATTCAAAACATATGCTTTCTCATGCCACAGATACAACACATCGATTACACAGGATTGAATCGATTCGTCATTGAATTAATATCTAGATGTTTTAAAATTTAATTATATTTTTTAATTTGTTTTTTATCTCAGGGTACATGGAATTCTTGTGACTATTAGTAAGGTCAGGTAATGCAATTTAAGGTTACTAGGTATTACAATTTAGTTATAAAATCTTATTCTATAAAGTTCAAACATAAGCTGGTTTTTTACCGTACTTTGACAAGATACTTAATAAGGCCATGTTTCGCTACGCAGAGACGAGAACAGTATGTTGATTCAATGTCTGGAAAATATCAGCCTCGGTCTTCTCAATAAAAGTTTGGTATTGATGTCCCAGGATGTAGTAGAAGTTTCAGTTCTGATCTTCGTGAATCTTCCCGGTTCTGGTGGTTACAGGTCCCAATGGAATTTGTGTAGTATTAAGACTTCGTTCGGTTTTGTAAAGTGAGGTTTTGGACGTTATTTAAATTTCTTTGTGTTTTTAATATATTTAATTAATTTGGCATCTCCAGTCTATGGGTTGTCTTCATTTATTTCTGGTTATTCTTCATTATTATTCATTTGCCATTAATGGGTTGATTAATTTGTTTTTTAGAAATTCGTTAAATTTATTAGTAGATCGAATTATATTTGTTGAGGGATAGCTTCGGCAGTCGATCCACTGTCCTTTTAATGGATTACTATTTTTGAATTTTCATTTATTATACTTTATTCATTAGGTTTTTAGTTTCTTTTCTGGATTTGTATCAACTGAACTTAACCCATTCACATATAACAATTAAGTGTTGAAAATCAACAAGATATCTTGCCTTCAGTCGTCCATGACAACCATTTCTTCTTCTGTTATTGGATAATATTTGTTATCCTAGAGCCGTAATTAGAAAATGTTTTTGCACTTATTTAATAAAATACTCCCTTATTAAAATTACATTAAATCATATAAAACTTTCACCTAATATGCATTATCAAACTATATACATTTTACTACATTTTCTTCTTGATCGACTTAGTTTAAAAGGTATTATTTTCCTTTTACAAAATACTAATTTTAGGCCTATTTGTTTTATTACATGTGTTATAATTTTTTATTTTTTATTTAACTTTTCTGACCTGACCTACTGTACAATGAGTCACTGGTTTATTGCCAATCATTCTAATTTTATTTTATCCTGATTTCAATTTATTATTATTTATTTTACTATTGAACCCTTCATCTGTTTATAACATAATTACAATGACCCCTTGGCAATTTATTAACAATTATTGCCTTCCTGGCCAAGTTTACAAATATTATCTAACGATATCTCCACTAATTACTCGAAGTAAGTACACAAATAGTTATTCTTATAAAGTTTAACATGAATGAAATTAGTATCAATTACTTGATACTTTCTTAAAGCAATTGCTTCACACCTGCTACATATAAAAGACAACATAAATACTATGAGAACAAAACATCATGATAAAACATAATAACATGTACATCATTAAAAATATTAAATACCAATTAACCAGTCTACTCTTAGTTCAAACTGTCTATAGTAAATTCACATCATTGGACACTATGTTTATTGTTTACACCTTCCACTGATCACTCCATATTTTATATTTATAGACATTTTTATTATTTTATTACCTAGTAACCTTACTAGGTATTATTAATATGTTTGTTATATGAAGGTTTACCTTCCTGACCTTAATTATTGCACACATTGGGTATTGTTTTATTTTGATAGTGATGAGGTTTTTGTGTAACGTATGGGGCCTTAACTTCGTTACGTTACAGTGTGTGTGTGTGTGTGTGTGTGTGTGTGTGTGTGTGTGTGTGTGTGTGTGTGCGCGTGTGTGTGTGCGCGCGTGTGTGTGTGTGTGTGTTACTTAATTTATATTCTGTTGAAATCAGTACATTAAACTATATTAGTCATGAAGAACTGAAGACAGAACAAATGGGATAATACTGTACTATGTAGTCATCCCACACTTGGTGCTTTAAACAAAATACTCAGGCCACTGACATGTGGAGGAAGGTGGTTATGAAAGCCAAGGATCATCCCAGGGTGGGTGTAGTGCCACTATATAAATGATTGTCAAATATTTTAGCACCAATGGATAAAAAACATAATTCTTTTCTGTCTTCTATTAGTAGTGAAAAGTGATCTGTTTTAACATTATAAAAATAAAACCCAATCATATATATAATTTTCTATAGAACAAAAACCACTAGCACACGGCCTTCCACACACAACTGTCAGAATCTAAATAAGAACACTAACCTCACTTTGTTTTGTGTGCGTTAATATGGTATATACTTCAGTGAACTTACAGTTGTATAAAAATTCATGTGGGCATATGAAACACAATTTGCATGCCATATATAAATATTTCAATTAATATGTTTAGGTAATATTTTTACGAGTAAAACATTAATGGTCATTAGGTATATCAACACTCACTTTAGAACACACACAAAAACAATGTTAACTAGAATTCAGTAACAATGTGAAATGCCAAAATTTAGAACAGATATAAGACAGCTAAGATCGTTAGCTGTTAATTGCAGTTAATCAGTAAAACCTGGAGCATCAGTTTTACTTTTTCTAAGAGCAGAAACACGTTTCACAAGCTGCTGGTTTATGTTTACGAACTGTGACGATAAGTTGTGAAAAAGTGATTGTGGCAAGATGAAATCGTTTTGAAAGGCTATAAACAATGCAAAAGAAAAAACATGCCAGACTAAAAACATAAGTTTTGATGTTAACGTTCAGAAAATCTGCCAAATATTTTCATAAACCTTGAAAATACACAAATGACAATAAATCCTAGATATTAAACAATCAAGATTTGATTACAAATGCACAAAAACGAGGTTCAGAGAACAAAACATACACATTTGTTTACGAGGCCACCTCTATGATTCAAACACAACACTATTAAAGAAACAGTTGGATGAACAGAAGTGAATAAGTTATGCTGCTACAATTCCTGTATTGTATTTATTTAACTTTCAATGTCCAAATTAAAATAAACCATAATATGGAGATATTTTGTAATAAAATGAAGCAATCTCATTTCAGAAAAAAAATAGGGCAAAGTACTAAATAGTTTGCAAGCGAACAGAATGTACTTTCCACGTATAAAGCTACAAGCTATAATGAAGAAACTGAACAATTCTGGCTTCCAATTTTACAAACGACATATGTATTATCAAGTTAAACACAAAATCTTGCTACATATACCGCACTTTAATGTTCATAACTCAAGCAAAAGCAAAGAAACAGAGGTAACACTTACCTGACTATAGAAACAAGAAGCAAAATGTTCTTCATCGTGAACTGCATTGAGAAAGCCAGTTTCCATGACAGTCACGCTTGGACTGGATGACAATTTACTTCCCTGTAACAAAACAAAATATCACACATAAGTCCAACACAAATAAAATGTTCAGTGTATGTAGATAACATTTTTATCCATTTACAATACTATGTTAACTGCAAAGAAAACAATAAATCTAGGAGTTGGAGACACATAAAATGGGGATAATACATATAGGTCTTTGAAGTGGGGATTGAACACTATGGAATTTAAAACAGCTAAATTTGTTGAACAGCTCGCCTTGAAGCCAGATAAGGTAAATTCATTACAAAACCAAACTGTGTGTGTGTGTGTGTGTGTGTGTGTGTGTGTGTGTGTGTGTGTGTGTGTGTGTGTGTGTGTGTGTGTGTGTGTGTGTGTGTGTGTGTGTGTGTGTGTGTGTGTGTGTGTGTGTCAAAGTTTCTTACAACAATTATATAATACTAGCTGAAGTACCCGTTCTACGCCTGGGTGGCGAGCATTTTTATTAGCACATATTTAATTATTTATTGGCATATATTAAATACATTTAATTACATATTGGCTATGTTTAATTATTGGGCAAAAACTTCTTTGTAGACCACATTTTTTGTATAAACTCTGTGGTCTTTCTTTAAGTTGCCTTGTTGGTCAGTTCCTAAGACTTTTACCTTGACTTGCTTAAAGGACTTTGTTCTTGAAAATGCAACATAAAGTTGTCCATGACTGAATACTGGAGATCGCAAATAAATACCAACTGAATCCAGTGTTTGCCCTTGGCTTTTGTTGATGGTCATAGCAAAAGCAAGTCTAAATGGAAACTGTTTTCGTCTTAATGTAAAGGGAAGGTCAGGGTCACTGGGTGCAAGAATAACTCTTAGAATAAATACCCTGGTACCTTTAAAAGATCCGGTCAGGATTTCACAGTCAATGACTTTTGACATCATTTGCTTGATGACCATTCTGGTGCCACTGCAAAGACCTCTTGTTGAGTCAAGGTTTCGTAGCAACATTACTACTGCACCAACTTTCAAGTTAAGTCTATGAGGAGGCATACCACCAGGTGTTAAGCTGTTCAAAAACTCCATTGGATAGTTTGCTGCCTCCTCGGCATTTGCACTGTCTTGCTGAATAGAATCTATGCTGGTATAGCATTTCAATTCAGATTGAATTCGTCTAAGGACATTTTCATTAAGTTCAAGTGACTCGTGGTTTTTTGGAGTCAGGATTGCATGGTTAGCAATGCTGTCATCTCCTGATTGGATGACCTCAGGAAAGACAGCAGCAACAATACATCCATTTTCAATGCAGACTGGAGGAATTTCGAAGATGCCTTCCTCTAATCCAGGCTCTTGGAGTTTTCCATTCCCTAGTTTTAAAAGCCTATCGGAAAAGCCTCGGTGTTCTGATGGGACATTGTCCTCATTGGCACGCATGTTTTGGTCTAACTTTAAGACCTGAATATTTTTTCAACACTTACTATTCTTCATGCATGAAGAAAGTATTTCGGTTCTGCTGCCATGTGGAACAACAAGGAGAATTTGTCTAAAATCTCCACCGAAAAGAAAGACCGCACCTCCAAATGGTTTTTTAGAAGGAACTTTTGGATCTTCAGCTAAGAGTTCTTTATACAGTGTGTCAACTATATTTACTCCATGTGCTGGGGCCATTGAAGCTTCATCCCAGATTATCACTTTGGCCTTTTCCAGTTCATTTGCCATATTAGTCCCATGTCGAACATTACAGGTTGATGTTTCATTTATTGGAATAGGCAGCTTGAAACGACTGTGGGAAGTTCTGTCTCCCTCAAGCAAAGTTGCTGCTATGCCTGTAAATGCACATGGCAAGACTAATTCATTTTTGCTACGCACATAGTGCATGATTGTGTTGTAAAGGAAGGTTTTACCACTTCCGCCAGGTCCATCAATAAAGAATAGACGTTTGGGTAAGTTAGGGTTTTCAATTGCTTCCCTGATTTTGTCGAAAGCCCTTCTTTGCCCTGGGTTGAGCATTTGAAACTTTTCTTCGAACATGGTTTTTTTGGCAATTGGATTGTAATATTTTCCAGAATGGATTGGCTCGTCATAGATGCCGACTGGAAGTTCTAGGCCAAAATCTACCAATGACTTTCCATGTGTTCGAAGGACAGATTCAATTTCTTTAAGCGTCAAACAGAGAGCTTTTTCTCCATCAGGAAAGCGTCTCTTATAGTCTTGCATAAGATTGTCCTTATGTCTATCGAATAATGCTGCTGCATCCGACGGCTCACACATGATACAAATAAATGCAAACAACTGCCTAAGTTGTACTGGCATTTTATGGGTTGCAGCTTCTGTTAGGCAAGTATCCCATTCTGAGTCATCATCAGTTAATCCCCTTGCAATGCATGCTTCTTGGAAAGTTGCAAAGGGGATAAGATTTCCTTCGACCATTCTTAGGTCCTCGAAAGATGTTAATCCTCTAACATTGAGAAGGACAATTCGGAGGAACCATTTTTCTCTATCCGTGGGACTTACGGCAAACATTCTGCCAATTGTAGTTTCATGTCCTCTAAGACGTGGTTTCCATTTAGAATTGTTGTCATCCCAGGTATAGTGTTCGGGAATTTCAATACAGTAAAGCCCCGATTATCCGCGACCGGATGATCCGCGAGTGCCGCGAAAAAATATTTTTAATTACGAACCTCAAAAAAACCAATTTTAATCCAAGCCAACAACAGGGAAAATACAATAGGCCCTACAGTGCGAAGGTTGAAAATTTCTGACAGGTTTATTGTGCATCGTAATCCTATAGGCCTTCTCGGAATTTTGTTTTGGCTCTTGCTCTTTTGTTTTGGTCAAGTTCACTAACCTTCCCCCTCTACGTACATATTCTCTCGGTCTGCCAGTGGTGTCAGTTGTCAGTAAGCATGCTTAGTGATCAGTCGTGATCAGTTCGTTAGTTCCTAAAATTAATAATGGCTGAAAAACGAAAGAAGGTTGTGTTAACGATTGCACAAAAACTTGAAATGATTTCTAAAATAGAAAATGGCGCTTCAAGGAAGCAGATGTGTTTGAATTACGGGATCGGGGAAGCAACAGTGCGAGACGTTTTAAAGCAAAAAGACAAACTGTTAGCCTTTGCATCAGTGTCGGACAGTGCTTCTGGGATGAAAAAACGAAAAACAACGAAGAAATCCACCTATAATGAACTTGACTCGGCATTAGCGGAATGGTTAGCTCAGGTGCGAAGTGAGGGCACCCCCGGGTCTGGTCCTACCATTGCAGCTAAAGCAAAATCTTTTTTGATTTGTTAGGCCTGGAAGGAAATTTTGATGCGTCGTCCGGTTGGTTACATCGTTTTAAGAAACGTTATGGAATTAGAGAGATTGGTCTACACGGATAGAAGCTGAGTGGTGATCAACAAGCAGCTGATGATTTTCAACGTGATTTTGAAGAGTTTGTGTTGTCTGAAGATCTGTAATATGAACAAATTTATAACGCTGATGAATCAGGGCTTTTTTGGAAGTGTCTTCCCACTCATACTTTAGCATTTGAAAGTGAACATCAAGTGGCAGGTCACAAAAGTAGCAAGGAAAGAATTACAATCTTGCAATGTAGCAACGCTGCGGGTAGTCATAAACTTAGGCTTCTTGTAATCGGTAAATCTAAGAAACCGAGGTCTTTTAAGGGGACAAGAGCAGAAAATTTACCAGTTGATTATTTCAACCAAAAAAAAGGTTGGATGAACCAGCAGATTTTTCAAGAATGGTTTGAAAACATTTTTGTGCCTCAAGTACGTAAACATCTTGACTCAAAAAATTTGCCAAAGAAGGCTGTTTTGTTAATTGACAATGCGCCTTCACACCCAGCTACATGTGTGCTTAAATCTTCTGACGGGCAAATCTTCGCAAAGTTTTTGCCCCCAAATGTTACTACGCTGATACAACCTATGGACCAGGGAGTCATTGCAACCATGAAGAGAACATACAGAACAAAGTTGTTACTGTCAAAAATCGAAGAAGGCTGCGATCACAAAGAATTTTAGAAGAATTATACAATTTTGGATAGCATTTACGATATTGCGTCTGCATGGGATTACATCAAACCCTCAACCCTTGTTAAATCATGGAGAAAACTCTTTCCGAGTATCGAAACAAATGTCAACCAAAACATTTGTGAAGAAGAGAATGAAGTCATGCCGACTGCTACACTTGTTGACCTAGTGACATCCGTTCCGGGAGGTGAGAATGTCGACGAAGAGAAGATAGAAGAGTGGCTGGAATGCGACGCAAGTGAGCCGGGGTTTGAACAACTGACTGACGTAGAGATAACGAACAAAGCAATGGGAGTGAACGAGAACGAAGAAGAACAAAGTGAAAGTGAAGAAGACGAGACGCCTGTGCGGATGACACACGAAACTGCTTTGCAGCACGTAGACGGATTGCTTCAATATTTAGAGGAACAAGACGACGACGCACATCTGGCAGAAAAAATCATGTTAAGGAAAGTACAATCTAGAATAAAGAAAAGTTGTTTCCAAAGCAAGAAGCAAAAACGAGTGACTGATTTTTTTAAAAAGGCGTAACTGAACACTTTTTCTTCGTATTGTTTAAAGGTTGTTTAAGACCTGAAGAAGTCAGTAATGACAAAAAGCTTAGTCAAACAATAAAAAAAAAAAAAAAAATTATAGCAGTTAGCAAATTTATAAAAGAAATAATGAACACTTTTTGTTAACAGTACAGTATTGTTTTTTGTTTACTGTTCTTTATTTTAGTGATTTAGACGTAGAGCAAAGGTTTCTGCTGTACTGTACATATTTTAAAAGTTTTACATATTATGTTTTTTGTACAATAAAACATAGTTTTTATGCTGAAATATTTTTTTTCGTGTTTACACCTCATTTTTAGTCTTTTTTCGGGTTATCCGCGATTTTCACTATCCGCGGTGCCCTTGCCACCCAATTCCGCGGATAATCGGGGCTTTACTGTATATAAATACTCTCGGGCATTAGGGTCTTCCTGATTAAGTTTAAACCAAGCCAGAAGTTTGGACTTGGTGGCTTTTTGCTGTACAGCTTCAGCTTCCTTGCCTGGTATAAAACATATTGTATGCTTGTCCTCAAGGTGGACATTTAATCTTTCCACATGATCAGTTTGGTGGTGCATTTTGTATTCCCTGAGCCTACAGCATGCTTCAGGTGCACTTACATATCGGGTCTCCAAGTAATTTTTTACTTCGTCCCATTCAATAGTAGCTTCCTGTTCTGTGGGAACAGTAACGAATTGAATATTTGCACAGTCATGCCCCTTGTGAACGTATTTGAAGAGGTATTTAACGCTTTGAATTGAGCTACAAATCTCTACGTTAATGTGGGCGTTGTATTTCAGATAGGTATGGGTTGTATGGCACCACCCATCTGTTATCCACTTTGTTTCCCCCAAGTTGAATAAAGTTACCATCATCTTGGCGTTGATATTTTGGGTAACCATTGACATTGCTGTTGGTCTTGGCACAGAAATCTTTTGGGAATTCTTTTGTGCATTTGCCGTTTTCCATACACGGTGCGTTTGGATTTAATGGACCACATGTGCCGTGTATCATACAGGATTTTACAATTTCATGTAGCCTCAGGTGGGCATCTTTATCAGGGAGTTCTGCACAGACAATTTTGTCAATTCTTTCATTCTCCCAGACTTTGTCTTCCGGGGCCATGAATAGCAATATGTGCCCATGCGGTAGACCACGTTTTTGGAACTCGATCAGGTGGAGCCCTAACACGTCCAAATCTATGGTGTTTGGTTAAGTCTTCAAGTAGTAATTTCAGTTTCAACTCAAACACTCTTGCTACTAAATCAGGCCGGTCGCATGGTTGCTGACCGGGAAGTAAGTTTTCCCTGATTTCCCTCCATTTAGGATTGCAGGTGAATGTTACAAATAAGTCAGGTTTGCCATATTTCCTGACCATGGCCATAGCATCTTGGTAATTTGAGCCATATTTCTTGGACTCCCTTGGAAGGTTGAAGGCAATATAACTTTCTTTCCAGGCAATATGTTAACGTCCTCAAAATTGTGGTTGTTCACAAATCGGTGAAGAACATCACAGTCTTCAGCTCTTACTGTTTTTATTTTTTTGAAACCAATTCAAACGGTTTGCCTCGGTCTTGCAATAGGCATCAACCATGAATTGGTGAGTCAGCTTTCCTGCGTTGAGGAACTCGTTAAAGTTTCCATCACGAATGGCAAAATGGTATGAATACCATTGAAGCTGGGACACATTTCCTTGACCAACAGCTTTCTTCAGATCTGTGGTCCACCCTGAATCCCCATTTGGGAAAAGCAAAGGGTAGCACATTGGGTCACAGAGTCTACTCAGGGATGGATATATTTTGTAAAATTCCGCTTTTCAGATAAATTGTAATATCCCGATTTTCTGGGGGTGCACCATCTGCACTGTGAAAAACGGCAGCAATTTCTCCTCTGGCAGTGGGAGCGTTGGTTCTGCCGGGGAGCACATTATTTACTCTTTCTCTCAAGAAAGTCATGCTATATTCAATTGGCATTCGGTTTTCCCGATTTGCCTTTAGCATTTCGTCTTGTTCAAATTTGAGCATTTTCTTGTATTCTCTAGAGAACGGATTGATACCTCCAAGAAGTTTTTGGAGGTTCTCCATTACGACACGAATGCATCCACTGTTTGCTTAATTGTTCATTCTTTCTGTCAAGGCTTGGGCCGAATCCAAAATGTACGGTTGGGCATACTTTGGTAATTCACCTTGATTTGGGTGTAATGCAGATGTAGCGTGATAAATTTGCCCATGGATTCTGTAAAAAAAAGGACCTGAACGTCTGGTCACTGATTGTTCAACTTGTGCTCCCATTGAGGCAAAGGCCATTGCACTGTTGTAGGATCTTATGTTTTCCATGAAATTTTTGGAATTTGGATCAGATCCATTCATGTAATTTGTAATGAAGGGATGCATTCGTATTTCATCTAATGCAATGGTCCCTTTATGGCAGCAATTTGACATTAATTCATTTTTGAAATGCGTGGCATTGCAAAATGGACATTTAGCATCCATTGGGCCAAGATAACTTGTTTCAATTTCGTCTTCATTGAAGTTTTCGGGAAGCAAAGCGGTGTTGCGGGATCGGACATATCTACTCAGACGTCCTCTTTGATGTTGCCGTGCAACCCTTTGTCTTTCAGCGTTTGCCTCGCGCTCTTGTTGAAGTTGATTTTGTGGCATGTTTTCTCTGTGTTGCCGGTGACTTACAGCATTAGATTCACATTCTGCTTGAAGCTGCTCTTCTGACATGGCCGCTCTACAGCGTCTTTGAGCTTCAGCATTACGTGCTTTTTTTGCTGCAATTTCTTCAGCAGTTGGTGTTTGCTGGCGTTTAGGAGGCATATTTGATCGTATTTCATTACTTATTCATTGGATCATCAGAAATACGTATAAACATAAATATCACAATTAAAACATATACAGAAATATAGGACAATTACAAAATATATAGACGTACGTGTATACAAAATTACAAAACATATCAATACAATCGCATAGTAAAAACTTTAAAAACTATAGGAACGGATAAATGTATACATTCGATGCCGGTAAATATCATTTGTTTATTTACTTGTTACTATGGTAACATACCGATGACTGACACACTACCTACCACGTTATATTATACAGAAATATAGGACAATTACAAAATATATAGACGTACCTGTATACAAAATTACAAAACATATCAACACAATCGCATAGTAAAAACATTAAAAACTATAGGAACAGATTCGATGCCGGTAAATATCATTTGTTTATTTACTTGTTACTATGGTAACATACCGATGACGGACACACTACCTAGCGCGTTATATTATAGATTATGATATTATTCAATACAGTTTCTTCTGCAAGTAGTGTATTATGGTTTTGATTACAACTTAATTACAACTTTTATTTCAGTATAACTGACATAGATAATATTCAACAAAAGTGTGAATCCTTTCAGACTTTAATTCTAATTATTTAAATCAATATTTTTCTTGCACATTGCTGCTGCTGTTTCTGTTGAAAACAAACACTGTAACTTTCATATACATTCTTCTCCCTCCACTTTTTAACTATCTTGCAATTCATCTGCCTTTCCTGTTTATTAATCCTTCCATCACTTTTGACTTCGTTTTTTTTGTGATTTGATTATAAGGAAGGCGTGAGGAACACATTTTGAGAATGAAATTACCATATGCGTAGAAACCAAAAGGTCAGATGGGTTCTTTCTGTGAACTTACTCTGCATGTGAGTTTACATGTAACCCCTGTAAACTGTCCAGTGTGCATAGCATTCAGTTGTACACTAAGTTTTATCATATTTAGCTATGTTTCTAGGTACAGTAGACGCCCTCTTAACCGGCCTCGGATCAACCGGCCGCCGCTTTAACCGTCCAGACTCGTCTGTTTCCCACGCTTTCGATATCCGTTAATTAAACGGATGTACTGTACCTACATTTTCTATTTGTTTTTAGTAGTCAAGCGGCTTTTGATTACCGCTTTAACCAGCCGACCCTCAGACTCGTCTGTTTCCCACGCTTTCGATATCCGTTACTTCAACGGATGTTTATACATTATCTACACTATGTTTTTAGTAATCAAGCGGCTTTCGATTGTATCGCATAAACATAAATGTGAAATTACACCGACACAGCTCACCGGCATGTCAAAAGTTTCATGATTTGCACTTGTTTATTTTACTGAACGTCTTTAGTCAGTTTAGTGGTTGATTTGTCAATGTGAAGACGTGTCGATTATTACTGTACTGGGTACTACTGTAAGTACAGTTTCATTATTTTTTTCGTGTGCTACAAACATGAGTGACAAAAAACGGAAACGTGTAGTAATCAGTATCGCGCAAAAACTTAACGCCTTAGAACGTTTGGACAAAGGTGAATCGGTACAATTAATATGCAACGAATTAGGCGTGGGAAAAAGTACTGTCAACGACTGGCGGAGAAACAGAAATTCACTTCAGGATTACTGTATGCAAGTTGAATCACAAAAAGTACTCGAGTCCCGTTGCACAATTAGAAAACCAACCAACGAGATTGTTGATGATGACCTTTGGGTATGGTTTGTCCAACAACGTCGAAAAGGTACGCCGATTAGTGGGCCAATATTAAAAGAAAAGGCCTTATGTTTTCACAAAAAACTCGAAAACCAGGCCGAATTTGTTGCTAGTGATGGGTGGTTATCGAGGTGGAAAAAACGGCATGGAACACATGTGCTTGATGTGTGTGGGGAAAAGCTGTCCGCTAATCCAGGAGCAGTAGATGAATTTACAAAGGAACTCGTAAAAATCATAAACGAAAAAGAACTTAAACCAGAGCAGATATATAACCTAGATGAAACGGGCTTAAATTTCAAACTTCTACCAAAACAAACTTTCGCTATGGCAGATGAAAAATCAGCACCGGGAATGAAAATTAACAAAGAAAGATTGACTGTTGCTCTCTGTAGCAATGCCGCGGGTACACATAAGATTCCTCTTTTTGTGATTGGTAAATCGAAGAAACTGCGTGTGTTTAAACATGTTAATATGGAAGCCCTCCCGGTTTACTATAGATCTCAAAAATCTGCGTGGATGGACTCCCATCTTTTCAAAGAATGGTTTACAACGCAATTCATACCAAAAGTTAAAAGCCATTTAATCAATCTAAAATTGCCTGTAAAAGCTCTACTTGTCATTGACAATGCACCGACCCACCCCAGTGCTGATCAATTAGTATGTGAGGAAGACATCAGCGTTTTATTTTTGCTTCCTAACGTAACTAGTCTCATACAACCTATGGACCAGGGAGTTATTGCAAGTTTCAAAAGACGGTATAGGCGAAAATTGTTATCTGAAATTTTGGGTAAAATGGAAGATGAAAACTCAGGACTTGTAGACGCTGTAAAGACTATAAACATCAAAGATGTGGTGTACATGATAGCAGCTGCGTTTGAAGAAATTCCCCACACTGCTTTTATAAAATCATGGAGGAAAGCTTGGCCAGGCATTGAGAATTACGTTGACCAGATAACGGAAGAAAATACACGTGTCCCAGATAACGACAATCAAAGTTTACTCTGTGATCTGCAAAAAATAATGGCAGAATGCGAAGAAAGAGATGTCGAAGAATGGATAAATGGTGATCAAGAGCTTGAAAACGAAATTTTGGCTGATGAGGAAATCATAAGTGTTGTCTGCCAGCAAACTGATATTGACGAAGATGGGATCATAGAAGAAAAAGAAGAAGACAGCGAGGGAAAAGTCAGTCACAAGACGCATTGGAAGCATTACAGCTGGCAGTGCGATACATCGAACAACAAGGTGAGGCGTCTGGTGTCGATGTCATGTTTATGCGAAAGTGGCGTGACCACGCTTTTAAAAATTCATTCAAACTTAAAAAGCAAAAAACAATCACGGATTTTTTTAAAGTGTAACTGAAATGTGTACTGTATACAGTGTTAATGTTATGTCTGTAAAATAAACAACTTTTAACGATACAGTACGCGATGTACAGTAACGATGTTTAGATATCGCGTGTGTCTCAAATTTGGGTATTTTATGTGTTTTTTATGTTTATATTATATTTATTGTTATGTGTAAAATTGTATATACAGTGTTTTTAATATTTTAACGATCGACGAACTTCAACAATGGATATTCCTGATGATGGGGCATATGTCCTGAAACGCGTTGAATTAAATATAGAGAAAAGGCCACCAGACGGACAAGAAAAAGGTACGTAAACTATTTTACTACAGTAATTAGTACAAGTGTTTGATTTTGTTCGGTTTAACCGGCCATTTTGTTAACCGGCCGACCCCCTGGTCCCAAGCTGACCGGTTAAGAGGGCGTCTACTGTAATTAAAATGAAAATCTGGAGTTTGCCAAGTGGAGAAAAATCCAAATTGAGTTTTTACAGAAATAAAGTGGGCCACTGCAACCATGGGTTTTTGGTGAAGTGTACTGCTAGACTAATGAATGTTTTCTAGTTGAAGCCCCTGATAGGTCTTTTCCTTAACACAGCATGTAGAAGAAGGTCACTAATTTTTCTGCACTCTTGGCACGCCTAACAAATCAACAACACTGACCAAGATTTTCATCATTAAAAGATTTTCTAACTTCCGGGTTATTGGGCCATGTTCGACTGCTTCATAGTGTTGTCATTATTTTCTCACTAAACGTTTCGCCCCCCCCCCCCAGGCCTTCTTCAGTAGTAAAATAGTTCAACAGTTCAACGTGGGATGGTAGGCCGAACAAAACTCAAGCTGAGGTAAAAGCCATCCACAATAGTAAAGGTTTTCGTCTACCATAGATATAACTTGATTGACCGTTTCACTAGCATATCACCAAACTGTTGTGACTAACAGTTAAATGGCGTAATAAAAAACACCATGACACTACCTGACATCATGCCATCAATTTCCTGACAAGATTATTTAGTGGAACCTCATCAGAGATGAAGGTGTTTTGATTCCACACTCAACGCTGT
The DNA here is from genome assembly GCA_034769895.1 of Magicicada septendecula. NCBI lineage: Eukaryota > Metazoa > Arthropoda > Insecta > Hemiptera > Cicadidae > Magicicada > Magicicada septendecula. Next base: position 275,477,289 of record CM068373.1, read on the forward strand.
AAACCTTTATTGCCCTCCCCTCTCCCCCAAAGCCTTATCAGATATAGCAAGTATGTATGTGATTACAATTTATTCAATATAGTTAACTGAATAAATGCAATTACATTTTCACTATTATGGTACTAGATGTGTTAACATGCACAATTCAGGTGGTTCCTGTATAACAAAAAAGTACATAATAAAATTTCTCCTATATCCCAAATGAACTTGAATTTACATACACTTATTAAATGCTTTGGCAGCACTATATTTTTATTTATCACACACACACACACACACAGAGAGTAAGGGGGGACAAAGATGTGTATAGCATTTAAATTTTTTTCCCAGAAGCGTTAATATTTAGCTCCTCATTACAAATTTCTCAGTGTGTGTGTAAAAGTACACATGCAGAAGTGTGTCTACACACGTGACAAAAATAATGCCTAAAATTTAAACAAGACATACACATGTCACATGACAAATAATCGGGACCTTTAAGTGTAAAGATAAGATAAAACAATTCTGTTATTATTAATGGCTCCAACAGAGTCAAGGGCAATTAACACTTTGTCTTAAAGCGCACACACAAATTTTTCTAAACCCAATGAACATACTATTCCGTTATCAATACTACATGCGCCAGTCAACTGAATAAAAAAAAGGTAGCAAAGATTGATATTATGAAGTCCATTCATATACGTACGGTTTTTCCAATTGACATCTGCTCAAAATCTATAATTTATCATTTTCATAATTTAATACATTTTGCAGAGTTATTACTAAATGATTGCTCATTATAAAATAAAAGCTGACTTTCAAAAAGACACACAACACAATTATTACAAACTATACATGCCCGCCCGTGCGTGCACGTGCACATGCGCGTTTGCGCACACGCACACATACACACACTATACAGAAACAATGAAATTGTTATAATAACAAACAGTTCTTTGATAAGAGAGTATGGTAATCTGAGGCATTAGATAATCTGACACTGTTTTGACCGTATGCCAAATCACTCTTACCACTGAACACAGTCAAGGGCTCACACTTGGTTATAACTTTCAAAACTCTAAGCTACAAACACAATATAAAAAATGATGGTTTTTAAAAAGTTCTCAACCTTGTTGGCTTGATGCAGAAACTCTTGACTGACATCAACTTTAATCTGTTTTTGCTCATCAGTGAAAAGGCAAGGCACAAATTTGGCTGCAATCCAACTCATGACTAAATTTTACTTAATAATTTCATGACAAGACACTTGAAATGCTAACTTCTTCAGTTGCCTTGGAAACCATCAAACAGCGGTTAGAACGAACGACTTCTCTAATTTCCACACAAATTTCATCAGTTTTTGATGTTAAGACCAGCCTGAACGACGATCATCATCAGTCGAAGGTTGGTTGTCTTTAAAACGTTTCCACCACTCATATGTATGGGCCTGGCTAAAGTCTCATATTTCTATATGCTCTTTATAACATTTCAAACGTTTCTGTAAAGGATTTCACTAATTTAACAGAAAATTTCACTTAATGCATAGTCTCTGAAAATCACTCATTTTAAAAACAACAAATGTCTCAGGGTATATATTACACTTGTTGACGTAAAACAGACGCAGTACATGCCCAAGCACAATATTATGTTAAAGTTTTCAATAGGCTGTTTCCCAATGCTAGGTCGTCACATATACCACTGTTAGAAGCACTACCTGACAAGCTAATTGCAAAGTTCTGGAATTTTACAGACACATCTTGCACACCGGATAATGACATAAAACTGCAAATTTTAATTTTGTTTATATTGTACAGTAGTATGTACAATAAGATTATTTTTGTATTTTATGTTTACTCTTGTGATTATAATGTTTATAATGCCAGAACAAAAGTTAGTAAGTCATCATACACAGCATTCACGATGAAAAAAAAAACTGCGTAGCAGCAAAATCAGAGAAAACTATTTTTTAAGATTTATTACATTTATAAATTAAAAAATTGAACAATTAACTCTGAATGTCAACTAAATGAACTGGACAACAATCCCAGATGACCCTGGAAAACACGTCTGTTTAGAAGACAACCCTAATTCCAATACAACAATACAAGCATACACTATTGAGCTTTAGGGCCGCGCCATTCAAAGACAAAATTCTTACATATATTTACACTTAACATGATAATAAATGCCCAATGGTACATCCCCAATCAAGTCATTCACAATGACCTATAAATCCCTTACCAAGGACATAATCAACTACATGCCAGAAGGTACAAAGAGTGGAACTTTGGATGACTAAAACCGACTAGTGACAGAATTGTTCTATCAGGAACCAGACAGAAAACTTTGAAGACAACAGGCAGATGATTTAATTACAGGTGGTTTCAAACTCAATTCATGGCATGGTTTTCAGAAGATTTACATTTTACTGCCTGTACGTTATAAACTTGAGTAAATAATTACAGAAAGTCACGCATGCACATACACACTCCAATCGATTATCAGTTGCACATTGGATGGCCAGTATCTTGTACAAAAAACTGCACTGATTTTGAAAATAAGTAAATTGCAGTAGTGTTACCAACATTAAATATTTTCAGTTTAGGGTTGTTTATGATTGTATATTGTATGATTGTTTATCATGCACTTTGTCATAGATTTAGTTTGTTTGCTTTTACAATCTTACAGTTCAGTTCTCTGCCTCGATTTAAATGTTGGATGTGCTGTAAGTGAGCATGGAAGAAAATGATTTATTATGAACAATTTAAAATTGTATAACACTGTAAACCACAGACAAGCAAAGTAAAGTAAATTTCCCTCCGATTCTGTGGACTGTCCTATTGGTGGCACTTGTTTATGAGTGAAGCTTTTCCTATTTTTAATGCATCCTATAATGCAGCTCACACCTTGTTTCATTATTTGACATTGACCTAGAACACTTGTTAAAGTTTTAAAAAATTATCACAACTTTTAAATTACATTTTTTGTTTATTTTCATGTCACAATTATTTTAAATTAGTGTTACGGTGTTCAGACGTACTGTGAGTCAATTTCATAATGTATACCTTATATATTTTCAGCACAATTTACCTACCACCCTCCATTTCAAAATTTGAATGCTATGTGTTACAGAAACATTTCTTTTTTTATGTAAATTTACTCATTCTTGTCACAAGTATGGAAGCAAACATTTCGTGAATTTAAAATTTAAGGAAATATCAAGGGAGCAACAGTTTCATGATTTTTGTGCAAAAGATTTATCAATATTCAATTGTATGAATACTACATCTTTTGAGATAACAACTTAATCTGGAAGAGAGCACATATTCAGAGTGGTTTCCTACTTATAAACCTTGGACACGCACAGAACCCTTGTAATATTTTGTTGGCTTTGAGATAACAACTTAATCTGGAAGAGAACACATATTCAGAGTGGTTAGTTTCCTACATATAAACCTTGGACACGCACAGAAGCCTTGTAATATTTTGTTGGCACATACACAACCAATCATTTTCACAGTCATGTCATGTCAGGAGCTTCTTTTAACACATGCCGACAACCTTCCTCACATGTCTGACAAATTCTGTTATTAACAATTAACATTGCGCTGTTAATTATGTTAAATGATGACAGTCCACAAAATGTAAATTTTACTGTTATGTACCTAAGCAAAGAGAAGAGGGATTTCATCAGCAACAACACGTACAGAGCAACTGGACAGTTTGTGTGTGTGGTTGTTACTTTTCCTTTGTATTTGCCAAAGATGCTGTCCATATGTCTTGTCACGCACGTTAGCTCTAGTGAGGCAGCAAATCCTTAGCACCATGTTATCACCTTAATATTTGGCATCACATCAACCATCTGTTGAACGTCACAATATCATGTAGTAAAACCTGGGCTTCTCAAAATTCTACAGATTCTTTTATTTACTAACTTCTCAATATACATAAAATGATTTGTAACACACTTTATGACTTTTGTTTGACACAAAATGTAAATATTTATGGAATCACAGGATTAAAGCAAGATTTTCTTTAAGTCAACAAGTTCTGGTCATAGTTCACTGTGTTGATGTTACACAAAAATGGCCATCTATAATCACAAAATGGTAAAATAATATCAACACCTGCGAGGTAAACAGTCGTAACTCCAATTTTTATTAAAATTGAGATAATGACACATTATAATTTCTTGCTCTGTATATTTTTATGTGGTAAAAGATTGTATCTCCAACATGAATTGATAACACAGTAGTACAGTATGAAAAAGAAGTAAATCCAATTATGTAAGTAGCAAACAGTTGTAAAAGTACCAAGTGCTAGAAATAATTGTAAAAAAAAAATTAATTTTTCCCTTCACACAATTGGTAAGTACTGTAATAAAAATGCATGTATTATCACAATAAAGTATATGGGTTTCAATAACATAATAAAACAAACAAATTACTCTTGTAATTATCTTTACATTTCGTTTACTCTAAACTAGCTGAAGTGCAGTTACGGTCATTTACTTCTCAGGTGCTGATATAATGTTCCATAGATGGGAATCAAATCAGCGACTTTACATAAACAGATGAGTTACACATATTTATAAATATTACAAAAATAGCTTTATCACTATACTGAGAAACCCCACTGTGAGCCGCTACAAAACAGCAAACGACATGCTATAGAGACCATACATATCATACTAAAGTCTATCAGTTGATTCTTATCAAGTGATATTATATCAGTTGCTATCTGTAACATCTACTAAAGTTGCCGAAATCATACTACAGGTAATCCTATCATAATTACCTTCACAAATGATAAAATTATTCCTCAAACATAAAAGATAAGGTATAAACATGAACAGAGACAGTTTATGATCTCCTTTACCTCTCTAAACTATCTGCAGTCTCTACAGCCCAGAGCAAAAACACAACTTTCTCAAAGTGAATTTCTTGAATGATGTATTTTATCAGTGTTTGCATTGTTTCTTGAAGCAAATACCGAAAATTCACATATTTTAATGACTTGAAGTACTGTCCATTGTTGTAATATTCTTATCCTTGTTATTATTGATTCTTTATAATATTCTCAATCATATACTTTTGTAGTTTCAATGATTATGAACAACACTTTCTTAATTGTATTTCATATGAACATTTCACCAATTTCAGTATAGCCAACGAGAACACTTTTACTACTGAATGCGGAAACTTTCGGTATTAATAAAACTTACAATGTGTATTTAAAACCCAAAACAGCCTTGTTTTTTAGCATACTTTATAATGTCTTATGTGTTGATACAATTCATGTTCTAGTGTTTACAAAATTAATGTATATGTAAAAAGAGAACACTGATTCCAGTTACAGTGTCACGAAATGTAACTTCTGATCTCTCAATTAAGGGAATAAAAGTTTTATGACAAAGCTCTAGCCTAACATGAGTGTTGGCTTGCCATGAACCTTTTTATGGGGGGAAAAAGGCAAGCCACATGTTGGCCCCTGGCCATAATTCTGATCTTTTTTTATCCAATGAGGAGGGTACATATAATATCTACCCACGCTCACAATGACTGGACACTGAACAAACCTTCTTCCACAACTCGAACACCAACCTATTGTACATGAGAAAACAACTTGGCCACTGGCCTGCAGAAAACAACTTAGCCACCAGCCTGCAGAGGTTATCAAGTTTTATCTACTTAAGAACAATCAAGTCATAAAGTCTCTGGTGAATTGAAAAACAACAACAAAACTGAATTTTCATGACAGTTCAATTTCTGAAATTATTTAACTTTACTTCGCATTACTCTATTGGTACTCTTCTTTATGGTTTCTTTTACTCTTGTTTTTTGTGCTAAATGTGTTAATTTTTATAATTTATATTCTTCAGAAGCACCGTCCGAGTAACAGCATGTTTCTGACATCACCAGAAATGTAGTCAAGTGAGCAAGACAGACTGCTGAATTAGCAAACACAAAATGCCACCCAAATTGTTTGAAGTACATTTATATACCTGTTATTAGGCTTCACCAGCTGGCACAGCACTTTTTACTGATGTTCATACTCTACATGTATTTAAATAATGATAGGCCCTAACCTAAAAATAGACTTTACTAAAATTTTATAAGATACTGGCTGTGCCAGTGTTATTGTATGGTTCTGAAACTATGGTTCCAGTAAAAAACATCTGAGTAGAATACAGGCATCGGAGATGAGAATCTCATCTGTTAAAGGCTGCTTGTAAAGAGTATATTCTACAATTAAGACATTCATAAAGAGTTAAACACTTTTAATATCCAAGATTGTATTGCAGAAAAAAAAAGTAGAGAGATGGATTGCTCATCTGAATAGGATGCCAGATGGCAGGTTGCCTACGGACGTTTGGTGAAGTGTTTCCTTCCTTACACATATTCATATATTCTTTTGCTTCCTTACACCTTTCACAAATTTCTTTGGGACCAGAACAGGTCATTCACTTAGTCTCTTGAAAACAGAAGAAGACAGAGTGATTGGACTTAACCAAAGGAAATTTAATCCTGGTTTCCAAATTTTTTGTTGTTGACAAAACATATTGTTAAACAATTACAGAATGTTTTCGAACAATGGAGTTTTGTTCTATGCAATCCTTGCCTAGCGCACCAGGTGCGTGTTTCTGCCAAGGTGACTCTGAAGTATCCTCTGGAGTTTTTGAGTGCTTGTTAAGGACACATATTATGGAACCCTGCAGACTATAAATACCCCAACCTGCCGCTTAGTTTGTTTTACGTTGGAAGATTCACTGAGTGCATTTCAAGTGGTTATTAGTGAAAAGCAATTATTGTGCGGGACTCTATTGTACAGTATTATTGTACAGTTGGCATGCCAACTGAAGAAGAAGAACACCAACAATAAGTCCTTAAAGTTCTAAATAGTGATTTCATCTGGTGTCAATAATTCTGTTTTAATTCTTCAACATGATTTTCCATGTCACACTGCTTTATGAGTTGAAAAGAAACAATTTACAGTTTCTGTCTTTATAACTGATGAAGTCATTTTGAAGATGTAGATATATAAACAAGCTGTTACAATGATCCCACAGATCGTGATCTTATAATAATGGAATACATTGTTGAACACCAAAGAAATAGTCACTCACAATTTACTTAACTTCCTCAAAACACTTGTATATAAAAACTCATCCAAATTAAACAATTGTCGAATACACACTATTAAAATAAATAAATAAATAAAAGTCATCATCATCACAATCTTCAGCCAGAATTTAACTAAAAATGGTTTGTCACAGTCCCAAGCAGATGGACAAGAACAGGTCACTCCAACACATTTCTTCAGACGTCCCACACCTCCTTTTTGTAGATAATCACAAGGAGAGCAACATGATTGGCCAAAATATGATCAACCCACACCTTAAAAGAAGTCTATAAATATAAGTGCCATAACGCGACGGAACAGTCTTTGTTTGTATTTGTTTGCAGGTCTTTATAATCTATCTTACCATGCCACTGTTTGTATTCGTTCAAGGGTGCTGTGATCTATGTTCCTATGCCACTGAAGATCTCCGTCATCAGTATGACAAAACATCTGGAGGTAAACATAGACGATCTAGACCACAGCCTAACAGCCTGTGTGAAAACCAGCTGTGAAAGCTTACATTTGTTTCATTAAAACTGAACAAATGGTTATAAAGATATAATGGCAAAAATAATCAACCCAAACCAAAAAATGGTATGGAGAACCATACATGACTTCCATGTTCTAAGATTTGTATTTAAAATCATTTTCGAAATGAAATATTTCCATAGAAACTTCTTTCTTCAGCCTTAACCACAATACTGTGGTCACTCACATATACCGCCTCACGTTAGCGCACTCGATTTTCACTGATGATGGCAGTCGATGGCACTGCAGAAACGTCTGGTTTTGCTGAAAACATTGGACCACGACCAAACAGCCCGGGAAGGAATTTTAACAACAAACTACTTCTTTGTTGTCGGTAACGTAGTACACATATAAAAAATTACCCCCTCCCCCTCTTCATCTACCCTTTTCATTTATATATATGTCATGTACCTTTCTACAATGGATTATTATGACCTTTTCAGGATACTTTATTTATCAAAATTAAGTACTTTACTCTTGTTAAAACATAAAACATTACAGGTAAACTACCCCTTCCCATTAACCCATCTTCACCTAAATCAATAGGCCTTGAGTCCTCTACAACTCAGGCTCATATGCAAAAAATTATTTGATTCTGTTTAAATTTGCGGCAGTTATTGTTCACCACAGAAAAAATTCTACACACAGACGCTTTTTGGAAAATGACTTTTCTTCATGTTTTGAGGGTAGTACAATCAGAACATGATTATCTCAAACATGATTTTTTTTGCGATCACCATGCTTCCATTTCCTTATGGAACATGGAAGTAAAAATATTACCCCCTGAGTAAAAAACTGACTACACTGTGTAACGACGTGTTCCATATGTCTCTTTTAAGCCACACGTTGTTGCGTCAATTGTAACGACGTAACTCTTTATCGTCTCTGTAAAAATATGTTTTATCGTGTGTTAGCCTCACACGTTGTAGTCGTTACTTTACGTTTACTTACTTACTCTTTCTTTTAGTTACGCTGACGATGTCCGTCACGATCTCACGAATTACCAGTACAATATCTCGCGAGTGTAAACCTTACCTGTCCTTTAATGAGTATATATCATTCCCGGGTGGCACCAAATTGTTTATGAAAACAATTAAAAAATATAAAATCGAGCGGTCGTTCTAGATGGTGTTGGCTGATTCAAATTACCCTCGCAATAGGCGGGCGTATGAATCTCGCTAGTAGTTCGCCGCGTTGCCGACGTCTAACGCTGGCCGTCAATTTCGGTCGTCGCTAAAGTACACAAACTTTATAATGCAATTTACAATGAAATAAAGGACGGTTATTACAACTCAGTACTAGTTTATTAACGTGAAATTATCAGTTATGCAATTCAATACAAAATTATATACTGTTATTAAACAAATTTGCTCCGGCAATAAATAGACAATGTTCTCAGGTTGGCTAAAGTTGATTTAAAACGATACTACCTCGACATGGCGTCGGCAATGTTTATTTTCTATCGTTTGTTAAATCTGAGTTCTTTTGGTTACGAAAAAATATTAACAAGATGATAATAAAGTACACTACCTTACATTGATAGTACTTATATACTATTAGATTTAATTACAATTCGTTCCTGAAGTGTTAAAAAGTGTGTGTTAAGAGTTCGTAATTTATACACAGGTTATTTTCTGGTTTCATACAAGTTTAGTTTTTTCTTTTCAATTAATCCTTGAAAGAAATTTATCAGTTCGTAGTGAGAGTTATTTGTGTTGTGAGAAAAGGTTAATAAGAATTTATTCCATAAATTCGGCTATTTCAGATATACTTATCAAATCTGTTGAGTTCGGGTGAAGAGTTACTCAGTTCTAGTTAGGTTGGGTCCTTTTGATCATCAATCTTCCATCATTTATGATTTGGAGTACGCCTAGCTTCTTTTTCGGATAATGTGGATTAAATAATTAATTTAGAATTTGAAAATCTGGTCTGTGGTCTCTGTTGAATTGACTAGTTCTTCATCAGACTTCTTGGGTCTTCATTTTATTAAATTTTGATTGATTTTTGACTGTTTTAAATTAAAATTGAGTCGACTATGGTTTGGCTTCTATCTGTCTTGAGCGTCAATAATGAACTAACAATTTTTAATGGAATTATATTAAATAACGTTCCGTTGTTATGGCAACTGTCTGTCTCTCATTGGCTGATCCTATTTTATGTCTATTGTTATAATTAAAGCCCGGATTTTCGTGCAGTAAAAAATTCCAGAACGTGCAATAAAAACTTGAAATCGTGCAGTAAAAATTTTAGATTGTGCAAAATAAAATGCAAATCATAAAATTGAGTTAAACTAACATGACATTGGTCCCACGTCCTTAAAAATATGGAAATAATAGTTTTCATCTTAAAACTTACTGATTCAGACCATAGTAAGAGGAGAATAATTTTGTCTAAAAAACAACAAATACCAATTGTTACCACTTACCACTTTGTTAGGTATATATTCTCAGATTTTACTTTTATTCCTGTTTATAATAGATGGCTGTTGAATTAAAGTTTACTAAACTTCGTTTGTCCAAAAGTCCAAATAAAGTTACTAAAAATATTTTTAATAAACATATTTTATTAAAATATAATATTAAAATATTAAAAAATATATTAAAACATGTTATTAAAACACGAATTTACATTTTTAACTTACTTACTATTAAGTTTATATTCAGGCTTTTTAGCTTAACATTTTGTTAAAATTAATAATAATGTATTTTTCAAAATTATCTTCTGAAAAGCTAAATCGTCGGTCACTTAAAACATATTTGAGTTGATAAAATACACGCTCGACATCAACACTTGTCATTGGACACAGCTTGAAACAGCTTAGGATTTTTGGATCTATTTCTAATGAAACATCTATTCCATTAAGAGCGTTGTTATATTTTGTTAAAGTATTGTAATCAGGACTTTTTTCAATTACATTTTTGTATTTATTGTAAATTAGTAAACCTTTTTTATTATTTATTATTTTAAGCTGGTTTTCTGTTTTTTCTATAATTTCTATTTGTGAACTTAATGAAAGATTTCTTTCTTCAAGTTTCTTAATTGAATCTGAAAGCGTGGAATAGTGAGCACGAATAAACGCTAAATCGGAAGTAATGGAAGTTGTTTTTAAAATGGCCTTTACTTTTGTGACAGATTGAGCATCTTCCTCAAGTTTAGCAATAACTTCCTTATATTTTAAAAAATTATCAGAATAAAACAAAGCGGCTTCCAACCATGTCCCCCACCTAGTAATAACAGGTTCTGGTGGAAGAGGACAATCCATTTTATCTCGATACACTGATACACGATGGGGAGCTTTAAGGAAAACTTTTTTCCCATTATTTATCAATTTATTTACGTCAGGATATACTTCACGAATTTTCTCAGCTACACGATTTAAGGCATGTGCCATGCACATTAAATGAATCATTTTTGAATAAAACACTTTTAATGTGGTTCCAGTTTTTACCATGTAAGGAGCAGCATCAGTAATGAAGAGCAAAATTTTATCTTGAAATGTAGTTTCTTCAAAAAAATTCATTAAACTATCGTTAATAAAACGGGAAACAGTTTCATGATTTGTTTTCACGAGTTCTTTAACTGAAATTAAAAATGGGGTTAGTAGAACTTCTGGGTGGAGAATGCCAATTACTAAACTACAAATGTATTTACCCCTAGGATCAGTAGTTTCATCAACCATTATGTAAATAAAATGACCTTGGACTTTCTTTCTTATTTCTGACATAGTTGAATTGAAACATATATTTAAATAGTTCTTTCTGAGTGTGCTCTCATCAGGAATTTTTTTGTTTGTGTACTTTTCCAAAAACGATTTAAAAGGTGTTGACTGCAACTTATGGAACGGGATATTAGTAGCAACCATCGCGTAGCACAATTCCATCATGAATTCTTCTCGGCTATCGGTACGGCGGGAGCACTCTGCCAGTAAAGATTGCATGGGGCCACTCTTTCGTATTTTAGAATCTTTCAACTGTATGTGTCCACCTGTAGTTAAAAACCAGAATTAAAAATGAAAACGTACAGTTGAAAGAACCAGAATCTTTTCAGCTCTAAAATACAAGGAGAGAAAAATTCAAAGCATTAACTTACTCGAATTGCAGTGAGCATCAACTTGTGATTTTCTCTCGCTGCCTACAGCTTTATCACAGGGCACACAGTAGATCGTCTTCCCATCAGCTTTCAGCTCCGGATATTTTTCAATCCATCTTCTTATCTTGGAGCTGAGACTGCTTGCCGTTTTAGGCATATTAATAGATTCACACAAAACGAAAAAACACGTACTGTTCCAGAGGCAGACAACTGAAAACTAAACAAATCATTGCTCCGAGAAGAGAACAGTGAGAAGGGGAAATAGAGTAATTCAAAAATTCTTGGAAGAATAAACCCGGCTCCTGCTTGTTCTGGGTCAAAATTCTAGGAACGAACGAGGCAGTTGAGCCATCTTTACTAGCAACCGAGCGAGTAAAAAGTTTTGTCTATTTCCTTCGGTTGTTGCATGTTTACATCATTTGATGTTCCACGAATTTCTTCGTGCTGATTTTGTTCTCGACTTTGTTTATGATCTGCGTGTGTTTCGCGCTTGGCTATTGCGCAGCTGATTTTCAAAAAACAGGTAAATGTGCAATTTTGTGCATTCAAACTACAGAACATGCAATTTTATGCAGTAACCCCCAAAACGTGCAATTTTGTGCAAAATAAAATGTATGTTAAAATGACCTACACATCCTGATTCGGACAAATAACTTGTCACTGGCCGTTTACGAACTAGCAAAAAAAATATGCAATTGCACGTGAATCCGGGCTTTAGTTATAATATTTGAATTTTAATTCAAAATGACTAAATATCTTTTGATTACTATTATTCTTCTGTCTTCTTATCTATGTATGAGATATTATCACAACTGTTTATATTTTCTTTCAAAGATCATTTTGACATCCCACAAAGCTGGGTTTGTTTATGTATTAAAGTTTTGACAATAATGTTAATATTATGTAATTACATTTCTTCCTTATTTTATGTTTTTAATTTAACTTTGACATCTTAATATGATTCACTAATTGTACTTAACTAGTTACTTGCCCTGGATTTTCTAATACAATAGTTCATTTCTTACAATTTGTTTATTTTGGATTTATACAGTTAGGCATTTTATAGGCCTAAGTAGTAATTGGCTATATCTTCTTATTTTACACAAATTAAAGATTATTTTACATTTACATATGTTTTGCTTGGTGTCACTTATGACTTGTTTACCTTCTGAATTAATTTGGGCTGTTTTATAATTTGGGCTGTTTTATAATAATTGTATGTTCTTAATACTTTACAAAATCATGGCCTGTCTATTATTCTCTAATTTCTTTTCCTGTATTATTATGTTTGTAATAATTTATCTCCTTACTTATCTATTGCAATGATACAGCCATACGCTGTATTAGGCATTAATTTGAATAAATATAAAATTTGTGGAATTTGTATAAGTTACGGGTAAATGGGCAGGTCTGAGATTGTAAAAATATTTCATTGTTAGATTAGGGGAGAAGTTAACCTGTTCTGACAGGCAGTGAACACCTGCTCAATTGTATGTGTGTTACACGTGTATCTTGTGTGTGTTAGTGATGCATGCAAAGACAGGAATCTCAGCAACCCGCCCCAAGTAATTAATAAAATAATTATTTTAATTCACTGTGCGAAAACTAATTAGTGTATGAACAAACCAAAGGCACCAAAGTGTGTGTAAAATTTATAGTTATCCCCAGTGAAAAGATGACGTTAATAGAACACGCTATGCGAAGACAGTGCAAAATAAACGTGCAAAAAAATACGCAAATTACCCTACGACGCTCAAATTAATATAGTGAGTGCTTAATCGAATTAGCTATGATTTGTGCTATCTCGATTCCGTGCAAAACACTGCTATTTGCTAATAATTGCAAATAGTTGAAAAGGTTCGGGAGTGGGGGCTATCACGCGATATGCAGGTATCGACAGGACGATTTTGGAGCCAACTGGCGCGGAATCTCGAGAGGGTATAAATTAAGGGTTCGACCAAAAACCCTTCTCTTCGTTTCAAGACACAGTTGCAGTCGGACATGCTGTCCGTCGGCAGAACAGTTTTATTTTTATTTCTATTACAAGTCGCAGTAACGAAAGAATAAAACGTTCGTTAAATTCGTGACAATATTCCGGAAAAAGTAAATACCGAAATCGTAAGTCTACCAAGAGTATATACGGAAAAGCTACCAGAGCGACGAGGGATGCTGGACATTAGATGTTTAAGATCTACCTTGCAGCAGATAACAACTATCTGATGAGGACCACGCTGCTGTAGAACGACGCTGGACTCTAGACGTATCCAGGAACACATGCTGCTGGAGAGCGACGCTGGACTCTAGACGTATCCAGGACCACGCCAGGACAGGACAGGAGGAATGGAAAACTAACTCTGGACAACACTGGACCCCCGACAACAAGTCGTAAGATCATCAGAACTCGAAGTGACATGCGTAATGCATTTTAAATGATTTTTAAAAAGAGCTGATAAAGACTATATCAAAAGACAATAAATTAAAACAAAGAAAAATTTATACTTAGTAATAATATTTTAGAAATGTAGATAAATGTTTAGTCGTAAGAATGAGCGATCGCATATAAAGAAATAATAAATAAAAAGAGAATTTAAAGTAGAGAGAGTAGAGTTTGTTATCAAAATAAATAGTTAAATTGATTTGATAATTGAATTATAGAAAAGAATAATTTAAATTTGAATTTTGAAACAAATGCCAGTCTAAAAGTAATTAATATAAATTTAAATTTAATTTTAAACATTGGTACAGACTGAGCGAGTTGAGGTCAGATCTGAATTAAGAGAATTCAATTCCAATATATAATATAATATTATAATATTAATAATAGTAATATATATATATACTAGAATATATATATATATATTTATATATAAATAATATATTAATATATATTTATATATAAATATTTATAATAATAATAGTATGTTTTTCTTTTTTTTTATACTTCAATAAAAAAAAAGAAAAACATACTATTATATATATATATATATATATATATATACATATGTATATATATTTATTATATATGAATATAAAAATGTAGTAATAGAGTAATATTAACATTAATATTTTTAATTTAACTATAAACATACTGTAAGCATATATTTTATGGACCGGATTCGCAAAATGTGGGTGTACAAAAATTGATGTAATTATTGTGTTTTAGCTAAACATTTAACTGTTACTAGTTATTCAGTTCCGTAAATTTATTTTAATCAATAAATAGAAATAGAAAAAAATGAGGGAAAGAATATATAAAGTTGCGAATTTAAGTATTGGCTGTAAGTCTATTGTATAACAAAAGGTACACCAGATATTATAAGTCATACATAAAATAAAATAAAATTAAAAATATTAAAAAAAAATAAGGTGCCTGAGCGAAAAGGGTTATTTTGATAGAATAAATTATGTAATATTATACTCTTATTATGTTAACAGAATTAAACTGTCTTTTAATATCAAAAATTAATGTTCTTCATAAACTACAACATATAAAAGATAAGCTAAAATTAAGCTAATGGGTTCATACCTCATTTATGGAAAATTATCCTCTTTTTAATTAAAAAAAATTCCTCTTATATAGTATTTGTGGCATTCTTGTTTTTTGGTATTATATTGGCGATTTGTTCAAACAATTGGCTGGGTTGTTGAATAGGAGTCGAGATAAATATGATATCATTTTTGCCTTTTATAATGAATAAAATGAGAGTTTACTCATCTGAATCAATAATTAAATATTTTATTATTCAGAGAATGGGTTCAAGACTATTATTCCTGTTTGTTGTTATTTTAGGAATATTATTTCAGGTAAAATATTTTATTATAATTAGTTTAATAATTAAAATTGGATCTCCTCCATTTCATTATTGGTATGTTTCAGTAATTGATGGGTTGTCTTGATTAGTGTCTTTTTTAATTATAACCGTTCAGAGGATTATCCCCATTATTTTATTGAGTTATTTAGATATAAGACTGGTTTTATTTATTGTTTTATCATGTATTTGAGGTTCATTAGGGGGGCTTTGTTATTCATCAATTCGAAAAATTTTAGCATATTCATCAATTTACAATTTAAGTTGAATTTTTACAGGGGTTATATTAATAAATTATATATGGCTGGTATATTTTTTAATTTATTCCCTCTCTTTATTTTTGACTTGTTATCTGTTTTGAATAAATAATATGAATTATTTAAATCAAATTTTTATTTTGTTTAACAATAGGATTAAATCATTAATGTTAATAATTGTTTTTATGTCAATAGGTGGATTACCACCATTTTTAGGGTTTTTCCCAAAATTTATGATGATTTATTGTCTTTTGGTTAATAAAATGTATTTTTTATGTTTAATTTTAGTAATAACTGCTTTATTAGTGTTATTTTATTATTTGCGAGTTGTAATGACAGGGTTAATGATAAACAATATATCTTTAAAGTTGTCAACTTTTAGATTAAATAATACATTATTTATAGTAAATTCTTTATTGATTGGATTTATAGTTGTAACCTTATTTAATATTATGAATTAATAAGGTTTTAAGTTAATAAAACTATTATCCTTCAAAGTTAAAAATATAATTTCTTCTAAGCCTTAGATTTATTTTAATCACCTTTAAATTTGCAATTTAATATTATTATTAAATATAAGACTGAAGAAAGAAAGAAAAAATAAGAAAATAAGGAAGAAAGATTAGATTATTGAGAGGAAGATATATCCATAAATAAATTTACAGTTTATTACCTAATTCAGTCATCTCAATTGGGAATAAATCAATGATTAGTTATGAATAAGTGATTTTTCTCAACTAATCATAAAGACATTGGAACATTATATTTCATTTTTGGGATTTGATCGGGAATAGTAGGTACAACTTTAAGAGTTCTTATTCGTTTTGAATTAGGCATTCCTGGATCTTTTATTGGAGATGATCAAATTTATAATGTGATTGTTACTGCTCATGCTTTCATTATAATTTTTTTTATAGTGATGCCAGTTATGATTGGAGGATTTGGGAATTGATTAGTTCCTTTGATAATTGGTGCTCCTGATATGGCTTTTCCTCGAATAAATAATATAAGTTTTTGATTATTACCACCCTCATTAACATTATTATTAATTGGTAGAATAGTTGATAGAGGTGCAGGTACTGGTTGGACAGTTTATCCCCCGTTGTCAAGAGGCGTTGCACACTCAGGATCTTGTGTTGATTTAACTATTTTTTCTTTACATTTGGCTGGAGCTAGTTCAATCTTAGGCGCAGTTAATTTTATTAGAACAATTTTTAATATACGATCAGTGGGAATATACATGGATCGGTTACCTTTATTTGTATGGGCAGTATTAATTACTGCTTTCTTATTATTGCTTTCATTACCAGTTTTAGCTGGTGCAATTACAATGTTATTAACTGATCGAAATTTGAATACTTCTTTTTTTGATCCTTCAGGTGGAGGAGATCCAATTTTATACCAACATTTATTTTGATTTTTTGGACATCCTGAAGTATATATTTTAATTTTGCCTGGATTTGGACTAATTTCTCACATTATCACTCAAGAAAGAGGAAAAATTGAATCTTTTGGGTCACTAGGAATAATTTATGCTATATCAATTGGTATTTTAGGATTTGTTGTTTGAGCACATCATATATTTACAGTTGGTATGGATGTTGATACACGGGCTTATTTTACTTCCGCTACAATAATTATTGCTGTTCCAACTGGAATTAAAGTTTTTAGATGATTAGCAACTCTGAGAGGAGTTAAAATCAAGATAAGACCTTCAATTTTATGAGCAGTAGGTTTTGTTTTTCTTTTTACTATTGGTGGATTGACTGGGGTGATTTTAGCTAATTCATCAATTGATATTGTATTACATGATACATATTATGTTGTAGCCCATTTTCATTATGTGTTATCAATAGGTGCAGTGTTTGCAATTTTAGGAAGATTTATTCATTGATATCCTTTATTTACTGGATTATCTTTAAATTCTAATTGATTAAAAATTCATTTTTTGATTATGTTTATCGGGGTAAATTTAACCTTTTTCCCCAACATTTTTTAGGATTGAGAGGCATGCCACGTCGATATTCAGATTATCCTGATGCATTTATATCATGAAACATTATATCTTCTATTGGAAGAAGAATTTCATTTATTGGAATTTTATTTTTATTGTTTATTATTTGAGAAAGATTTATTTCACATCGATTGATTTTATATTCGATTAATATAAATTCTTCTATTGAATGGTTACATAAACTTCCCCCGTCTGAGCACTCATATAGTGAGATTCCATTATTAGTTCAATTCTAATATGGCAGATGAAGTGCGATGAATTTAAGATTCATATATAAATAATTTTTGTTAGAAATTTCTAATTGATCTTATATTAATATGCAGGATGCTATATCACCATTAATAGAACAGTTAATATTTTTTCATGATCATACTTTAACTATTTTAATTATTATCACTTCAATTGTTACTTATATAATAACAGTTATCATATTTAATAATATTGTTAATCGACTTTTATTAGAGGGACAGTTAATTGAATTTTTCTGAACACTTCTACCAGCTTTAACACTAATTTTTATTGCATTCCCATCCTTACGATTATTATACTTATTGGATGAAATTAATAAACCTTTAATAACCTTAAAAATTATTGGTCATCAATGATATTGATCATATGAATATTCAGATTTTTTAAATATTGAGTTTGATTCTTATATAAAATCTCAAAATGAAATATTAATTAGAGAGTTCCGTTTATTAGAAGTAGATAATCGAACGATTTTACCTTTTAGTACTCAAATTCGATTATTGATTTCATCATTTGATGTTATTCATTCATGAGCTATACCATCTATGAGAATTAAGGTGGATGCTGTGCCTGGTCGATTAAATCAAGCAAGAATATTTATTAATCGACCTGGTATATCATTTGGACAATGTTCTGAAATTTGTGGAGCAAATCATAGATTTATACCTATTGTTATTGAAAGAGTTGATATAAATTGTTTTATTAATTGATTAATAAGCTATTCATTAAGTGACTGAAAGTAAGTGATGGTCTCTTAAACCAATTTATAGTAACTAACGACTACTTTTAATGATGAAAAGTTAGTTTATTATAAAAACATCAATCTGTCAGATTCAAGAAACTAAGAATGGTATTTTTCTATTCCACAAATATCTCCAATAAATTGATGTTTTCTGTTTTTCTTTTTTTTATTAATTGTTATTTTAATTATAACTTTTATTTATTTTTCTTTTATGAAAATTCCAAGGATAAATTTGACTAATAATTTTAATAATTTATATAACTGATCATGATAACAAATTTATTTTCAACTTTTGATCCATCAACAGGATTATTTTCATTAAATTGATTAAGTTCATTAATTTTATTATTATTTATACCTATAGGGTTTTGATACATTCCTAGTCGTTATATAATTTCTATTAATAAAGTTTTAAATACAATAAGTTTTGAATTAAATTTATTAATAAGTTCAGGATCTTTTGGTAGATCATTATTGTTTTGTTCTTTATTTATTTTTATTCTATTCAATAATTTTCTTGGATTCTTTCCATATATTTTCACTAGATCAAGACATTTAGTATTTTCTCTTAGTTTAGCTCTTCCTCTTTGATTGACTTTTATTTTATTTGGATTTCTTAACAATACAAATCATATGTTTTGTCATTTAGTTCCAATAGGAACTCCAATAATTTTAATACCTTTCATAGTATGTATTGAAACTATCAGAAATTTAATTCGACCGGGGTCTTTGGCTGTCCGTCTAACAGCAAATATAATTGCTGGTCATTTACTAATAACATTATTAGGAAATAGATCAACTAATTTAGAAATTTATATAAATCTAATTATTTTAATTCAGATATTATTGATATTATTTGAATCAGCAGTTTGTGTAATTCAATCTTATGTTTTTACAGTTTTAAGAACTCTGTATTATAGAGAAGTATCTTAATGAATAATCATCCGTATCATTTAGTTGATTGTAGACCATGACCTTTAACGGGGTCAATCGGGGCTCTGACTTTTGTTTCTGGTATAGTAATAATATTTCATATACAAAATTTTATTTTATTATTTTTTGGATTTTTAATTTTAATTTTAACTATAATTCAATGATGACGTGACATTTCACGCGAAGGGACATTTATAGGACTTCACACAATAGTTGTAGTGAGAGGTTTAAAATTAGGAATAATTTTATTTATTGTGTCAGAGATTTTCTTTTTTATTTCTTTCTTTTGGGGATTTTTTCATAGAAGATTAAGACCTGTTATAGAAATTGGTATAAGTTGACCTCCTTCTGGAATTATGCCTTTTAACTCAATACAAATTCCTCTATTAATACTATAATTTTATTGTGTTCTGGAGTAACAATTACGTGAGCTCACCATTCCATAATAGAAAGTAAACATAATGAATCTGTTTATGGTATTTTATTAACTTTAATATTAGGTATATATTTTACTATTCTTCAGGTATATGAATATTTTGAATCATCATTTTGTATTTCAGATTCTGTATACGGATCAACATTTTTTGTATCAACAGGATTTCATGGGATTCATGTTATTATTGGAAGAACGTTCATTATAATCTGTTTATTACGTCAATTGAAATTTCATTTCTCTAGAACTCATCATTTTGGTTTTGAAGCAGCTGCTTGATATTGACATTTTGTCGATATTGTTTGGCTATTTCTATATGTATCAATTTACTGATGAGGTAGATAAATATTCTATTAGTATATAAGTATATTTAACTTCCAATTAAAAGGATTAATTTTTAAATAGAATAATTTTCAATGTTGTAAGTTACTGTATTATGATATTATTAATTTTATTTACTTTAATAACTCTTTTATATTTTGTGTCAACTAAATCAATAATTGATCGTGAAAAATCATCTCCATTTGAGTGTGGATTTGATCCTTTTGAGTCATCTCGAATTCCTTTTTCAAGACATTTTTTTATAATTGCAGTCATTTTCCTTATTTTTGATGTTGAATTAGTAATTATTATGCCCATGGTTATTGTAATAACAACTATTAATATTATTGAAATTTATTTAGTGATATTGTTATTTTTATTATTTTTAATATTAGGCTTATATCATGAATGAAAAAATAGTATGTTAAATTGAATTTAATGGGAATGTATTTAATTATAATTATTGGATTGCAATCAATAGGTGCTCATATTAGCCATTCTTAAAAGCAATGAAGTAATAAATACATTTAGTTTCGACCTAAAAAAAGAATCTTTGTTCCTTTGTTTATTAATTGAAGCCAAAAATAAGGCACTTTATTGTTAATAAAGTTATTGAATATATAATTTCCAATTAAAAGGAAATAAGAATAAAAGCAGCTGCTAACTAGCTTTTAAAGCGGTTAAACTCCGTTTTTTCCTTATTTATAAAGTTTATAAAACATTTCATTTTCATTGAAAAGAGAGGAAAAACCTTGTGAATATTTAAAAATATTTATTACCTTAATATCTTCAATATTATGCTCTAATGTTTAAGCTATTTAAATATATAATAATTAGAAATCAAGCAATAAATGTTATTATTTGAATTTTGAAATTATTTTTTCTTATATTAATATTAAATATTATAATTAATTTTATCAATTCAATCATGCCTTGAGGTCCAATTTTTTCTCCTCATCCCAAATCAATTGATTTTTGAAATATAAGTGAATTTTTTAAAATAAGAAATTGAGTATGAAAGGTTGATAGTTGTTTTAAAAATCATATGGAATTTATAAACTCTCTTGTAAATTTTTTTACTATAGATGACAACATGGATATCTCATATCCAATTAATAATCCTAGAAAAGATAGAGCCATTGCTATTATCTTTCCCTCGATGGGGAGAATAATTCTTACAGGATTATTAAATATGATTCATCTAAACATAGACCCTGATAAAATTGAATAAATAGATAAAATCATGATTCTCTTTAATATGCTATTAAGTGACTCGTTTTGTGAACTAAAATTATAATAACTAAAATTTATATTTATTGAAAAATATGTTAATCGGGCAGAATAAAAAGATGTTATTCCAATTCCAACATATATCAATAATAAAATTAAAAAGTTAATATTTCTGGAGCATATTATTTCTATAATTAAATCTTTTGAATAAAACCCTCTCATAAAGGGTATTCCACATAATGATAAATTTGCAATATTTATGAATGTTCTAGTTATTGGTATATTGTAACTTATACAGCCCATTATACGAATATCTTGATTATTCATTAATCTATGAATCAATACTCCAGCACATAAAAAAAGTGATGCCTTAAATAAAGCATGAATAATAAGATGAAAAAAAGATAATATTGGATAACCAAATATTAAAATTGATATTATAATTCCTAATTGTCTTAAAGTTGATAATGCAATAATTTTTTTTAAGTCAAATTCAAAATTTGCAGCTAGACCTGATATAATTATTGTTAGTACTGATAACATTAAAAATACTTGAATTAGATTGAATGATATAATTAAACTTCTAAATCGAATAATTAGATATACTCCTGCAGTAACTAATGTTGATGAGTGAACAAGGGCCGATACTGGTGTTGGAGCAGCCATAGCTGCTGGAAGTCATGAAGAAAAAGTAATTTGAGCTCTTTTTGTAAATCCTGCAACAATAACTAGTATAATTATTGGACTCATTATTATCTTATTAATAAAAGATATAAAATTTCAAGATCCAAAATTTATCATTCATGCAATTAATAAAAGGATTATAACATCTCCAATACGATTTATTAATGCCGTTAATATCCCAGCATTTCTAGAATTTAAATTTTGATAATAAACAACTAAACAATATGATACTAATCCTAATCCATCTCATCCAATGAGAATACTTACTATATTAGGTCTAATAATTAATAATATTATTGACATTACAAATATTATAATAATATAAATAAATCGATTAATATATTTATCATTTATCATATATATACCTCTATATAATATAACCATTGATGAAATAAATGTAACAGTTGAAAGAAATATAGTCGATATAAAATCAAAAATTAATGTTATATAAATATTACATGAATTGACTGTAATAATCAGTCATTCTATTATAATTGCATAATCAAAAATAATCATATTTATTGATAAAATTAATATTATTAATCTTAAAATCAATAAAATTAAGAAAAAATATGTATTAAGTTTATTTTTAGTAATGATCCAATATAAATTTATATTTTTAAATCCACAATTTAATGTTTTATTTTAAACTAATTGAATTATATTAACAATGTTAATTTTAAAATAATTAAATTTAATGGAATTCAGTGTATTATAATTCAAAAAAATTCACGCACATTCCCAGAATTGAAAGAGTAACAACCCGAGAAAATTATTCCATGTTGGGTATGAGAGTATAGATATAAACTATAACAAGCTGATAAAAATGAAGAAAAAGACAAGAAAACTATACACAATGGATTTCAAGACATTAATCTATTTAAAATTATAATTTCTCCTGCTAGACTAATTGTTGGAGGGCATGAAATATTTCTAGAAGATATTAAAAATCATATGAGAGTTATTGAAGGCATAAATCTTAATATTCCTTTATTAATTAGGATTCTACGTCTTCCCGAACGTTCATAAGAAATATTTGCTAAGCAAAATAAAGCAGATGAACATAAACCATGTCCAATTATTATGAAATATGCTCCGACTATACCTCATATATTTATTGTTATAATTCCTCCAATAACTAATCTTATGTGAGCTACAGAAGAGTATGCAATTATAGATTTTATATCAATTTGCATTATACAAGATAATCTAATCATAATTCCCCCTATTAATGAAATAGAAATCCAGATGAATCTATAATTAATAAATATTACTGGTATAATATATATAACACGAATTAAGCCATAAGTTCCTAATTTTAAAAGAATTCCAGCCAAAATTATAGAACCAGAAACAGGTGCTTCGACATGAGCTTTTGGTAATCAAAAATGACACATAAATAACGGAACCTTAATTATGAATGCTAATGTTATCCCCAAGTAAATAAACCTATTATTTGATCTCATTAACATTATAATATTAGTTATATACACTTTTAATGTGGTTCCAGTTTTTACCATGTAAGGAGCAGCATCAGTAATGAAGAGCAAAATTTTATCTTGAAATGTAGTTTCTTCAAAAAAATTCAATAAACTATCGTTAATAAAAGGGGAAACAGTTTCATGATTTGTTTTCACGAGTTCTTTAACTGAAATTAAAAATGGGGTTAGTAGAACTTCTGGGTGGAGAATGCCAATTACTAAACTACAAATGTATTTACCCCTAGGATCAGTAGTTTCATCAACCATTATGTAAATAAAATGACCTTGGACTTTCTTTCTTATTTCTGACATAGTTGAATTGAAACATATATTTAAATAGTTCTTTCTGAGTGTGCTCTCGTCAGGAATTTTTTTGTTTGTGTACTTTTCCAAAAACGATTTAAAAGGTGTTGACTGCAACTTATGGAACGGGATATTAGTAGCAACCATCGCGTAGCACAATTCCATCATGAATTCTTCTCGGCTATCGGTACGGCGGGAGCACTCTGCCAGTAAAGATTGCACGGGGCCACTCTTTCGTATTTTAGAATCTTTCAACTGTATGTGTCCACCTGTAGTTAAAAACCAGAATTAAAAATGAAAACGTACAGTTGAAAGAACCAGAATCTTTTCAGCTCTAAAATACAAGGAGAGAAAAATTCAAAGCATTAACTTACTCGAATTGCAGTGAGCATCAACTTGTGATTTTCTCTCGCTGCCTACAGCTTTATCACAGGGCACACAGTAGATCGTCTTCCCATCAGCTTTCAGCTCCGGATATTTTTCAATCCATCCTCTTATCTTGGAGCTGAGACTGCTTGCCGTTTTAGGCATATTAATAGATTCACACAAAACGAAAAAACACGTACTGTTCCAGAGGCAGACAACTGAAAACTAAACAAATCATTGCTCCGAGAAGAGAACAGTGAGAAGGGGAAATAGAGTAATTCAAAAATTCTTGGAAGAATAAACCCGGCTCCTGCTTGTTCTGGGTCAAAATTCTAGGAACGAACGAGGCAGTTGAGCCATCTTTACTAGCAACCGAGCGAGTAAAAAGTTTTGTCTATTTCCTTCGGTTGTTGCATGTTTACATCATTTGATGTTCCACGAATTTCTTCGTGCTGATTTTGTTCTCGACTTTGTTTATGATCTGCGTGTGTTTCGCACTTGGCTATTGCGCAGCTGATTTTCAAAAAACATGTAAATGTGCAATTTTGTGCATTCAAACTACAGAACGTGCAATTTTATGCAGTAACCCCCAAAACGTGCAATTTTGTGCAAAATAAAATGTATGTTAAAATGACCTACACATCCTGATTCGGACAAATAACTTGTCACTGGCCGTTTACGAACTAGCAAAAAAAATATGCAATTGCACGTGAATCCGGGCTTTAGTTATAATATTTGAATTTTAATTCAAAATGACTAAATATCTTTTGATTACTATTATTCTTCTGTCTTCTTATCTATGTATGAGATATTATCACAACTGTTTATATTTTCTTTCAAAGATCATTTTGACATCCCACAAAGCTGGGTTTGTTTATGTATTAAAGTTTTGACAATAATGTTAATATTATGTAATTACATTTCTTCCTTATTTTATGTTTTTAATTTAACTTTGACATCTTAATATGATTCACTAATTGTACTTAACTAGTTACTTGCCCTGGATTTTCTAATACAATAGTTCATTTCTTACAATTTGTTTATTTTGGATTTATACAGTTAGGCATTTTATAGGCCTAAGTAGTAATTGGCTATATCTTCTTATTTTACACAAATTAAAGATTATTTTACATTTACATATGTTTTGCTTGGTGTCACTTATGACTTGTTTACCTTCTGAATTAATTTGGGCTGTTTTATAATTTGGGCTGTTTTATAATAATTGTATGTTCTTAATACTTTACAAAATCATGGCCTGTCTATTATTCTCTAATTTCTTTTCCTGTATTATTATGTTTGTAATAATTTATCTCCTTACTTATCTATTGCAACGATACAGCCATACGCTGTATTAGGCATTAATTTGAATAAATATAAAATTTGTGGAATTTGTATAAGTTACGGGTAAATGGACAGGTCTGAGATTGTAAAAATATTTCATTGTTAGATTAGGGGAGAAATTAACCTGTTCTGACAGGCAGTGAACACCTGCTCAATTGTATGTGTGTTACACGTGTATCTTGTGTGTGTTAGTGATGCATGCAAAGACAGGAATCTCAGCAACCCGCCCCAAGTAATTAATAAAATAATTATTTTAATTCACTGTGCGAAAACTAATTAGTGTATGAACAAACCAAAGGCACCAAAGTGTGTGTAAAATTTATAGTTATCCCCAGTGAAAAGATGACGTTAATAGAACACGCTATGCGAAGACAGTGCAAAATAAACGTGCAAAAAAATACGCAAATTACCCTACGACGCTCAAATTAATATAGTGAGTGCTTAATCGAATTAGCTATGATTTGTGCTATCTCGATTCCGTGCAAAACACTGCTATTTGCTAATAATTGCAAATAGTTGAAAAGGTTCGGGAGTGGGGGCTATCACGCGATATGCAGGTATCGACAGGACGATTTTGGAGCCAACTGGCGCGGAATCTCGAGAGGGTATAAATTAAGGGTTCGACCAAAAACCCTTCTCTTCGTTTCAAGACACAGTTGCAGTCGGACATGCTGTCCGTCGGCAGAACAGTTTTATTTTTATTTCTATTACAAGTCGCAGTAACGAAAGAATAAAACGTTCGTTAAATTCGTGACAATATTCCGGAAAAAGTAAATACCGAAATCGTAAGTCTACCAAGAGTATATACGGAAAAGCTACCAGAGCGACGAGGGATGCTGGACATTAGATGTTTAAGATCTACCTTGCAGCAGATAACAACTATCTGATGAGGACCACGCTGCTGTAGAACGACGCTGGACTCTAGACGTATCCAGGAACACATGCTGCTGGAGAGCGACGCTGGACTCTAGACGTATCCAGGACCACGCCAGGACAGGACAGGAGGAATGGAAAACTAACTCTGGACAACACTGGACCCCCGACAACAAGTCGTAAGATCATCAGAACTCGAGGTGACATGCGTAATGCATTTTAAATGATTTTTAAAAAGAGCTGATAAAGACTATATCAAAAGACAATAAATTAAAACAAAGAAAAATTTATACTTAGTAATAATATTTTAGAAATGTAGATAAATGTTTAGTCGTAAGAATGAGCAATCGCATATAAAGAAATAATAAATAAAAAGAGAATTTAAAGTAGAGAGAGTAGAGTTTGTTATCAAAATAAATAGTTAAATTGATTTGATAATTGAATTATAGAAAAGAATAATTTAAATTTGAATATTGAAACAAATGCCAGTCTAAAAGTAATTAATATAAATTTAAATTTAATTTTAAACATTGGTACAGACTGAGCGAGTTGAGGTCAGATCTGAATTAAGAGAATTCAATTCCAATTACATTTTAATTTTATATTTTATTAGCAAATCAATTTATTAACATGTCTAGATTAAGATTATTAACATGTCTAGATATAAGAGGTTTTTAAATATGTGTAACACTGCATATTATAAGATATAAACATTTAATAATGAGCAATATCGTGACCGACGATTATTAAGGATGTTTATGATTATTTATATGATTGAGTAAACAATAAATATGAATTTTAAATACTCATAAATACAATACTCTTATTATAATTACACCTGAACCCCAATTACACATACAACCTACATTTATGTATATGTATTGTTGTACTATATTGCCATTTTTTATAACTTGTCTATCATTTAATATTACTTATTAAACATAATACAAAAATTCGGTTTATGGTCTGTTTACTTTTTTCAGCCATATTCCTTCTTATAAAGTTAATGAACAAATAACTATCTTGGTGAAGAACATTATAACACCATTTATTTTATCTTGCTAATTATCCCTTTGAACATTTTAAGATCCACGGATGTTTTATTTATTTTGCACTTATATTATTTAGTATATTTTTCTTCTAACTTTTACTATATATTTTTTTTCTCTACCTAACCATTGTAACAATAACATTTTTAATCATTATGGGATTTTTACCCTGAATACCACTGTATTCCTAATCTACTATCACTTTTAACAATAACATTCTTATTTTTTGGTATTTTTCACCATTAAACTATAGTGTTAATCACTGGTTTTAGGTGTCTATACCTATATGTTGGGTTTTCTATTTAATTTGGGTTTACACTGGCATTTTGCACTTTTTTATTGTACTTGAATGTTACTAGTGGTTATTCCCTAATATTGATTTCTCTTTACTCACTTAATCACCTTCACTCCCTACCTATCTCTCACTTCTGGGTTTTTTATTGTTTTATTCATAATTATTAGTTATAATGTTAACAAATTTCATGTTCTGATTTACTTATCATTATAGAGTTATTCAATACATTTAATATCTATTTCTCTGGTTAGTGTACTTTAATTGATATTACTTTATTTGATTTTAATACTGGTCCTTTACATTTATTATTTGTTTGTGTCTTTTTCATCATCATTTGAGTTTAATATTTCTCATTTTATTTTCTTTATTATTTGTTTCTGTCTTTTCCATATACCTTCTCATTTTATTTTCTTTTGTTGGGTCATAGTCATTTGTCTCGTCATAGTCATTTTATTTTCATTCATTTAATATAGTTGATTCATTATAGTTTTTTCCCTGGTACTGGGGTGGCTTTTTGTGTTGTAACAACTGTAATATTCTTTTTAGAAAATTATATTAGGAACATGTAATAAAACGTGTAATAATGTTCCTGTACAGTCAATGAAATATGAACATGCACAGACATCAAGAAAAAATACATCCCAACTAGGGGGACACATTAATATTACATGAAGACAACCTGTATTATGAAAAAACTTTGTAAGCTGTGTGTGCTTGCATGTGTAGAGTTGTCACTGCTTAAAACCAACCACATTAGTTCAGACACTATAGAACAGCGACGTAAACACAGTTGTTATTAAAAGTAACATATCAACAACAAAAAATCAACATTATGAAAATAATTGGTAAACTCTGTACATTTGATACTTGAGTAAATACAGTGTATTCTGTGCCTACAATCAGTCTAACGTTATACGTCTTTGTTTTGAACATATACTTCTACATTTATTCGAATCATCCCAATCTTCAACTTTGCCTGTATGTACATAATACTGTCAGTGCAATATAAAATGTAAATATAATTAGACCGTGTTATCTTAAAGTTCACTGAACTTAAATGTCTTCACATTTGATGATGCAGTCAATCGTCTGTTTGTTCAAACGCAATAAAAAAAATGACATAAATTTAATCAAGATATCATTTCACTTGTCTACAAATATGCTTTAATGGTTTCTCACACAGAAGATACAACCAAACAAGCTTATTTTAACAACAAAGACTTACATATGGTTAATAAAATTCAGACTGCTAACATAATATTTCATTATCCTAAATATGATGAGAACCATAGTTTTTTTTTCAGTTCATTTAATACAATAGACATCTCTTCCATGTCTAAGTTTACAAGTGGTTTTTTTTTCAGAAATTTGTGTACAAATGTGCAAGCGTCAGATAATGCTGGGAACTAATATGAGTATTTAATACTTAATATGTGTGAAAAAATTAACTAAAGTTTGGGAACATGTTCCCAAAATTTATTGTAAGTATTGTTTTCTTTCTGAATTGCTAAGCAACGTAAATGCAAAGACTTCATTCTTTTTATAAATTAATCTCGCATACACATTTTAGAAATAAAATTAATGTTATGGAAAGATCATTTTTATCAATTAGTCATTTGAGGTGTCTGTTACTAGTCATCTAACTTTCTGAATTACTGAAATTTTCAGTGGAGAGTTAGTGAGGATCGGTCAAAAATAACACAAATTTTTTACATTTATTTGTGTCAACGTTTCGACAATGTTTATTGTCATCATCAGACACAAATAAATTTAAAAAATGTGTGTTATTTTTGACCGATCCTCACTAACTCTCCACTGAGAAATTCATTGATTGACGGTCACTACGAATTTAAGGATTTGATTTCTGAATTACGTCTACATACTTCACGTTAATAAACTTTAGTATCATTTTTAATAAACTATGCTTGTCCATGATGTAGCCTATGTTCAAGCTGCTTAGGTTTATTACGTTTCATGTACTGAATTACACATTGTAATAATTATTATTATTATCATTCACAAATTATTCAGTTTACACGAATTTTTAATTTTTTATCCGGTTTGACAGGATTTCATTACTTAGATCTTCAAGCTTGAAATATTGGTTAGAGTTCGATATCATTATCTTGTCACCCATAAAATATGCAAACCTGCATTTTTGCATTTTAACTTTATGTATAAATAAAGTGGAGACAAGGAACTTTGTAATTTTTAGAAGCATGATGTAAAAAAGTAGCATCTCTATAATTACTTAACGCTTCCGGGCTGAAAGGCCGTGGTCGAATGCTTGTTGTTACAGTGCTAGATGTTTCAGCCACACCACCGGTGGCCATCTTCAGTAGCAAAGAAAAGTTCATGAAAGATGGAATGCCGAACAATTTGCCCAGTGAAAAGGGACAAGCAATAGTAAGAGACGTAGCATGTAGCATCATAGTAGCACCCGGTGCATGACTGCAGCATCTGGGTCGAGCCCAATGGCTGCCTGTGGATACACTTGGTTCTGGTTCATTCGACAGGTGCGTAAAAAAACAGGAATGGACAACCGCCAACCAGTTAACTGAGAAGGCGGGGGAGAAAGGTTTTCAATTTTTATTTATTTTAAAAATATCAGCAATCAGTGGGCACTGCCGCAAGGACTGGTTCAGGTGACAGATGTCGCCCGTTCCCAGTCCCGCGTGCAGACGCCGTGAGGCGTCGGTCGCTCCCCGCGAGGCAGAGAGCCTCCGTGCCAATGATAGCACGTAGCAGCAGCATTCAGCACGGTCGGCATACTAGGAAGGGAGGAAGGAAGCAGCTTTACAGGTAAATTCTGGGGCATGGGCAGATAGTGAATATACAAGTTAAATGAGGTTTAAGTTTACTTAAACTTATGGCGGGTCATCGAGAATCGCCCGAGGGCGTTTGACCCGGACAGGGGGGAGGTGGTTGCGTGGTGCTGATGGTCCTGAGGTAAGGGAAGGAAGAGGTCTCAGCTGCGGCAAAGAAAGTCGCAGCTAATGACCAGACAAAGGCTGAGAGAGCAGGAACTCGTAGACCTCCTCGAATTACACTGTTTCTAACAAACCAAGGAGATCCCGACAAGGAACGGAGGGTTCTGGATTGGAAACTTTCCAGCCTACGCCTGTTGGTGGCGGAGACAAGTGACCACCATACAGGTGCCACATAGGTCAATACAGACCGGAGAAACAACAGATAGAGGGTAACTTTCATGCGCAGCGCCAGGGGGCTGCGACACGCGAGGTATGGGTAAAGTTTGGCTCGGACGCAGCGAGCCTTGGCAAGGGTGTCCGTCATGTGGGCGTTGAAGCAAAGGCGACGATCTAGCCGAACGCCTAGATACTTCACCGACTCTTTGTAGGCGATAGGCCTCCCTTCCAGGGAGAGGGGCTGGCATCGGGAGATGGACTTACGAGTGAAACAGATCGCCTCGGATTTCTCCGTATTGATCGTCATCCGCCATTTCCGTAGCCAGTCCGGAAGCTGGTCCAACTGACGCTGCAACTGTGTACTCGCAAAACGCGGGGACACAGAGCTGCAATGATACATTGCATCGTCAGCGAACAAAGACAACGTGACTCCGGGCAAAACAGGCAGGTCGTTCGTGTACACGAGGTACAGAACGGGGCCAAGGACAGATCCCTGAGGTACGCCGGCGGCGACAGGACGAACTGCAGAGCAGGTTCCGTCGACGCTCACCCTGAAGGTTCGGTCGCTGAGATACGACCGGAGGAAAAACACTATGGACGATGGTAAGGGGGAGTTGGCTAGTTTGAAGAGAAGACCTTCGTGCCAGACTTTATCGAAGGCCTTGCTCACGTCCAGCAGTGCGGCGGCCGTAGCCGCTCGCCTGTTGGTGGCGTCAGAGAGTTGCGTTACCACGCGGACTAGTTGAAGCGTGGTCGAGTGCTCTCTGTGAAACCCGAACTGTTCGTTGCGGATAAAGTTATCCAACAACGGCGAGATGCGGGCCAGCAGGAGCCGCTCGAACACCTTCGAGATAACTGGCAAGAGAGATATTGGCCGATAGTTTCCAGGAAGCATGCGCGGCTTGCAGGGTTTAGGAATCATAACGATATTGGCAGTTTTCCACAGACGGGGAAAGTACTGTAGCCGGAGACAAGAGTTGAACAGTTCGAGAACGAGGTCAACGCCTGAGGCCGGGAGATATTGTAATGCAGCGGCCCCGATCCGGTCAGGACCGGGGGCGCGACGGCGGTTTAGTCGACAGACAGACGAAACGAGTTCGTCTCTGTCGAACGGGAGGTCAGGGCCAGCGGGAGGGCGAGAAAAATAACCAGATAGGAAGTCCCGGACTTCTGCCGAGTGGGCAGGGTCCAAAAGCCTCGATGAACGGTAAATTGCGACTCCATGCAGTCGGCGAAGACCTCAGCCTTGCCTTCCGATGAAGACACAATCCCGTTCGGGGTTTCCAGCTGGTTGCGAGTTCTCTTCTCGCGGGTCAGTCTACTCACCGCTCTCCAGACGGAGGCGTGGTCGACTTCAAGAGACTCAAGGTATGAGTCCCATCGATCAGAGTTTACGTCCCGCAGTAGCTGCTGAACGTAAAGGGACTGTTGTTGAAATCGTCGCTTGACGACTGGGTCACGGGTTCTTTGCCATCTGCGGCGGAGCTGGCGCCGTAGCCAGATGGCGTGGAGTACTTCCGCAGGTAAGGCCGATTTACGATGATTCACCTCGAGTGCGTAGGTGTGTCGATCCATGACACCTTGGACCAATTCCTGAAGATTTGTGGCGCGGAGATCCAGATCGTCACGAGTGACGATTGGGTCCGCCGGGAGAGATGGTAACCTTCGAGAGAGCTCGTCATGATAGGATCGCCAGTTGACTCTCCTAACAATCTGAGCGGGAAGTCGGGGTGACGCCGACAGCTCTCGAACAGTTATAACAAGGGGATTGTGATCGGACGAAAGGTCCGACACAGACGAGACCTCGATGTTGCGGGCAACGTTCTTGACAACTACTATGTCAAGAACGTCCGGCTGATGGCCGTGAAAGGGGAAGTAGGTAGGGTCTTCAGGGCCGATGACATTAAGAGACGAACCGGAACAGAGAATTCCATAGGCGTTGACAACGCGGCTGTTCCATGAAGGGTGTTTGGCGTTTAAGTCGCCGGCTACAATGGTTGAGAGGGGGTGGTCGAGGAGGGCGTCCCACTCCTCGGGCGGTGGTGGAGTTCGCCGGCCAGGCCGGAGGTACGCAGAAACAACGCGTAGCTCCGATCCGCCGGCGTCCACCGCCACCGCGCAGCCTTCAATAATAGATGTATCTAGAGGAGGCAAAAGCCTGTGGGATATCCGCCTGTGGACTAAAACAGCTGTGCCCCCGAGGGGGGACAGCGAGGCTGTAGGGGACGATCCTGACGATAACAGGCATAGGCAGGAAGGGAAAACGAGTGGTAATGAGCCAGATGAGTCTCAGAAAGAAGTATGATATCAACATCATACTCCGTCACGAAAGTCATCAGTTCAGATCGCCTGGGGAGTAGCCCGAAGGCGTTCCACGCAACGATCCTCAGGCTATTAGCCATTCAGGGGAAGTAGAGGAAAGAGGGCAGCTAATGATTGGAAGACCAGGGCAAGCACTGTGGTAGTGTCGCGAGCAGTCCTGATAGACGCAACAAGATTATCTGCCCAGGCAGTCAGGGGATCCGCCGAAGCCCGAGAAGTTTCCCGGGATTCGGGAGGACAAGCCTTGACTGGCCTCGACAGGGGTAGCAGATGGCGCTGGGCTGGTGGACTGAGTAGTAGACTGCTCGCTGGGAGGGTGAGGACGATGACTGGGGGCGGGTCGAGCCCGCGGAGAGGGTACAGGTGGAACCTGTGACGATGTAGGTCGGCCGGCGGAGTTCCGGCGACGACGAGAGCGTTTGGATTTGCCCGATCAGGCTGGAGGCGGGGCTGATTTAGCGGCCATGGCCGCGTAGGAAGGTGCGGGCGCTCCAGCAGGCGCCAGTGTTGGGGCTGCTGCAGGCGGCGCCGAAGCGACGACTGCAGGCGAGACAGCGGCACCGGAAGCAACCGAAGTTGCTGCCGGGACCTTGGCAGATGAACCAGAGAGAGGTGGGAATGCCTCTCGCCGGTTAGGGCCAGGACCAGCTACACGGCCAGCCTGCGCGCCAGGGCGCACAGGAGGTCGCTGCGGTTTCATGGCGGCGATAAAGTTAGGGCAGCCTCGGTAATTAGCCGGGTGGGCTCCTTTGCAGTTGCAGCATTTAGCTGTGAACCCCGTCAATGGCTTATCACAGCTACGATGAGGTTCAGCACAACGCACGCAACGCGGGGGCTGATGACAGAAAAGACTGCTGTGGCCGAACCTCTGGCAGTTGAAACACTGCGAGAGGCCGGGCCGCGGGTCAAATGTCCGGACTTGCACCCGTAGGTGCAGAAGATTCTGGAGACTATAAATCTCCTCGAAAGGGCCTACTTTCAGTAGTTTGACCAGAAAGCTGTTAACAGGTCGGCGGTCATCACCTTTGCCAACATGCAGGACGCTTACCGCGGTCGGCGCATAGCCAAGCGCAACAAGTTCCTGCCTGATGGCATCAGTTTCAGTAAAGGAAGGAATTCCCGACAGAACGACCTTGATTTCTCGCTCTGACGGGAGGGCAAAAGTGTGAAAAGAAATCTTACGCTCTGTCAGGAATGACTGAACAGAGCGGAAGTCGGGGATCGTAGCGGTCGCCAGCTTTAGCGAGGCGCCTTGGCACCTTGCCTCGACCTTGACCGAAGGGAGAGCTAGGGATATTGATCGTAAAAGGTCAGAATAATTCCTATTATCAGGAATTACAATGGGTGGAATGCGTGGGGAAGACACAGTTTGGGTAGCAGTTGAATACTCACGCTCGCGCTGAGTGCCGCTGTTACCGTGACTAGACGACTGATGTGCAGCTGAGGCGGGTGGCAGAGTTTGGGCCAGTTTTCGCTTGCGTTTGGCAGATTTGCCCTCCACAAGCGAGAACTGTCCGTCCCCCGACCCAACACTGCACATATCGACCGCACTATTATCACTTTCACTATCACTGTCACTGTTAGGAAGAGGAGTGGAACGGAAGCCGGTTGAGCATGTTTCCATTAAGGAAACAAGCGGCGCCGGCAGAGGATTCGGGGGCGTATTCGACGCCATTTCGGACAAGCCGAAATGAACGTCTACGCTAGTCTAGGACAGAGGGATCACCAGACACTGAAAACTATCCACAGGCAACAAAAGAACACGACACAGACTGCACAGCACACGGAAACAAAAACACGCCCGCACAAGTTAAATGAAAACTGTTTTGCACTGTTGATGCGATGAATCCGATGAAGCTGATGATGCTGAAGACAATTGTGATGATGATAATGTTGTAGAAACAATATTTCCGCAGAAATTAAGAAAATTCTGCAGAGCAGAAACAGACACAGCCTACCCGGGCAAATGCTCTAGGTAGACTCCCCCAGTAAGAGACGACTACGCTGATTCTCTTTTATAACTTTATGGCCGCTTCAGGTACTTCACGCGAACCAATCAGAAGCCAGCTAATCATTCTCCACTCTGATTGGCCATGGAAAATAAAAATAAACCATGCCAGACACTATTTAAGGAGATGCTTTCACCTCGGCGGTTCATAGCGACAGACGCATTCTTATGAATATGGATGGACTCCAGATGCAGGCGAGTGAAGTAACCCCGGACAGAAGACAACACTCGGGCTTCATCAAACATTACCCGGTGATCGTCGTGGGAAAGAGCGTGTTCAGCAACTGCGGACTTCTCCGGCTGGCCCAGGTGGCAGTATCTCCGATGTTCAGAGAGGCGCGTTCGGACACTACGCTTCGTGGTGCCTATGTATACCCGGCCACACGTACAAGGAATACTATACACTCTGCACGACGAGAGCGGATCCCTGGCGTCTTTTACCAGTCGCAGGAACTGATGGATCTTTTTGGTTGGCTTAAAGACTGTCGTGACGCCCCGTTTACTCAGCAGCTTGCCGATGCGGTCAGTCACGCCATGGATGTAGGGCAAGACAGCGGAGCCAACAACCTTGGGCAACACCGACTCGTCCGGCCTACTGGATCTTCTCGGCTGGGCAGCTCTCCTCACCTCCGCAGCAGAGTAGCCATTGGACTGCAATGCTTCCTCAAGATGCCGCAACTCATCCTCGAGATACTGGGGCTCACAGATCCTTTTTGCCCGGTCAACCAGAGTCTTCAGCACCGCCCGCTTCTGCCTAGGATGATGATTGAAGGACTTATGCAGATATCTGTCGGTGTGCGTTGGCTTCCTATAAACTTTATGCCCTAATCTGCCATCGGTCCTTTTCAGGACCATCACATCCAGAAATGCCAATTGATCACCGCTCTCGCGCTCCATCGTAAACTGTATGCGCGGATGCACAGCATTGAGATGTCCAAGGAAATGTCCCAGTTCTTCATCCACATGGCTCCAGACCACGAAAGTGTCGTCAACATACCGCAGCCAACACTTCGGCTTCAGTGGCACAGATGAAATTGCCAACTCTTCAAATTTTTCCATATAGAAGTTGGCAACCACAGGGCTGAGAGGACTTCCCATCGCGATGCCATCCAACTGTTCGTAAAAGCCGCCGTTCCATTGGAAGTAGGTCGTTGTTAGGACCTGCCGGAACAAAGCAGTGATGTCCGCCGGGAACAGTTCTCCTATATACCCCAAGACCTCCTGGACAGGGACCATCGTGAAAAGGGAGACCACATCGAAACTCACAAGCACATCACCAGGCTCCAGCACCAACTCCCGGATCCTCCGGAGGAAATGCGAAGAGTCCTGGACAAACGAATCCATATGCCCGATGTACGGCTTGAGCAATCCAGTGAGGTGCTTAGCCAAGTTGTACGTTGGCGAGCCGATTGCACTAACGATGGGCCTCAACGGAACGTCCTCCTTATGGATCTTTGGTAATCCAGAGACGAGGGGGAAGGGCCTCCGAACACCGGACGGCTGCCTTCACATCAGACGCCAGAGAAGATTGCTCCACCAAAGAATCTGTTTTTCTTAAGACCGTAGAAGTCGGGTCTTTGGTCAGCCTCCGATAAGTGGCCGGATCTAACAAAACCTCAATCTTCCGCTGCTAGTCTTCGGTGTTCAAGACCACCGTAGCGCTCCCTTTATCCGCCGGCACGATGACAATGGAGTCATCCCTTCTCAGATCCCTCAAGGCCCGCAGTTCAAGTTCCGTCGGTGGAACTCTGTGCATTCACGTGGTTATTAGTGCGGTTCGTAATACTGTGGCAAAGTGTTATGTGTTTTATAATTGCGCGGGACAATTGTAATACAATTGTTTTTATTGCGTGCGAACAATTTTTATTTGATTTGTTATAAGAGACTGTTTTGCTGATTACAAACTGTTTGTGATAATTAAAGCTGGTGATTTGTGACGTAATTGGTGTCTTGTATTTTGTTTTCCACTGTACCATACGACGATCAGTAACCATCATAACAATATAAATTTCCAACTCACAAAAAGTTGATAAATTACAAAAAAATCACACACACACACACACACGCGCGAGAAACAATGAGGATTAACCTACTAATTATGATTTTGGGCCCAATTTACAGAAAAACTAGCTTGGCTTCCATAAAAAAAACTGCCAAAAAAACTGATGATGTTTTATTGGGTTTGGTAAAAATTTTCAAGTAGTTTTCCAGAAACAACTGCTGCTTGCATTAAAAAATGAGTACAAAAATCAGAATATATAAGAGTATAGTCTACTTTTTTTTTAATTTCTTTTATATTTTCCCTACAATCATAAATTATCTCTTTATGCTCATTAATCTTAAACTCATACACCCAATAATATCTATTTTACACTTAACTGACAGCAACTTGGTATCTATTAATTTTTGCCTGATCAGATATAAAACAAGAAATATATATTTGTTTTTATTTCTGTACACACTGGATTATTCGTGTTTCAGTTTTGCGTTATTTGAAAACTTTTATAAATTCATGGTTATTTGTTAACTCAGATTACAAACTAATATACCACTTCGTATGTCAACAATTCCTATTACTAATGTGGATAAATATTTTCATTGTGATAATAAAAATGAACAGGCGAAGTAAGACTGCAGAGAAAGAAGGTATAAAGATAACATACAATAAAGAATTAAAGTCTGTAAAATGAATGGTGGCGATTGGGACAGGCCAGACTGACATTCACCCTCACTAACACACACGCAGTGGATTATACATGGCCCTTGGTGGCTGCAGTGGCTCACAGTAAAAGCAGTAAGTGAAGACTCATGAATCTGGTGTAATAATAGTAATAAAAATGTACCATTAATTTAAAATGTTAATGTTTAAGTTTCCATGTTTGTGGTTAAATTTTTTTAAATAATTGTATGTATAATAGTAATAATAGTATGTATGTCTAATTTGTGTACATATTTAGTTATTTATATTTTACTGATGATTATCATGTATATTATTATTGTATGAATACGAAAGAATAAAATTTGAATTTGAGTGTAATAATATTTATATATTTTATTTTCTTTATTTTTCCACATCAACATTAGTCCCTTAATCATATTTTTATAGTGTTGAAAACAGAGATTTGTCGCAATTATGTCGTGTTTAGACTCATTTTTCTTAAAATTTTGTGGAGTTTACAAAAATGGTAATTTCGTTTTGCATTAAAGCCAAATTTAAAAAGTTGTAATTATGTAGTGGACACTTTACGAATCATACCTGTGGCACGCGGACTGGCTGTGAGTGTGCGTGCGTCAGTGAGGGCACCTCAGGCAGTCTGACCGGTCCCAACCGCCACCATTCATTTTACAGACTGTAAAGGCTATGTTGAAGCAGATTAAAATACACAGAGAAACAGGAGATGGTTACAGGTGCTGATGGTACAGCCAGTGCTGAACTGAGAATCAGCCAGAAAACAATGTCAATTACTTATTTTTTGCGTACCGTATCACTTATTATATGATATATAACCACCTTAATATCCACTTTAGTGATACACAGTTTCGTCACTGATGACGCGTTTCGGGACTAAGTCCCATCCTCAGATACATTTAATTAATAAACTAAAATATTAAAATCACGACCATGATACTGGTCAAGTCAAAAATAAATAAAATAAATTACAAATCGCATGTAATAAGCTTTGCTAACCACGGCTGGAGCTCCCGCATGCGTTCACCCGCAACCGCGATTGTCACGCGACTGGTCAAAGATTAAGACAAACTGATTGCAGTGTCGAACAGGTAATTTGATGCAAAATTTACCTGGTCATTTAATACCAAACTACAAACTAGTATCATTCGACATAGTAGATTTATACACTAATGTGCCTATTGATGAAAACCAAACTACAAACTAGTATCATTCGACATAGTAGATTTATACACTAATGTGCCTATTGATGAAAACCAAACTACAAACTAGTATCATTCGACATAGTAGATTTATACACTAATGTGCCTATTGATGAAACAAAAGCTATAAGGATTTTATCAAAAATATAAACCACATTACAATTCAACCAAACTACAAACTAGTATCATTCGACATAGTAGATTTATACACTAATGTGCCTATTGATGAAACAAAAGCTATAAGGATTTTATCAAAAATATAAACCACATTACAATTCAACCAAACTACAAACTAGTATCATTCGACATAGTAGATTTATACACTAATGTGCCTATTGATGAAACATTAACTTTACTCAGGCATAATTTAATGAATAAAGGTTCTTTAGAAATACTGAAAGTTAACCAACTGATGATGATACTAAAAACCATTCTTCATCAAAACTATTTTTCATTTGAAAATGCATATTATAAACAGAATGAAGGACTTGCCATGGGATCTCCACTTTCTGGCATCCTGGCGGACCTATATCTAAACCATTTAGAAAATACAAAAATTTTAAAAGATAATTATTTCGCCAGTAAAATCATCCATTACTCCAGATATGTAGATGATACCTTTATTATTTTTAACGGGAATGCCAGACAAATAGAATTATTTAAAAATTACCTAAACAAAATTCATAACAAATTAAAATTTACTATGGAGATCGAAAACAACAAAAGTATCAATTTTTTAGACCTCACTGTATTACACAACGGGAATAATTTAAAATACAAAATCTTTAGAAAACACACTAGTACTGACACAGTAATACACTATGATTCATATCATCCCGTTACACCAAAAATGGCAGTGTTTAACAGTCTTGTCAACAGACTTTTAAATGTTTCCCTCGAAAAGGAGGACTACTTAAATGAGGTTAGCATTATCAAACAAATAGCAATAAATAACGGGTATAAATCTATAATAGTTGACAAAATAATAAATAGGCATAGGAAACGTTTAGAAAATAAAAATTCAAACTCTATAAAAGCAAGTAACAAAAATTATAAATATCTTTCGGCTAATTTCACAGGTATTATGCCAAATATTTTAAGACCCGTTCTCAAAGATAATAACTATATTTTATCATTTAAAACAAATAATAATTTAGGAAATTATTTCAAAAACAAAAACAAATTACCATTAAAAAAGAAATGTGGTGTATATAAAATAAAATGTGATGATTGTGATCCGTTCTATATCGGTCAATCTGGCAGATGTTTTTATAAAAGATTTTTAGAACATATTCCTAAGCCAAGTAATACTAAGTCCAACTTTGCACAACATTTAATATCAAGCGGACATAAATATACGAGTTTCGAAGAAAATTTAACAGCGTTGCATGTTTGTAAAAAGGGTAGACGGATGGATAGTCTGGAGGAATTTGAAATTTATAAAGCTTTAAAAGATAGTAACACCAAAAACAGTTTATTAAATGACCAGGTAAATTTTGCGTCAAATTACCTGTTCGACACTGCAGTC
The DNA here is from genome assembly GCA_034769895.1 of Magicicada septendecula. Taxonomy (NCBI): domain Eukaryota; kingdom Metazoa; phylum Arthropoda; class Insecta; order Hemiptera; family Cicadidae; genus Magicicada; species Magicicada septendecula. Next base: position 275,518,282 of record CM068373.1, read on the forward strand.
AGTTTGTCTTAATCTTTGACCAGTCGCGTGACAATCGCAGTTGCGGGTGAACGCATGCGGGAGCTCCAGCCGTGGTTAGCAAAGCTTATTACATGCGATTTGTAATTTATTTTATTTATTTTTGACTTGACCCGTATCATGGTCGTGATTTTAATATTTTAGTTTATTAATTAAATGTATCTGAGGATGGGACTTAGTCCCGAAACGCGTCATCAGTGACGAAACTGTGTATCACTAAAGTGGATATTAAGGTAATTATATATCAGAAAACAATGGTATAATAAATGGTACCTTTCAACTGTATGGCTGAGTGGATAAAGAATAACTTTAATAATACTATACAATTATTCTCAGCTTACAAATTAGTTTTATTTTGTTTACACCCCCTCCATACATATACACACACTCATAATAACTCAATTATTCTCGTTTTAATTAATAACAATATACAATATATATTTTTACAAGAATATATTTTATTTGCACTGTTTCTAGAGTTTTTCTTTCTTTACTGCTATCTTCAGAAATTCAGTGTATAAAGAAGTCATTAATTGAATTTAACATCAATTATTTAAATACATAAAAGTGTAAATAAATTTAAAAATATATTTTGGTAAAAAAGAAAATATTGTGTGTGTGAAACTTAATATAATACTAGTATACATTCTAGATATTTTTTTCTTACTTGAACCCATCAGGGAGTTTGGTCATAGTCAGCCATTTTTGTTTCAAGTCTTGTTAAATATCTGTGTCCTGGTTTGTTGATGTTACTGCTGTTGGTTCCTTCTGAGTTTTGGTTGGTTATATTGGTGGTGTTGTGAACAGATGTGGTCTATAAATTTGTTTTTTTTGTGTGTTTCCGATACCTAGTGTTTTAAAAATTGTGTCATGTTTTGTGTTAATTTGAATTTCTTCTGGTATTAGTTTGTTGTACCAATATAACCAACTAAAAGTCAACAAGAACCAAGAGCAACAACCAACAAGGACATCGATATTTCACAAGACCTGAAACAAAAAAAAAACACAGTTGTTGTTGAAGATCGTACTGTTTCATGCTCAAAACATGTTCCAAGTAAAAAAATCCACCTTGATTTTAAACTAGTAAAACAAACACACACACACACACACACACACACGTGCACGTTTAAAATGTTTCTTTTTACAAATTTCACTAAAAAGGAAGCTTTAAAGTTAAAAGTTCTTTCCAATCATCTAACATTCCCATATATCGGACGTATGTCCCACTGTTAATGTTGGTAACTGAGACTCTACCATATAAAAACAGGCACACAAATATAAGACTGTACTACTTTTTCTGACATTAACATACTGACATAGCCTACATTGTTGGTGTGTTAAAACAAAGTCACCTTTCACAACAGTTTAGTCCCAAAAGGCCTGAGGGAAACAATAAACTCCCTAATCAAGTAAAAGGTTTTAGCAAAAAAAAGCCTCTCCTGAACACGTCACAAGAAACAAAAGCTACACTGTGACCAATTTAATAACATAATTTTTTAATAAAAATTTAATTTTATAATTTACAGTATTACTAAGCTCCCTCCATAAGCTGCAGAACTCGCTCACTATTTTGAACAAACTAATTTTTTATTACACTACATTTTATTATTAGACACTGGATAATTCGATATTATATAATTGTTAAATTATGGGAAAAATTACCAAACCCCGAGTCCTCTAACATTTCTTTAATAATAACAATTGTAAAGCACACGATCATTCAATAAACACTAAAACTTTGAAACATTTGGATTTGTGTTACAGTTCCTTTTAGTTTGACACCAGGCTGGATTTTCCAATTTCTGACATACTTTTTAGGCCCTGGCGTCCCAAAATATTGAACGTTAGTTGAGACTGTCTTAATTTGATATACTGCATGAATTTTTGTGATTTTATCAAAATTTTCACTCACTTTTTGGGCTCTGAAGCTCAACAATTTTGAAGTTTTCAAACACTATATTCAGGCTGTGGTTAAAATTCCCTTTAATTTGATACCACACATGGACTTTTGTGATTTCTTTTATAATTTTTACCACCTACATGATCACCTCCTGCTCCCTATTTTTCAGAGGATCAATCTCAAAAACGATATGGATCCTTAGGGTAAAAGAATTGACATGAGTGCCACCAAGTTTTATGAAAATCGGTTGTCAATGCATACAAAAGTTATCGTGAGGCATACTCCCAACTGACAGACAGACGAATTCCAAACGACTGACAACTCACTTTGCGTGTTCAATTAAATTATTATGACTTAATAATGAAAATGTAATAAAACAAAATCTATTTCCTTACACACAAAACCTTCTGCTGTTTATTTGTCAACGTTACCATCACTGTCTACAATAATTAAACAATTTTACACTTTTAAATCTTCTTCATTTCTGACAGAAATGAGCTGAAGAATTTATGAACACAACATTCATAAAAACTCATTGCAATTTACTACACTCCAAGTTCAGTAACCCAGTATAACTAAAAGAATTGTAGTGAAAATATAATAAAGCTGTAACACGGTTCAGAAGAGATTAACACTCTAGGAAAGATGCGGGTGAGCACAGGTGAAAGTGCCATACCAAAGTACAATGATTATGATTATCATACATAACAAATTGAGCAAAATTTTTGCATTGAACAAATTTTTGGTTTCTACTGTGTATCCACGTTTCTTTCAATTTTCTAACTGCCAAAACAAGCTCACATTGGTTATCGGAAAAAAATCAAGTTATCCAAAATAATTGTCATCCTCTTTACTTTTGGTTAAGTTTTACTGTACTAGGTACTGTGCCGGTATTTGCCGGCCGTTGAATATTCGAGAAAAATTAATTGTAAAATATATCGCCGGTTATTCGGAACGACCCTTGCCCACTACGAAGTGTACGTGAGTGGGTACGGTTGCGCGCGCAACTCGTAGTAAGTGGTCGATTTGCTCTGCCGGCGACGGTAGTCCAGTTCATCGCCCCGCTACGAATACATCGGCTCTCTCTCTCTCTCCGAACAATTACAGCGTAGTTTCTCCGCATCTGCATGGCTTGCTGAAACTTAAGCGACTCCCGGTAAGAATTGCATTATTTTATGTGTTTAAAAGTAATTCATATTAAATGGATATTTAATAACAAGGTGTATGCAACCGTGTAAGGACCTAATTATGTGAGTGCGACCCGACAGTTTTTATATTAAAAGAAAACTCATTGTTCAGTAATTTACTTAATGTTCAGTATATAGCACATGTTCCTTTTATTATTACTATAATAGTGTGAGAGGTATTGTAATTGTCATTGTCATGATAAAGGTGTAGAATGTTAAAGATTAATGGCTAAAAGTTAGTGCGTAGTCAGGTAGTGTCCATTCATGCAGCAGACTGTCGGGGAGCTTTTTAATTAACTTTACAGTAGAGAATTTATTTGTGAGAACTTCCACAGAGGAAATATTATCAATGTTAAAACATTATTAATACTGTGAGTGCCTTGAAGTTAAATTTTTGGTCAAATAATGATTATTGGTCACCACGTGGCGCTTAACCTGTTAATTTCTGTTGAAGCATGTAGACAGGGTGCTGATGACTTTTATATTACGCCACTTTAGATATAGTCTTTTCATTATCAAAATTTAATTATTCCATGGCTGATTTTCTACTCTTTAAGCAGGTTGCAAAGACTTTATTAATGAAACTTGTGCATTTATTGAGAGTTGGTTGAAGGCCCGTTCTGAGGTTAATTACCTGAACTTGGGCGTACATTTTTGGTGAACATTTCTCTAATTTATATGAATTAACAGGGTTCTTGATTAAGACGGAGATTTGGCTTTGCTGATTGCCGTACAACTGCATCAGTCATGGACCATTAGAGAAGATCCTGTCCGGAGAGGAAGCTGGTGACCGGTTCACGATGTAGCACTTAGGCAGCAGTATTAAGGTGATATGCACTCTTTATTTTTCTTTTGGGGCCGGGCCGGCAGTGCACCTGTTTTACAGTAATATTCATTTGAATCCATGTGACCACGTGTCCAGACTGTCTGCTATAAATGGGAACAGCTGATCATCATGAGTTAATTTCAAGAACACTTTTTATAACTGAATTACCTAACACTAAGTGCATTGCTTGTAATTGTGTGCTGCACTGGGAGAGCGTGCCAGAGATATTTTTCACTTGGACATTTTACCGTTTGCATTTCATTATTATATTACTCTTTACAAAAAATTATAGAACATGTTATGGACTCTGTTCCGGCTGGAACAGAAATGAGTAAATATTAAATTCACCTTGGGTTTAACATTTAAGGGCTGGGGGTTTTCCTTTTTTTTTTTTTTTTTGGCCGTTTTCTGGGGTTTAAAAAGGGACTTAGTTTTTGTCTGACACATGTTTGTGCAGCCTGAGGCAGGTTAGATTCCTGTCAAATTTTGTCAACCACATGCTGGCGCGCTTCCACAACTGCTAGGGCACAACCGTTTTATTGTACTTTCATTTCAATTATATTTATATAGCCATTCGGGGTTAATAGAAAATAATTGCTTTTTTCTGGGCATATACTAATTGATTTTGTACCTTACAATGGGCTATACTGATTGTTTTTCTTAACTTGCAAAACACATATTGATTAACTTTTCACTTGTAGTATCTGCTGATTAATTTTCTTTTAACTATAGAACATATACTCATTAATTTTTGTAAAACATATATTGTTTAAATTTTTTGAAAATTGTAAAGCCTCGACTGATTAATTTTCCGACTGTTAAAGTATATACTGATTTATTAAATCCTTCGGAATTGGTGAAGCAAATTAACCGTTTAGAATTGTATAACAACTGTTCAAAATCAGGTGATGTAGTTTCCGTAAATTTTTATTTAATGCTGTGGAAGGAACTTAAGGTTCATACGCTCATGATGGGTCATTGATCAGTGGAATGCTATACACATGGGCGGTCCGGTCTTACTTATGCGTTATGAGTAATTATCATCCTTTTTGGGGTTTTGGCTTTAAGTAATTCTACAGAAACAGGTTGCTGATGGGCGAACATTTTATCACTGCTGGGTTCTGGGTATGGTAGTAACTCTGCCTGCAAGGCGGGTGCATTCCAGGGGCATTCGTGTTAGAATTGATGTATAATGGTGAGTCTATGTGCCTTATGTTTCAGTGTGTCTTGTTATGTTTGTCTGTGTCTAGCTAGTCACGAAATGGGGGAGAATTTTATATTTATATATATTTACTGAATATTATACACACTCGTTATGATATACACATGTTGTCTTTAATACTGTTAAAGCAGGGCTTAAATTATTTGTGATATTTATGATTCATGGGGGGGGATAACTATGTGATAGAGTTTGCCTACATGTATTAATTCTTGGCATACAATAAAAACCGTTATTGTTATATTACAGCTGAGTTTCATTGCAAGTCCCGTCATACTGGACCCGGCACAATTTTTGCTTCTCTAGACTCCGGCCTAGTCCTAATTGACTTGTGGCTTCTCTTTCAAAAAAAAAAATATTAAAATAAAAGAAGTTGTTTTATACTCTTAAAAAAACATAAAAGGAAAGAGGGGTTACAAATGGTACCGCAGAGCGTGGTTTATAAAGTCTGACACTGCAAATGGTAGCAGTGAGCGTGGTTAATTCGAGGGTTGAACCCTTGGGTCCTGGTGTGTGACGGGGCTTGCAAACTCGGAAATATTAAGGCGATTGTTATGACATTGTTTCGTAGGTATATGCCCGTGTAGGCTAGTTGTAAGTTGTATAACTTGTGAGTCGGGTCGCACCACTGAGGCGGTTATTTGTGTTTGAAAAATGTGATAGCTTGTACGGCCGGGGAGTCTCAAGTGTGGCCTGGATGATGGAATGTTGATTCAGGGTCGGAGTTTAGCGAGTGGGATTGGCGGATGCGGTATGGCCCGATCGGAAGTCGGTACCGTCACCGACTTGTGTCCTGTTGAAGTTGGAGTACTACTTCCCGAATTATGATTTTCGATTGTTAGTTGGTTGTTGTGAGTTATGTGTTGGTACGACGTGTGTGTCGAATTGCTGTTAAATGTTATGTGTGTTTAGTATTGTTGGTTGTCACTTGTCTCCTTCTGTCGTGGGTGTGAATGGTTCAGAATAGGCCAGGTCTCCGCAGCGCTAGAGAACCCGGGGGTCCACTCAAAGGAAGGACAGTACTTGGGTTTTTTCCTAAATGTTTGTGAATATGTTTTTGTAGGTTATGTTTGTGTTAGGTGTTTAGTGGGGATTTGTTTTATGATTGTTTGTTTTGAATTGTGCAATTCTGGCGGGGATATGCTACGAGAAATTGCCCCACCCTCTTACAGGCGTTCTCCAGAAATTTCCGGTGGTGAATGGATTTGATGAGGACCAGCTGTTGGTTTTCTTGGACCTGGTCCTGCAGGTAGCAGATTTCCCGGGGGTGTCCGATGGGGAGGTCTTGTCTCTTATATACCCGTATTGCCGGAGTACGTTGGCTGATCTGGTCACCAAGGCTCTGCGTCGGGGTGACAGTGTTGATGCTTTCCATGGGGAGATGTTGAACTTCGTCCTACCCATTCGACGACGTGCCCAGCTTAAGTTGAAAAAATTCTATCGCCTACAGGCCAACGGAGAGGCGTTAGGGGACTTCGTGCACGATATACGGAAAGCTGCCCGGGTGTTAAGATTGGGGTTGCCCGAGACAGAAGTTATACAAGCGATTCTGGAAAGACTGCATCCCCAAGAGAGATCTCGGTTGGTATTCGCGGACCGTCCACGTTGTTTTGCGGACCTTGAATGGCTGTGTGTGGTTTCAAGAACGGTCCAGGAGGTTGATGAGTCCCGGGGAAGAGAAGCTAAAGATGTCCAATACTCCAGTGGTTCGTCAGGAGGAGCCAAAAGGGACAAACATGGTGGTTGGAGGAGAACACAAGAGACTGTCAGAAAGCCTGAATATTCCGGAAGTGACGGAGGCTACAAGGGGGTGGCAAGTGTGAAGACGGTAACAACAGCTACAGCACAGAAAACAAAGAAACACGAAATCAACAGGGGAAGAAGAAGAAATTATGTTAGGGAACAAACATCGGCTAGCAGGGAGCCGGTAGTTAGGCGTCATTCTTATTTGCAGAAAAGTGAGGGTTTAAAAGTTCCAGAGGAAGTACAAGTGCCTAATAGAGTGGTGAATGAAGAGAGTGAAGCAGAAGTAGAAGAGCGGAACTGCTTCGTGGGATCAAAACAAGACGACAAGAAAACGTCTGTTGATACTGAATTACCGGACTCAAAGAGGACGTCATGGTTGAATCCAGAGGCCGCAGAATTTGTTCCGGTATTTCCATCTCGGTTTGTGACGGATCCAGATCCGGTAATATCGTCATCGTCTACGCAGGGATATGAGAAGTCACTTGAGAGTGTCGCTTTACCATCGCCAGTAGAAGTTAATTTAGTCATTGCACATGAACCTGGACAGCTGGATTCCAGGGTGGAAAATGTTGAGGATGTTGTTGTTGCTGAGAGTGGTCAAGGAGTGGAGTCGACAGAAGAGGCAGAAGAGCGGTCTGCGGATGCTGCACACGAAGGTATAGTTGTAGGTGTTAGGGAGACTGTAGAGTCTGAAGTTGCAGATGGACACAGGGATGTCCGGGCTGCGAGTGTTTCTGAGGTTGTGGATGGACAAGGGGATGTTCATGCCGCAAGTTTGGTAGAAGTAGATGAGGTAGAAGTTGAGGAGAAATTTGGTGGCAGCGTTGTAGAGTTTGTGAGTGAGAGTGAAGTAGTGTGTGAAGATGTGCAGACGCCTTCTGTAAGTAGTGTTGAGGATTCCGAGGAAAGGGAGGAAGTTTCAGGTGGACCAGGTGAGCAACTAGAGGAGGACGAGGATGTGCAGTGTTCAGATGGTGGTAGTGGAAGTGATGGCGATGACGTTGGTGATGAACGTGTTGATGAAAATGAGATCGGAGAAGAGGTTAGTCAAGAAGTTCGTGAAGGAGCTGGCGATGCGTGTGATGAAGAAATTGGTGAGGAGCTGAGGGAAGATGCGGTGGAAGATGGATCAGAGGAGCAACTGGAAGATGCGAAGGAGGTGCAGCGTCGTGATGTTGATTTGGATTATGTGGACGAAGAAGGGGAAATTGTAGAAGAGGAAGAAGTAGAAAAGGAAGAAATTGTAGCAGAGGAGTTAGACGACGAGCATAATCCAAAGCGGAGTGAAAGTAGTGAGGTAAGTTGCCTTGATTCTGATTCCGAAGAAACCAGTCAGTACAGCTCAACACGAGATAATTTCTTAGAGAGTGGTGTCCGAAAGAAGCGAATACCTAAAGTGCGTCATAGAAAGGTAAGAAGAAGAGGTTAACGGGTAGCGGGTAGATGTTCCCCACACTCCCAGTGGTGTTCATCTATTTCAGGGTTGCGCCCCTGCCCACGCGAGCCTTGGTTTCCTCCATTCATCCTTATTTTCGGAGGGAACCAGGTCCTTACCCTTAGTCCTGGTTATTGACCCTTCAATGATCCTTGCCCCGTTTCATCTTCCCGATAGTCCTACCCCTCCCCTTAAAAAAAAAAAAAAAAAAAAAAAAAACTATCGATAAGGAAGTAGAGAGACTTGCCGGAAGTGAGTAGATTGTGGTCCTCGAGATGGTCGTGGTCTTTGAGATCGTCAGTTTCCCCTAACGGGAGAGGTTAGATGAAGTGATGGTGTGCTGTTGTTGGTTGTTAATAGTTGTTGATGTTGATCTTGTTTATTGTAGGGTCGGTCCATGCCGCATTCTCCGGTTGTTTCCCGGGTGTTTTTGTTGAGATAGAGGGTTGTGTGTGTATATATATATATATATATGGTGTATCGACGGTGCTGTGGTGAAGTAAACCCCCCCATGTAGTTATGGCCTTTTTGGTGAAGTTGAGATGAGATTGATCTTCGTGTGCCCTTGGTGCGGTCCCCTCTGTCTGGCTGAGCGGGGCCGTCCGCCCTTGTGTAGGGAACTGGGCCAGCCATATGGCAAGGATGGAGATGCCTTGTGGGTGCATGTGGCTGGTCGGTCCAAGAGATGGACGAGGAGTAGTACGGTCGCTCACATATCAAGGTGGGAGATACCTTGTTTGATCTTAGGACGAGTATGTGAGTGGGACCGGTGGGAGTAGGTGATGGTCACCGGAGAGGGTGACGTGTTGGGGCGGTCCTGTGGGGTTGGCGTGGCGGAGAGGGTCACATGGGGATGGTGGTTCTCCTGAGAGCAAGTGCCGCCGGGCCACCTTACCCACGATGTCCACCGGAGTATTTAAGAAGGGGGTTCACTGCAGGGTACTTTCCCGAGTTTCAGAGTGGGGCAACCGGGTTGCCCTTTCGGGGTGGGGGTGTGCCGGTATTTGCCGGCCGTTGAATATTCGAGAAAAATTAATTGTAAAATATATCGCCGGTTATTCGGAACGACCCTTGCCCACTACGAAGTGTACGTGAGTGGGTACGGTTGCGCGCGCAACTCGTAGTAAGTGGTCGGTTTGCTCTGCCGGCGACGGTAGTCCAGTTCATCGCCCCGCTACGAATACATCGGCTCTCTCTCTCTCTCCGAACAATTACGGCGTAGTTTCTCCGCATCTGCATGGCTTGCTGAAACTTAAGCGACTCCCGGTAAGAATTGCATTATTTTATGTGTTTAAAAGTAATTCATATTAAATGGATATTTAATAACAAGGTGTATGCAACCGTGTAAGGACCTAATTATGTGAGTGCGACCCGACAGTTTTTATATTAAAAGAAAACTCATTGTTCAGTAATTTACTTAATGTTCAGTATATAGCACATGTTCCTTTTATTATTACTATAATAGTGTGAGAGGTATTGTAATTGTCATTGTCATGATAAAGGTGTAGAATGTTAAAGATTAATGGCTAAAAGTTAGTGCGTAGTCAGGTAGTGTCCATTCATGCAGCAGACTGTCGGGGAGCTTTTTAATTAACTTTTACAGTAGAGAATTTATTTGTGAGAACTTCCATAGAGGAAATATTATCAATGTTAAAACATTATTAATACTGTGAGTGCCTTGAAGTTAAATTTTTGGTCAAATAATGATTATTGGTCACCACGTGGCGCTTAACCTGTTAATTTCTGTTGAAGCATGTAGACAGGGTGCTGATGACTTTTATATTACGCCACTTTTGATATAGTCTTTTCATTATCAAAATTTAATTATTCCATGGCTGATTTTCTACTCTTTAAGCAGGTTGCAAAGACTTTATTAATGAAACTTGTGCATTTATTGAGAGTTGGTTGAAGGCCCGTTCTGAGGTTAATTACCTGAACTTGGGCGTACATTTTTGGTGAACATTTCTCTAATTTATATGAACTAACAGGGTTCTTGATTAAGACGGAGATTTGGCTTTGCTGATTGCCGTACAACTGCATCAGTCATGGACCATTAGAGAAGATCCTGTCCGGAGAGGGAGCTGGTGACCGGTTCACGATGTAGCACTTAGGCAGCAGTATTAAGGTGATATGCACTCTTTATTTTTCTTTTGGGGCCGGGCCGGCAGTGCACCTGTTTTACAGTAATATTCATTTGAATCCATGTGACCACGTGTCCAGACTGTCTGCTATAAATGGGAACAGCTGATCATCATGAGTTAATTTCAAGAACACTTTTTATAACTGAATTACCTAACACTAAGTGCATTGCTTGTAATTGTGTGCTGCACTGGGGGAGCGTGCCAGAGATATTTTTCACTTGGACATTTTACCGTTTGCATTTCATTATTATATTACTCTTTACAAAAAATTATAGAACATGTTATGGACTCTGTTCCGGCTGGAACAGAAATGAGTAAATATTAAATTCACCTTGGGTTTAACATTTAAGGGCTGGGGGTTTTCCTTGTTTTTTTTTTTTGCCGTTTTCTGGGGTTTAAAAAGGGACTTAGTTTTTGTCTGACACATGTTTGTGCAGCCTGAGGCAGGTTAGATTCCTGTCAAATTTTGTCAACCACATGCTGGCGCGCTTCCACAACTGCTAGGGCACAACCGTTTTATTGTACTTTCATTTCAATTATATTTATATAGCCATTCGGGGTTAATAGAAAATAATTGCTTTTTTCTGGGCATATACTAATTGATTTTGTACCTTACAATGGGCTATACTGATTGTTTTTCTTAACTTGCAAAACACATATTGATTAACTTTTCACTTGTAGTATCTGCTGATTAATTTTCTTTTAACTATAGAACATATACTCATTAATTTTTGTAAAACATATATTGTTTAAATTTTTTGAAAATTGTAAAGCCTCGACTGATTAATTTTCCGACTGTTAAAGTATATACTGATTTATTAAATCCTTCGGAATTGATGAAGCAAATTAACCGTTTAGAATTGTATAACAACTGTTCAAAATCAGGTGATGTAGTTTCCGTAAATTTTTATTTAATGCTGTGGAAGGAACTTAAGGTTCATACGCTCATGATGGGTCATTGATCAGTGGAATGCTATACACATGGGCGGTCCGGTCTTACTTATGCGTTATGAGTAATTATCATCCTTTTTGGGGTTTTGGCTTTAAGTAATTCTACAGAAACGGGTTGCTGATGGGCGAACATTTTATCACTGCTGGGTTCTGGGTATGGTAGTAACTCTGCCTGCAAGGCGGGTGCATTCCAGGGGCATTCGTGTTAGAATTGATGTATAATGGTGAATCTATGTGCCTTATGTTTCAGTGTGTCTTGTTAAGTTTGTCTGTGTCTAGCTAGTCACGAAATGGGGGAGAATTTTATATTTATATATATTTACTGAATATTATACACACTCGTTATGATATACACATGTTGTCTTTAATACTGTTAAAGCAGGGCTTAAATTATTTGTGACATTTATGATTCATGGGGGGGGGGATAACTATGTGATAGAGTTTGCCTACATGTATTAATTCTTGGCATACAATAAAAACCGTTATTGTTATATTACAGCTGAGTTTCATTGCAAGTCCCGTCATACTGGACCCGGCACAATTTTTGCTTCTCTAGGCTCCGGCCTAGTCCTAATTGACTTGTGGCTTCTCTTTCAAAAAAAAAAATATTAAAATAAAAGAAGTTGTTTTATAGTCTTAAAAAAAACATAAAAGGAAAGAGGGGTTACAGAACAAAATTAAAAACAAAAACAAAATGGTACCTATACGTGTGGCGCTTGGCTACTGTACTAGAGGTCTTGAGCCCACTTCACAGGTGTATTTTTTGTCAGTCCCATAATAAGTACCTGGGGTAATAATGGGCAAATAAAGCATTGTGCTGGCACATTACTTTACCCATATGCCAAACGGCTCACTCAAAGCATCCTAACTCTACCTAATTTCTAAGCTACTTTGGCAGTACAAAAATATGTCATTATTAGTATTATTATTGTTATTATGTTAGTATTATTATTATCCGTGATGGGCCAGGTGTTCCTCTGATTCAATGTTTCTAGAATGCATTCACCTCTCCCTTCGACAACGGATAATTGCTTAGTAGTGTTTAACACTCTACATATGCATGTTTTAGTTCCTTTAGAATAGGGATGATTTTTATATATTTCATAATTTTTTCTGCAAAGACTAGTTTAACTTTACTGAAACGTGTGTGTGTGTGTGTGTGTGTGTGTGTGTGTGTGTGTGTGTGTGTGTGTGTGTGTGTGTGTGTGTGTGTGTGTGTGTGTGTGTGTGTGTGTGTGTGTGTGTGTGTGTGTGTGTGTGTGTGTGTGTGTGTGTGTGTGTGTGTGTGTGTGTGTGTGTGTGTGTGTGTGTGTGTGTGTGTGTGTGTAACACAAAGTTCAATTCCTTCTTTTTAAATTGACACAAATAAATATACAATACTATGGTTTTTGGTCATCTTTTTAATAATTTAAAAAATGATTTTTTTATGTATAAGAAAAGTTTTATAAAAGTTTTGGACTAGTTTGCATTTATAAATGTTACATAGGATCTAATTAAACTTAAATATACAGTAGAACCTCGCTAATCCGTCACCTGTGGGACTGGGGGTATGGTCAGAATGCAAAAAAAGTCGGATTATCAGAAGAATATAAAATGTATATTATTTCATTAAATGAGACAGTCTAAAATAAAATAAAACTTATACAGTAGGCTACCACGCTATATTATTGGTTATGTACCATAAATGATAATATGTACAGTCCAGCAATAGTGTAATAAAAAACAAGAAACACATTTTATTGGCGAAAAAAATCGGTAATGTTCTCTTGTTTGGCAGACGACTGTCTAGACTTAGCTGCAATGTTCCTCCATTTCTTGATCCACAAGATATCCATAGGTGTAGAGGACGAGTTCTGTTCGATGTACTGAAGAGCAACATCAAAAGCTTTCTTGGCTTCCGTATGTGATACATGGGCAGGCGGTTCGTCATCATCAGGGTCTTCATTTACGGTTTCTTCATCAACTTGTGAAATAGCGCCAACGATCTGATCGTCATTTAGTTCTTCATTTGTTTCACAATCTTCATCACATTTATCAATCCACTCATCAACGTCATTTGCTTGGATATCATGTTGCAAAGTTTGTAAGTCGTTGACAATTTCCGGTGTGTCTGTGTCTTGCTCATTCCCAGTTTGTTCACTCTCGATCATCACTTCTGGCCAAAATTTACGCCAAGATATTTGCAGTGTGTCAGGTTTCATTTCATCCCATGACTTGGCTATTGTGTAAATTGCATCTTTGATACTAAGGGATTTCGTAGCTTCAAAAAGGTTACAGCCTTCTCCTGTCTTTTCCAAAATCGAGCTGATGTACTTTCGGCGATAACGCTTTTTCAGCCACTCGATCACTCCTTGATCCATTGGTTGGATAAGGGAAGTTACATTGGGTGGAAGGAATGCAGCTTTTATTTCTCCTTTTATCAATTCTTCTTCAGAAGGGTGTGATGGCGCGTTATCTAACAACAACAGAGCGTGAACAGGAAGTTTTTGGGCCTTTAAGTTTTTTTCAATAGCAGGCACAAATTTGTCAAAAAACCATGACTTAAAAAGTGTACAGTCCATCCAAGCTGATTTTTGGTAGCGACGATACTGGTAGCGATGATAAATTAATGTTCTTGAACGCCCTTGGCGATTTGGACTTGCCAATGACAAAAAGCGGAAGCTTGTGTGTACCGTTAGCATTGCTGCAAGTAGCAACGGTTAGCCTGTCTTTGGCAAGTTTTGATCCTAGTATCATGGTCTCATTTGATGCAGCAAGTGTTTTTGTCGGTAACATTCTATAGTCTAGGCCAGTTTCATCTATATTATAGACTTGGTCAGGTGCTAATTCATTTCTTCAACAATTTTTTTAAATTTCAAAGAAAACTTTTGCTGCCTCGTCATCAGCTGATAGTTTTTCACCTGATATTGCGACATATCTAACGCCATGACGGGTTTTCCACCGATCTAACCAACCTTCACTAGCTGTGAACTCACCTTCAACTTCCAATTTTTTGTGCAGAATTAGTGCCTTTTCTTTGACAATAGGCCCAGATAGCGGGGTTCCTTTCCTCCTTTCTTGGCAAAACCATATCCATAACGCGTTGTCTAGCAGTTCCAATTTTGGCTTTTTTAGTGTTTTGCGACTTTTTAGTGCTTCCTCGCCCTCTACCGTCACCGTACAAGATTCAATATCCTTTCTATTTTTCCTCCAGTCCTTTATTGTAGTAACTCCCACATTGAGTTCCTTAGCAATTTTTTGGAGTGATTCCCCCTTGTCCAGTCTCTGTAGCACTTTTAATTTTTCACTTAAAGGAAGAGTAACGTGTTTACGTTTTGCTCCTGACATAATGCAAAAACTACAACAGTATGCACACGCAGTATTAAAAGTATAAAAAAATACACCAATTCACACAGGACGAGTAATTAGCACGCACTAGACACTAGATGCCGGCTCACTGAGGCAGCAAAACAACTGACAAGTATGTAAACAAGCTGGTGAGTCATCAACAAGTTGGTGCCTGAGCCGCGGTTGGAACAACCGGAGCGTCGGACCAGCAGGGGGTCGGACTAGAGAGGTTTTACTGTACATCTAAACTAGTCACCAGACAAATATAAAAAAATATATTTATTTATCAGTGACTTCATAATTTTCTGCAGAAAATTTTAACAGCAATTTGCCTTAGGTGAACAATTCACGTGAGTTCACAGAAAGACTGTGAAAACATGAATCCTATCTGCAAAAAAAAGGAAAGTAAACTGCCAAAGTGCCGCTATCTGTATTTTTTTGTGAACTAAATATACGAGAGATTACGTTCGAGGTAATACAGGTTTTATGTAATTAAATTTCTACACACACAAACAGATATGCCCACGGACAGCATGGGCAAAGTACTCCCAAGAGAAGGAAAATGTCTGCCCACAAATTCTATGGGCAATGTACCCAGTGTTAAATTATGCTTCTTCAAGGTCAATCCAGTGAATAATGTTGTACCTGTCAGTATCCAACAGGACTGAATTGTTGAATTGTAAAAAACTGATTATTCGTAAATCATGGCTATACTATGTAATATAATTTTTAATACAACACATTCCATCAGATATTATATAAGTGATTTCAGGCTTTTAAAGAAACCTACTTAAATAGACATTGGTCAAATAACAATTGCACACTAATATCAAAACATTATCAAAAGAAATTACACTTAAGCACAAACGGTATTGTGTGCAGCATTCACTGCCGTATAAGGACAACAGTTCTTATCACAAAGTATACTGTCTACATCTTACTGTAAATAAATTACATCACAAATTTTAATACTGCTTCGTACCAACAACTAATATACACCTTCACTTTTTGGTATCACACAGCTGAGGTATGTTCTATGGACCCCTACGGAATTACCAATGGGGACTGGAACTGCACAAAAAATACATCTCCCAAGCAATTTTCAGCAATTGTAATCTTCCAATTTGAAACTGAAAATTAATCAGAAAAGATTATAGAAAAATGAATAACAGAGCATTTCAGAAATGAAACACTACGACCTCAGACTTATCATATCAACTTAACAAAATTCTACATTCCCCGTACCAGTCCTCTCTAAATTAAATACTATACAAACAACACAATACATTTGTTGAAAGAAAAAAAAAACAACATTATAAATTCATTAAAAGATGACATTTTAACAGTTTTCACATTTTAGTTTTTAAATAATTTCAAGGGCATGCTTGAACAAACACAAATGAAATCCATCACACGTACAAACACACGTTATGTAGAATATAAACCTTACTAACAGACAAGAAAAAAGAAAATTTTTTAATAGATCCATATATAAGTTACCTAACAAGTCTAAGACTATATTACTTTGAAAATTAGATACTGTACTTACCTAGATTTGATAAATGAGTACTATGAGAAAGGGGAAACAGTTCCTTAAAAATATTAGTTTTGTAATTTGTAATGTTGCAACATATGCTGTACTTTCGAATACCCATTAAATTAGCAACACTGACAAGACTGATAATGATACAGAGGACAGCCAAAGTCACACTGCAAATGGGTACAACAGAACTTTTTAATGTCACGAGAGGGTTGAGACAGGGCGATGGGCTGGCACCAACTCTGTTCAACCTAGCACTCGAACATGTGATCAGGAAAATGTCAATTGATAGGAGTGCAGCATTAGAGTATAAAATGGTTCAGATCGTAGGATATGCTGATGATATTAATATTATGGCACGATCCCAAGGAAGAGCAAAAGAGACCTTCCAGGAACTCAAAAGTGAAGCACAAGGGATAGGATTACAGGTGAATACAGATAAAACAATGGTCATGATTACCACTCGAAGGAAAACCAGGAATCCTAAACAGTTTGAAATCGGACCACTAAACCTGAAAATAGTTAATCGGTTTAAATATTTGGGATGTTGGATTGCAGAAGATAATAAGAAATAAATGAAATAAGGAAACGGATACAGGCCACAAATAGAGCATATGGTTCGTTGACAACTATATTCAAGACAAGGAGTATTCACCATCAGTCCAAGGTCACATTATATAAAGTTATGATTAGACCGGTGATAACATATGGCTGCGAGACTTGGACTCTGAATAAACGAGCTGCTAACATAGTCAATACCTTTGAGAGGAGAATTTTGAGGAGAATATATGGACCAATACAAGTCAATGGGATATGGAGAATGCGTCACAATGAGGAACTATACAAGCTGTGTAAAGACAATGATCTGGCTACCACAATCCAACTGCATAGATTGGAATGGGCAGGACACATTAGGATGGAGGACAACCGAATACTTAGAAAGGTGCTATTTAGTCAAATCAAGAGTATAAGGCCTGTCAGAAGACCAAAGCATCGCTAGATTGACACAGTGGAAAAGTATGGTGATACTTTACTTAAAATAAAACAATGGACATCAATCGCCAAGGACACGGAAAAATGGAGGTGGATTTATTGGTGGAGGCTAACATTCAACTCAAAACTGTGATGCCAGAGAAGAAGAAGAAGAAGAAGAATGTTTTAGCATATAAGGTTACATAACATCCAAAACATATTTTACCACATAGAATTAGTAACTTGGGTGCTGGAGAATACAAAGAATCAACAGCACAGTACTAGTTAAAAGGATAGAAATTTAAATTTATGTAAATATAATCCAAGCAAATGTAGTGGCTACTTGGAAGACACTCTGACTTGTCACTGCATAATAAACTGTAATTACATGAACAAGTTTGGAAACCAGTCTGCACACAGAAACCCAATATTCAGCTATCTCAATCTTTTCAAAACAAATACTTCATAGTTTTGTTGATGCACATGGTATGTAAGAAACGATATCCATTAAGATCTGAAAATATCTATGGTCACTGATGGGATTAAACGATTTGTGACTAAACATGAAGAAAGACTTCACAAACATGAAAATAACGAAGTAATACAACTCCTTGATAATGCTAGATTTGTTCGAAAGTTACTGAAAACAAAAACTGTATGAACTGGTATAGGCAAATCAAGTGTCTATTCATGAACAACATGTAAACTACAGTGAGGAATCCACTAAAGGGAGCACATTCTACATACTGCTAACATCATTATTAGAATAACATTACTTAATAGTCTAAGAACCAACAACAGATATGTACAGAGAAAAATTATTAGGACTGGCTTCCATTCAATATGAATAAGTTTAATGGAAGCCATTCAAAAAACCAAAACAACATTGTAACATGTGAAAATAGAAATCGTAAATTGAGGAAAAAATCCCTTTACAACTTGGAAAATAAACCAAAACATGATAATTTAAATATCTTAAACAGGACGAAAAAGTACAATTACTAATAAAATGTATAATTACTACTGATTAATTCAGGAGCACAGCATGCCAAAGCCTATCCTGATGGTGAACTAATCAGGTGGTCCTTGATGCTGATTGGTCAATACTGCCTTCCAGCTTAGATCGTGTTGGGTTGATGAATTTATTTAAGGGGCCTTCTTAGGGGTGACACATAGTCTACCTCAGTACTGGAGTGAATTGGCGAATATCTGCCCAAACTATCAACATTGAAGATGGCCTCCGATGGAGGGCTGAAACGTCTATCACTAGTAACAATAGTCGATTGAGGCCTAACAGCCTGGCTATGAATAATCTCAACAATGTTGACGCTGGGCTGTGAAAGCTTTAAGAACTAGTATGTGAGAGTACGTCATAACCTCTTAGACGCGAGTTAGTTGTAAATAATGAACCAATTTAGAAGATAATTGAAATAAAATACTTCTGAGTATTTCTTACACATCATGGTAGGTCATAAGTTCCAAAACTAACAGAATAGCTGGGTACTTGGTTCTTATGATTTGGCACAATAACAAACATCTTAGAGAGGAGGCATAAAGGTGTGAATACGTAAATCAGTAATGAGGCTGATATTAACGTACTGTGCAGATACAAGGAGTGAGGATAACAGAGGCTGAGGTGTCAGGAATGGAAGCAATAGAACATCACAGAAGGTGAGATGAGACACAGATAAACAAAAGGACGCATAAAAAATATAGGAGACTAGAGAGTAAAGAGAAGAATTGTGTGAAACCAACATATCTACAATCTGAGACAACAAGCCAACAGAATAGTTTGGAACAATCGAGGAAAAGATGGAAAGGTTCTATGTACCCTACTAAACACAACAGATTATTAGCCTACAAATGAAGATGATGGTAACATGGTGACAATGATATGTGAACCTACAACAAAACTAATTAACACAGTTTGTAAAATTGAAAATTACAACTTCCCAGATTTTGAACTATCGCACTTGCAATATCTGATGTAAAGTTATAATCGGGATATTAAATAAGAACAGTTTGTGAAAAACTATAAAGCAGCGAATACAACAGCCTCAAAATATAAATTCTTTTATACACAATCAAATGAGGTTATCGGTTCTGCATGAAATAACTTGTTTTTTGAAAACAAGTTCTGTTTGTTCTGTTTGTAACAAACACTACAAACAGAACTGCCACTGAATATGACAGTAATTTAAATACTGAATGCTACGGAGATAGACTTGGTAGCCTTGAGATGTGGTAATAGCAAAAACAGCTAGAAAGAAAGTGGACTAATTAAATTAAAAATTAAAAAGTACTACAGAAATGTAAGAAATTGGAGGCAATTGAGAAGTATAACTGGTACAATGGTTGAGCTTATTTTCCAATGCCCACTACAGAAGGACTGTTTGAGAGTGAGATGTCACCAAACGGAACGAAGCTTGAAGTGGAAGAACACGAAGAAATCTTAGCAACAGTTTATTTTGGAACTGTTAATCTTAAGTAATCACTCTCTTACTAATCATAAGTTTATTCTGACTACTAATCTTATAATTAATAAGATTACTGACAGTGTCTTCTTTTTATTACTTACAAAGAATATTACTGTCAATGTTTTGAAAGATTATTGTACCGTACATTTTAATACAAATGACATCGGTTATTAAGCTACAGCCAAAACCACAGTCATTTGCACTTGTAAGCCGAAGTTACTTATTAAGAAAAATTGCAAAACAGTTACAAAGTGCTACACTATAAATTCATACACAGGATAAACTGTGTTGATAGTTATGCAATATAAACTGTTTATGGAAAATTACTACGTAATTATATTCTATTTAATTAAAAATTGTATTAAAAAAAGACCTATCTATCTGTTTTTGTTTATTCAAAAATTCCACCCTGCCAATTTGTTCAAGCTTTGACAAGGCGTTTCTTCTCCAAGTCCTGTGACGTGACAAGTTTCAATGTACTTTTTCTGTCTGTTATTTCTTCATTCGTACTATCAAACAGAACGGGGAATATGTTCTAAACAAGACTCATTTACATATTTCGTGCTTGACAATGGCATGCAATTAATGATAAGAATTTATAAACGATATTTAAAAGCTTAAAATATGGTTTTCAAGGTAAAAACTCGCATAACAACTGATCATTTCATTCGTTACATATTAAACTGAGTCTGCAGCATTCCACTGATTCAAAAACAGTCAACTGAATGTAATTTATACCCCAACAATACGTTGTTTAATATTCCTTGTTTGTGGTTAAACACTCTAAAATTAAATAAAACACAAATATGTTACTATTCTACCTTTCTTGCAACACTATTTTCCACACTGCTGTCAAAAAATTTAAAACAAGTTTCTGTTCTCTGTGTGAGTGTTTGGGGAGGGCATATACAAATGTTTTTATTTCAATTTCAATCTACAATCACACCAGTTATGCTTTATACCTTTACTAGCTGTTACCCGTGGCTTCGCATGCAAATATTTGACTTTTAATATGTATTTTAATATAACTTTTATTATCTATAAAAGCTGCCGTTATTATCTACAGAGCTGGCGTTCTGTCAGCTCGTATACCAACAATTTTGTACTCATCAGTCGGCATTCTCTCCAAAGCTGTTTTGAACATTTCTACTAAATTATTATATTGGTGTAACAGCCTTTGGAGATTTAAAACAATATTGTTTCTTATATCGGGGATGGCTTCACAGCGTCGATTGGCCTGGGCATGAAATAAAATTGTAAAAACTTCAGATTTTCATTTGGGACAGGGAGCAAAGACCCACCTTTGTGATATATTTATCCTTTCACGTTAAAAGTTGGCATAGAACCATCAGTTTCTTTGATTGCTGCTGTCATACCGAAAGATGTCATTGAAAGCATGAACTGTATCTCCGAGTATTTTGGAAAAAATGCTTGGATTCTGAAGTTGTTCCTGACATGTACGAACAATGTGGTTCTGGTGGCTGATTCAATGGTTGTAAAATTACTTTCCCATTAGAGTAGCACATCCCAGGCAATTCAGTTTAACACTTTTTGGCTTGACCGAATTCGCATATCACATCCATTTTGCCAACTGTAACTTTTGGATGTGATGAATAGTCATAATTTGGATCATACTGAAAAGCCTGTACAGTCATACCCCACTTTGCGCGACACCCCACATAACGCGAATTCGCTATAACGCGTTTTTTTTTTCTAATAAATATTTTCTAAATATTTATTATACATATTAACAACTACATATACGTACAGTACTGTACCAATAATATTATATATATACGTATCATCGTAAATGTAATGAATATGTAAATTTTGAATTTAACAACTAAAGTTTGCGTATTTTATTTAGAAAATGACAAATAAACACATAATTACATTACTGTATTATTTTTTAAGGAGTACGAAATGTCAGCCTACCAACACGTTTGGCGGAAACGTAAAAACAAAGACAGCTGATTTGTACAGATAAATAAGAGGTTGCATTAGGTCAGACGTAGATCTGTATATAAGTGTCAGCCAAAACAGTAGGGTGTAGTACATTTTGTAAACATACATGGCTGTGCCATTACACATTATAAATGTTATTTGACCTTGAATACTCTTGTTGGCGGGATTCTGACGAATGAGAAATCATATCTCTATGCTGGAGACCCGTGGTGACGCTGAATAGACACAACACATTTTCACTACACACGGCAGTAGCTGACGTTTATTAACCATTTCTGAGTTCCCAATGCCACAACTCAGATTAAACTGTGCACAATGTTTGTAGAAAAGGCGGACGTGTGTGACGTAGGCATTAGTTTGCAAAATGCATCTTCCATTTCCACCAGAAATGTATTCACGTTTCTTGTTTATCTTGTCTCGGCCAAATAAACATTACTGTACTGTATACGCACTAATTTACATTCTTGGAATGGTAGTTCGGGTTAATCCATCCTTTTTAGGGCCCCTTGTTGAACTTAAGTCTCGGCCAATTTCCTGGAAAACCATTCAATCCCCCCCCCCCCCCCGTTATTGTTTCTAAACATTGGGAATACGTTTTCCTTTCAGTTTAGTTTGAACATTCAATTAGAACGGATTAACAATGTGCGCTGATAAAATGTTGAAATTAGCAGTTAAACGTAAATCGTTGACTCTTGAAGTTAAAATTAAAATTTTAAATCGTATGGAGTCGGGTGTTGGTGCCACAGAAGTCGGTCATGAGTTTGACATATCGGAGTCAACCGTACGTACAATTGTAAAAAATAAAGAAAAAATTGTGCTATCCAGTCAGTCCGCGGGTACATCTATTGCTGCTACAAAAGTGAATCGGTCTAGATCCTCTATTATAGAAAAAATGGAACACCTACTGTAAGTTTGGGTTGAAGACATGAACCAGCGGCGAATGCCTTTAAGCCAGGCTGTTATCATGGCTAAAGCTAAGTCCCTGTTTGACGACATTAAAAAAAAGGAGGAAGAATTTTTGACCATTGAATTTAAAGCAAGTCGAGGTTGGTTTGATCGATTCAAACGTCGCTCAAATCTTCACAGCCTTCGACTTCAAGGTGAATCAGCAAGTGCCGACATGGAAGCAGCTGATAAATATCCTTCCACATTTAAGGATTTGGTGAACAGTCGAAGCTATCCCCCTAACCTTGTTTTCAATGTGAATGAGACAGGGCTGTTTTGGAAAAGTTACCTTCACGCACTTTCATTTCTAAAAGTGAGCGACAGGCCCCCGGCTTCAAAGTGGCCAAGGATCGGCTTACAATTCTATTGGGGGGTAATGCAAGTGGAGATTTGAAATTAAAACCTCTTTTGGTGTACCACTCAGAAAATCCACAAGCGATGAAATTTTATAAAAAAGAAAATTTGCCCGTCATATGGACATCAAACAAGAAGGCTTGGGTGACAATGGCTGTGTTTAATGATTGGTATCTTAACCATTTCATCCCCGAAGTAAAAAAATATTGTGAGGAGAACGACTTAGAACATAAACCCCTGTTAGTTCTGGATAATGCGTCCGGTCATTCTGTTACCTTGGAAAGCCTCCAAACTGATTTTCCTGTTGATGCTGTGTTTCTTCCTCCCAATACAACTTCATTATTGCAGCCTATGGATCAGGGAGCAATTGCTGCTTTTAAAGCGTATTATTTGTGCCAATAAACAAGTTCAGACTTAGTTTATATATATATTTTTTTTCAAACACTTTCTGCTACAGTCCGTTTCTTGATGTATATAATACATTTAATATTTATAAATAAATTTACTTCAAGATATACCTTTTTTTTCCTTATTAGGAACATGTTTCGGGTACCATCTTGTACCCATCCTCAGCCTTCCGGTTTTTGTGTCTGGTGAAGTACATGTGTTGTTGGTTGACTATTATTATTGTGGCTTCCTGTTGGAATTCCCAGACATAACCAATGTAACACTAATAAAACATATACCACACAAAGGCACCATAATAAACATTTGGGAAAATTTACAAATATACAAACATAAAACACAAAACAAACTAATACCTGAACAAATACAAATCAATACAAAACATGACACAATATTCAAAGCACTCGACATTGAAAATACACAAAAAACTAACACATACACCACAATCACACACAATAAAACCAATTTGAAGTACCAGAAGCCAACAGGAAGCCACAATAATAATAGTCAACCAACAACACATATGTACTTCACCAGACACAAAAACCGGAAGGCTGAGGATAGGTACAAGATCGTACCCGAAACATGTTCCTAATAAGGAAAAAAAAGGTATATCTTGAAGTAAATTTATTTATAAATATTAAATGAAATATATATTTATATATATATATAGATAGATAGATAGATAGATAAGATAGATAAATTAGTAGTAGTATTTAATATAGTTCATTACTTATTCATTGCACCATCAAAAATGTGTATAAACATAAATTTTATAATCGTTTAAGACAATTACAAAATATATAGACGTATATGCATTTTCAAATTATATCAACACAAGTACCCGTTAACTCAAAAACGTTAGGTTCTTTATTTTAAGTGTTACTGTGTTATAAGCAGTGTATACACCTATACACATTAAACGTTGTGTTTTCCTCAACCATGAAATGGTTTTCCAAAACCATTTATTTCAGCAGTAAACTAAAAACCAAAAACCATTGTCACCTCACCTCACAAATGAAAACACCAAGTATTTTCCCATTGCATTAAGAAATAGGCCAATTAGTACACTTCTTCTTTTCCACATCGTAATATATCGATACAATCGCATATTACAAACATCGAAAATGTACTGCAGGAACGGATAAAGGTACAGTTATGATCCAACTAAATAGCATTTGTTTATTTGTTACTACGGTAATTAATTCTGGGCTCCATGGTATTGTTGACTTCTTTATACATGTCAACAAAAGGGGATAATTAAAAGGGCCTAAATCGTGTGAACGGGGGAGAATATCAAATTCCAAGTTAAACGGTGTCTTTCGCCTTGTATCAAAGGTTACCTGTGTAAAATTTGGTGGCAATTGGTGTAACAGTGTGGATTTGTATTCAATACAAAGAAATTCTCAGACTTTGAGTTATACATATATAGATTATAAACGGTATTACTGTTTCCTGTCACACACCTACTCAAAACACAATAAATTCGCACTGTGAAAAAGATCATGAACTGTTCCTGAACACTTGCTAAATATTATTTCATAACAAAAACATTAACCTGCGTAATATCATTAATCACTCATTTTGTTATTTACAGCACAATGACCCATGACATATCAACTTCAAAACACTTCCTCAACTCATGTCATTACCAACACTTTTTTTCTTAATGTTACTGTACATTCCAATATAATGGTTCTTGAACAGTAAGAAGAAGGCCTGTACTAGTAGTATATTTTCTGAATAACCAAAAATGTATTAAGTGCTGACACTGGGAGCTGTTTATGCAAGATAAGTATAATCTACCACACTGTACACACCACATTCTACACAAACAGCTGATAATTCCATTGTCTCTATTATACACAAATGCTTTGTTAACTATATGAGTACTGCAACCATTTCATTTTTCAATGTTCAATTATAACTCAATATTACGACACATTCCTTACTTCCCCTTACTTATTGGGGTGGGTGGGTGGAGGGGAATGAGCCTGAAGGTTGGACCCTAAATTTTCGTCAGGACAAATGAGAAATTCAGGGTTCTTTCCATATAATTTTATATATTCTTTGCATCTCAAAGTTCTTGAATAAACCAAAGTGAATTATAAATGTTGAAAAAAACTACTGAAAACCGCTGACTTCAAAATATTCTGTTATTATTTGTTATTCAAAATAAAGGTAATAAATCTCGTGTCATTAGGAATCGATTTAAATCTACATCTGTGTTCTAATAAACCTGTGAAAATGAATCTTTCTAAAGAGATTTTGAAAACCCCGGTTTTATTACCCCTTTGTACTTTACGGATGTTGTCTAAAGAATGTTTTATGGAACTCATAGTCTTTGTTAAAATACATTATTTTTTTATGTAAAATCAAATAAAATCTTCTCATTTTCAAATTAAATCAACAAACTGCTAGTTTATCTGTGCAAAGATGACAGTTCAAACTAAAGAGGTATTAGACCAGACAAGTGATAACACTGGCAGCCCAGTAAGAAGAGTGTGTGGGCGAAAAAGATGAACATAAATTAAAAGGTTCTGCCTTAGTTTTCTGGCTCGTGGATAACTTTTTTTTTTTAAGTTGCAATTTTGCACGTTATTTACCAAATTTTCAGCAATGTTATTAAGAAATCCCTAACTTTATTGCATTAATTTACACATATTGTAATATTTTTTTATTTCTACAATTATTTATAAGCCTTATTTTAACACATGCAACTGGCTTAGAAACAGGCCACTCAAGTCCAATTAAGTCATTATGGAATTTTGCTGACATTTTTAATACCTCTGGGGGGGGGGGATTGATTCCCTTGACCTCTCCCCTAGTTAGGCCACTGTTCCTCATATTCCGCTACCTTCTGTTCAAGCCCATTGTTCTTCTAGCCTGCATTAATTTCTGTTAAGTGTCTTTATCATCCCTCCCTGTTGTGTCCCAAATCTACTCATCCTTAGTTGTATGTTCCCATCAATCATACTGATTTCCTTTCCTACAGCACACTGTCTATATTCCTACTGGAGTTTTCAGTCGGTTTATTCTATACATTCTTTACCATTAACTATGATAACCTGGTCATCACTAACCTCCATATTAATAAACACAATTTCCCTCAAGGTCAACAGCCATTCCTGTAACGCAAAAATTGAGCAATCGCAAATTTTATGAAATCAAACTATGCTGAACGCAAAGAAATGTGTATGTTTTAGAAAGCGGGGAGGTAGTGAAACGCCTGTACCGTTAGGCGGCGTTACATGAAAGAAATTAACTTGTAAAAAAGCTGTAGAGTATAGCGGTAGGTTAGCAACGCCGGCCTTGGGGCTGACGTCTATAAGGAAGGTAATATTAGGCTGTCACGTTTTGGGACATAACTATCATAAAATGTATTATTCGCTAGGATATTAGGGGTGTTTGCCAATGTTGTAAACTTTAAGTGCATGTAACAATAGATACCGTTATGTTCGAGAGAGGGATGTAAGGGTGAGATAGATAGTGACGCTAGTTTTTTAAGCACGTGAGACGCGAAAAACGTTCGGCAAATCAGAGGAAGCGTCATGTGTTGCGCGGGAGGTTTTCGCTAAGGAGATTGGGCGATTTTGTATTTAGCGCTAGTCTAAACCTACGGGATTGTTTTTTATCGAGACTTGGTAAGGGAAATTCAAAGCCTAGTATAAAAATATGAATTTGGAGAGAAATCAGGCAGTCTTCTTTTATATCGGCGAAACTACACTGAAGAGACTCGCGTGCGCTGTTTTGCGTTAACTATATAGATATAAATTTTATTAGTAATTTAAAGAATAAAGTAAATTCGCAGCAGTAAACAGAAGTACGGGAACATGATAAACGCTAAATTTATAAAGTTTAATATACAGTAATAAGCTAATGAGTGAATGTTCGGAGTAGTAACGAACAACGAGAAGTAAATACTACATATAAATGTTCATCAATACGATATGTTGTGGTGAAATCACTGAAGAAAGCGAATTAGTTCGGGTTAGATTCACGACGGTATGAGATAATCGGGACACACGCGACGCGAACTGTGTTAGATGCACTTAATGTAAATTCAAGAATACGCTGTAAACCAGAGTGTATAATTATATGACATAATTGTATGTATCACCAATATGTCAAGTGTAGTGTACATCTGTGATGAAGTGAATTAGTGCATTCACAACCAGGATTAACGCGCAACAAACAGCTGCTGACGACTCACCGGCATGCAACACCTTAAGGACTACGCACATCGGAAGGATTCTCCACGCAAGTAACAAATAAATGAACATTTGATTCAATATTGTTTTATAAATATATATATTTGTAATCAAATATAGTGACTCAATTTGTCTAAAAAGAACTCATTGCCACGAAATAATATTCAAATTGTAAGGCAAAACTATTCAAGTCATGTTAAAGAAATTTGTAGTATATAAATGCAAATAAATCATTAAAAGTTGATTGATATATTTTAATTTGTGTTTATTATTACTGGTGCCCTGAGGTACAATAAAGAGTCGGTACACTGGAGTTAAGTGTTATAGTCTATTGAATAGAAATATTAATATTATCAGTGATTAAAGTAGTTTGTAAACCTTACTTCTTACATGCTCATAGGCCAACATAATATGCAAATCAACAATTTAACTCTTTCGTAAAGGCCTATCAAGTAGTGTATTACATTCCTTTACACGATCTCTCCACTGATATAAAGTCTTTCGCTCACAGATTTTAAATATTGAAAGTGAAACACACCACATTTGATATAAACCTTTATTTACAGAAAAACTTTTATTTTAATCTATTACTTACTTTTAACTATCATCTCATTCATAAGGTTTTTGTGGTTTTTGTTAATAATAAATTCACTGTTTATCTGTTTGCCACATGTTTTATTTCTTTTAAAACCAAATATTTCATCCATACTACAATCAGGCGTGTCCTCAGTAGCTTGACTGAGGCCCACTCAAGATGTCAAGCCACTGAGAATACATGGGCGAAACATTTAGTTTTAAAGGAAATTAAATGTGTGTTAAACCAATAGCCATTGAGTTTTTAATTTGTCACAATAAATTTAGATGTTCTACCATTTTTTTATACCCACCCTATATTTCGACTTAGTTGAACATACGCAATAATATCGACATATTGTGTACATGATACATACATTTAATACATGTAAGTTAAAACATATCTGTAAGTTATTTCAGCTAATAAAATATTTGTGTTTGATCTTAATTGCATTTATTATAAGTTTAAATACTATGCAAAGCATTTTCTAGCAGTTTATTATAAGTTAAACCGGCATTATTTGCATCAAAATATGATATACAGTTAAAACATAAATAGGAGTGCATGCACGCGTGCGCACTCACATCAAGCTGGGCATCAGTTGCAGGTTATTATTCTGAACTCCCACCATGTTTTAATTTTTCTATGTTAACCTATCAACACTACATGCATATTTGGTCACCTTACTTTGAGTTCTGTATTGTTTATAAAATAAAAGTAAACGTGTATAATTTTGAGTTCATTGTTTTATTAATGGATAAAGTAAATAATTACTTTTACATTTTATGATTACACCATATAAAATGTATTACTGGCTAACACTGCTGGCAAGTTTTGCAATTTATAATCACTTATTTTGTCGAATTTCTTCACGACATTAGACACATTGCAATGGTGATAAAACATCTATACATTTAATTACCAAATGTTTTCATTTGTCATGTAGTGAACAGTTTTCTTAAAAAATGTACTAAACTAAAACAATGTTTCCTACCCTTACAACAGGTGTTTTGAATGCAATTTAATCTTTTACCACTGGTACATAATGTAAAGCTACTTTCTTTATAATGTAACATACCAAAGGCTATTAGGTAGTCAACATACCAGAAATGCAGTAAGGGCACAGATGATGGGAACTAGTAAAATTTGTTAAGCCTTTTAATAAACTGACACTAATTTTGGTTTTATGCAGTATTTCCATGATTTATTTAAACCAACCAGGGAAGAATCCACAATAGAACATTTATGGCAGAACTTGATGGGACACAGACTGAAAATTGTATTTAAATGATTTTGATACATTACACGTTTTATTAATTAACAGTTTGTTGTACAATTTCTACATGTATTGTTTTTATTTTGCAGCTTCATCTCCACTTATGTGATAACTTTAAGCAACTAATTTTATTTTTTTAATAATTACTGCCATTCCATCTATTTCTGTTGGTATTCATTTATCAGTCGAACTCAAATCTTTTTGATAAGATCTATGCATGTTCTAATGAACTTGACTTAATATTTAAAAAAAAAGTTAAATGTCAATTATCAGTTCAACAAAATACACTTCTAATTCCCAGTACTAACAAAAGAAAACAACTCTTACCGAACTGCAATGACAAGAACAAATGTATATCTTCTTCTAAATATATCCTTTTAATGTCTTGCTACAGTCCCTCTTCACTACTTCAGTTAATTTATATAGTTGCAGCTCTCAATACAACAAAAACAAATGCGCACGTTTATCCATGTGTGTATGTGTTTGTCTATGTGTGCGAGTTTAAAACTGTACCCCATGCAGCATTAAGAAAAACGTAATACGGCTAAAACCTGATGAGTGACCAATAAACTAAACACAACCTCTATAAACTGTTAAAATGATTGGTATTAGAAGTTGTTCATAACAAATGCATCGATGAAATAACCACGTTATTAACTTTTCATAGAAAAACTAGTACGACCTTTCCACAATGTTTCAATTCACACTGTTAAAATCTTACAGATCATTCTAGACATCAAAACAAAATATGTGTCATAAGCTTTCTTATAATCCAATATTAATTAGAGCTAACAGCGTAAATTACACAAGTCCATTATATTGGCAGCAGTTTCAATATAGCATCTTCACATTGCAAAGTCAGAGTAAAATTCTTACTTGACAATGAAGGATGTTTATAATTAGTACAGTCACTAGTATGACCCTGAAAGTCAGCTGACCTGCTACACGTACAACAAAAATTATATTCTACCTGTGTGCGTTATGAATGGGCATACAATGTATGTCTAAAAATAGCATTATTTTTATGATCCTACATATGATCACACGATTGTGTGTGAATGCAATCATCCTTACAGGTTTGTCAACAATCAGTGATACAGAACTTTTAGGAATTCACTATCTTTAGGCATAAAATTCATAGTATTAACTAAATACAAACTTAATGTTGTTTTCATTTTACTTTTAAGTGACTGTATATTAATATAAACACACACACACACACCACGCATAAACTTACTGTAATAATTATCAAGATCTTATATTTTGTGCACCTTCACTCTGGACTTTAAATAAAACAACTTACATGATACTAGTTATAAAGGATTTTTAACTTGTACACAACTGTCATATTTATTATTACTGTTAATCTGTTTTTTGCTAGATACAAAAATGAATTTTTCATTCATATCCAGAAATTTCTTATAATTTACTTGCCTGAGAGGTTAAATCTTGTACAACATAACGTTATCCTACTAGTCAAATAAAGAAATTATGAAAATACGTCTTTTATATTTGTCGCCTACAATATCCATTTAAACCCGAAATAGCAGACCTCGATATTTTAACTTGTATCTGTGGATAAAAATTCAACAATTACATTATAATTATTCATTCAGGACTTGAAACTTTCTCCAGATAAATTAACTGAACAAAATTAGAGAAAATGCAACTTATCGTCTATAAATTAAAGGTTATGTTCGTCGTGTACCGGTATGTAGAATATTAAGTTAAAATTTAATTACTACACTGTTTAAAAAACTTCCATTATTGGGTCCTGTGCGATATTATTGTAGTACATAATATTCCTTGTAAATGAATACTAGAAAACTTGCAGATGCAAATCCCGATAACAAGCTTAATCTTTGTACAGGTAGACATACTTTGGTAGGTTGTGTATTTTAATAAATACATACACAAAACTACATTAATATATCTGGTTAAACAATACTAAAACATACATATAATTCACTTATAATGTGAACAGTTCCAAAATAACCCGAGCTACCAACACCGGTCTTAATTGGGTCTTTTGCTAGCACATTTTCCTTGGCGCCGTCTGGACCTTGCACCTCGTAACTTGAGGAGGCCTTAAATTAGCAGGTTACCTTTATTTTATAAATCTCACTTATTATGAGAAACAATAATATTAAGAACTGCACAAAGTTGATACAAATTAACTCTAAACCTAATGTTATTTTTAGACACATGAAAATAATCCTAGCATCCGTCTTGTTGAAAAACGTGGTCAATGCGGTGGCCATCGTATTTTATTTATTTACATACTTACAGTACGTCTGAATCCTAAAAATTATGATTGCCACTGTAAACTGAACTTATACACTTTCCAACACAACTAACAAAACACACATTTGCTTATACTTACTATGTTATTTATTACTAAAAACTGTCACCATGTGGTAACACTAAACAAGCTATACATTCACTAGCACAGCTCAATTTTGTGGTCACGTGGACAATTATTCTTTCTGTAGTTTAATGGCGGGACACTTGGGGCGTCAGCAAACACTATTCTATTAAATCTCTCAAATTGGTGTATGTACTTAACACTCTACCACAATAATAGACAACTTAGTGGACTGTAAACAGCTTATTAACATACTTTCTTACAAGAAACCGTTAACTCTTCATATTTACATTTAAATCCGAACTCCAAGTGGGTTTTTGACCTGAAAGGAATTCAGGGGAAGGTAGTAGTTCAAAATGTAAGAAAATAGTAACTTGCATTACACATTTTTAACAATTTAAATATAGTCCAGGAAACTTCAAACGATTCTGTTTCTGATATTTCCAGTATCCATTATATCAAAAATTATTCACGCTGACTTTTACATAAAAAGTAAAGCCCAATGTGAAGAAACAAACTGCAGAATTTATTTTCTGAACAGTGATATACTAATTTGTTCAGAATAAATAAATCGTTTAAGTTTACTTCCAACATTATTCACAAGTACAAAAAACATTTTATAAATAACTTTTTAAAAAGTTAGTTGATCTTCACATCATGTTAATTTTAAAAAAATTAATTGTTAATGCCCTTTTATGTAAGTCCTGTTTTTTCACTGAAAAATAAGCGGGCCACAAGTTAATATTTACATTGTTTAACTGGAAAAATCAATAGTAAGAATAAAACCAAAGCTTCCAAGTAATGTTCACATAGAGAAATTTATTCCATATTAAAATAAAATACGTTGTTGACATTCTAATACTATACAGGGGGAACAAAAGACAATGTGAACAGTTACTAACGCACATAAACAAAATACATAAAAACATAACCTTCACTGCCGAATACGAACACAACAATACCATAAACTTCTTAGACCTCTCCATCACAAAACTAGAACACAAGCACAAATTCAGTATATACAGAAAACCAACTACAACTGACACACTAATACACAACACCTCCAATCACCCAACACAACACAAACTAGCTGCTTTTAGAACCATGATACATGGACTTAACAACATCCCCTTAGATGAAAAAGACTACAAAGACGAACTAAACACGATAAAATATCTAGCAGAATCTAACGGATATGACAGAACAATAGTCAGTAAACTCCTACACAAAACAAACAACAGACAAAGACAAGACAGAAAACAACAAATTCATAACACTAACATACATCAACAAACAAACTGAAAAAATTGCCCACAAATTCAAAAAAGCAGGATACAGAATCGCTTACAAAACTACTAACAAAACAGAACACACACTATCAAAACGCACGCACAAAGCACAAAACAAATTCGATCTACCCGATGTATACAAGCTAAATTGCAATAAATTCTACATAGGCCAGACAGGACGTAGCTTCAAACAGAGATACATTGAACACACAAAGGCACTCCACACCACTACAGAATCCACCTTTGCAAACCACCTCATTGAAGCAAACCACACATAAAAACATCGACAATAACATGAACATTCTACACGTACACACAAAAGGCCGAAAACTAGACACTCTAGAACAATTAGAAATATACAAACACACAAAAACAAATAAAAACGACATCCTAAACGAACAGACACAATTCAAATCGCACGCATTATTCGAACACATCTCACCACACACACACACAGCATCGATCTTTCGAAAATCTATCCTGTCGCCAATAACAAGACAGGGACAGACGGATAGCTTCTGATGAAGCCTTCTAAAGATGAAAGCCGGTTTAGGCTGTAAGGTAAATCTTTACGATTTTACTTATAAAAAACTTAGTGTTCCGAGTCGTCAAATAATAGTGATATTTAGTAAAATAAAATTTCTTCTACACATATGATGACAATAAATGGACACTTTTTCAATTACTTACATGATAATTGAACACAATACACCTTTAATGGTTACAACACAATACATGAAAAAATGTAGGACTATAAATTGTGTTTTACAGTTTATTGTTTGTTAAAATTATTTTTCATTTGTACAAATACATGAAGCTGACTTCCAAAAAGTGGCACTCCAAAACATATCAAATAGTTACAACTTGCAGTCATCGGTAGGTACAAGGTTGAACAAATTTGTTCCACCTTCACATTTCTGTGAAACCACGTCTTTCTGTCCGCCAATATTTCTTCCACACACTCCTTTATATTTGACGACTATTTTTGGTTGCCTTGTTTCCATTTGTTATTAGTACATGCTGTTTTCAGTTTCTTCTATATCCCTTTGTCTTGCTATGTATGGGATAATTTGTCTTTTCCTCACGTTATTTGGATAACTTTATAAATATGCACCGAAAAAAGTATCCAGTAATTTTTTATATTTGACTAATTTATTTAGTTCCCGTCCTTCAGGGACTGAAACGAATTCTTGGATTTTGTTGTCCATGACCTGTCCGTTGATTAACTAAATACAGTATATCACTTACATTTACTGGAACTAAATGTTGATTGATCGACATTTTAAGATACGTTGTTTTTAATAGTTTGGTAATATTACAGTATTATTTACACGGCAAAATCTGTAGACGTATTTTTAAGAAAAATGCATTTTTAGTGTGCACGAGGTCAGGGGTTTAAAAAAGAGCTTTTTATGAACTTTGCGTTTAAGACAAGAGAGATAAATTACATTTGAAGCGAAAACCGGTTCAGGTTATAAGGTAAAACTTTTACGTTTTTACCCATAAAAAACTTTGTTCCGAGTCGGTTGTGAAATAATTATATAAATTACGTGTCCACATTTGTACGGTTTTACGAAACAGTGTGCAGTTATATAAAACAAAACAAAAGATGGAATATTAAATAATCAGCGTATTATATGTACTTCTTCTTCAAATAATATGTGCGTAATTAATCGATTATACTATTGGAATTTGGTGATTAAGTTTGCAATAGGATGACACTTCACGGAACGTTGTCTCGAAAAATTAATTACTTTAAGGTTATGTGCCAGTTTGAGGTTATGTCACTTTGTTATTTGAGTCCGTTTTAACAAATACTTATTTAAAATGGACAGTGAAAAGTATGCAGTAGAACAAGTTCGACAAGAAATCGCTAATCATAATTTATCACTTAATGCTCTTATACAGGTATGAGAATTAATCTAGTGTATTACTTAATGTAAACATTAAGTACAGTAGTGCTGTGTACTAATCGAAAAATAGTAATCAAAACGTAACATGTTAAAAACCAATTTTCCGTTTGGTATATATAGTGTATCGAATAGTTGACATGTATGTTGAATGATGATTTACATTATTGTAAGATGTGATAAACAAAATCTGATTTTAGGATATATACAAATGTCAAGGACCCCTGGAAGTTTTAAATGAACTTAATGCCGAGGGACGTCTAAAATTAGCTGAACTAAGGAAGTTAATTGGAACGTTGGAATCATTAGGGAAAGAAAGTTCATCTCTTAGTGAAAGAAATGAAATACTGCAAGAAGTGCAGTCAGGCAGGGTACAGCTTACAAGGTAGATTTTATAGTTTCAGTCTTTAGTAATCATAAATTAATGTTTTTGGTTTAAAGATCAGCTTGTTGTAAAATTGAAAATACTGCCCATAAAGCCTATAACCAGTAAACAGTCTATTTTACTTGCAAGAATAGGCTACACTACAATATAAATAATGCATTATTTTTCTCAGAAAAAAAACCTTTTCATTAGTTTCAGCCTTGTTACAGCCTACATAATTTACATTCGCACACATACACACAGTTGGATTCAATTAATTAGTACCTGTTATTATAAACATGGTGGGGATGTAACTTAAAATGAAATTCAGATGTGTAATCAGAAGTTCTTCAAGCCATTA
Organism: Magicicada septendecula; assembly: GCA_034769895.1. Classification (NCBI taxonomy): domain Eukaryota; kingdom Metazoa; phylum Arthropoda; class Insecta; order Hemiptera; family Cicadidae; genus Magicicada; species Magicicada septendecula. The sequence continues at coordinate 275,554,040 of CM068373.1, forward strand.
TAAAATAGTATAATATGCTACAATATATAATATAGTATAATATATTAGTGTCCAATATTCAACACTTAGGTAAAATATTGGTATGGAGAACCATACACGACTTCCATGTTCTAAGATTTATATTTTAAATCATTTACGAAATGAAATGTTTCCATAGAAACTACTTCTTTCCACTTATTGCTTCAGTCTGAACCACAGTACTGTGGTCACTAACGTATACTACCACACGTTATCGCACTCGATTTTCACTGATGATGGCAGCCGACGGCACTGCCGAAACGTCTGGTTTTGCAGAAAACTTTGGTCTACGGCCAAACAGGACGGGAAGGAATTTTAACAACAAACTACTTCTTTGTTGCCGATAACGTAGTACATATATAAACAATTATCCCCTCCCCCTTCTACTATAATTTTCATTTTTAGAAAATTACCCCCACCCCATTCAACTAGCCTCTTCATTTATAGATATTTCATCTACGTTTCTACAGTGGATTATTAAGATATTCTTATCGGGATACTTTATTTATCAAAATTAAGTACTTTACTCTTGTTACAACAAAAAATGTTTCAGGTAAACTACCCTTTCCCCTTAACCGATCTTCATCAAAATAAATAGACCTTGAGTCTTCTACAACTCAGGCACATATATAAAAAAATTATTTGATTCTGTTTGAATTTACGGTAGTTATCGTTCGTCAAGAAAAAATTTCTCTTCTTACAACATAAAATGTTGCAGGTAAACTACCCCTTTCCCTTAACCGATATTCACCAAAATCAACAGGCCTTGAGTTCTCTACAATGTAGGGAAGTATGCAAAACATTATTTTATTATATTTGAATGTGCGGCAGTTATCGTTCGTCATAGAAACAATTACTCTTGTTAAAACATTAACAGTGGCAGGTAAACTACCCTTTTCCCTTAACCGATCTTCACCAAAATAAATAGGCCTTGAATCCTCTACAACTCAGGCACATATGTAAAAAATTATTTGATTCTGTTTGAATTTGTGGCAGTTATCGTTCTTCATGAAAAACGTTCTCTTGTTACAACATAAAATGTTGCAGGTAAACTACCCCTTTCCCTTAACCGATCTTCACCAAAATCAACAGGCCTTCAGTCTTTTACAATTGAGGAACGTATGCAAAAACATATTTGATTCTTTTTATTTTATGTATTCATTTTATGTATAGTCTCCAGACCGCTGTTAGACCAAATTTAAATAATTTACCTTATATTTAATCCGCTAAGCGATATTTGATTCTGTTTGAATGTGCGGCAGTTATCATTCGTCATAGAAAAAATTACCATTGTTAAAACATAAAATGTTGCTGGTAAACTACCCCTTTGCCTTAACCGATCTTCACAAAAATCAACAGACATTGATTTCTCTTTAGCTCAGGAAGGTATGCAAAACATTATTTGATTCTCATTGAATTTACGGCAGTTATCATTCATGTTAAAAATAATTACCCATGTTAAAACATAAAATGTTGCAGGTAAACTACCCCTTTCCCTTAACCGATCTTCACCAAAAACAAAAGGTCTTGAAAACTCTACAATTCAGGGCTGTATGCAAAAAATTATTTGATTGTGTTTGAATTTGCGGCTGTTATCGTTTGCCATAGAAAAAATCCACACACACACACACACACACACACACACACACACACACACACACACACACACACACACACACACACACACACACACACACACACACACACACACACACACACACACACACATTTCGAAAAATGACTTTTTCATGTTTTGAGTGTAGTATAATCAGAATCTGCAATAATCTTGAACACGATTTTTTTCCATCACCATACTTCCATTTCCTTAAGGAACGTGGAAGTAAAAAATCTACAGACAGATGCTTTTCGAAAAATGACTTTTTTTCATGTTTTGAGGGTAGTACAATCAGAATCTGCAATAGGCCTAATCTCGAACACGATTTTTTTTGCCATCACCATACTTCCATTTCCTTATGGAACATGGAAGTAATATTGGTATACATGACTTCCATGTTCTAAGATTTATATTTAAAATCATATTCGAAATGAAATATTTCCATAGAAACTACTTCTTTCTACTTATTGCTTCAGGCTTAACCACAGTACTGTGGTCACTAACGTATACCACCTCACGTTTTCGCACTCGATTTTCACTGATGGTGGCAGTCGATGGCACTGCCGAAATGTCCGGTTTTGCAGAAAACATTGGACTATGGCTAAACAGCCCGGGAAGGAATTTTAACAAAAAACTACTTCTTTGTTGCCGATAACGTAGTACACATATAAAAAATTCTCTCTTCCCCCATCAACTATAATTTTCATTATAAGAAAATTACCCCCACCCCATTCACCTAACCTCTTCATTTATAGATATTTCATCTACATTTCTACAGTGGTTTATTATGAGCTTCTAATCAGGATACTTTATTTATCAAAATTAAGTACTTTACTCTTGTTAAACATAAAACGTTGCTGGTAAACTACCCCTTTCTCCTAACCGATCTTCACCAAAATCAACAGGCCTTGAGTTCTCTACAATTCAGGGATGCATGCAAAACATTATTTGATTCTGTTTGAATGTGCGGCAGTTATCGTTCGTCATAAAAAAATTACCCTTGTTAAAACATAAACGTTGCTGGTAAACTACCCCTTTCCCTTAACCGATCTTCAACAAAATCAACTTAACGTGAGTTCTCTATAATTTCGAAAAGTTATGCAAAAAAGTAGTTGATTCTGTTTGAATTTACGGCAGTTATCGTTTGTCATAGAAAAAAATTACCCTTGTTCAAACACAAAATGTTGCAGGTAAACTACCCCTTTTCCTTAACCGATTTTCACCAACACCAAAAGCTTTTGAGAACTCTACAATTCAGGGCTGTATGCAAAACATTATTTGATTCTGTTTGAATTTGCGGCTGTTATCGTTTGCCAAAGAAAAAAATTACCCTTGATAAAAAAAACGTTGCAGGTAAACTACCCCTTTCCCTTAACCGATCTTCACCAAAAACAACACGTCTTGAGTACTCTACAATTCAGGGCTGTATGCAAAAAATTATTTGATTGTGTTTGAATTTGCGGCTCTTATCATTTGCCATAGAAAATACCCTTTTTAAAACATAAAACGTTGCAGGTAAACTACCCCTTTCCCTTAACCGATCTTCACCAAAAACAATTGATCTTGAGAACTCTACAATTCAGGGCTGCCTGCAAAAAATTATTTGATTCTGTTTGAATTTGCGGCTGTTATCGTTTGACATTGAGTTCTCTATAGCTCAGGAAGGTATGCAAAACATTATTTGATTCTGATTGAATTTATAGCACTTATCATTCGTCATAAAAAAATTACCCATGTTAAAACATAAAATGTTGCTGGTAAACTACCCCTTTCCCTTAACCAATCTTCACCAAAAGCAACAGGTCTTGAGAACTCTCCTATTCAGAGTTGCATACAAAAAATTATTTGATTATGTTTGAATTTGCGGCTGTTATCGTTTCCCATAGAAAATACCCTTGTTAAAACATAAAACGTTGCAGGTAAACTACCCCTTTCCCTTAACCGATCTTCACCAAAAACAATTGATCTTGAGAACTCTACAATTCAGGGCTGCCTGCAAAAATTATTTGATTCTGTTTGAATTTGCGGCTGTTATCGTTTGCCATAGAAAATACCCTTGTTAAAACATAAAACGTTGCAGGTAAACTACCCCTATCCCTTAACCGATCTTCACCAAAAACAATAGGTCTTGAGAACTCTATAATTCAGGGCTGTATGCATAACATTATTTGATTCTGTTTGAATTTGCGGCTGTTATCATTGCCATAGAAAAAAATTATCCTTGATAAAAAAAAATGTTACAGGTAAACTACCCCTTTCCCTTAACCGATCTTCACCAAAAACAATATGTCTTGAGCACTCTATAATTCAGGGCTGTATGCAAAAAATTATTTGTTTTTGTTTTAATTTGCGGCTGTTATCGTTTGCTATAGAAAAAAAATCTACAGACACATAGACAGACACACACACAGACACTTTTTGAAAAATGACTTTTTTTCATGTTTTGAGGGTAGTACTATCAGAATCTGCAATAATTTCGAACACGATTTTTTTTTGCCATCACCATACTTCCATTCCCTTATGGATCATGGAAGTAAAAATAGTAAATACTGTACAAAGTTGTCATGAATTTAAGTAAAAATGCTTCTCGCATCCTCCGTGGTTGTAAGCTGATGTAACAGTATGTTATACTACTTTTGATCATCAACCCAAATGCTTAGTCTTTTTTCCATTTTGTCAAGCACACTGCTTCTCGACCGAGTCATTTTAGTAATAGACAATTTTGTCAAAGCGGATGTTTTTATCTTTTCAGAATTTTATAAAATTGTCCTCATTGTCGATAATGCCAAATTTAATCAGCAGGCTATATCCAGTTGACGCTCACCAGCTTGTAATGTCTTAAACACTTGTAACTTCAGATTCAAGCTGATTGTTTTTGTTTGCATCTGTTTTCAGAGTCAGGTTTTAAACCCTGACTCTGTAAACTAAATTGAGAAATTGAAAAATTTGCAATAAAAATACATAAAAATAACATGAACTACTGATAAAAAATAATATATGTAGTAGGGATTGTCAACGTTAGAGAAGCTCAATTTGTGCCAGTAGGGAGAAAGTTGGGGTAGGGTAAGGAGGGGTAATTATGACCACTTTCAACATTTTTGTACTTTGTAAATTTTTATCTCTTTTTCTAATTGGAAAATTTTTGTTTTAAGTAATCATGGGGTAACTTTGACCTTTTAAGAATAGACATTTAATACTTTAGATCCTTACGCTTCTTTTTGTAAATTTTATGGGGGTGGTTATAATTACCCCATAAAAGCACAGAGTTACAAAAAGTTGGGGTAATTGTGACCGAAAGCGGGGAAATTATGACCACTTTGTTTCCTCTTGATACACAGCTATACAAATTTTGTTAGGGTAATTAAGACCACTACTGCTTTGATTTGCTGTAAAAGCATTTTTAACTATACATAGGAATTCTAGTTTTGTTAGTGGTCAGAATTACCCCGGATTGTCAATAAATGACACAAAATGAGTAAAGTTTTCTATTTATTAAACAATCACTTCCAATAACCAATGAAATAAAAACAAAGCATCTTGCAGTCAACAGGTCAAGTTGAAAATTACTTTTAACAAGTCAAAAGATAGTAGATAAGCTAATGTTTAGGCCTAAGACTTTTCAAAAACAGCAACTGTTCCGGGGAAAATATACAGCAATTTCCTGTCTTTTGTAACTACTTCTGGATCGGGCAAAACACCAATGATTTGGTTTTTAAACACAACAAACAAGTCATTTTCTTGAGGACAAAATGTAGTGGCATGTTCATCGACACGCCTAAGGCCCATGACCCGTATATTGGGATAATTATCATCCTGATCATCATCATCTTGCGGCAGGATTGACTGCATGCAGCAAACATATTTATAATTGATGGTCTTCCTGTAACCCCCCATGACGTTTACTAAAACATGTGTCCCAGGGTTGATATTTGAGCCTGTAGGCTGCAAATACTCAACCTCTTCGGCCCTTCGACTTCTAAGTCACTTAACAGAGCAGCATACATTTCATCTTCATCTACACCATCAGGATCTGATGAAATTTCAGAAGTCAAATCCAATTTCTCCCTCCGCTTTGGTTTCTTTTTCATTTTGAGCTTTTTATGTTTTCTTTACTCTTGTCTTCAGATTCACCTGCTTTCCTCTTCTTTATATCATTATTTATCACTTCATCTTTGTTCATGCTTGAATCTTCAGTTTTTTTTCTTTCTTTCTTTTTTTGAGAGCTGTTTTAAGAGTTTTGCAGATTCTGCTTTTTCTAATCTATCTAAAACTTCTATTGTAGTGAGTACTTCTCCGTATTTCTCTGATTTCAACCTTGTTTTGACAATTTTTTTTGTCTGCGTTAGGCATATTTGGTCTGTAGCTTTTTTTTTTTTTTGAACTCTTTAAAGTTTCAGCAAATATTTCTACCACAGATTTGTTTCTTGGAGTGACTGCTGCTGGTGACACTAGGCCTGCTTGTGGTATAGTCTGCTCTTGTAGGTTTAACTCAAGATCTGAATTAGTGGTTGTACTATGTATGTTCTGTGTGGGTGTTGCTGCTTGTGATGTTGAGGGGTGTGTTTCAGGTAAATTTAGTGGAGTTGAACTAATTGAAAGTTGGTTTGATCCTTGGCTTTTACTTTCTTCTTCCTCTTTTTTCTTCTTTTCTTCATTTTTCTGTATCTTGTAATTTCTCAAATCAGTTGGATCAAATTCATTTTCAGGAAAGAGGTTTGAATTTAACAGAAATATTCCTGTGCTTCTGAAGCCCGCAATAATGTTGGCTGAAGTCATCGAAACATGCCAAACCTCCCCTAAAAGTTCACCGAACTGCTTTTTTGCCAGTCTTTGGTGGCTTTGGCCCATTTGAGATTTACCATACTCAACAAGTTGCTTTTCCCAACTTGTCTTGACAGGTCCAAATACACATTAATCGAGTGGTTGCAGTTTGTCAGTGAGGTGACTTGGAAGACGAACTAGCGTTACTTTGTTTACCATAGCCAACTTACACAACTGTAGAGTAATATGACTAGCGTGGCCATCAAAAATTAAAACAACTTCTTGATCAGGTAGTTGTCTTCTTCTCGCACTTTTGCAATATATAGAAGAAAAGCATTGTTGAACCAGTTGAAGAATATTGGCCCTTCCATCCAACCACTATTTGATACGGCATAGTGTGTGCCTGGGTATGCTTTCTCAGACACCCATCATGGCTGAACAGTAGTAGCTCCTTTAAAGACAATCGCAGGGGGCATCACTGCTCCACTAGCTGACACACATGCTAATACAGTTGTTGATTCCCGGCCAGACCCTCCAGAAACCCTAGATAGGGATTTTCCCTTTTCGCCAATGCCACGAAGGCGAGATGGATCACTTCTAAATCCTGTTTCATCAGTGTTGAAAACAAAAACTGCTTTGTTGGGACTTAAAAGGTCTTTTTCCTGATACAAAGTTTGCATCTTTTCATAAAAATCATAAACAACTTCAGGTGCTGTGTTTGTTTTTCTAGATGCTTGAAGAAGTTCTGGCTTTTTCAAAGACAGCCGTGGGTGTCTTGTCATGAACCCTAAGTACCAGTCTTCACCTGGTATACCATCTGTGAAGACGTTTTTTACATCACTTGCTTTGACGTACTCCCCAACAAGGTTCCTGAGCTCAGCTGTATCACATGGATACCCGAATTTCGCCCTTGCGAGTAGGCATTCACAGATGTCATTCTCTTCTTCATCTGTGAGTGTTCTGGGCCGCCCAGCTCCCTGATGAGTCATATCCACTTTGCCGCTGACTCTCAGCTGAATCACTGATTTTGGAATTCGAAATCGTTTGGCGGCTTCCCTCTGACTCATTTTGTGTTCCTTAACCATTTGGACTGCTTCCTGCAGCTCTGAGATGGAATAAGATGGGGGTGGCTTCTTTCTTTGTATGATCTTGGCATTCTGGAACAAAGTATATACTAAACATTATTTTAATAGGTTACTTCTGTTTTTCGAATGTCCCTAAAGCATGGTCAGAATTATCCCACTTTTTGAAAAACTGTGGGGTAATTATGACCATACATTTAAAGACATTTAACTTCGTTAACAAGAGTAAAAACCGGTCAGAGATGCATTAATATATTACTAACATACTTTTAATTATGAGTTTGCTCACCTGAAAAATTTTCCCTGGAGGCCAAAAAACGTTAAATTTTAAACTGTGAAATCGGTTTTTCAAAAATATTGGAAGGCTTTTGATTGCACAATAATTGTAATGTTATAACAGGTTCAGACTGACAAGAAGGTTACCTGGAATGAAAAAATACATTATGAGCTAAATGTCTAAGGTTTAGAAAAGATTTTACCACTGACAGTTTTGTCAAAAGTGGTGCCGGTCACAATTACCCCGTGGTCATAATTACCCCTCCTTACCCTACACGACAATATTGGTAGGTATACCCACTCCCCCCACTACTACACTCTCGTGTTTCACTGCGCATATGCTTCCCTATTGTTGACAACATCTACCTAACTAAATAACGAGTAAATAAACTGTACGTATTGATATCTAAATAAAACTAGTTGGCCTTGACTGTTTATTAAAAAGTGCTATGACGAATAAGTGCTAAAAAGTGGAGCGCTAAGCGGGGTATTACTGTAATAGGAAATAACTAGTTCTTTTTCTTTCTTTTTTTTAAGTTTAATTCTCAAAAATCTGAAACCTCCCTCCCCCCCTAAGAAGGAGATCCTGTCTCCTGTCTCTGTCCTGTCTTTAGAATGAATATTTCTGCTGGAAACAGTAATTCAAAGTTTGTACAATTACCACACTTCCATACTGGTGCATTTTAAAAGATAACAGAAAATAACAATAAAGTTTTTGTAGAATGGAACATGGTGTGCTGTATTGTGGATACTAAGAATTACCAACAAAACGTATGTTTACACACTTGCGAGCATGCATTTTGTATATTATATTGCCACTGTATTATCTGCTTAAATCTGTAATTTTCTTTTCCAGTACTTTGGGAGTATTCAGAAAAGCAAATGTAACATGTATGCTGGCCATAGAAAAGTCAGATAAAGAAAGGTTGTTTAATGAGAAAGATGAAGATACGTTATTAAGGCACAGGTAAGCGTGTCGTGTCACACACTCTTATAAGTTAATGCTGTTTAGAATATGCAATTTGTGTGTGTGTGAGGTTTGATCAGAAAGTTAATACAGGTTTTGCTTAATTGAAGTATTATGTAATAATGTAATATATACAATATATCGTCATTGTAAAGGCAAAAACAATTTCTCACTTCTAACTTGTGTTTTGTTTAATTGAAAAATTTATCTTTATTGCATGAATGAAGTGAGTTCTCAATTTTTAACTCGACTGTTTGGAATTTGTCAGTCTGTCTGTCTGTTTGGGGTAGGCTATATCTCATGGTAACTTTTGAACACACTAACAGATTTTCATCAAACCTGGCAATTTTTCATCAAAAATTGGGGGGGGGGGTCAAATTTTGAAAAATCGCAAAAATCCATGTGTGTTATTAAGTTAAAGAGAATATTAACGATATTTTAGATATAGTGTTCCGGTTTCGGAATTTCAAAATTTTTGAACACTAGGGCCAAAATGTTTACCGAACTTTTGAAAATTTCCATGGAAAAACTGTAGTTGTTATTATCAGTTATGCATATTTGTTGATAATACTATATATTATAACCGTGCATTATAAAAACAAACCCATTTCGGTATTTGATGTTCAATAATTTTTATTAACGTTGGTTACAAAAAAAAAATATTTTCTTAAAATAAAATATTAAGAAGTTTTTTCTTTAAAGTTTATTTTTTCTTTAACTCAATTAGGTTATTAGTTTCCATTTATTTTCCCAATTAATTAATGCCCTGTTCTTCTTAATTTAAGGATTTGTTGGAGTCTAGGCGATCCCTGTCAAACACGGTAAAATTCTAATTTTGAATAATTATTAAGCAATGTTGCGTTCGATTGTTGAACCGCTTCACCCAATGGTAGACTAGCTGTGAGTCACCTTCTTCAATAAGTTATTTTAATTCTTACTATGTCTTCTTCCTGTTATAAAATCCTGAAATTCCTTAAATTATATTTATCTAATAAATAAAACTCTGTTGCTGCATTAACTTTTGGATTTTTATTTAATTATTTTGTTTTAAATTCGAAATGTTATTTAATACATCGACTTTGTCTCTAGGGTCGAGAATTACAATCGTTAGTTGTGTTGACATTTTTTACAACACTTATATTAATTCTTAGGTTCTTTGAACTATTACAAAAGTCAGAAATGCCGTAGCGAAGTACAATACGAACAAATTAATCTTAATTTCTATCAAATTTTACATAAGAATCTGAATTTTGTTTGATGGATGGATGGATGATGTGCGGGCGTCTTGCGCCCTAATTTGTGTGCGTTGTCCAGGCCTAGGCCTGATGAATGCCAGGTGCCAACAGGTCAGCGCGGTCGTTTGCTCTGCACAAGGGAGTTATGGTGCAGTCCGCGGGTCCATGATTAATTACATGGCCACCACGGAGGCAAGCTTGAGCTGTTGCTTCATCCAATTGTCCCGCCGAGGCGCGATACCATGGTCCCCTGAGGCTAGCCTTTGGGAACGTAGTGACGCACAGCGAGAACAAGAGGCTCGGGCGCCCTAGGGCGTCGGGTGAAACAGTAAGGAATGACTCCGAGACAGCCAGCTTCCGCAAGGAAGGCACTTGCACAACCTCGCGGGAGCCCGTGTCTCAGGTCATTACCCTGCCGAATCAGCAAAGCAGGTGCTATGAATTTTGTTTAATTAATATTATATAAATAGTGTCTGTTTTGTTACCGAAGCTCGCTAACCGTGTGTTGGTTTGAAAAAGAAGGCGTCACCTAAACACCTAAACGTATTTCAACATGGCCGCCATTAAGACGTTCGTTATTGTATTAGTGTTCACACATCCATTTCCCTTAATATGAATGGAATTATGTTTTTTACTGTAAAAATAGTTATTTGTTCGTTTTCTTTCACTGAAGTGTTAATTAATAGTGTCTGTGATGTTTTTTCTTAGTGTGGTGTGTTAATGTTTGGTTATAAGACGGCTTTCTCACCTTCCAATATTATTATCGGCTATTACTTTTGCATACTTATTGTGTTCCTCTATGTGTTTCTTCTTTCATTCTTAGGTAATTATGACATTTGTAATCAATGCTGATATTGCAGTGAAATATTTCTTTTCCTATTCTTCTATGTTATATAAACACGAGAAAAATAATTTTAAACGGCGGTCGAATCTATTTACGAAGAAAAAAAAAAAATAAATACTCCCATAAGCGCGCATGTAAAGTGAATGAGTGCCATATTAACTGAGTAGTTAGTGGGATCACCGCAGTGGAGCGACGGCGCACTAATGCACAGCGAATGACGAGTTATGACGTCATTACGTGGATTACCTATCGCTGCAATTCATAAGTTTACGCGCCAAATAACACGCGTTTTTCTACTACTAAATAAAATTTAAAAATCTTTAAATGTAATTTGTCACAGTTAATATGGCGTTCTTTGGCGTCTTATGGGAGTAATTATTTTATTTATTTTTTCGTAAATAGGTTCGACCACCATTTAAAATTATTTTTCCCGTGTTTATATAACATAGAAGAATAGTAAAAGAAATATTTCACACACACACACACACACACACGCGCGCGCGCGCGCGTGCGCGCGGGCGCTCACATGAAATGCATACTACTACTACTATTCTCCAGCACTACAGCCCATGGTGAGCCCTGGCTTCCGCTACGACCCGTCTCCACTCATCTCTGTCCATTGCCCTCAGTCTCCAGTTCCTAATGCCCATCTTTCTCGGATCTTCTTCCACATCCTGCTGCCATCTTCTTCGAGGCCTGCCTCTTCTTCTTTTGCCCAATATCATTCCACTTAATATAATTTTGGGCATCCTCGTAACATTCATACGGGATACGTGTCCCAGCCATCTAATTCTAGATGATTTTATGTGCCTCACCAGGTCTTGTCCACCAATCAACTCATTTATTTCACTGTTATTTCGGATCCTATACATATTCCCTTCCTTCACCGGTCCAAATATCTGTCTCAATATTCTTCTTTCAAAAATTCTTAGAGCGCTTATATCCTTATTTACGAGAGTCCATGTCTCGGATGCATAAGCAACAACAGGTCTGATCAGTGTTTTATATAACATCAGTTTGGTTCTTGGAGTTCGAAGCTTTGACTTCAGTAATGATTGGTTTGCATAGTAGGCTCTATTGCCGGTTATGATTCTATTTACTATTTCGCTGCTCACTCGGTTTTCATTATTCAAAATAACACCTAGGTACTTAAATTCTGTAACTCCTTGGAAACAGTAATGGCATGTGTGAAGGTCTAGCTCTATTTTCCTTCGCAGACACTTTCATGTATTTTGTTTTAGCCTCATTAACTTCCAAACCAATTTTGCTTACTTCCCTCTCCATTTCAATAAAGGTATCTTTTAATACATTTTTGTTCCTGGCTACCAGCACAATATCATCCGCATATGCTCCTAGTTGCCTCGTCCTTTTGAAGATGTGTCCTCTGAAGTCTATCTTGTTTATAGTATAATGTAGTACCAAGTTTAAGAGGGTTGCAGATAGTGCATCACCCTGCTTTACTCCAGTACCAACCGTAAAATCTCGGCTTTTGTTTCTTCCCAGAACTACTTTTCCTTTGAAATCTTTCAGACTGAGCAGTACCAGTCTCACAATCTTTTGAGGTACTCCCAATTCTTCCAATGCTATTCGCAACATTTTTCGATTTACACTATCGAAGGCTTGCCTGAAATCTATAAACAGTATATGGAGGTCAATACCATATTCAAAACATCTTTCGAGTGACTGCCTCATGAAGAAAATTTGATCGACTGTGCTCCGGTCGGCTCTAAATCCACTTTGATGTTCACCTAGGATTTCCTCTGCATATACATTTAGCCTATCAAGGAGAATCATGGAAAATATCTTATAGACACAGCTAAGCAGTGTTATGCCCCTATAATTACTCCATACAGTTTTATCTCCTTTTTTAAAAACTGGGCATATTACTCCAGTCTTCCAGTCATTTGGCATTGTCTCTTCCTCCCATACACTACATACTATATCATGAATTTGTGCAGTTAGTGCTCCACCGCCTTGTTTGATCAGTTCAGGGCTAAGCTGATCTTCGCCAGGCGCTTTCCCATTCTTTAGTCGATTAATTGCTTTTCTCACTTCCTCAACTGAGGGTATTTCTACATATGGTTCTGGACCTATTCTTACATTCTCTTCTACAGTCTCCATTGTGTCAGGCTTATTTAATATTTCTTCAAAATATTCAGCCCATCTGTTGAGGATCAGCCTGTCTTCTGCTATTAGTTTTCTCTTTTTTTCTTCTTACATAAATGGTTTGCCTCGCGTCTGCTAGCTCTATATCGGCCACTATTCTGTCTAGTACATGAAATGCATGCATTACCATAATTATGAAAAGAAGAAACTCTTACCTTAATGTGTTGGGGGATATAACTCGGCTGCGGCTCTGAAGAAGGCATGGAGACGAAGACCTTCCCGCAGCGGGTAGCGCCTCTTAAACATGAATTCCGCCAGGTATCCCACGAAATGATGTTGTCTCCGGCCGAATCATGGGATAACCTGACGGACTTCTCTCCATGCCCTCTCAACGGTGTTTGTGTGAGCGCCGGTAGCGGGGTCCACGAAGTTTTGCTTGTGATTCACACGTTGGTGAATGAACCCCGCAATCTTCCAGGCAATTATAAGCTTTCCAGCAGTGACTGATTATAGTGGTGCCTTTGGCACTGTGGAGTTTTGTATCAAAATTACAATTTGGTAATAATTCTCACTAAATGCTTTGAAGGACTACCGTTTGACAAAGATTGCTTGACAAACACAAACTTGTACTTTGAGCATTACACTCTGGTTATTTTTGCTTGTCTCTGTTTCGGCTCAGTTGCGATTTTCATACTATCGATAACTACCACAAAGTTTTAGATAAATTAGTTTTAGAAAAGTATTAACAATGTTACTTTACACTGTGATTTTCAGCTTTTACTGTTTAAAAGAAAATAAGAGAATTTATAGGTCTATCTCTCTTTGGGAATAGTAGTTTAAAAATGTTGAACAAAGTACGCGAGTCAAAGTCGAAAGACAAAGTACATGCAAAGTTTGGCACTGAGGAGTTTTGTATCAAAATTACAATTTGGTAATTCTCACTAAATGGTTCGAAGGACTACCGTTTGACAAAGATTGCTTGACAAACACAAACTTGTACTTTGAGCATTACGCTCTGGTTATTTTTGCTTGTCTCTGTTTCGGCTTCAGTTCGCCTCTTCAGCTAAGGAAGTTGTGATAGCAGTTTTCACTGCCGACCACTACCTTAGGGCAGAGTGGAGAAGGTAAAATTTCTCTTTTGAGAATTACCAAACTAACTTAAACTTTCACTAGGAGTAAACAAACCTGACATTGATTTAAAGAGGTTTCTGTTTTTGTTAAAGTAGGTGGTTTTATGTATGTTTGTTCACTATATAATCAAACACTTTATAATCATTATAATAATAAATAATAATATGAATATGAATTAAATTATTTTAACGTCACCTCGCCTTTACCTAAGTGTTGAGGTTTTCACTTTCAGAATCTTCTGATAAGGTAAGTGAGTAAAGTATAGGGGTATATTATTCTTCTCTTTAATTATTTTTACTTATTTACCAATTATTTTTATTTATTATTCATCCCCAATTATTTGTAATATTACAAACATTTAAAAAGCATCAATGTTTTAATACCAATATTTTTTTTAACATCTATGTACTCTTCACGATGATAAACATCGATAGTTTTACATCGCGTCACAACAGATGTACCTCCTCTGCGTGAATATGTTCAAAAGTAAAAGGTTAGTGGTGCTGTTGTGAATTGTGATGTTCGTGATCCAAAACTATAGTGAAACAATTTGAAAAATAGGTATAGTATACAGTGATATCAGTGAAGCCATTATCGCAATATTTTTTGTGGACGTGGGTGACCCGGACTCGTGGGTGGCCGGCTCATCAGTTTCCTACAGTATCCACTGCTGAGAGTGATTTTGGGTAGCCTCCGAGGTTACTAATAATAAACTCGCGGTGGGCTCAACGCAAAGCTTTAAACTGCCGTTTGGGCTCAACGCAATTTTGAACATGTAAGAATCATGTAAATTTTGTTTTTAAAAAGCATCAACATGATTTCCAGTCAAATTCGGATCGACTGGTTTTGTACACACGGTGACGTCACGCGTCAACAACAGCTGGACCTGTCATTTCTCAGTCAATATGGCGCTCATTCACAATTGCATGCGTTCTTATGGGAGTAATAATTCAATTTGTTTTCTCCGTAAATAGGTTCGACCGCTGTTTAAAATTATTTTTCTCGTGTTTATATAACATAGAAGAATAGAAAAAGAAATATTTCACAGCAATATCAGCATTGATTATAAAATTCATAAATACCCATTCTTATTATTGGTTTTCTGTCTTCTTAAATCTTTGTTATTATAATTATTTTTATTAATTTTGAATTCAATTTTTTATAACCTTGCACACTCAGATTTGATACTTTAGTACACTTTCGCTCAGCCAGACATTGAAACTTTACGATTTTTATGCAAATAATAAATTTTATTAAATTTATCAAAACTTCGTTTTCATCTTACCTTCGGGCTCTCCTCCAGGGTTCTACAGACGAAAAAGTTGCAGAAGGATTATTTGAGTTGAGCGGTAAAAATATAATAACACAGTTTATGCTAAAACAAATTGCTTCTGGTTTATTATACAAATTAATTACTCCGTCTCACTTTGATTACAATTAAATTTCTTATTTCTGTTCTGGTATATTAAAATACGTTGTATTAGTAATACGTTGAATTATTAACATATAAAATCAAACAAATTAGCAAAATGAATCTTTCTTACTTAACTAGCCTATGACCAACTATTTATATTTTTAATGAACCAGTATGTAATTTATCACCATTCTCATACACATTCTTTCTTTTACATGAACATTCTATTTTAACCCCTTTCCCTTAGCGATCTCTTATTAATTAATTTTGTTTAACCATTTATCTATGATGGATTATACTTCAAAAAATTTTAAATGATTTTATAGTGGAAAGTCAGTCAATACTTAACGAGTGATGATCTCCGCTGTGTTGCACCATTACTGTGAATTTGCTCTTTTTGGTTGACACACCGTAAATTGGTTTTCACTGTTTAACTGTGATACTGTTATTGAATGGTTCGGATCGTATACTTCACTGTCATTTTAACTCACTTTACAATATAATTTTTTCGTCGGCCGACGTAACTTTTGCTCGAGTACTACTTGGGTTTTTTAGTGAGTTGACCTATTGTTCTGACACTTCATTATTTGATTAGTTGACCACTACATGGTTCACGCACTTTTAATAGTTATTATACAGGATAGGCCGACGATATTTTCGGCCTATCTTACCCGCCCAAGGCCACTGTTTTTAGTTAACTTGCAGACGACTGTAATCTGCTGCTGTCTGATGCAAACTGGGGTGACAAAAGTGTTTTACTGTGATTCACAAAGAGACTGAGCTGGCAAGCTGTTGCGTAATACGTCTGGCTGGGCAGACTCCAGACATTAGACATAAACAGTCTGCAATAACATTGTATGTGTGGATGGTTATAATGGGGTACCCCTTAGGTGAATACTGACTACTTTAAAATTAAAACTGATTTACATTATTATTTTCTAACACCCAATTCTGTACCGTTACAATACCTCCCCCCCAATGAGAGGTTTTATGCCGCAGCATAAAAACTCTCATTGCCTAAAACCTAAAAGGACCAGTGAAGATATGGCGTCGTGACCCCCCTTAGTTCTTATTAAAATCATGGGTACTTACCCCCCCTAGTCCGGTGGCTGTGGCTATACCCATCCGACCTTACTGGACTTCTCTGCGTGAGATCCCAACGCCATAAAATCAGATAGGCACCCGCCACAGTATCACCTGACTCTGTAACATTCAAGCAAAATATCAACAACGGGCCTTCCGTTACTCCATATCCCCAACTGATTCATTTCCTCTTAGCCGTACTGGTTCCTTGTTAACAAAGTACTGGTTCGTTTTTATATAAAGTACTGGTTTCTTTTCTACAAAATACAATATGCATATGTCTACATAGCACTATAACCTTACTGTCTACTTACATTTATTTATATTGAATACATAAAAATCACATACCAGTTATATATTGTTAACTTTTTCCCCTAACAAAACATGGTTCCCCGCCAAAAGTGCAAGTGGATTACATAAAATACAAATCTTATAATAACAACCTTACTATAGGATACATATTACAAACAAAATACATTATTGGCTTTAAATTTAAATAAAATTTATGAACATTCCTCGTTTATCTTTTATTATCACTACTATTATTATTACATTGTTCAACCATCTGTCACGCAATTCAAAACAAAATAAATTTAAATTTTAAAATAATTTAATTCCTAATTTAATTTTATTTCTCAAAACCCTAAGTTACGGTTCTTTTGTTTCATAATAAAATTTACTCATAGCAATGATTCATCAAAATAAAACATAGTTTTCGTCAACTCCAGCATGACTGTAAACATTAGTCACACGAAACAAACAATATACCTGTTTACATCAACAGTTGTATACAAGACTTGTTTTATAAACACTGACTCAGCCTCAACATTCCTGATTACATCACCACTAACACTTCCTTCAATTTTCAATTTATATAAATCTTTTAGTGTGGACATGTTAATCACTTACTATTTGTTACAATTCAAATCAAAATTAATTTGACTTCATTAATAAAATTCACCTTTTAAATTATTTTAATTCCACCTCCACTCAAAACAATTTAGCTTTAGTTACATTATTTAAAACTTTTTTTTTTTAATACACAATTCAAAATAAAATTCATTAGTGCCTCCTGTTGATTATTTAACAAAATAAAATATTATTATTATTATAACATACTACAAACATTTGTTACATATGCATTCTCCCAACATACCCTGACACAATACATTTAACACGAACACATTTATTTACAAATTTTCGTCATATCCAATTATTAGTTACCACACTTCATTACCTAAATCAGCCGAGTAATTATACCATTGACTCAAATACTTAAATGTTCATTCATGATTTATCTAACCCCTGTCATCGAAAATTAATCGGATGCCCACACAACACATTTTGTTTTTATTTACATACACCATATGGCTATCCTTTGTGTAATAACCATTTAAATCTTTGTTATTCATTTTGCCATAATAATAATCCCTAGGGTTACCCCCATTATTATTTTATCATAGTCCATGTCTGCATTGTTATTTTTTGTTAAGTCTCCATTACTATAGTTGTCAGCTGTTACTAATACGCTAACCCTCACTACAGGTAAGTGTTTATTATCAGTATTGATCTCAATGTAATCATCTTTCGATACTACACAAATACTAAAAGGTAAGTCTATATTATTTATCATAATTCTCTTAATATTCATCCTCTCTATTAACTCTCCATAACCTCTATTTAGCTTAAACCACTCTAACTCTCTCTCTCTCTCTCTCTCTCTCTCTCTCTCTCTCTCATCACCACACCATTTCATTTTATCTCTGTCATTCCCTACAAAGGGTACTACTATGTAAAAACACTTCCTGGCCCTACCAGGAACACCATAAAAACTCAGGGAACCACTTGAAAACATCATTTTCCGCTAAGGGACTCTTGCCCTTCAAAAACATTGTAAACCTCTTGGTTCACAATAAACCTGGGGAAAATTTACCCTCTGCAACCCCTCTACCTGTACACTCTCTTTCCATTCTTTCTCTAATTCATCAACGCTAACTACTACTCTATTACTAACTTCAAATAACTTTCTACTTTCATCATTACTATTACTATTACTCAATATATCACCATTATTTTTATTCAACAACATTTCATCATTACTTATTTTAACACCATCACTTACCTTATAATTCATCACCTGTTTTGCATTTGAACTACTACCATTACAATTCGTAATTATTTCTCCGTTGTAATTACCACTTGTTTTACAGTCATCACTTACCTTATTGTCTAACATACCCACCCTCTCTCGTAACTCATCAGTTTCTCTGGTAGTTTCGTTATGTATTTCGTTACTTCGTTCATCAATACTGCACAGTAAATTAGTTAATTCGTCAAGCTTTACGTTTATGCTATTCTCAAATTTCATATTCTGTTCTTTGTATTGTTCAAATTTAGCATCATTTGTGTCAAAGCGTTTATTTAATTTAGTCTCGTTTATGTCAAAACGACTATTTATGTCGCTACTTATTTCATCGAATTTAATATCAAATTTTTCATCACTATTGTCTAAACGATTATTTAAAGCATCCAATTTCTTATTTTGTTCATTGAACTTGGTATCATTCATGTCAACACGACTATTTATGGCGTTAAATTTATGGCGTTAAAATTTACCTCTAACATTGCTTGTAGTCTTTCAAACATTTTATAACTATCATCTTTTTTAGCCTGAACTGGCGTCGATTGACTCGCAATATCATTCAATATCACTGACTCGGTTAAGCTTATCTCGTTTACTACTGTTTCGGTTATTATCATATTTACTTGACTATCTGTACTAGTATTAGTTAAGTCCATTTTGTTGACTTCGTCACTCTTATTTTCCATTTTGTATCTTATTGTTTACATATACAATTATGCTTCCTAACCTACACAACCACCCTCACTCTCAAATAACCGTTTCTGCAACTAGAATTAGGTCTGGTTTGTGTAATAAATTACACTCATCGCCCCTATTCGGGCGCCATTGAAACTTTACGATTTTTATGCAAATAATAAATTTTATTAAATTTATCAAAACTTCGTTTTCATCTTACCTTCGGGCTCTCCTCCATGGTTCTACAGATGAAAAAGTTGCAGAAGGATTATTTGAGTTGAGCGGTAAAAATATAATAACACAGTTTATGCTAAAACAAATTGCTTCTGGTTTATTATACAAATTAATTACTCCGTCTCACTTTGATTACAGTTAAATTTCTTATTTCTTTTCTGGTATATTAAAATACGTTGTATTAATAATACGTTGAATTAGTAACATATAAAATCAAACAAATTAACAAAATGAATCTTTCTTACTTAACTAGCCTGTGACCAACTATTTATATTTTTAATGAACCAGTACGTAATTTATCACCATTCTCATACACATTCTTTCTTTTACATGAACATTCTATTTAAACCCCTTTCCCTTAGCGATCTCTTATTAATTAATTTTGTTTAACCATTTATCTGTGATGGATTATACTTCAAAAAATTTTAAATGATTTTATAGTGGAAAGTCAGTTGATACTTAACGAGTGATGATCTCCGCTGTGTTGCACCATTACTGTGAATTTGCTCTTTTTGGTTGACACACCGTAAATTGGTTTTCACTGTTTAACTGTAATACTGTTATTGAATGGTTCGGATCGTATACTTCACTGTCATTTTAACTCACTTTACAATATAATTTTTTCGTCGGCCGACGTAACTTTTGCTCGAGCACTACTTGGGTTTTTTAGTGAGTTGACCTATTGTTCTGACACTTTATTATTTGATTAGTTGACCACTACATGGTTCACGCACTTTTAATAGTTATTATACAGGATAGGCCGACGATATTTTCGGCCTCTCTTACCCGCCCGAGGTCACTGTTTTTAGTTAACTTGCAGACGACTGTAATCTGCTGCTGTCTGATGCAAACTGGGGTGACAAAAGTGTTTTACTGTGGTTCACAAAGAGACTGAGCTGGCAAGCTGTTGCGTAATACGTCTGGCTGGGCAGATTCCAGACATTAGACATAAACAGTCTGCAATAACATTGTATGTGTGGATGGTTATAATGGGGTACCCCTTAGGTGAGTACTGACTACTTTAAAATTAAAACTGATTTACATTATTATTTTCTAACACCCAATTCTGTACCGTTACAACATAGGACTGAACCGTTCTGCTTTCGTGCTAACAATACACTGTTACCGTTTTCTTTTGAATTTGAAAGTTTGACCAATTTTTCTAATTCCTGATTGGCTAATTTGACTGAATTTTGAGGTCACATGACCTAATATTTCTTACAATACAGATTTTTTCACCCTAGTACATATTACTTTCTATTTGTTAAATAGTTTATCTTAATTTAATTTACAGCATGTAATTCTTTGTTTTATTACAATTAAAATGATACCAAATATGGCCTGTGTGTGTGTCATAATAAATGTTCTGTGTTTTTACAAAATTATGCTGTTTAAGCCATTTGGTTTTTTTGACCATCACAAAATCATATTATATTTCTGGAATTTGTCACTACCTTTGATTTATTAGGGAAAACAATCTAACAGGAAATTAAATCCCTATTAATCCCTAGTGTTTTACAATTTTGGTTAATTGATTTTATATCTTTATAAGTTAATTTCTATGTTTAGGTGATAGTGTATGATTATATTATTTGTTTTTTAGTTCATTTAAAAAATCTTACAATTAAATACAAAATTCCTCTGAAATTACAAATTACTAACCACCTTCTACATTAACATTTTTTAACAAATTTCTTCTAACATCAACATAGATTTTATAATATAGTTAATCATATAAAATAACATTTATGTAAAGTACTTTATATAAAATAACATAAGAACTGGTTATTAACATTAAAATTATTTCTGTCATATCATCTGATATGTTGCTTATCTACTAGTTCCATTCGATTTGACTAGTTATTTATTATAGTAATTAGTTAATAAGCCTTAGGTATTAGTGTTCCCTAAAAGAAATAACATTGTTCATCACCAAAATAATTGGGATTCAATTATTTACCTGGCTTATAACCTATGACAACTATGGTCATCAACAAGATTGATGATTATGATAATAATATTATTCTGAACAAATGAAAAAACAATAATAAGCTTAATGCGTCATGTATTAAAATAGGTAAGTACTCTTGGTTATTAAACATTATCATCTTTCCAAGATTGTTTGTACTCACTTTATATTTCCCACTTTTGTGTTTCTTCACTTTTTTTTCCTCTACGCTTCACTTTTACATTTTACACTGGTATCACTTTTCCTTATTTAATATAGTTTACAATACTGTTTTCTTATAAGGTACTTTACATAAATTTTTCTTATTAACTAATGTATTGTACTTCTTATTTATGTTAGTTTCTTTATTCCTTTTAACTTTCTAAGTTTTTTATTATTTATTATTATGATTTTCATATTTTTTTCGATTGGGTTTGCTTAAGTTTACTCTTATGGGCTCATCGGTTTCTGTCACGTTATAATATACAGGCATATACATATGGCAGGCACATGTGGCAGTTAAGAAATTTTGGTGTTTATTATATTATTGCGAGGTTTGCATTTGTCATTTTACTAAAAATGCTGAAGAATTACTTTTCTGGTAATTGAAAAATTGTCTAATATCAAATTTATCTAATAATAAATACATTTTGTTCAAAATAGTGAGCGAGTTCTGCAGGTCAGTGAGCATTCTAGTGTTATGTACAGTGCAAGACATTCTTTGGTGTATGTGTGTATAATATACAGTGACTCATTGTAGTTTGGGCATGAAAGTGTAAACGTAGTTAACTGCATGGCCGCTTACTTACAGCGTTGCCACTAAGCAACAGTTTCCCTTTCTTCCGAAAAATGCTACACTAGTAAGTAGGCCTATAGTTATAAATAAATGTTATCTAATTATCATGAATAAATAACATTCAAGGATACTCAGTTTGTTTATAAGATTGGTGTAGCACTGGTGCTACAACTATCCAATAAAGTGCAGCACAGTACAGGGTTTCCCTTTAACTACTAGACTGAACCCTTCCGAGAACTCAACCTGTAAAACTTAGATTTTGGCTCCTTTTCAATAATTAATCATGGGAACTTTGTGTGTATTATCATAAGACATATGTGAAGCTTTTATTAATTGTACTGTGTGATAATGAAGAAAACAGTTTTAAATGAGTTAATTTATGTCCTGTTATTCATCATCCATTTTCCAAATCTGTCTTCTCCTGATCTTACACGACTGACCGATAATTGAGGTTCTACTGTAGATATATGTGTAATGAGTTTCAGTGCTAATGAGTAAATATAGAAATGTTTCAACTGAATGCCAGAACTAATGACTGTGTTTTGTTTTTTTAGACAAAAGAAAGACAAAACAAGCCTAGTAAAAATGTCATCGAGTATAACTGACCAACTTTTGTCAATTAGCAGGCACCTTGCCGATACAACACAAAGGAGTTCAGATACTTTGGATACTTTAGGTAATATGTTAGTCTTTCTTTGCTTCAATAAGTACCTTTGATGATTTTTTTATTTGTTATATTTTGTAATATCATAAAAAATATAACTAATTTTCAAATGTCAGTGGTATTTTGTAGAGCTCCAAGTTGTTGGTGCCAATTATGTTATGTGCAATTATCTGTATATTGTTACAAAACAGATTAATAAGTAGAGTTGATGATGTTGTTGTAGATAAGTGTAGATATACTCTAATCGAGTATAAGTTAAATTGAATTATTATTAGTATGATTGTGATTATTAATAGAGTTGTTGTTGGTGTTCACGTTTAAGTCTTTTAGTTTAAAAGAGTATTTAACACTTCACTGTCAACCTCCCCACTTACCATATGTGGATGTTTTCAATGTTCTTGTTGGTGACTCCTTCTGCTGCAAAAAACACTTGATACACATATATGGATATTCTATTTGAATATCCTAAATAATGCACGTGCACAATAAAGTAAAATAATGGTTTAACTGTAATTTGAATGGTATTGAACATTCAAATCCTACCGCCACCTTCTGATAGAACTGATCATAAAAATTAAACTATTTAAAAAAAAAATCAAAAACTCTGTTCCACTGGTAAATAAATTGGGGTTTATTAACAATTGTAAAATGCAATGAACTCTTTTAAAAAACAAAAAATTAATAATGTCTTTACAAAACAATAATTACTATAAACAATTCTTGAGCTCTTTGTACCCAAGGCTGGTAACACTGATGTCTGTTACAATAGTTTTAGTTAACGAGGTTATGTCCTCTTTACTCAGTTATATTACCAAATTCGTGTGTTCTTGGAAGATGCATGATACCAGATACAAGATGTTATCTTATTTAACAATATTTAATAATGGATTATTACAAAAATAAACAAAGATTTAAAATTATAAAAGTCGGTACCATAAACCGATATATATCGTACTATCGTACGGTTAGTAAAATGCATACAGCAGTTGTGATGAAAACACGTGCTCTGTGCTGCACTGTTAAAAATACTATTATTATTTATTCGTTAATTATTAAAATTATTCATTGGCAAGAGAAAAAAATCTAGAATAAAAAAACTCCTGTTATAGTTTTCATTGGATTGAAATTATTTGAGAACAGAATCATTACTTGGTGACAAAGTTATCATTAGTATTTCTAGGTTAGTTACTTAACAAAAGTAAGTAATTATTTTGAATAAGTATATTATTCATTAACTTCTTAATACTATAAACACATACATTTTATTCATATGTCATCTGATGTATAATTATCAGTCGTTTAGAATATTTTCACAATAAACTAGTTATTCGTTAATTCAAACAAATTTAGTCAAATGAGCGACTATTCATTATACTTGGATGGTCGATATTTAAATTAATACCGATTATTTCAATCACGATAAAATCGTAAAATATTTATCTTTTAAATTATTAATTGCGTTATGATTCATTTATTCACTTCTGATAATTTTTCATCCTGGGTTAAGCACTTCCGTACTTTTGACTAGTGCTGTCCCAAAACAATACCTCTTCGTTTACTAATGAAAGTTATTATTTTAATTCAATTCGTTAAAATAATTAAAATAGAGTACTCCCTGTTTTTTACAAAACACAAAACACGGCCTTTATTATACACTGGTCGGTTTATTATTTTAATTCACTTAAAGCACTGGACACTCGTTATTATTCTGTTGTGTATAGGTTAATGTATGTAGCGTAACTCGTGTTGGTGACGCACACATTTTAAATAATCTTGACAATTTCCTTCATGAACCTTGCTCGCTGAGTGATATGGAACGAATGCTTGCTTCATCAAAGCGTCTCCTGCTCGTCTGGTTATTTTAAGCCATTTGATTGGTTTAAAGGGTCAAACTCTCAACCCCAAAACACTTTGGTTAAATAAAACTTTTAATTTTTTACAAATTTTCGTCTGGGTTTGAGGCTACGGGTGACGTAAGCGTCGATATACAAAATGACTGAAAAGTTTATAAGTGTCATAACTTTTTTATTAATTATCGTATCGTCGAATGGTTAGTGGCATTAAATTGCGGACACTTGCGGCTTTATTTCAAGTCTAAACAAGGATTAAATCCGTTCATTATTAACTCACTAAGCCATTTCACAAACTCATATGGTGATTCTTAATATAAATAAGTTTATTTCACCATATTTTGCTCCAATTACACTATAACGCTCATTATTAAACGTCTCGAGTCCATTTCTCTTTCGTTTTAATACAGAAAATAGTTGTAATTACCATTTAAACAATATTTGGTAATGGCGTCCTCAATGACCATATTCGAGTGTTTATAATTGCGTGTAACGCTATTATTTCTTACCTAATTACATTTGTTTGGCATTCTAACAATAATATATACATTTATTCACATTTGTTCACATTTTATTTTACGAAAAATGTTATTTTTCATATACTAATAGTCTTATCAAAATACCTTCTGTTCTCTTTTCTTTAATTTGTCCCTTTTCCAATTATTTTACTACATAGGGTATATACTGTTATAAATTAAAATAGTGTACAATTATAGTACCTTGTTTGTTTAATGTATTTATCAGTCTTTCGTTATCTGAAAGCTTTCCAATTCTTAGTATTGTGTTTGTTTACATCAGGTTTTACAATGATAGTCAGTTAGTTTCTCATAATTCAACTACTAAATTACTACTATTACATCTGAGATGTGTTCTCATAGCAGTATCAGATATTTCTCTAATTACTGACAACATTTTTTGTAATCTTTTAATAAGTTTTGATAGTGCATTTTGATTAACTATCTTGTCACATAGTGTCTGTTTACATCTGGTTCTACAATTATAGTCAGTTAGTTTCTAATAATTTAATTATAAAACTACTATTATTATAATTGTTATATGTTCTCATAGTAGTATCAGGTATCTCTCTAACTACTGGTAACATTTTTAGTCATCTTTTAATAAGTTTTGATAGTGTATTTTGATTAACTAACTTGTCACATTGGGTTTCTGTTCTTTTGACTTTATGATATCATATTTAATCTGATTTATTTGCTGTGTATTTCAGTACAAATGTTATTTATTAGTTTGCATTACTATTCATAATTAGTCTTTGGTTGAAACAATTGTTGATAGTTGCTTGGTTTAATTAATATATATGATCTTATGCTGTAGGTGCACTTTCTATGAGGTTATGTTTCAGTTATCTGGTAACAATGTGCAACATATTCTTATGCAGTATTTGATTCTACTGTTATCATTTCATTATGGTATTCTATTACAATGGTTTAATTATTAAGTAATACACATGTTTACACTATTTTTCTAAACAATAACACAAGTATTCTTAATCTAATAGTATTACATTTCTTGTTGTGTTGTACCTAGTTTTTTTTTGGTATATTGATTGTTTGATACCTAAAAAACTAGCTTATTTGTTACTATTTGTTCTGGACTTTGTTTATATTTTATTCTGTCTTGCCGTGGCATTCAGTTATATTTCATTGTAAGGTTTACAAAGCTTTTATTATCATTTCCTATGAACAATTGTTTTACTGTTCTATCTCACATTTCTCTTGGTGGTCTTATGATTATCTATTTTGGGTTACAATCTTGATTAAACTGGTCACACTAATTGTCTGTGCATTTTAACTAGTTAATCTTGGATTCTTCCACTTAGAATGGTAACTCATTTTCCTCTGTTATAAACATTCTCACTTGTATTGTCTGTGGGGTTTATTTGGGGTAAAAATGGTTAACTTGTTACAGGTTGTCACACTTATATTAAGTTTTCACTGTTATTGTTTGTGATTGCTCAATTATGCTAAACACTGGTTTCTTTATAGTTGATAATCGTTACACTTCTTCCGGTCATTGGTATAGTTCCTTGTATACCTGGTGAATGGTGATTTCTTGTATTGTCCATATATTATCTTCATTCTTCATGTTATGTTTCCTTTGCTCTTCTTCTTCCTCTTTTCCTCTGTTTAATTGTTGTTCCCTATCAGTGTTCTCCTGGGTTGTACATTACTTGTGATAATCAATGTTCCCTTATTCTCGTCATCTTCTTCAATATTTCCATTTGTGGTAGTCATTGTTCCATAGTATTTATATTAATAAATAAATTTGTTTGTTTTACCATCATTGTGGTTGTTCTTGAGTTGTCTCCTCTTCATTTTAATAGTTATTATTTTTGTTGTTTCCCCTCACTGGTTGGACTCTGTTGGCTCATCTTCATTTTAATGATTATTTTTGTTGTTTCCCCTCACTGTTTGGACCTTGTTGGCTCACCTTCATTTTAATGATTATTTTTATTGTTTCCCCTCACTGTTTGGACCTTGTTGGCTCATCTTCATTTTAATGATTATTTTTATTGTTTCCCCTCACTGTTTGGACCTATTGGGCCTGGTTTCTAACATTTTATATTGGCTCGTTGTCATTTTCTCTCTCCTTTGTACTCGATGATGCTATATTCCTCTTCCTTCTTCTTTGTTGGATTTTTTCAATAATATATCTTTGTAGATACACACTTTTTGTCTACATTATTTTATGTACTTTGAAATATTTTCATGATCTCCCGTCACGTGACGTAATAATTAGTTACTTTATGTAACTGCCAAATTTGGTACGTTACATATGCCTTCCTATAAGAATTGATTAATTCTGAATTAGTATATTTATTTTTTATTGAAGAATTCATCAATTGTTGTATATTTCCATGTCGACTCTTATGCTTTTTTATATATCCCTTCACTCTCTTCTATTTGAATCATAATTATTTCTTTTCTATGTAATTATCTCCGTTGTTTATTTAGTTCCCTATTTCCCTAACATAAGTTTAGCTGGGGCAGTTCAGAGTGGCTCACTTTGGCATACAACTCCACTGGCCATACTAACATCAATAAATACGGAGGCACATCATCTCCATCAATAATATAAATGATTGCTGGCATTATTCATCAGTCAATTCATCTCAAATAATTAAAAAATATAAAGTGGTCGTTCTTTCGACAAATAATAAATATCCTTGGGATTATCTCACGCATCTGCGGTTTATACATTGTTATACTCTCTTCTTCTTGATTCAACTTAACTAAATTCTTCACATATTACAGGGATAGTTTGATTTACATTTCATCACTGGTATACTCTCATGATCCTCCTCGTTAATATATTATTTTTTCATTCTTCTTTGTCATCAATTAATCTTTTCTCTTGGTATTACATTAAACGTCATTTCATAATCTTCTTCATTTTCAGGATTCACTTTTCTGGATACAATTCATGAATATATTCTCATGGTTTCAAATGAGATATAACCCATTTGATATAGGCTCTCTTCGAGTGTCTTCTAGTGTCGAGGCGAGACACTATGGTTGTGTGTTATCTGTTATCTACATTAATGATATTTATTCGTTTTCGTTCCTCCAACTTCTTATTTTCTTCTTCTTCTATATATCATCTAGTTCATTGTCTCCTCTTTCATCTGTACGGGTATGTTGTTACTTTACTGTTGACGTGGCTCTTGGAAATATTAATTCATGCCGTAGATGTTGTGTGTCGATCTCGTATAACAATTTTCCTTTTATGTAGTACGGGTAAGTTGTTGTTTACTTGTTGACTTGGCTCTTGGAAATATATTTTGTGCCAAAGATGTAGGGTGTCAGTCTCGTATAATAATTTTTCTTTTATGTAGTACGGGTAAGTACAATTTTCTTTATCCTTTACATAATTTCTTTAGAACACATTTTTACCTTACAAAATTACAATATAGTCAACGTTTATTTTCACAGTTATATATTCACTTCTTATTTAGTATAAACAACAAATAGTCTTCAACGCAATATTTCACTCTTTCTTCATATAGTCAACTTTTATTCTCACAATTATATTTTCATTTTTCACTTAGTATCAATAACAAATAATCTTCATCGCAATATTTCACTCTTACTTTATAATTTAATTTTCAATATACCGTTTCATGGAAGCTTGGTTGTATGTGCCCTTTATTTTCTTAGTTATAGGGTCTTGTAATTCATAAGTGTTATTCATGTTGTTCTTGGTAACAGTATATGGGCCTGTGAATAGCAGTAGCAGTTTTTTCACAATACCTTCAATTGCACTTGGGAGTTCTCGGTTTTTTATGAGTACCTTGTCTCCCACTTCGTATTTTATGATCTTAGGTTGTGTCTTCTGGTATTTGAGCCTAAGTTTGTCAGCTTGTTCGATTGCATTATTGAAAACTTTGGTTTTATTAAATTTGAATTCATTTTCTGGTGGGAATTTTATAATTTCTGTAATTTCCCGGGGTGGTGTTAGCTCATACATAGCCGTATAGGGTGTCTCATCTGTTGATTGGTGGCAAGCTAAGTTCAGGAAGTCTTCAGCCGGGGATAGATATTCTTCCCATCTCATCTGCTGGCTGTGACAGTAGGTTCTTAAAATCCTTCCTACTTCTCTCAACACTCTCTCAGCAGGGTTGCTGTTGGGGTGATACACAGACGTTTTGTATGTTTTCACGCCTTGATGGATTAGAGTTTCCCGCCATCTTCGGCCTCGGAATTGCGTTCCGTGATCTGTAATTACTGATTGTGGTTTTCCTACCTCGGGTATGTATCTGGATATTACAATGTCTAGAATTTTGTTAGTTGTTGCCCTGTTTATGGCATAAAGTTTTGTGAACTTCGTATAGTGGTCAAACATGATCACCACATATTTGTATTGGTGTCTTCCACCACTTCGTGGAAATGGTCCACAAATATCTAAGAATACTTTTTCTAATTTTTCTGCTGAAGTTATGGGTATCATTACCCCTTCTCTTTTCTCATTGCTACACTTGACCAATTGGCATAAATGACAATTTTGAATATATTTCTCACCCTGCGGTTCATGTCCTTAAACTATACATGTTCCTGTAGTGCCTTGACTACTTTGACTGCTCCCATGTGACCATAACGTACATGGTAGTCAATTGCTAGTTCTTTCTCAATAGTTTTCGGTATGACAACCTTCCATTGTTCACTATATTTTTGGGTTTTGGTGAATAGTATTTGGTTGTGAGTGCAGTAATATTGTATTATTTTTTCATCATTTTCTGCCAATCGTTGGATTATTTGTGAGATTTTAGGATCCTTATTCTGATGAATTTTTATGTCAGATAATATGTTGGTCAATTCAGACTTGTTTTTTAAGATGTGGTAGACTTGGCGATGGTTTCTTTTTCTCCCTCGAATGTTTGGGCTATGATGTTCACTCGGGATAACACGTCTGCAGCTATGTTGCTTTTCCCAGGGATGTATTCCCATTGGATGTTATATTCTTGGAGCGTCAGTGTCCATCTTGTCAGTCTACCATGTTTTAACCTACAATTCTTTAGAAACGATATAGACTTATGATCTGTACTTACCGTAATAGGGTATCCTAAAATGTATGTTCTAAATTTCTCACATGCAAATACTATACTCAAGAGTTCTTTTTCTGTCGTATGATAGTTTCGTTCGCATTTATTGAGTGTTCTACTCGCAAAACTAATCACTTGATGGTTGCCTTCCTGGTCTTCCTGATATAATACTGAACCAAGGCTAACATCACTAGCATCACAGTTCATATAAAAATGTTTGCCAAAATTGGGATGGTGTAGCATTACTGTATCGAGAATTTTTTCCTTTATTAGCTCAAAGGTTGTGTCTTGGTCAGGCCCCCATCTCCACTTTTCCTTTGACGATAACTGTTGTGAAAACCGAGCTGTTAATTCCGAATAGTTGTGCTGGAATTTCCTATAGTAATTATAGATACCGAGGAACGATTGTAATTGTTTTCTGTTCTTTGGTATCGGGAAACGCTGTATTGCTTCCATCTTTTCTTGGGCTGGTGTTATTCCAATTTCTGACAAGTTGAAACCCAAGAATTGCACTTCCTTGGCTATTAGTTTTGACTTTTCTAGTTTGAGCGTTATGTTATTTTCTTCTAGTTTATTTAGCACTTGTGCCACCCGGTTACAGTGTTCCTCCCAATTATCTGATGCAATCAACAAATCATCTACATACACTGTAGTAAATTGCAATGTATTATGTCCTAATATTTCGTCCATGCATTTAACGAAAACGGCCACAGAATTTACAAGGCCGAAGGGTAACCTTTTAAATTGATAGTTACGGCCTTCAAAAATAAATGCCATAAATTTTCTGCTATTGGGGTGTAACTCCACCTGCCAATATCCACATACAGTGTCCCATATACTGATATACCGCGTGCCATAAAATTTCTTTAATATCTCGTCGATTTCTCCAGGCGACGTCCTGTCATTAATTATGGACTTATTTATCTCCCTCGCGTCCAGACAAATCCTCACTGCACCATTTTTCTTTGGTACAGCTACAATGGGATTAGTGTACAGGGAGTTGCTAATTTCAATGATATCATTTTCAATTAATCTCTGTATCTCTTCACGAACGGCTTCTTTAAGTGAAAATGGGATCAGATATGATTTTCTTTTAAATTCCGTTTGATCCTTGAATTTCAACTCACACCAAAAATTTTTTATTTTGCCAGGTGTATCGGAAAATACATGTCTGTAACGATTATAGATTTGTATCAGATTTTCTCGTTGTTCGTTAGTCAACACATGGTCAATGTTATCCGTTTGGAATGTTCTAATTTCATTAATCTTCTCCATCCATAATATATCTTCTGGATTGTTGCGAATCTCTCGGTTGATGGACGCCTTCTTCCTCTGGTCATGGCCTTCCCGTATATAATAGATTACATGCTCTGGGGGTGCCTTCCTATTTTCTATGAGATCTGCAGTCCATTCAACTTCATCTGTTTTTAATAATACTGTAGCTTTATCCATATCGATTATGGCTGCATACTTTCGCAGTATGTCGCATCCTATTAGTAGTGTAAATGGTAGCCCACTTGCTACGAGGAAAACATCGGAATCGTCTCTCCATTGCTCGATACTTCCAACTGTACTTGGTGTCGAATGGTTTTATTCTGTCGCCCAGTGGCTCCAATTAGTATGATATTATTTATGGGTAGTGTTGGTATTGTTGTTTTGTTTTCCAACTGTATACGGTGTAACTCTAATTTGTCGATTAAAGAGACATTCGCTCCGGTGTCTACCATAGCTGTTGTATTTATCCCATTGACCTTTACTGAGATATATGCTATCTCGTTATTGGTAGTGTCGCTGACACTGTCTTCTTTTTCTTCCATTAGATCCTGCCTAATGTTTTTGAGGTAATTATTGTGATGTATTTTGATAGATGCCAATTCATTCGCCAATATGTTAGACCCAATAGTCCGGTTCAGTGAGGGTGTTGTTATGCTTTTCACTGCCGGTTCCCATTTAAAGGCAGGTCACCGTTGTTTGTGTGCCTGTCTGTTGAGGTTGATGCTATCGGTTCCTGGGCTCCTTGCCCATTTCCATTGTGGTATATTTCCGTGGTTCGAGTGACTGGTCGGTTACCTTCGCTGCTGTCACTTCTATTCGATCTGTAACCAGACTCTCGATCCTCTCCGTCACTATGATTTTGATTATTATGGTGATTAGGGAAACTTCTTCGACCTTGGTAATAAGTTCTCCTACCTCCCCCTCTGCTAGCATGAGTGTAATGCACTCTACGGAACTGGTTGTTGTTATGGTTTCCATTACCCTGTCGATGCTGGTTATTTGGGGATTGGTTATTATAGGGTCAGTAATAATTATTACCTCGTTAGTAATTACTGTCCCTCTGATAGCCATTTGGTCTAGGATTATTGATATTCCCTCGGTCCGCATGATCATTATAGTTACCACCTCCATTCTGTCGTGGTCCCTGTTGGTTATTAAAACATGGAGGGTTGTTGAAATTTCTCCCATAATTATTCCTGTCACTGGGATTGGTGGGATTCACGTTTCCTGGTCCGCCCCGATCATATGTCTGCCCGGGACCCTGGCGGTTCCTCTGGTAGTAGCGTTCTCTCTCGTGACTTTCCAACAGAGTGCACATTCCTTGTATGGTTTTTATTTGTGAATTGAGTCTACCCTGTGATACTCCCTGACTGAAATGGTAAGCTAGTTTCGTGACTAAACATTCCTCTGGGATGGCCGGCTCCAGGTTTCTGGCCAAGCAGATCTCACCTAAAAAGTAAGTAGTCATGGATTGTCTGCCATTTGGGTCATATTTGCCATTGGTGATGTCGTCCCTTATAATGTTCTGCGTGGATTCAGACCAATATTTTAATTTGAATGCTACCTTAAACGCAGCATAGTTCTCCACTTCATGCCGAGTCGCTGTCCACCAGTTGTCAAATGTATTACGAAATGATTCATCTAACATTCCTTTTACAACGGACCATCGATTTTCTCTGTTTCTACTTATTATTTCCTCCACCCTCTCTAGAAATTCAAGTGGATTCTTCACGTAGGCACGGAAATCTATTTGTTCCCTACCATCCATGTGTGTCAATCCAGATAAAACACTTGGGAATGTTCGCAGGCGGTTCATTTCATCTCGAATGTCGTTGAACTCCCTTTGTTGCCTCTCAGTCAATTGGTCTCGGTCACTGGTTACCTGGTGTTTGACTGCATCCACTTTGACTGAAATTTCCTCGCATCTCTCACCCAGTGTGGTCTGTGCGGTCATCATTTCTGTTTGCTTTCGTTCCACGACTCCCATCTGGTTGTTGTGGATTTTCTCAATATTGTCGATCCGGTGGTTGACATCTGTTTCTGTTTGTATTATTTTCTGTTTGTTATTTTCTCCTTCTCTCCGTATGTCTGATACTTCTTCATGGATTTCAGTCGTTAAGATGGCAATCCTCTCCTCTGCTGCTTCTAAGTTCTCTTCTAATTTTTTGTCAACTATTTCAATTGTATTTTTGGCAATTTCTTCCGCTCTGTCATTATTGTCGGCCATTTGTTGCCATATTTTCTCACCATCATTCTTCATTAACTCGATATCTCGATTGATTTTCTCATTGATTTCATCAATCTTCTTGTTGGTCTCGTCAATTTTAATTCCCAACTCCGCAGAGAAATTTTCCTTCATTATTTCCATCTTATTTTCCAATAATTCCTCAGTCTTTTGGTTGATGGATTCTTCTGTCTTCTTAATTGTTTCATTTATTTTACTATTCAAGTCCTCTTTCAAAGATTCTATGTTCTTCTGGCTCTCCTTCTGACCTTCCTCCATTTTCTTGCTTAATTCCTCCTTTGTGGACCGGTTTTCCTCCTTCATTGATTCTAAATTCTTGTTGGTCTCCTTTGTGGATTGACTGGTTTCATTTATCTTTTTATTCATTGTTTCTATTGACTCTTCCGTTTTCTTCAATATTTTGAGCATTTCCTGCATAATATCGGTGCCTCCTGGTTGCTCTGGTCTTTCAGGTTGTCTTATTTCCGGTTGGACTTCCTGCGGTATGACTTCCGGTTCATCTTCCGGTTGCTGAACCTCCTCCGCCGGTTCAGATTGCCTATCTTCCACTTCTAACAATATTTCCTTAACATCTTCCGCTGATGTCGCTTCTTTTTCTTCTAATCTGGCCTCCCTCTCTGCCTCTGCTGCTCGTTTTTTCGAAGTCGATCTCCTGTACATCTTGTTACCTTGGTAATGCACTTGCTGTCTTTTCGTCGAATTAGGTTAGGAAATTATTTGTTTAATTACCTAAATTGTTACGCGTTTTCTTCCTAATTCGCGCTCAGACGTTGGGCGCCAATCTGTTACAAAACAGATTAATAAGTAGAGTTGATGATGTTGTTGTAGATAAGTGTAGATATACTCTAATCGAGTATAAGTTAAATTGAATTATTATTAGTATGATTGTGATTATTAATAGAGTTGTTGTTGGTGTTCACGTTTAAGTCTTTTAGTTTAAAAGAGTATTTAACACTTCACTGTCAACCTCCCCACTTACCATATGTGGATGTTTTCAATGTTCTTGTTGGTGACTCCTTCTGCTGTAAAAAACACTTGATACACATATATGGATATTCTATTTGAATATCCTAAATAATGCACGTGTACAATAAAGTAAAATAATGGTTTAACTGTAATTTGAATGGTATTGAACATTCAAATCCTACCGCCACCTTCTGATAGAACTAATCATAAAAATTAAATTATTTTAAAAAAAAAATCAAAAACTCAGTTCCACTGGTAAATAAATTGGGGTTTATTAACAATTGTAAAATGCAATGAACTCTTTTAAAAAACAAAAAATTAATAATGTCTTTACAAAACAATAATTACTATAAACAATTCTTGAGCTCTTTGTACCCAAGGCTGGTAACACTGATGTCTGTTACAATAGTTTTAGTTAACGAGGTTATGTCCTCTTTACTCAGTTATATTACCAAATTCGTGTGTTCTTGGAAGATGCATGATACCAGATACAAGATGTTATCTTATTTAACAATATTTAATAATGGATTATTACAAAAATAAACAAAGATTTAAAATTATAAAAGTCGGTACCATAAACCGATATATATCGTACTATCGTACGGTTAGTAAAATGCATACAGCAGTTGTGATGAAAACACGTGCTCTGTGCTGCACTGTTGAAAATACTATTATTATTTATTCGTTAATTATTAAAATTATTCATTGGCAAGAGAAAAAATCTAGAATAAAATAACTCTTGTTATAGTTTTCATTGGATTGAAATTATTTGAGAACAGAATCATTACTTGGTGACAAAGTTATCATTAGTATTTCTAGGTTAGTTACTTAACAAAAGTAAGTAATTATTTTGAATAAGTATATTATTCATTAACTTCTTAATACTATAAACACATACATTTTATTCATATGTCATCTGATGTATAATTATCAGTCGTTTAGAATATTTTCGCAATAAACTAGTTATTCGTTAATTCAAACAAATTTAGCCAAATGAGCGACTATTCATTATACTTGGATGGTCGATATTTAAATTAATACCGATTATTTCAATCATGATAAAATCGTAAAATATTTATCTTTTAAATTAATAATTGCGTTATGATTCATTTATTCACTTCTGATAATTTTTCATCCTGGGTTAAGCACTTCCGTACTTTTGACTACTGCTGTCCCAAAACAATACCTCTTCGTTTACTAACGAAAGTTATTATTTTAATTCAATTCGTTAAAATAATTAAAATAGAGTACTCCCTGTTTTTTACAAAACACAAAACACGACCTTTATTATACACTGGTCGGTTTATTATTTTAATTCACTTAAAGCACTGGACACTCGTTATTATTCTGTTGTGTATAGGTTAATGTATGTAGCGTCTCGTGTTGGTGACGCGCACATTTTAAATAATCTTGACAATTTCCTTCATGAACCTTGCTCGTTGAGTGATATGGAACGAATGCTTGCTTCATCAAAGCGTCTCCTGCTCGTCTGGTTATTTTAAGCCATTTGATTGGTTTAAAGGGTCAAACTCTCAACCCCAAAACACTTTGGTTAAATAAAACTTTTAATTTTTTACAAATTTTCGTCTGGGTTTGAGGCTACGGGTGACGTAAGCGTCGATATACAAAATGACTGAAAAGTTTACAAGTGTCATTGTTATGTTCAGTATTAATACATAATTAAAATACAAAATAAAATCGAATAAACTTCCACTTACCATCACTCCGTAACCTCGGCTTCAGGGTTGCGTCATACGAACGTTAGGATACATGCGTAATTTTCAAGGTTGTGTGAATGATTTACACAACACATCTTTTATGAAAAGAATTACATTTTAATTTAATTTTGAATCATTTAAGAAACTGTTTATAAACTTTACCTCTGAAATAATTTTGTGAGAATATATATTGCTTGTTATATAAAGATCATCCTTAATCTAACTTACGCTACGCTTACCTTACTTTTTTACACACACCATACACACAAGACTGCCCAGCCTGCATATTTTGCACACACCCAAACACACAAAAGTTATAAATCCCTTAACACATTTTTTAATAATATTCCCCCCCCCCCCCCGTCGGCCACGCGGTCATCGCGCCAGCACACATTGTTCTTTTGTTATTGTCCGAACGTAGTCTATGTGAGTTCTTCGTTGTAATCTCCGATTATTCGCACTTCGTCCTTTTATTTATTGTACTGAATTGTAAATTAGAAAAGTTTCATTTCTGAGCCCGGTTGGTCAGGCGGCCTGCGCAGGCGAGAGTCGGCAATAGACTGCTAGCGTCTCTCAGTTCCCCACTCCTTGAGCATTTTAGTTGAGACGACGGACATCAATGCCTTCTATTTAATCGTCACTGCTGTGGCACATTTAACACACGTGGTTTTTTGTGTGGTAACCGTGGACGATTTTTGTTAAGCACTGGTTGACGTCACTAAAAGTGGGCAGTCCTTAGCAGCATTTCCTGAGGACCGCTACGGAGATGATGAATAAATTTGTTCTCTCGACATCTTGGTTTTCGGGCTGACGGTGTCCCCCCAGCGCATGGTTGTACTGCTCATGGGCGCGCGATCACACTTATGCACATTTCTGAGAATTTGAGGGTGGTACGAATTCCTTGCCGACTTACACAATAGAAATTGCGCCTTGCCTTTGTTTCAAACTGTTCTACTTGCCATGTGTTCTGTTGTAATGGACATAACGTTTGCACAATAATTTTATAAAATCCCGCAAAAATGAAATAAATAAAAATGCAAAGACCCATTACTGTAATAAATAAAATAACCCAATTTTGGACACGTTACAATACCCCCTCAATGAGAATTCCGCTGTCCAAAACAGAAGAAATCTCACTGATAAACCCCTAAGAGGACCGGTGAGGAACTGGTGCCAACAACCCCTTGTTCTTAATCTGCATGGGTACATGACCCCCCTGGCTTGGCGACTATGGACGTATCTGAACGAGATCACTGGACTTATCCGTAAGAGATCCCAACACCGAAAAATCGAACAGACAAGTACCACCGCACACCTCACCTTCTAACATGCTACCCCCCAAAATCCTCAATCCCTGGCTTAGCTTATGCCAGATCCTCCACCGATATGTTTCCCCTTTTATGCAAGCTGGGCTGCCTTTAGCTGATACTAGGCTCACACACACTCACATTACATATTATACATTGAAAAATTCTTTAAAAATTCACTATTCCATCCAAGAAAAAATTCAGAATTCAAAATAAAATATTGAATCCAAAAAATTCTCTTCCTTATTTTCTGTTTTATTTAAAATGAATTAATTTAAACATTTCTCCTAATTAAACACATCCTTAACCTAACATGTGAATACTTAGAATCTAACAACACAAGTCAATACAGTAAATCAATAAAATAAACATGGTTAGCACACAAATAATAAAATAATCAATACTTAAAATATTCATTTGCTGGCAGGCAAAAAATCAAGATTTTTTTTTTTTTTTCAAAAATATCTTCCAAAAAATTTTAAAATTAAAAAAAAAATTTTAAGCTCATTAAAAGGTTTCCGTTACATGTAGAAATTATTTATAAATTGGTTTAAATTGATCAAATAAACAAATTAAATTGACTTCCTACTACACAAGCTTAGTACGTGTGACCTCATCAGCTGATCGAAACTAGGTCAAGTCCACAACCTTGACCCACATATGTTATGTATACTTTCTGTCTGAAAATACACTTCATCTGTACATTCTAACTTGAAACCCAAAACATAATAAAACTAAACATTTAAAATAACAAAACATTATTATAAATAATAAGCAAATTGACATTTAAATTATTCAAAATAAACAATTCTTAATTTTACATTACTTTCAAATTCTATCAAAATTTTGTCACTGGTTGTAAATTAAAATTTTATATCTTTATTATAAATCTCTTTCTTTGCTTAACAATCTTATTCTCCATTACTGTGGGTGATTTAAATTATTTATTTATTCTCATTTACTGTACCATTTGATCTGTATACATATATAATCTTTCTCCCTCTGACTCTAACCACTAACAGCTTCAACTACCATGACACCCATCTCTATTAAAAAACATCTACCAAAACACTCTCTAACCCCAACTTATCATTCAAATAAATTCGCCACCTTCTCTCAATAATAAAAAAAAATACTCTCTAACCCTTTGTACTTAGGATACGTGTTCCCCCCCAAAATTCATTTCCCTTATCTGGCCCCTGGATAACCTACCTACCTGTTCTACCTAAGGCGGCCCCGTCCCACTAAATCGGTCCCAATCCCGTCCCAACTTATCATTATGTTGCGGACTCCCACATTACACTACCCCCTAGTACAAAATTGCCATCCCCAAAAATCTCAATCTCATTACCTTACTACAACTACAACAAAATAACATCATTAATTATAAACATCAATATATCACTCAAAACTCCACATAAATTCTCCGCAACTACTGTGTCAACATCAATACTTCTCAAAATTCTATAACATTACATTAACTCAAAACAACATTACATTACTTCAAAACAATATTTCGATCTTTACTACTTCAACTCTAACTTTGACTTTAACTTGGACAGATCCACATGTCCCACAAAATATTCATCACCCAAAATTATCTCTTATTAACTTGCATAAATTATTACTTTACTTCTCGCTTTATCAAATTATTTTTTATCCTTACTTTAAAACACCTGTAATACATTAAAACATTACATTGAACATTACTTACTTAGAACATTTATAAACCATTTCACCAGTGACCTGTTATTGCTGATCAGCTGATCTTACTAACACTGTGAAAATACATCTCAAAATTGAACAGATTACATGAAATATATATATATTTATTTATTTATCATTACTTCTCACCTCCTTGTTTCCCCTCTTTCTGATTCTGATACTTTATGTTAACCGCCTGCCAGACGGCTTAATTATCTGCTTAGTTTAAAAAATACACACATAATGAAAACACATATTTTTATCAATGCTTATATCTAACGTACAACAATAAAATAATTCATTTAAAATTATGGAATGAGCAGCTTATATTGAATGTCTGAGCATCTAATTACGTAAACAGAGCACAAGCATTTTTTATTGGATCAAAATTTGAATGAGCAAACTTTTTATGTTGTAAAATTTAAATTCGTGGCTCATTTGAGCCACCTCCCAGCCACACACTCTATTGCAAATTATGGAGGACTGTATCGCCCTTTCGCTTCTGCAAAGACGGCATATTTTGGAGTAGTTTACCTCTCCGTGTTTTCGCTTCTGCAGTTATATTTTAAAAGGTTCAGATATCAACATACCTTTGTTATATAGTTACATGCCCTTAATGCGGGTCTACCACCTGGCTTTGCTGCCCCCAAGCGGGCAGAGTGGTAGCCGCTGTTCCATAGTGCCTGGATTTCCCCTAATTGTCACCCCCCATTGAATTTCTACTATATACCAATTTCAAGTCAGCTATGGTCAAGGGACTTGATATGACCATAGCTAACCGCTAGCCAAATCCGCGATTAGTGCTGGTAAGGCAGTAATCGCCCGAAAAGTCGGGGAAATCGAACTTGCATTTCACTGCCTGTTCTACATCGTTTTATTATGTACGACACGATCGTCTATCAGTGTGCAAATTTAATTTACACGAAAAAGGTGTGTCGCACATCTTCGCCATTTTGGCCTCTGATGGAGGTAACACTCTGTTACCCCCAACCCATTTCGCTATCTACGAGAGCACAGGCCACCCCCGCAATAGCAACTTAATAACTAACTAATTAAAAATTTTATCTACAGTATAATATAATATTTTCATCAAGAATCATTTAACTCATTCATAACTTTCTATCATTGGACTTTCTTAAAATTTTCAAAATTTATTATTAATAATTAGTATATATCATTTTTCAGTTATTATTAAATTTTTTAATTATCATTTTTATTGAACACAATTATTTCAAATAATCTCACAATTGAATTAAAATCTTAGTGACATCTGTAAACATTTTTTATTATACATAATTCATATTGTAAAAGTTCTATACTTACATTCCATTCAACATGATATACACAAAACATATTCACCATACCACAATACTTTCACCTCACCTCTGAAACATTTCACAAAAATATTAGTTTACATTAAACAATTTATCATCTATTATCAAATTCCAAATCTCGTAAAATAAATTTAATTCATTTAAAGAATTAATTAACATTTAAATAATCAATCAAAATATTTAAAACATATCAAATTGTTTTAATTTAATTAATTACTGAAAATATAAATTATATAGTTATCACACAATTATAATTAGTCAATTACTGTTATTCAAAATTAATTCTGATGTTTATTTATTTAAATCGCAAAATATTAATATTAGTATTATCACTTGCCTACATACATACATTGCTTAGCTGATCTTCTACAATACACATAAATAAATGCACTACAATTATTTACAAACTTTAGTTATTAACTGTTCAGTTTTCCCGCACTTCATTGTCCAAATCTGCCATGTCAGAACCATAAAACATAATGTTTATAACTGTCTTCTAGTGGTTTATAGTTTAACCTCCATCGTCCCAAATAAGTCTTGGTTTTATACAACACTGTTGATTTTTATTGACAAACAAATGGTTACTTTGTGTGTCATAACTAGAACAATCAAATTCACTCATTTTACCAAAATACTCATTAAACCAGTCGACGTTAGGTATTTTTGTTAAGTCCCCATCGGTAAATACATTCATTATCGGGTTAATTACTTTTGTCAAATCAATTAAATCATTATTATGCATACACACTCCTAACCTTACCTCCCACTCATCATACTCTCTCTTCAATTCATACAATTCTGTTTCTTTACTAACATACAATTCTCCATTTAAGTCGCTCTCATCACATGCCATATCACACTCTCAAAATTATTACAGACAGAGGGTACAACATTATATAACATCAATAAACAACTCAACTCTTCTACTAACACGGGTCTCTTGCCCTTCAACAATGACATCTGTGAACACTCTGGTTCAGAAAAAATAAAGGGAAAATTTACCCTCTGCCCTACACATTCATCTACTCTTTCTTTCCATTCTTTTTCTAACTCATTAACACACATTAACATCTCATAATCACATTCCACAAATTCATCAGTACTCTCAGATATTACATTTTCAATTACATTATTATTCTCATTATTTTCAACAACCTCATTATTGTTTATTAATTCATTATCTAATACAACATTGTCATTACAACTTTCATTTGTATTGCATTCAAAATTCTCAATTACCTTTTGTCTTTGTTTATCAAATTTTTCCACCACATTACTCTTTATTTTGTCAATTCTGTTATTCATATTTTTTACTGAATGACTCAACGTTTCATTTAATTCATATTTCAATTTGTTATAGTTACTCTCACAATTGATTTGTACTTTATTAATTTCAGTTTTAAGTTCATCAAATTTTACGCTAATACTCTGCTGAAACTGCATATTCTGTATATCTAACTTCTCATTTATACTGCTTTTAAATTCTTGCATCTCGTTTTTCTGTTCATCTAACTTTACATTAAAATCGCTACTTTGCCTATCCAATTTGTCATTCATTTTATTGTCACTAATATCAAGTCTAGCATTTATCATGTTATATAATCATGTTAACATCTCATCTGTATCAGATTTTTTGCTTTGGACTGGCGTTAACTGACTTTCTGTTTTATCGTCAGTGAAACTGACTTCGTTATTATAATTTTTATTTTCTCTATTTGATTTTGGGGTCGTTTCATGATTAATTCCGTTCATTATTAACTCACTAAGCCATTTCACAAACTCATATGGTGATTCTTAATATAAATAAGTTTATTTCACCATATTTTGCTCCAATTACACTATAACACTCATTATTAAACGTCTC
Source organism: Magicicada septendecula (assembly GCA_034769895.1). Classification (NCBI taxonomy): domain Eukaryota; kingdom Metazoa; phylum Arthropoda; class Insecta; order Hemiptera; family Cicadidae; genus Magicicada; species Magicicada septendecula. Next base: position 275,596,852 of record CM068373.1, read on the forward strand.
GAGTCCATTTCTCTTTCGTTTTAATACAGAAAATAGTTGTAATTACCATTTAAAAAATATTTGGTAATGGCGTCCTCAACGACCATATTCGATTGTTTATAATTGCATGTAACGCTATTATTTCTTACCTAATTACATTTGTTTGGCATTCTAACAATAATATATACATTTATTCACATTTGTTCACATTTTATTTTATGAAAAATGTTATTTTTCATATACTAATAGTCTTATCAAAATACCTTCTGTTCTCTTTTCTTTAATTTGTCCCTTTTCCAATTATTTTACTACATAGGGTATATACTGTTATAAATTAAAATAGTGTACAATTATAGTACCTTGTTTGTTTAATGTATTTATCAGTCTTTCGTTATCTGAAAGCTTTCCAATTCTTAGTATTGTGTTTGTTTACATCAGGTTTTACAATGATAGTCAGTTAGTTTCTCATAATTCAACTACTAAATTACTACTATTACATCTGAGGTGTGTTCTCATAGCAGTATCAGATATTTCTCTAATTACTGATAACATTTTTTGTAATCTTTTAATAAGTTTTGATAGTGCATTTTGATTAACTATCTTGTCACATAGTGTCTGTTTACATCTGGTTCTACAATTATAGTCAGTTAGTTTCTAATAATTTGAGACAATATTAATATAATCCAAATATTATAATATCTTACTCTTACCTTTCGGGTTCGGATCCAGGGTCGTTCAGATGAAACCAGCTACAGAAAAGATTATTTGGATTTGATATGTGCAAAAATGACGCTAACACATTTTCTACTGTCTAAAATACATACTTATTTTATTTATCGAAAATCGCCCCCTTCTTCTACTTCTACAAATGACAGTATCTTTGTTAACTTTTGTTTTTAAAATACTATGATAATTAACATTACTAAATACATATAAGAAAATTGAAAATGAACCAGTATATAACCACACACACACACACACACACACACACACACACACACACACACACACACACACACACACACACACACACACACACACACACACACACACACTTTCTTTTTCCGTTAATATTTAAACAAACTCCCCTCTATTAGAGATCTCTGTTCCTTATTAAAGTATTTATAAAAGCAAATTTTATAATATAGTAATTGAACTTTAAAAGGTGGTACTCATCCTGATAATAGCTTCCCTCCAATGCACACCCGTATTATTCACGTGTAATAACCGTGACACAAGTTCACTAGCTGACCGATTTCTGAGTTCTCTCGCACTCACGCCACTGTTGGTACTGATTTTACAGTTTTTATTTCATGGTTCTTACTGATTTACTGATTAACGTCTCACGTTCTAAAAGATGATCAAGTCGGCCGACATAACTTTTGCACTTAGATGTCGTAGGCTGGCCGCGCGTTATTGTTTATGCACTTTATACTTTTTAATACATTGAAAGATAGGCCTACTCTTAATTACAGCCTATCTTGCACCCGAGGCCACCGTTTAATTTTAAATTACAAACTTTACTGTCTGATGCTGCTTACTAATGTTTACTCTCTGATGACAAACTGCAGACTGTGATTCACAAAAAGCCTGCTGCTGGGGCAGTTACGCAATACGTCTGGGCAATTGTTTAGGCTAACTGTATGTGCATTGCTGGTTACTGGGGCTCCTCACAGGTGAAAGTTAATTACTGAATTACTGAATTAAAATTGGATTACACACTTCTGTACCGTTACAATACCCCCCCAATAAGAGGTTGAAAGCCGAAGCGTTCAAACTCTTATTGCCTAAAACTGAGAGGATCAGTGAGGATATGGCGCCGCAACCCCCCTAAGCACTCTACGAAAATCATGGGTCCTTACCCCCCTAGTCTGGCGACTGCGGCAGCACCCATCCGATCTTACGGGACTTCTCTACTCGAGATCCCACCACCATAAGCTCGGACCGATACCCACCACAGTATCGCCTGACTCTGGAACATTCACTTAAAATTTAATAAACGGCCTTCCATCACTCCATATCCCGCAACTGATTTGTTTCCTCTTAGCCATAAAGGCTCATTCTTTGCAAAGTACTGGTTCTACTTATACAAAGTACTGGTTTGGTTTGAAATTAATAATATAAACTTACATTCTACCTACAGTTCAATCATATTTAACCAAAAAAAAATTTTTTTTTTTTATATGCTACCCCCCTTTTAATCCCTTAACCCCTGATACCCGTTACATATTAATGTGTTCTGCGCTAGGCTTCTTGGCCTTTTCCAGCCTCATCCTAGCCGTAAACCACATCTCCCTCGTGACCTGTAACTGGGTCACCGCCCATCCACACTCACTATTACCCCCCCTGGACTGTAGCACCCAGTTGCTTCCACAAGGACTGATGCGGAAGGGGTGGACATTTTTTTCTTTTATTCCACCCCCATCCTTGCTTCGGCGTTACAATAAAATTCGGTATTACACCTACTATTCTTGATTTATACACCCCTAATGGACTACCACCCCTATCTGGCTGAAAATAGCCCTATTCCAAAATGAGGTAGATTCCCCCCAAAAATAACCCCCCTACTAAATTTAACAAACCACCGGGTTAACAAAATAAAACAAACCACAAGCTGGTTATATCAAGTAAAATTTATGATTTGTCACAATTAACTACTTTCACGGTCATGGTCCGGTGAGGCCATGGCCACACTTAGGTGGGGAATCTACAATTAAAACATAAAACATGGATTGACATTTTTATAAAAGTTACTTGAACAGTTATGTACACATCTTATTTTCCAAACACTATCTCAGCTTTAACGTTCTTTCAGTTTTTTCTTTTAAATAAATATTTTACTCATTATTTTTTCATTAATTATCATTTAATTTATAATTCCAGTTTGAAAATAAAGTTAAGTTTATTATTCTAAGTTCATTATTAAAATCATCCTTTCAATTAATTTAATTACCAAATTAGTTTAATTTTATTTAATTTCTTAAACTCTAAGTTCATTATTTCAATCTTATTTGTTCGAAACAATTTCATTTGTTTTAATTACATTTTACAAAAAGACCCTACAAAAATATTACCTACATTATTCAAAAAATTTACATTCCTTTCTTAAAACACATATGGTATTTCTTTTTATTTCATAATAGGATTTTCCTACTGGCAATGATTCAGCAGACTACAACATTTTGTTATTGTCACCAACTATGTCTGTAGACATTAGTCACAACATACAACACACCTGTTTACATAAACAGTTGTCTGCAAGACTTGTTTTATAAACACCGTTATAAACACTCACATAGTCTAAACATTCTGCTTACCTCACCTCTAACACCTGTACGACACTTTTTGATTTTTATAAATCTTTTATTTAACATAGTTATCTCTTAAATTTTTTATTCCAATTCAGATCAGATATATTTTAATTCACCACAATTACTTTAATAGCATTTTACTAAAAACATTTTAACTTTAGTTATATTATTTAAAACACTTTGAATATGAATATACAATACAAAATAGGCTTCATTATTACCTCCTGTTCATTATTATTATTATTATTAATTGACAACATAAAATAATATTATTATTAAAATCAGTCAATACACATGTGGTTACATGAAACATTTTACAGTACACACACAATTAATTTCACTATAATTCCACTATAATATATTTACAAATCTTTATCATTATTATTTCAGTTTTATCACACTTCAATGTCCAAGATTGCGAGGTCTGAACCGTAAAACAAATACTTACAATTGTCCATTTATGAATTTCAGCCTCCATCGTCAAAAATTAGTCTGGTCTTTATATAACACTTTTCAATTTTATTGATACGCCACATATGGTTATTTTTTGTTTTATAACCACAAGAACTTATTTTTTCCATTATACCAAAATAATAATCTATAGGGTTACCCCCCAAAATTATCTTATCATAAATCAAGTTGACATCAGTATTTTTTATAAAGTCTCCATCAGTGTTTATTATTACCATTACATCATTATTATAGTCATCAACTACAATATACTCAGTGTTTACTATAATTCTCTTAATATTCATATTCTCTCTCAACTCTCTATAATCTCTATTTAACTTGAATATTTCTGTTTCTTTCTCTCTAATTTTCTCATAACAATATTTCTCCCAACATTTCACATTCTCATTCCATACAGAGGGCAACACAACATTATTACAACATCTGGCTTTACCAGATACACAAAACAATTCAAAGACCTTTGGTCTTTTACAAAAGCTAAGGAGGAACCTTTGTCCTCCAACAATACTAGTGAAGCATTTTCTTCACCCACAACCACATCACGGGAAAATTCTACCCTCTGTACACTCTCTTCATTTAAACTATCCTCACACTCTCTCTCATTCTCATTGGCATTTGCTAGCAACACTTCATTACTAAACTCTACTTCAACAAAATCTTCATCACTCTCAACATTAATCTTTTTGTTCTCAACTACCACGTTATTACACATATCATTATGATTCTCATTTGTTTTACATTCAAAATTTTCAATTACCTTTTGTATTTGTTTCTCAATTTTTTCTAACACTTGTTCTTTAATAGTGTTAAAACATTCATCCATCTCATTTAAACGTTTATTCATACTGATTTCGAACTTAACATTTTGTGTATTCATTTCACATAAACGCTTATCAAATTTTATATCAATATTATTTATGTCACCCTTTAACTCATTGAATTTAACATTCTGTTCATCAAATTTAGCGTCATTACTATCAAATCGTTTACTGAGAAGGTTAAATAGGTCATTCATTGACACTTCTTTTTCTTTTATATTTGTTTTAATTGTAATAGGGGTGGAAGTTGCTCCCCCCTCATTAATTAATACAGATTCGTTTACATTACTGTCACTGATTGACAGTGACTCTGTCTGAATACCTGAATCGCCTTTATTGGCCGACTCAGTTGACATATTTTCATTTACTACCGTTTCGGTTACTATTGTTTTTATTTGATTTTCAGCACTAGTGCTAGTCAAATCAATAGTGTTTTCCATGTTTTCAAGTATTTACTTCTACACAATTTATATACTTATACTGACAATCGCCCTCACTCCCAAACAACCCGTTCTGCAGCTTGGTTAGGTCTGGCGAATGTAAGTTGTAACCTACACTCGAGTCCCTGTTCGGGCGCCACTGAGACAATATTAATATAATCCAAATATTATAATATCTTACTCTTACCTTTCGGGTTCGGATCCAGGGTCGTTCAGACGAAACCAGCTACAGAAAAGATTATTTGGATTTGATATGTGCAAAAATGACGCTAAGACATTTTCTACTGTCTAAAATACATACTTATTTTATTTATCGAAAATCGCCCCCTTCTTCTACTTCTACAAATGACAGTATCTTTGTTAACTTTTGTTTTTAAAATACTATGATAATTAACATTACTAAATACGTATAAGAAAATTGAAAATGAACCAGTATATAACCACACACACACACACATTCTTTCTTTTTCCGTTAATATTTAAACAAACTCCCCTCTATTAGAGATCTCTGTTCCTTATTAAAGTATTTATAAAAGCAAATTTTATAATATAGTAATTGAACTTTAAAAGGTGGTACTCATCCTGATAATAGCTTCCCTCCAATGCACACCCGTATTATTCACGTGTAATAACCGTGACACAAGTTCGCTAGCTGACCGATTTCTGAGTTCTCTCGCACTCACGCCACTGTTGGTACTGATTTTACAGTTTTTATTTCATGGTTCTTACTGATTTACTGATTAACGTCTCACGTTCTAAAAGATGATCAAGTCGGCCGACATAACTTTTGCACTTAGATGTCGTAGGCTGGCCGCGCGTTATTGTTTATGCACTTTACACTTTTTAATACATTGAAAGATAGGCCTACTCTTAATTACAGCCTATCTTGCACCCGAGGCCACCGTTTAATTTTAAATTACAAACTTTACTGTCTGATGCTCCTTACTAATGTTTACTCTCTGATGACAAACTGCAGACTGTGATTCACAAAAAGCCTGTTGCTGGGGCAGTTACGCAATACGTCTGGGCAATTGTTTAGGCTAACTGTATGTGCATTGCTGGTTACTGGGGCTCCTCACAGGTGAAAGTTAATTACTGAATTACTGAATTAAAATTGGATTACACACTTCTGTACCGTTACAATACCCCCCCCAATAAGAGGTTGAAAGCCGAAGCGTTCAAACTCTTATTGCCTAAAACTGAGAGGATCAGTGAGGATATGGCGCCGCAACCCCCCTAAGCACTCTACGAAAATCATGGGTCCTTACCCCCCTAGTCTGGCGACTGCGGCAGCACCCATCCGATCTTACGGGACTTCTCTACTCTAGATCCCACCACCATAAGCTCGGACCGATACCCACCACAGTATCGCCTGACTCTGGAACATTCACTTAAAATTTAATAAACGGCCTTCCATCACTCCATATCCCGCAACTGATTTGTTTCCTCTTAGCCATAAAGGCTCATTCTTTGCAAAGTACTGGTTCTACTTATACAAAGTACTGGTTTGGTTTGAAATTAATAATATAAACTTACATTCTACCTACAGTTCAATCATATTTAACCAAAAAAATTTTTTTTTTTTATATGCTACCCCCCTTTTAATCCCTTAACCCCTGATACCCGTTACATATTAATGTGTTCTGCGCTAGGCTTCTTGGCCTTTTCCAGCCTCATCCTAGCCGTAAACCACATCTCCCTCGTGACCTGTAACTGGGTCACCGCCCATCCACACTCACTATTACCCCCCCTGGACTGTAGCGCCCAGTTGCTTCCACAAGGACTGATGCGGAAGGGGTGGACATTTTTTTCTTTTATTCCACCCCCATCCTTGCTTCGGCGTTACAATAAAATTCGGTATTACACCTACTATTCTTGATTTATACACCCCTAATGGACTACCACCCCTATCTGGGTGAAAATAGCCCTATTCCAAAATGAGGTAGATTCCCCCAAAAAATAACCCCCCTACTAAATTTAACAAACCACCGGGTTAACAAAATAAAACAAACCACAAGCCGGTTATATCAAGTAAAATTTATGATTTGTCACAATTAACTACTTTCACGGTCATGGTCCGGTGAGGCCATGGCCACACTTAGGTGGGGAATCTACAATTAAAACATAAAACATGGATTGACATTTTTATAAAAGTTACTTGAACAGTTATGTACACATCTTATTTTCCAAACACTATCTCAGCTTTAACGTTCTTTCAGTTTTTTCTTTTAAATAAATATTTTACTCATTATTTTTTCATTAATTATCATTTAATTTATAATTCCAGTTTGAAAATAAAGTTAAGTTTATTATTCTAAGTTCATTATTAAAATCATCCTTTCAATTAATTTAATTACCAAATTAGTTTAATTTTATTTAATTTCTTAAACTCTAAGTTCATTATTTCAATCTTATTTGTTCGAAACAATTTCATTTGTTTTAATTACATTTTACAAAAAGACCCTACAAAAATATTACCTACATTATTCAAAAAATTTACATTCCTTTCTTAAAACACATATGGTATTTCTTTTTATTTCATAATAGGATTTTCCTACTGGCAATGATTCAGCAGACTACAACATTTTGTTATTGTCACCAAGTATGTCTGTAGACATTAGTCACAACATACAACACACCTGTTTACATAAACAGTTGTCTGCAAGACTTGTTTTATAAACACTGTTATAAACACTCACATAGTCTAAACATTCTGCTTACCTCACCTCTAACACCTGTACGACACTTTTTGATTTTTATAAATCTTTTATTTAACATAGTTATCTCTTAAATTTTTTATTCCAATTCAGATCAGATATATTTTAATTCACCACAATTACTTTAATAGCATTTTACTAAAAACATTTTAACTTTAGTTATATTATTTAAAACACTTTGAATATGAATATACAATACAAAATAGGCTTCATTATTACCTCCTGTTCATTATTATTATTATTATTAATTGACAACATAAAATAATATTATTATTAAAATCAGTCAATACACATGTGGTTACATGAAACATTTTACAGTACACACACAATTAATTTCACTATAATTCCACTATAATATATTTACAAATCTTTATCATTATTATTTCAGTTTTATCACACTTCAATGTCCAAGATTGCGAGGTCTGAACCGTAAAACAAATACTTACAATTGTCCATTTATGAATTTCAGCCTCCATCGTCAAAAATTAGTCTGGTCTTTATATAACACTTTTCAATTTTATTGATACGCCACATATGGTTATTTTTTGTTTTATAACCACAAGAACTTATTTTTTCCATTATACCAAAATAATAATCTATAGGGTTACCCCCCAAAATTATCTTATCATAAATCAAGTTGACATCAGTATTTTTTATAAAGTCTCCATCAGTGTTTATTATTACCATTACATCATTATTATAGTCATCAACTACAATATACTCAGTGTTTACTATAATTCTCTTAATATTCATATTCTCTCTCAACTCTCTATAATCTCTATTTAACTTGAATATTTCTGTTTCTTTCTCTCTAATTTTCTCATAACAATATTTCTCCCAACATTTCACATTCTCATTCCATACAGAGGGCAACACAACATTATTACAACATCTGGCTTTACCAGATACACAAAACAATTCAAAGACCTTTGGTCTTTTACAAAAGCTAAGGAGGAACCTTTGTCCTCCAACAATACTAGTGAAGCATTTTCTTCACCCACAACCACATCACGGGAAAATTCTACCCTCTGTACACTCTCTTCATTTAAACTATCCTCACACTCTCTCTCATTCTCATTGGCATTTGCTAGCAACACTTCATTACTAAACTCTACTTCAACAAAATCTTCATCACTCTCAACATTAATCTTTTTGTTCTCAACTACCACATTATTACACATATCATTATGATTCTCATTTGTTTTACATTCAAAATTTTCAATTACCTTTTGTATTTGTTTCTCAATTTTTTCTAACACTTGTTCTTTAATAGTGTTAAAACATTCATCCATCTCATTTAAACGTTTATTCATACTGATTTCGAACTTAACATTTTGTGTATTCATTTCACATAAACGCTTATCAAATTTTATATCAATATTATTTATGTCACCCTTTAACTCATTGAATTTAACATTCTGTTCATCAAATTTAGCGTCATTACTATCAAATCGTTTACTGAGAAGGTTAAATAGGTCATTCATTGACATTTCTTTTTCTTTTATATTTGTTTTAATTGTAATAGGGGTGGAAGTTGCTCCCCCCTCATTAATTAATACAGATTCGTTTACATTACTGTCACTGATTGACAGTGACTCTGTCTGAATACCTGAATCGCCTTTATTGGCCGACTCAGTTGACATATTTTCATTTACTACCGTTTCGGTTACTATTGTTTTTATTTGATTTTCAGCACTAGTGCTAGTCAAATCAATAGTGTTTTCCATGTTTTCAAGTATTTACTTCTACACAATTTATATACTTATACTGACAATCGCCCTCACTCCCAAACAACCCGTTCTGCAGCTTGGTTAGGTCTGGCGAATGTAAGTTGTAACCTACACTCGAGTCCCTGTTCGGGCGCCACTGAGACAATATTAATATAATCCAAATATTATAATATCTTACTCTTACCTTTCGGGTTCGGATCCAGGGTCGTTCAGACGAAACCAGCTACAGAAAAGATTATTTGGATTTGATATGTGCAAAAATGACGCTAACACATTTTCTACTGTCTAAAATACATACTTATTTTATTTATCGAAAATCGCCCCCTTCTTCTACTTCTACAAATGACAGTATCTTTGTTAACTTTTGTTTTTAAAATACTATGATAATTAACATTACTAAATACGTATAAGAAAATTGAAAATGAACCAGTATATAACCACACACACACACACATTCTTTCTTTTTCCATTAATATTTAAACAAACTCCCCTCTATTAGAGATCTCTGTTCCTTATTAAAGTATTTATAAAAGCAAATTTTATAATATAGTAATTGAACTTTAAAAGGTGGTACTCATCCTGATAATAGCTTCCCTCCAATGCACACCCGTATTATTCACGTGTAATAACCGTGACACAAGTTCACTAGCTGACCGATTTCTGAGTTCTCTCGCACTCACGCCACTGTTGGTACTGATTTTACAGTTTTTATTTCATGGTTCTTACTGATTTACTGATTAACGTCTCACGTTCTAAAAGATGATCAAGTCGGCCGACATAACTTTTGCACTTAGATGTCGTAGGCTGGCCGCGCGTTATTGTTTATGCACTTTACACTTTTTAATACATTGAAAGATAGGCCTACTCTTAATTACAGCCTATCTTGCACCCGAGGCCAACGTTTAATTTTAAATTACAAACTTTACTGTCTGATGCTGCTTACTAATGTTCACTCTCTGATGACAAACTGCAGACTGTGATTCACAAAAAGCCTGCTGCTGGGGCAGTTACGCAATACGTCTGGGCAATTGTTTAGGCTAACTGTATGTGCATTGCTGGTTACTGGGGCTCCTCACAGGTGAAAGTTAATTACTGAATTAAAATTGGATTACACACTTCTGTACCGTTACAATACCCCCCCAATAAGAGGTTGAAAGCCGAAGCGTTCAAACTCTTATTGCCTAAAACTGAGAGGATCAGTGAGGATATGGCGCCGCAACCCCCCTAAGCACTCTACGAAAATCATGGGTCCTTACCCCCCTAGTCTGGCGACTGCGGCAGCACCCATCCGATCTTACGGGACTTCTCTACTCTAGATCCCACCACCATAAGCTCGGACCGATACCCACCACAGTATCGCCTGACTCTGGAACATTCACTTAAAATTTAATAAACGGCCTTCCATCACTCCATATCCCGCAACTGATTTGTTTCCTCTTAGCCATAAAGGCTCATTCTTTGCAAAGTACTGGTTCTACTTATACAAAGTACTGGTTTGGTTTGAAATTAATAATATAAACTTACATTCTACCTACAGTTCAATCATATTTAACCAAAAAAATTTTTTTTTTTTATATGCTACCCCCCTTTTAATCCCTTAACCCCTGATACCCGTTACATATTAATGTGTTCTGCGCTAGGCTTCTTGGCCTTTTCCAGCCTCATCCTAGCCGTAAACCACATCTCCCTCGTGACCTGTAACTGGGTCACCGCCCATCCACACTCACTATTACCCCCCCTGGACTGTAGCGCCCAGTTGCTTCCACAAGGACTGATGCGGAAGGGGTGGAGATTTTTTTCTTTTATTCCACCCCCATCCTTGCTTCGGCGTTACAATAAAATTCGGTATTACACCTACTATTCTTGATTTATACACCCCTAATGGACTACCACCCCTATCTGGGTGAAAATAGCCCTATTCCAAAATGAGGTAGATTCCCCCAAAAAATAACCCCCCTACTAAATTTAACAAACCACCGGGTTAACAAAATAAAACAAACCACAAGCCGGTTATATCAAGTAAAATTTATGATTTGTCACAATTAACTACTTTCACGGTCATGGTCCGGTGAGGCCATGGCCACACTTAGGTGGGGAATCTACAATTAAAACATAAAACATGGATTGACATTTTTATAAAAGTTACTTGAACAGTTATGTACACATCTTATTTTCCAAACACTATCTCAGCTTTAACGTTCTTTCAGTTTTTTCTTTTAAATAAATATTTTACTCATTATTTTTTCATTAATTATCATTTAATTTATAATTCCAGTTTGAAAATAAAGTTAAGTTTATTATTCTAAGTTCATTATTAAAATCATCCTTTCAATTAATTTAATTACCAAATTAGTTTAATTTTATTTAATTTCTTAAACTCTAAGTTCATTATTTCAATCTTATTTGTTCGAAACAATTTCATTTGTTTTAATTACATTTTACAAAAAGACCCTACAAAAATATTACCTACATTATTCAAAAAATTTACATTCCTTTCTTAAAACACATATGGTATTTCTTTTTATTTCATAATAGGATTTTCCTACTGGCAATGATTCAGCAGACTACAACATTTTGTTATTGTCACCAAGTATGTCTGTAGACATTAGTCACAACATACAACACACCTGTTTACATAAACAGTTGTCTGCAAGACTTGTTTTATAAACACTGTTATAAACACTCACATAGTCTAAACATTCTGCTTACCTCACCTCTAACACCTGTACGACACTTTTTGATTTTTATAAATCTTTTATTTAACATAGTTATCTCTTAAATTTTTTATTCCAATTCAGATCAGATATATTTTAATTCACCACAATTACTTTAATAGCATTTTACTAAAAACATTTTAACTTTAGTTATATTATTTAAAACACTTTGAATATGAATATACAATACAAAATAGGCTTCATTATTACCTCCTGTTCATTATTATTATTATTATTAATTGACAACATAAAATAATATTATTATTAAAATCAGTCAATACACATGTGGTTACATGAAACATTTTACAGTACACACACAATTAATTTCACTATAATTCCACTATAATATATTTACAAATCTTTATCATTATTATTTCAGTTTTATCACACTTCAATGTCCAAGATTGCGAGGTCTGAACCGTAAAACAAATACTTACAATTGTCCATTTATGAATTTCAGCCTCCATCGTCAAAAATTAGTCTGGTCTTTATATAACACTTTTCAATTTTATTGATACGCCACATATGGTTATTTTTTGTTTTATAACCACAAGAACTTATTTTTTCCATTATACCAAAATAATAATCTATAGGGTTACCCCCCAAAATTATCTTATCATAAATCAAGTTGACATCAGTATTTTTTATAAAGTCTCCATCAGTGTTTATTATTACCATTACATCATTATTATAGTCATCAACTACAATATACTCAGTGTTTACTATAATTCTCTTAATATTCATATTCTCTCTCAACTCTCTATAATCTCTATTTAACTTGAATATTTCTGTTTCTTTCTCTCTAATTTTCTCATAACAATATTTCTCCCAACATTTCACATTCTCATTCCATACAGAGGGCAACACAACATTATTACAACATCTGGCTTTACCAGATACACAAAACAATTCAAAGACCTTTGGTCTTTTACAAAAGCTAAGGAGGAACCTTTGTCCTCCAACAATACTAGTGAAGCATTTTCTTCACCCACAACCACATCACGGGAAAATTCTACCCTCTGTACACTCTCTTCATTTAAACTATCCTCACACTCTCTCTCATTCTCATTGGCATTTGCTAGCAACACTTCATTACTAAACTCTACTTCAACAAAATCTTCATCACTCTCAACATTAATCTTTTTGTTCTCAACTACCACATTATTACACATATCATTATGATTCTCATTTGTTTTACATTCAAAATTTTCAATTACCTTTTGTATTTGTTTCTCAATTTTTTCTAACACTTGTTCTTTAATAGTGTTAAAACATTCATCCATCTCATTTAAACGTTTATTCATACTGATTTCGAACTTAACATTTTGTGTATTCATTTCACATAAACGCTTATCAAATTTTATATCAATATTATTTATGTCACCCTTTAACTCATTGAATTTAACATTCTGTTCATCAAATTTAGCGTCATTACTATCAAATCGTTTACTGAGAAGGTTAAATAGGTCATTCATTGACATTTCTTTTTCTTTTATATTTGTTTTAATTGTAATAGGGGTGGAAGTTGCTCCCCCCTCATTAATTAATACAGATTCGTTTACATTACTGTCACTGATTGACAGTGACTCTGTCTGAATACCTGAATCGCCTTTATTGGCCGACTCAGTTGACATATTTTCATTTACTACCGTTTCGGTTACTATTGTTTTTATTTGATTTTCAGCACTAGTGCTAGTCAAATCAATAGTGTTTTCCATGTTTTCAAGTATTTACTTCTACACAATTTATATACTTATACTGACAATCGCCCTCACTCCCAAACAACCCGTTCTGCAGCTTGGTTAGGTCTGGCGAATGTAAGTTGTAACCTACACTCGAGTCCCTGTTCGGGCGCCACTGAGACAATATTAATATAATCCAAATATTATAATATCTTACTCTTACCTTTCGGGTTCGGATCCAGGGTCGTTCAGACGAAACCAGCTACAGAAAAGATTATTTGGATTTGATATGTGCAAAAATGACGCTAACACATTTTCTACTGTCTAAAATACATACTTATTTTATTTATCGAAAATCGCCCCCTTCTTCTACTTCTACAAATGACAGTATCTTTGTTAACTTTTGTTTTTAAAATACTATGATAATTAACATTACTAAATACGTATAAGAAAATTGAAAATGAACCAGTATATAACCACACACACACACACATTCTTTCTTTTTCCATTAATATTTAAACAAACTCCCCTCTATTAGAGATCTCTGTTCCTTATTAAAGTATTTATAAAAGCAAATTTTATAATATAGTAATTGAACTTTAAAAGGTGGTACTCATCCTGATAATAGCTTCCCTCCAATGCACACCCGTATTATTCACGTGTAATAACCGTGACACAAGTTCACTAGCTGACCGATTTCTGAGTTCTCTCGCACTCACGCCACTGTTGGTACTGATTTTACAGTTTTTATTTCATGGTTCTTACTGATTTACTGATTAACGTCTCACGTTCTAAAAGATGATCAAGTCGGCCGACATAACTTTTGCACTTAGATGTCGTAGGCTGGCCGCGCGTTATTGTTTATGCACTTTACACTTTTTAATACATTGAAAGATAGGCCTACTCTTAATTACAGCCTATCTTGCACCCGAGGCCAACGTTTAATTTTAAATTACAAACTTTACTGTCTGATGCTGCTTACTAATGTTCACTCTCTGATGACAAACTGCAGACTGTGATTCACAAAAAGCCTGCTGCTGGGGCAGTTACGCAATACGTCTGGGCAATTGTTTAGGCTAACTGTATGTGCATTGCTGGTTACTGGGGCTCCTCACAGGTGAAAGTTAATTACTGAATTAAAATTGGATTACACACTTCTGTACCGTTACAATACCCCCCCAATAAGAGGTTGAAAGCCGAAGCGTTCAAACTCTTATTGCCTAAAACTGAGAGGATCAGTGAGGATATGGCGCCGCAACCCCCCTAAGCACTCTACGAAAATCATGGGTCCTTACCCCCCTAGTCTGGCGACTGCGGCAGCACCCATCCGATCTTACGGGACTTCTCTACTCTAGATCCCACCACCATAAGCTCGGACCGATACCCACCACAGTATCGCCTGACTCTGGAACATTCACTTAAAATTTAATAAACGGCCTTCCATCACTCCATATCCCGCAACTGATTTGTTTCCTCTTAGCCATAAAGGCTCATTCTTTGCAAAGTACTGGTTCTACTTATACAAAGTACTGGTTTGGTTTGAAATTAATAATATAAACTTACATTCTACCTACAGTTCAATCATATTTAACCAAAAAAATTTTTTTTTTTTATATGCTACCCCCCTTTTAATCCCTTAACCCCTGATACCCGTTACATATTAATGTGTTCTGCGCTAGGCTTCTTGGCCTTTTCCAGCCTCATCCTAGCCGTAAACCACATCTCCCTCGTGACCTGTAACTGGGTCACCGCCCATCCACACTCACTATTACCCCCCCTGGACTGTAGCGCCCAGTTGCTTCCACAAGGACTGATGCGGAAGGGGTGGAGATTTTTTTCTTTTATTCCACCCCCATCCTTGCTTCGGCGTTACAATAAAATTCGGTATTACACCTACTATTCTTGATTTATACACCCCTAATGGACTACCACCCCTATCTGGGTGAAAATAGCCCTATTCCAAAATGAGGTAGATTCCCCCAAAAAATAACCCCCCTACTAAATTTAACAAACCACCGGGTTAACAAAATAAAACAAACCACAAGCCGGTTATATCAAGTAAAATTTATGATTTGTCACAATTAACTACTTTCACGGTCATGGTCCGGTGAGGCCATGGCCACACTTAGGTGGGGAATCTACAATTAAAACATAAAACATGGATTGACATTTTTATAAAAGTTACTTGAACAGTTATGTACACATCTTATTTTCCAAACACTATCTCAGCTTTAACGTTCTTTCAGTTTTTTCTTTTAAATAAATATTTTACTCATTATTTTTTCATTAATTATCATTTAATTTATAATTCCAGTTTGAAAATAAAGTTAAGTTTATTATTCTAAGTTCATTATTAAAATCATCCTTTCAATTAATTTAATTACCAAATTAGTTTAATTTTATTTAATTTCTTAAACTCTAAGTTCATTATTTCAATCTTATTTGTTCGAAACAATTTCATTTGTTTTAATTACATTTTACAAAAAGACCCTACAAAAATATTACCTACATTATTCAAAAAATTTACATTCCTTTCTTAAAACACATATGGTATTTCTTTTTATTTCATAATAGGATTTTCCTACTGGCAATGATTCAGCAGACTACAACATTTTGTTATTGTCACCAAGTATGTCTGTAGACATTAGTCACAACATACAACACACCTGTTTACATAAACAGTTGTCTGCAAGACTTGTTTTATAAACACCGTTATAAACACTCACATAGTCTAAACATTCTGCTTACCTCACCTCTAACACCTGTACGACACTTTTTGATTTTTATAAATCTTTTATTTAACATAGTTATCTCTTAAATTTTTTATTCCAATTCAGATCAGATATATTTTAATTCACCACAATTACTTTAATAGCATTTTACTAAAAACATTTTAACTTTAGTTATATTATTTAAAACACTTTGAATATGAATATACAATACAAAATAGGCTTCATTATTACCTCCTGTTCATTATTATTATTATTATTAATTGACAACATAAAATAATATTATTATTAAAATCAGTCAATACACATGTGGTTACATGAAACATTTTACAGTACACACACAATTAATTTCACTATAATTCCACTATAATATATTTACAAATCTTTATCATTATTATTTCAGTTTTATCACACTTCAATGTCCAAGATTGCGAGGTCTGAACCGTAAAACAAATACTTACAATTGTCCATTTATGAATTTCAGCCTCCATCGTCAAAAATTAGTCTGGTCTTTATATAACACTTTTCAATTTTATTGATACGCCACATATGGTTATTTTTTGTTTTATAACCACAAGAACTTATTTTTTCCATTATACCAAAATAATAATCTATAGGGTTACCCCCCAAAATTATCTTATCATAAATCAAGTTGACATCAGTATTTTTTATAAAGTCTCCATCAGTGTTTATTATTACCATTACATCATTATTATAGTCATCAACTACAATATACTCAGTGTTTACTATAATTCTCTTAATATTCATATTCTCTCTCAACTCTCTATAATCTCTATTTAACTTGAATATTTCTGTTTCTTTCTCTCTAATTTTCTCATAACAATATTTCTCCCAACATTTCACATTCTCATTCCATACAGAGGGCAACACAACATTATTACAACATCTGGCTTTACCAGATACACAAAACAATTCAAAGACCTTTGGTCTTTTACAAAAGCTAAGGAGGAACCTTTGTCCTCCAACAATACTAGTGAAGCATTTTCTTCACCCACAACCACATCACGGGAAAATTCTACCCTCTGTACACTCTCTTCATTTAAACTATCCTCACACTCTCTCTCATTCTCATTGGCATTTGCTAGCAACACTTCATTACTAAACTCTACTTCAACAAAATCTTCATCACTCTCAACATTAATCTTTTTGTTCTCAACTACCACGTTATTACACATATCATTATGATTCTCATTTGTTTTACATTCAAAATTTTCAATTACCTTTTGTATTTGTTTCTCAATTTTTTCTAACACTTGTTCTTTAATAGTGTTAAAACATTCATCCATCTCATTTAAACGTTTATTCATACTGATTTCGAACTTAACATTTTGTGTATTCATTTCACATAAACGCTTATCAAATTTTATATCAATATTATTTATGTCACCCTTTAACTCATTGAATTTAACATTCTGTTCATCAAATTTAGCGTCATTACTATCAAATCGTTTACTGAGAAGGTTAAATAGGTCATTCATTGACATTTCTTTTTCTTTTATATTTGTTTTAATTGTAATAGGGGTGGAAGTTGCTCCCCCCTCATTAATTAATACAGATTCGTTTACATTACTGTCACTGATTGACAGTGACTCTGTCTGAATACCTGAATCGCCTTTATTGGCCGACTCAGTTGACATATTTTCATTTACTACCGTTTCGGTTACTATTGTTTTTATTTGATTTTCAGCACTAGTGCTAGTCAAATCAATAGTGTTTTCCATGTTTTCAAGTATTTACTTCTACACAATTTATATACTTATACTGACAATCGCCCTCACTCCCAAACAACCCGTTCTGCAGCTTGGTTAGGTCTGGCGAATGTAAGTTGTAACCTACACTCGAGTCCCTGTTCGGGCGCCACTGAGACAATATTAATATAATCCAAATATTATAATATCTTACTCTTACCTTTCGGGTTCGGATCCAGGGTCGTTCAGACGAAACCAGCTACAGAAAAGATTATTTGGATTTGATATGTGCAAAAATGACGCTAACACATTTTCTACTGTCTAAAATACATACTTATTTTATTTATCGAAAATCGCCCCCTTCTTCTACTTCTACAAATGACAGTATCTTTGTTAACTTTTGTTTTTAAAATACTATGATAACTAACATTACTAAATACGTATAAGAAAATTGAAAATGAACCAGTATATAACCACACACACACACACACATTCTTTCTTTTTCCATTAATATTTAAACAAACTCCCCTCTATTAGAGATCTCTGTTCCTTATTAAAGTATTTATAAAAGCAAATTTTATAATATAGTAATTGAACTTTAAAAGGTGGTACTCATCCTGATAATAGCTTCCCTCCAATGCACACCCGTATTATTCACGTGTAATAACCGTGACACAAGTTCACTAGCTGACCGATTTCTGAGTTCTCTCGCACTCACGCCACTGTTGGTACTGATTTTACAGTTTTTATTTCATGGTTCTTACTGATTTACTGATTAACGTCTCACGTTCTAAAAGATGATCAAGTCGGCCGACATAACTTTTGCACTTAGATGTCGTAGGCTGGCCGCGCGTTATTGTTTATGCACTTTACACTTTTTAATACATTGAAAGATAGGCCTACTCTTAATTACAGCCTATCTTGCACCCGAGGCCAACGTTTAATTTTAAATTACAAACTTTACTGTCTGATGCTGCTTACTAATGTTCACTCTCTGATGACAAACTGCAGACTGTGATTCACAAAAAGCCTGCTGCTGGGGCAGTTACGCAATACGTCTGGGCAATTGTTTAGGCTAACTGTATGTGCATTGCTGGTTACTGGGGCTCCTCACAGGTGAAAGTTAATTACTGAATTACTGAATTAAAATTGGATTACACACTTCTGTACCGTTACAAATTTAATTATAAAACTACTATTGTTATAATTGTTATATGTTCTCATAGTAGTATCAGGTATCTCTCTAACTACTGGTAACATTTTTAGTCATCTTTTAATAAGTTTTGATAGTGTATTTTGATTAACTAACTTGTCACATTGGGTTTCTGTTCTTTTGACTTTATGATATCATATTTAATCTGATTTATTTGCTGTGTATTTCAGTACAAATGTTATTTATTAGTTTGCATTACTATTCATAATTAGTCTTTGGTTGAAACAATTGTTGATAGTTGCTTGGTTTAATTAATATATATGATCTTATGTTATAGGTGCACTTTCTATGAGGTTATGTTTCAGTTATCTGGTAACAATGTGCAACATATTCTTATGCAGTATTTGATTCTACTATTATCATTTCATTATGGTATTCTATTACAATGGTTTAATTATTAAGTAATACACATGTTTACACTATTTTTCTAAACAATAACACAAGTATTCTTAATCTAATAGTATTACATTTCTTGTTGTGTTGTACCTAGTTTTTTTTTGGTATATTGATTGGTTGATACCTAACAAACTAGCTTATTTGTTACTATTTGTTCTGGACTTTGTTTATATTTTATTCTGTCTTGCCGTGGCATTCAGTTATATTTCATTTTAAGGTTTACAAAGCTTTTATTATCATTTCCTATGAACAATTATTTTACTGTTCTATCTCACATTTCTCTTGGTGGTCTTATGATTATCTATTTTGGGTTACAATCTTGATTAAACTGGTCACACTAATTGTCTGTGCATTTTAACTAGTTAATCTTGGATTCTTCCACTTAGAATGGTAACTCATTTTCCTCTGTTATAAACATTCTCACTTGTATTGTCTGTGGGGTTTATTTGGGGTAAAAATGGTTAACTTGTTACAGGTTGTCACACTTATATTAAGTTTTCACTGTTATTGTTTGTGATTGCTCAATTATGCTAAACACTGGTTTCTTTATAGTTGATAATCGTTACACTTCTTCCGGTCATTGGTATAGTTCGTTGTATACCTGGTGAATGGTGATTTCTTGTATTGTCCATATATTATCTTCATTCTTCATGTTATGTTTCCTTTGCTCTTCTTCTTCCTCTCTTCCTCTGTTTAATTGTTGTTCCCTATCGGTGTTCTCCTGGGTTGTACATTACTTGTGATAATCAATGTTCCCTTATTCTCGTCATCTTCTTCAATATTTCCATTTGTGGTAGTCATTGTTCCATAGTATTTATATTAATAAATAAATTTGTTTGTTTTACCATCATTGTGGTTGTTCTTGAGTTGTCTCCTCTTCATTTTAATAGTTATTATTTTTGTTGTTTCCCCTCACTGGTTGGACCTTGTTGGCTCACCTTCATTTTAATGATTATTTTTATTGTTTCCCCTCACTGTTTGGACCTTGTTGGCTCCTCTTCATTTTAATGATTATTTTTATTGTTTCCCCTCACTGTTTGGACCTATTGGGCCTGGTTTCTAACATTTTATATTGGCTCGTTGTCATTTTCTCTTTCCTTTGTACTCGATGATGCTATATTACTCTTCCTTCTTCTTTGTTGGATTTTTTCAATAATATATCTTTGTAGATACACACTTTTTGTCTACATTATTTTATGTACTTTGAAATATTTTCATGATCTCCCGTCACGTGACGTAATAATTAGTTACTTTATGTAACTGCCAAATTTGGTACATTACATATGCCTTCCTATAAGAATTGATTAATTCTGAATTAGTATATTTATTTTTTATTGAAGAATTCATCAATTGTTGTATATTTCCATGTCAACTCTTATGCTTTTTTATATATCCCTTCACTCTCTTCTATTTGAATCATAATTATTTCTTTTCTATGTAATTATCTCCCTTGTTTATTTAGTTCCCTATTTCCCTAACATAAGTTTAGCTGGGGCAGTTCAGAGTGGCTCACTTTGGCATACAACTCCACTGGCCATACTAACATCAATAAATACGGAGGCACATCATCTCCATCAATAATATAAATGATTGCTGGCATTATTCATCAGTCAATTCATCTCAAATAATTAAAAAATATAAAGTGGTCGTTCTTTCGACAAATAATAAATATCCTTGGGATTATCTCACGCATCTGCGGTTTATACATTGTTATACTCTCTTCTTCTTGATTCAACTTAACTAAATTCTTCACATATTACAGGGATAGTTTGTTTTACATTTCATCACTGGTATACTCTCATGATCCTCCTCGTTAATATATTATTTTTTCATTCTTCTTTGTCATCAATTAATCTTTTCTCTTGGTATTACATTAAACGTCATTTCATAATCTTCTTCATTTTCAGGATTCACTTCTCTGGATACAATTCATGAATATATTCTCATGGTTTCAAATGAGATATAACCCATTTGATATAGGCTCTCTTCGAGTGTCTTCTAGTGTCGAGGCGAGACACTATGGTTGTGTGTTATCTGTTATCTACATTAATGATATTTATTCGTTTTCGTTCCTCCAACTTCTTATTTTCTTCTTCTTCTATATATCATCTAGTTCATTGTCTCCTCTTTCATCTGTACGGGTATGTTGTTACTTTACTGTTGACGTGGCTCTTGGAAATATTAATTCATGCCGTAGATGTTGTGTGTCGATCTCGTATAACAATTTTCCTTTTATGTAGTACGGGTAAGTTGTTGTTTACTTGTTGACTTGGCTCTTGGAAATATATTTTGTGCCAAAGATGTAGGGTGTCAGTCTCGTATAATAATTTTTCTTTTATGTAGTACGGGTAAGTATAATTTTCTTTATCCTTTACATAATTTCTTTAGAGCACATTTTTACCTTACAAAATTACAATATAGTCAACGTTTATTTTTACAGTTATATATTCACTTCTTATTTAGTATAAACAACAAATAGTCTTCAACGCAATATTTCACTCTTTCTTCATATAGTCAACTTTTATTCTCACAATTATATTTTCATTTTTCACTTAGTATCAATAACAAATAATCTTCATCGCAATATTTCACTCTTACTTTATAATTTAATTTTCAATATACCGTTTCATGGAAGCTTGGTTGTATGTGCCCTTTATTTTCTTAGTTATAGGGTCTTGTAATTCATAAGTGTTATTCATGTTGTTCTTGGTAACAGTATATGGGCCTGTGAATAGCAGTAGCAGTTTTTTCACAATACCTTCAATTGCACTTGGGAGTTCTCGGTTTTTTATGAGTACCTTGTCTCCCACTTCGTATTTTATGATCTTAGGTTGTGTCTTCTGGTATTTGAGCCTAAGTTTGTCAGCTCGTTCGATTGCATTATTGAAAAATTTGGTTTTATTAAATTTGAATTCATTTTCTGGTGGGAATTTTATAATTTCTGTAATTTCCCGGGGTGGTCTTCGCTCATACATAGCCGTATAGGGTGTCTCATCTGTTGATTGGTGGCAAGCTAAGTTCAGGAAGTCTTCAGCCGGGGATAGATATTCTTCCCATCTCCTCTGCTGGCTGTGACAGTAGGTTCTTAAAATCCTTCCTACTTCTCTCAACACTCTCTCAGCAGGGTTGCTGTTGGGGTGATACACAGACGTTTTGTATGTTTTCACGCCTTGATGGATTAGAGTTTCCCGCCATCTTCGGCCTCGGAATTGCGTTCCGTGATCTGTAATTACTGATTGTGGTTTTCCTACCTCGGGTATGTATCTGGATATTACAATGTCTAGAATTTTGTTAGTTGTTGCCCTGTTTATGGCATAAAGTTTTGTGAACTTTGTATAGTGGTCAAACATGATCACCACATATTTGTATTGGTGTCTTCCACCACTTCGTGGAAATGGTCCACAAATATCTAAGAATACTTTTTCCATCATTGTGGTTGTTCTTGAGTTGTCTCCTCTTCATTTTAATAGTTATTATTTTTGTTGTTTCCCCTCACTGGTTGGACCTTGTTGGCTCACCTTCATTTTAATGATTATTTTTATTGTTTACCCTCACTGTTTGGACCTTGTTGGCTCATCTTCATTTTAATGATTATTTTTATTGTTTCCCCTCACTGTTTGGACCTATTGGGCCTGGTTTCTAACATTTTATATTGGCTCGTTATCATTTTCTCTCTCCTTTGTACTCGATGATACTATATTACTCTTCCTTCTTCTTTGTTGGATTTTTTCAATAATATATCTTTGTAGATACATACTTTTTGTCTACATTATTTTATGTACTTTGAAATATTTTCATGATCTCCCGTCACTTGACGTAATAATTAGTTACTTTATGTAACTGCCAAATTTGGTACGTTACAATATATATAATTTTCTTTAACGCCTCACGTTGTAAGCGGCAAATGTGTTGTTTGTTTGTTTACTGATTGTTAATTGTTAACGAGTATAGATGTTCAAATACTCTCAACAATATTCTGAGTTGTATGTTTAATAATATTTATTTATAAATGAGAACACACTTCTTATGCTGCTCTGAATCATTCAATTTTTATTCCTTAATTCTCTTATTATAATAATTTTCTTTTCTTCTATTAATTAACAACACCTTTTGCTTTTTTTAAGGTTCCTGCTCCATCTAGCTCTCGGATGCATCAAAAATTTTTTATCTCAGGGTTATAACCAAATTAACAGTCGTCTTCAGTAAAATTATAAATTCATACAACAAGTTTTACGTTAATAACATACATGAAGGGCGGCTCAGTAGACCAGTGGGTATGGCACCTGGCTACTAATCTAGAGGTTCCAGGTTCGATTCCCGGGCCCGCACCATAAAATCAAGGTGCGTTTTTCAGCCCCCAGGTTGACTCAGTCTGTTGAAAATGAGTACCTGGGATAACATCCTGGGGATAATAATGGGCGGTTGAAGCGTAGTGCTGGCCACACTGCCATCCTTGTATGCCGTACGGCTCACATAAGGCAGCCTACCCTGCCTTACTCCTAAGCTACTTCGGTGGTATACATGGGAGCCATTATTATTATTATTATTATTACATACATGAAGAAAAAATTTTAATATGTAGTAATTAATTGTTGTTTGTGTATGATTGTTTGGATGTGAGTTTTTGTGATTATACAAAAGAAATCAATTCACATAATTTTACAAACTTAATATTACACATTACAAATATAAAACAATTAAAATAATTAATAATTAGACATTAGTAGTACAATTGACAAGAGAAAATAAATAAAAAAATAATTGTCTATCATATAGCTCATAGTTCATGAATTCTCAACATGGCACGCTGCTGTCCCCCTTCAACTACATTGAAATAAAGCAAGAGACGCCATTTTCCTTGAGTTGTATACACACTGCTGAATGTTTAATAAAAATTATATGAGTTCTACACTTTTGTTTGTTCAAAATAAGTTTGTCACTCACTTTGTATATCATAGATTATGTGTATAAATGTAGTCGCATTTTATGTGTTCATTATTTAGTTTGTATTGAAGTGTTGTGTAAAACGTGGATAGTTGTCAAGATGGCTATAGTATTAAAACGATCTCACCAAGTTCAAGATGTAGTACTCCATTTTAGGATAATACTTTCAGCTTTCCTTCTTCAGGTTGAATATAAATTGTTCGTTAGTTTACTGTCTCCTATAACTTTACTTGTCTTTTTACTATAATTTTCTTCTCTAATATTGGTTGGATTGTCAACTGATTCCATTTGTTCTTTTTTCATCGAACACCCACACTAGACAAAAAAACTTTTCTTCCTTGTAAAAACCAGCTTTAGATTCATCTATAAGAGGCCTTGGTTTGTTTGGTGTATTTTTCGGTCTCAGGGCTGTTTTGTCCGCCTCCAGTAAATATAAGTTTTTAATATAACCTTACTTTTCCTGATTATTTTTACATAATCCCGTTTATGTTTTTATTTCACTTAATTGTATATTATCACTCACACTAATGAAGTTGATTTTATTGTTATATGGTCACTTTATATAAAATACATGCCATTCTCACCTTTTGGCCATACTAGGTTCACAACACTTTATATTTTTATCATTGTTTACACTGTGTCATTTGCACTGTTTCATTATTATTATTTATCACTTTTCTATTCACTTATCTCACCTTGTATGTTTTTCGAATAAACACAATTCTGAAAATAATTACCTTGTCTTTACCATAACACTATAAATGAGCTAATTACAAATCCAGTCTTAGGTTAAAGACCTAGCTTGACTTTTAGGCTTGTGTTATACAAATGATTTTGCTTAACTCTAAATACATTTTTTACTTACATACTACAACATTATTATTTACAATATTATAATAAAATATACAAAATCACTTCCCTAATCTATTAGGTAATTAGTATGTCAAAGACACAGTCCAGTCTAGTCCTTTATTATGTCTGTTTGTAAAGTTATTTACTATGTTTGTTTACAAAGCGAATTCCTGTTTTTAATTTATTCATGCATCTGTAAAATACTTATTTTTTATTCATAGTTTATTGTTTTAGTTATTACAATTCTTCCTTATATAATTATTTTTGGTTGTTCTCATTTGATTACTCATTCTTTTTTGCATTCCTCATTCATTTACATAGTATTTATCTATTTGATTAGTTTTACTATAAATTTTGATGATTAAATTGAGTTTCCTTTCTTGTATTATCTCGTGATGTTACAATATTCTTATGAGAATCATAAAATTGTGGGGATTATGATCTTAAAACAATTGAATAAATATTAATACCAGAGAAATTTATATAGTTGTCATTAATACTTCCCTAAACAAACACGGTCGTCTTCAGTAAAATTATTTTCTGCTGGGCTATGGTCCTTTTGTGGTAGAACCAAACAGTTCCACTGCAGCTGTGGCAGTCATCTTCACTGGTTTTCTGTTCTGCTTCTCTCGCGACTAAATGATGATGCGACCCCAAACTGTCACACTTTTATAGCCATTCTGGTATGAGCTGCTATCTGATTGGCCAATCCCGTTACTCGCCTGTGTCAACAACGGAGTTAGACGTTATATCTGTGGTAGCGATCCAAGAACCTTTGAGTGCCGGATACCAGGCCTAATTCAGCCTCAAGCTTTCCTCCTTCCTGTTGAGGCTGTTACTGTGCTTATGTATCTTGATCGCTTCCCAGTGTAGTAATATTGCATTATCCTGCCCTATATAAAGTTACCTAAAAAACATACTTTTGTTCTAAACTGAAATAAAAGGAGAACTACTCATATGAGAAGGGTTTCTATACATCCCACAAATTGAGGGCAACAGCAGAAATTAACACTGTTCCTTGACAAAAAGGTCTAGTCCTATGCTAGGTAGTTATTAGTATTCAAAACAATTCTTATGTAATATAGTCAGTTTTGAGTATAAATAATATTTGTTTTTTTTTTCACAGTTAATTCATCATCAAATGTAACGAGTACACAGCAAGAATTACGGGACACTGGAAGCGCTATTGCGCAGTCGGGCAAACTTTTAGCTAAATACGGAAGACGCGAGTTTACTGATAAGCTTATACTATTATTTGCATTTGCATTTTTTTTAGCATGTGTCTTTTATATTATACAGAAACGCCTGTTTTAAGGAACATACAAATTCTCAAAGGTAAGATATATGATTGTTGTACACATTCCTGTAAATGTTTTGTGAAAATTCTATGAAATAAATATTTATTTTGACATAATCTCTTTTTCTTGGTTATTCATTTACAGTACAATTTTGTAAGGTCATCTTTATTAAAACAAGAAACAGAAGTACTTGTTTATAAAGCAAACAAGATATATATGAATATGTTTTAATGATTTCTGTTTGTTACTTCACAATCAAGGATATACAAGGATCATCCAGGAAGTAAGTAACATATGACTGTAATAAATCTAAAATAGGGTTGCCGCCCATCCGGGTTTTCCCCTGACGTGTCCTTTTTTATATGAAAGGCGAACATCTGGAGGAGCGGATATTTGTCCAAGTCTGCAATATAATTAGTTCCAAAAACAGTTGGTAACACAGATTTTAAGAAGCATATACAGTGAAACCTGCCTAAGCCGGACCCCCTATATACCAGAAACCTGGACAAACGGAAAATAAATTTCAGAACGGAGTTATTTCCCATGTAAAATAATACTCTAAACCGGAAAACTGCCTAATGCAGAAACGGAATAACTTTCGGGAACCGTTTGTGTAAATAACCTGACTAAGATGGATTATTTTATGCGTAATACATAGCTACGTACTAAATTTTTTTGATCATTTTAAATTTTGAAAAAGTAATAGGCATTAATTTTGAGCGCGACTATACTTGCACCGAAGTTCTAGGAACCATTAACTCTAATCTTTCTTCAAGGACGCAGCAGGTACGCTACATGGGGTAACATCTGTAAGTGAAAGCAATGTACCGTTACTTGTTCCAACCCTCTTGTAATACACACGGCAGGGTACAAGTGTTTGGTACTGTATAGTGTATTCATTCTCAGTTTCGTTCTGACAAGTGATTAAGTACGAGTGGAAGAAAACTGCGAACTTGAGTGACTTTTTACTATATTTGTGTACATAATTCAGTAACAATGACTTATAAACATAAGACACGTACACTGGAGGAGAAAATTAAAGTTATTGAAGAACACGAAAAAAACAAACGTCCAGGTAAAGAATTAACCGTATTGTTTAAAGTGGGAAAAACTCAAATTTATGACATTTTGAAAAACAAAATAAAAATTAAAGACGAGTGGGTAAAGGGAACAGCAGGACATGTGAAACACATCACAAAATCTAGGGACTATGATGAAATAAATCGTGCTATGTTCGAGTGGTTCATTAGTGCACACATTAAAGGAATTCCTATTTCTGGACCATTGATACAGACTGAAGCTTTAGAGACAGCAAAAAAATTAGGCAAGCACAATTTCAAAGCGTCCAATGGGTGGCTCGAGAGTTTCAAACATCACCATAACATTGTTTTTAATGCTGTGTGTGGTGAAGCAAATGATGTGATATGCAGACAGTAGTGGACTGGAAAGGGAAAATTGGAG
The DNA here is from genome assembly GCA_034769895.1 of Magicicada septendecula. Classification (NCBI taxonomy): domain Eukaryota; kingdom Metazoa; phylum Arthropoda; class Insecta; order Hemiptera; family Cicadidae; genus Magicicada; species Magicicada septendecula. Next base: position 275,625,316 of record CM068373.1, read on the forward strand.
ATCTAGTTGCGGGATATGAACCTAGAAATGTGTATAATGGTGATGAAACAGGTTTGTTTTTTAGAGTGTTGCCTTCAAAGACACTGACTGTACGTGGTGAGCTGTCTAAAGAAAGACTTACGTTATTTATTTGTGCTAACATGACTGGTGAAATTGAAAAACCTATAGTGATTGGAAAATCATCATGTCCCAGGCCCTTCCAACACCTGGATCGTAATTCCCTCCCAGTCAAATGGTGATCTAATAAAAAAGCCTGGATGACCAGTGCTATAATGGAAGAGTGGCTTCTTTCAAGAATGAAAAGTCAAGGTCGTAAGGTCATTTTGTTCTTGGAGAATGCAACCTGTCATCCAAGGATTGATTTGTCTAATGTGAAGCTAGCCTATTTCCCCCCCCCACACAACTTCAGTTAAACAACCTATGGATCAGGGTATAATTTATACACTTAAATCCTTTTATAGGAAGTTTGTATTGCAGTCACTTGTTGCTAAAATCAACACCTGTACCAATGTTTCTCAGCTTGTTAAACAGATTAATGTCCTTGATGCTGTTAACTGGATCCATCAGGCCAAGAAGAAAATTCTCCCCGAAACAGTGAAGAAGTGTTTCCTTAAAGCTGGTTTTCCTGTACAAGCATCGGCGGATACACAAGATGTTACAGTGGAAAATTTACAGGAAATTTCCGTTCTCTGTAAGCAAGGAAATATGCCAGATGAAGCTGAAGATGTAGTAAATTTTGATAATGAACTTGCCACGACTGAAGACATTCAAAGTGCAGCTGATATTGCTGCCGAAAACAGCAGGTGTGAAGTCATGGATGACGACGACGACGAAGGCAACGAAAGGGAGCTAAAAATACGCACTTTTTGAGAAGCACTATCTGTTGTGAGTGACCTTCAGGAATTTGCAGCTTCCAAAAATGTTCCAGAACTCCTGGAGTTTATGCAGGATGTAAAGGAGATCAAACAACGTTCTCTTGTGAAGAAGTCGCGACAATGCACTTTGAAAGACATGTGGGGACAGAGAAACTAGGAGAGAAACTGCAATTATTGTATGTAAGTTGAAAATACAGTAATACAATACATATGAACCTATTTTTTATTTACAGACTTTTATTTTAAATTATTCCTTCATTGTAATCCTATGCGATCATATTTTTTGTACTTTGTTTTATTAAAACACAATCCTTTGTAAGACGGAAACCTGTGAAAACGGAAAAAAATACCGGAATGATCGTGTTCCGTTTTAGGCAGGTTTTACTGTAGTTAGTTTCTGTATCAATTACACATAGTAAGTCAGTTGACAATTTGTTTTGTTTTAAAGATTGTGATTTTTGAGTTTAAATAAAAATGACATCATTTTCTTTCATTTTTTACTTTAATAATTAGAAAATGTAATATACTCTCCTCTTTTTATTTTAATTTTGTTTACTTTATTCGTCCATTGTCCGGACCCCATCTTTACTAGTTACCAACAATGAGATATAAAATTTACTTACCTTTGGGCTGGGTTTGGTTAGGCGAACAGAAATAGCAGAACAGGTTATTTTCAGTAAATTACTCTTATATTTTTTGTTTACCAGTGACATTCCCCTTTTATTTTACTCATAACACTTGTAAATCAAATCCTGCTTCGAAAAAATGAAAACATCTACTCGGCCCTGATGCGCAATTTATAAAATCAAATTACAGTAATTATTACCATCAACATTTTACTCTCCCGCCAAAATAAAGTATAATAAATCATCAATTTAAATTATATATATAACTAGGGGAATACCCGTGCTTCGCTACGGAGTTTCACGTTGTACGTAATGAAAATGTTAGTTTAATTAATAAAGTTCAATTAAAGTAGGTTTCTTAAAAATAAATAGCTGTTGCCCACGACTTCGTTCGCGTGGTCTTCAGTTTAATGCGATAATATATTTATAACAGAATCTATTCTATTGGGTTGCCATAGTAACCAAATCTAATAGTTTGGGGGACCCCCCAGAGGATCGTATCGAAAAAACACCTGTCCTATGTTGGTTCTCCCGTTACGTAAAATATTTGTGCCAAGTTTGGTTGAAATCGGTCTAATAGTTTAGGAAGAGATGTGCAAGACCCCAAAGGACCCCCCAAAGGATTGTATCGAAAAAAACACTTGTCCTATGTTGGTTCAGTGGTTTAGGAGGAGCTGTGGAAGACCCCAAAGGACCCCATCGAAAAAACACCTATCCTATGTTGGTTCTCCCGTTGCCTAAAATATTTGTGCCAAGTTTGGTTGAAATCGGTCCAGTGGTTTAGGAGAAGATGTGGAAGACCCCAAAGGACCCCATCGAAAAAACACCTATCCTATGTTGGTTCTCCCTTTGCGTAAAATATTTGTGCCAAGTTTGGTTGAAATCGGTCCAGTGGTTTAGGAGAAGATGTGGAAGACCCCAAAGAACCCCCAAAAGGACCCCATCAAAAAAACACCTATCCTATGTTGGTTCTCCCTTTGCGTAAAATATTTGTGCCAAGTTTGGTTGAAATCGGTCCAGTGGTTTAGGAGAAGATGTGGAAGACCCCAAAGGACCCCATCGAAAAAACACCTATCCTATGTTGGTTCTCCCTTTGCGTAAAATATTTGTGCCAAGTTTGGTTGAAATCGGTCCAGTGGTTTAGGAGAAGATGTGGAAGACCCCAAAGAACCCCCAAAAGGACCCCATCAAAAAAACACCTATCCTATGTTGGTTCTCCCTTTGCGTAAAATATTTGTGCCAAGTTTGGTTGAAATCGGTACAGTGGTTTAGGAGAAGATGTGGAAGACCCCAAAGAACCCCCAAAAGGACCCCATCGAAAAAACACCTATCCTATGTTGGTTCTCCCTTTGCGTAAAATATTTGTGCCAAGTTTGGTTGAAATCGGTACAGTGGTTTAGGAGAAGATGTGGAAGACCCCAAATAACCCCCAAAAGGACCCCATCGAAAAAACACCTATCCTATGTTGGTTCTCCCTTTGGGTAAAATATTTGTGCCAAGTTTGGTTGAAATCGGTACAGTGGTTTAGGAGGAGATGTGGAAGACTCCAAAGAACCCCCCAAAGGACCCCATCGAAAAAACACCACTAATTCAGAAACATTCGCGGGCGTGCGCACAACAACTCACCGAAGTTTCATTGCAATCCGATGAATGGTATAGGAACGCATACGGGACAAACAAAGAAACATTCATTTTTATATATAATTTCCTGGAACCCGATCGCAGCGCCACCTACCGGGTCCAATTGTGAATCTAAACCATCCAGGGACCCACTCAAACACACACACAAAATTTCATCAAAATCGGTCCAGCCGTCTAGGAGGAGTTCAGTGACATACACACGCACACACGAAATATATATATAAAGATAGATCACAACCCAGCACTTCTTAAATATAGATTCTTCACATTCACACAACCACGCATCCTTTCATGCGGTACATATGTTATATTCCCCTTTTGAGCTCATTTTTGTAAAACATTTCTTTTAACAAAATTTATAATGGTTTTGAATTTATTTATGCCTGACTGAAGAAATTATATGAGGCTTCATTCTATTACTTATCTGGTTACAACAGGTGAGTCCATCTTACTGCGCACTTTCGATCATTCCTGCTATTTCTTCGTCTCCCGCATTTTGCTGAAATAACGTAGTTCTACATCATAACTGTTAACTAATATTTTGCAAGTCCGATCCGATTTTGTTGATACTTTCACATTTTTGTTTGGGTGCACCCGCGATTTCGTTTTGGATCTTTTATTTGTGACCGGCTGGCACTAGCTGTAATACGTGACTGGGACGAATGTACTGCGTTATTTTCTGAGATGGAGAGGGGATCACGTGACCAAATCTTATTGTCTTCTGAATATGATGAACCAGTTTTCAAGGCGAGGCGAATTACGTACTGCATTCCAAGTGACGTATTTGCAGGCTTGGCTGTTATGTAAATGGTGACTTCATCGGTCAAAGTTCGTTTGGCTAAATATATCTGTTGTGTTTGCGTCTACAATGTTGACCTTGATATGATTTCCTGCACTTGTCTGCGTCGTTACAAAACTCTACCATTATTATTTATACTTTTGAATTAACAATAAAATTTATATTTGTTTTCCCCCCAAACCACTATGTGGACTGAAATGTCCCGTTACACTGTCAAAATGCTAAAAAATGCTATTGATTATATTGCTAAAAAAAGGAAATTGTGCATTTTCAATTGTTTTTTAAATTAATATTTAGTTTTATTGTTACTTATAATTGTTCCTTATTTACTTAAAATATTGTTTACATTGAGAAAATGATAGCATTAATAATAAAACAAGAGTAGCTTGTGATATTTGCTTATCATTTTTGTTATTTATAAATGTTAATACAGAAGGTCCTCGAATTTCGAACATAATGCATTCCTGAAACCTTGTTCGAAAGTTGAGTACTGTACAGTACATACAGTACTGTATTTATTGTAGGCACACTGTTCACATAAGTTAGTAGGATTGCTTCGTTGAACTGTAGTACACTATACTGTAATGAAATTAGATATTTTCTCACTGAAATTTACATCATATGACCATGCTTGCTACAAAAATACATAAAGTAACAAGCTAAAGTAATCAATTTTTGTACAATAGTAAAGTTTATAAGCAGTATGCAAGTTCTGCTACGTAGTCTCTACTTCATCACTGGGGTGAATTGGCAGACACCACGCTAGTCATTTCAGACACTGATGATGGCCTCTGATGGTGGGGCCGAAACTGTGTCCATAACAACTGTCGACAATAGCCTCACAGCCCAGCCAGTAGTAATTCTAACAATGTTTATAAGCAGTCTTATACAGCACAGTCTTAGTATATAAAAACATTAATCACTTCAAAACTTTATTCTTTATCTTTTATTCTTTATATTAAAAGACTAACATCAATTACAAAAACCATAGTAGCAAGAATAATAATGAATATGTGTACTTTTCATATATATGTGCCCCTTGAGTGTCCAAAAGTCTGAAGCTGTAGTTCGAAACTTGAATAAAGAATATTAATTGTGAATGCCCGAAAAAGCAAAACTCAAATGTCCGTAAGTAGAGGACCTCGTGTACATTGACAGGCATGACACATCCGATTATTATCAATGACACATCAAATGTGTTGGATTTTTGTTGTTGTTTTAAATGTAGGTCTACAGGTTTTTGAATCTGACACACACACAAAACTTATGATAGAATATCATTTCACTGTATCAGAAAAATAGTGTTCACTTAAATTCGTGTATAAGTAACTTTATGCCTTCAGTGTTGTAACATTGGCCGTTTATATGATGATTAATATTTCTCATATTAATGTGATTTCTTGTCTTTATTCCATTAGATTCTGCATTCAGTTACTTCACCACCCGCACATCCAATCTTCTTGGCAGAACATAACGAATAACGTCACTTCCACAATTCACTGAGCTGTCTTGGTTGTTTGTATACATTTCTTTCTGTTACATTCTGATAATTCATTTTTATCATTCTGTGTGGTGTAACGACAATGTGCATGTGAGCATACTATGTTTGTGTTTGCAACCATATATGTGTACACACACACTGTGAAGTTAATCTACTTTTTAAATATATAAAATACAAAAATACAATTTATTTCCACCTGCCTGCAAAGGTTCTTTCTGGGTCCAGGATTCGATCGCACGTACGTTGGATACAAACATGTGTTTCATAGGTTAGTGAAATGACTTACTCTACACATTTTATGAAGAGAACTTATGATTTTTTAATTGTCAAATGTTGCAACGTTAAAGGTTATTTTTCCAATAAATTTTCTGACATGGGTTTAAAATTTTCGCAACTCTGGTTCATACATCTTACAATGGTATATTTAAATTATCTTACTTACGTCTATTGTAGGTAGCCCAACCTGCTTCACACACACACAAAGGATATTAATAAACCTTTAGCATATTTAATATGAATATAAAAATATAACAATACCCCTCCCAGTCGGCAGGCGGTTTTAGTTCGAACTGTTCCTGTTTTTTCATATTTTTGATTTAGTGATGAGTTTCCGTATTTCCCTGTTGTTGTTGTTGTTAGTTGATAACTATTGGTTGCACTGCCACATAATAGTTCACAAAATCGAGTTTTCAAACTGAAACTTGGAAAAATCTGACGAGCCCCTTTGGGCCAGACACGGCTTCAATACGAAACTGGTTGAGCGGCAAGGCGTTCGCCGCTGACTTGAGAGTGTGGAAATCAATGCCTCACAGTTGTTTGCCGTCCTTGCTTCCTATGTAATCCATGTAAAAGTTTGCCAGTGTATGATAGCATATATTAGTGTGGCACTGGCGGACGTCACGAGATGGGCGGACCTTACGTTTCATATCCGCCGTTTCACTCGATGAAGGTGAATAGAATTTGTTTCCTGACCATGTTGGTTTTTTGAAGTAGCGTCACCCCGAGCGTATACCTGTGTCGCGCATACGAGCGCATGGTCACACTCAAACAAAGTTCTCGGAAATCTAGGGTGGTGCGAATTCCTTGACTGATTTCACAACGTAAGATTGCGTTGCTGCTTCGTTACAACACTGTTCTATTCACCACGTGTTCTGGTCTTTGTTGAAATCAAACTTTACACAATACATTTATAAAACCCAAAAACGCAATAAATAAAAATACCCACAAATTTGGACCGTTACAAAACAGAAGACCGTGTCAAAACAGAAGAAATCTCATTGATAAACCCCTAAGAGGACTGGTGAGGAACTGGTGCCAACAACCCCCTTTTGCTCTTACTTCTTATGGGTACACGACCCCCCTGGCTCGGCGACTATGGACGCATCTGAACGAGATCACTGGACTTCTCTGTGCGAGATCCCAACACCGAAAAATCGAACAGACACGCACCACAGCGCACCTCACCTTCTATCATGCTATCCCAAAAATCCTCAATCCCTGGCTTAGATCATGCCAGATCCTCAACCGATATGTTTCCCCTTATATGCAAGCTGGGCTGCCTTTAGCAGATACTGGGCTCACACACACACTGATACTACATATTATAAAATGAAAATATCCTTAAAAATTTTACTAAACGAAAAATCATTAGCAGTTTTGTTTGAAAATTAAAACACAAATTTTGCATTTATACCAAATAATTCTCTTCATTCATTTTTTCTGTTATTTAAAATAAATCAATTGAACATTTCTTAAAATAAAAGAACATCCTTAGCCTAACATGTGATTACCTAGAGTCTAACAATACAATTCAATAAAATAAGTCAATAATAATAAACACGATTAGAATACAAACAATAAAATAATCAAAGTTTCAAAATATCCATTAGCTGGCAGGCTCAAAAATCAAGAAAAATTTTTTTTTCTTTTTTTTTCCAAAAAAAAAAAATTTTTATCCAAAAAAATTTAAATTTATTAAAATATTTTCTTTCCATATTGAAATTATTTAAAGTTCGTTCAAATCAATTAAAACCAAAAGTTGAATTAACTTCCATACTAAACATGCCTAGTATATGACCTCACTATCAGCTGATCAAAACTAGGTCAAATCAAAACCTTGACCTACATACGTTATGTACAAATTATATCTGTGAACACATTAAACATCGGTAAAATTCTGTCTTGAAACACCAAATATAATAAAATAAAACCTTTAAAATAACAAAATATTATTATAAATATAATCAAATTGACATTTAAATTATTCAAAATAAACACTTTCTAACTTTACATTTCCAAATTCTATCAAAAATTTGTCACTGGTTTCAATTAAAAATTTTATATTCTTGTTATAAATCTCTTTCTTTATTTGACAATCTTATTCTCCATTACTGTGGGTGATTTAAATACTTATAACAATTTAATTTACCCCTTGGTAGGCCTACATTTATAATCTCTACCCCTCTGACTCTAATACTCATCAACTTCAACTAGCATGACCCCCATCTCTATCAAAACATCTATCCAACAATCTCTAGACCCAACTTATCATTAAACTCAAATCGCCACCTTCTCTCAATATATAAAAAAAATACTCTCTAACCCTTTGTACTTAGGATAAGTGTTTCCCCCCCCCCAAAAGCTCATTTCCTTAATCTGGTCCCTGGATTCTACCTAAGGCGACCCCTTCCCACCAAATCTGTCCCTTCCCGTCCCAACCCTTTTGTTGCGGACTCCCACATTACACTACCCCCTCTTACAAAATTGCCATCCCCAAAATCTCAATCTTATTACCTCACTTCAACTACAACAAAATAACATCATCAATTATAAACATCAATATATCCCTCAATACTCTACATATATTCTCCATAACTACTGTGTCAACATCAATACTTCTCAATTCTACAACATTAACTCACAACAACATTACATTAACTCAAAACAATATTTTTCTTTCTACTACCCCTTTAACTTCGACTTTAACTTGGACTGATCTACATGTCCCACAAAATATTTATCACCCACAAACTATCTCTTATTAACTTTCACAAATTATTTACTCTGAACTTTTGCAATAGCATCTTTAACACATTAAAACCTTACATATGATATTAATTACCTTGAACATCTATAAACAATTTTACAGTGACCCTTTACTACCGATCAGCTGATATTCTTAATAAAGTGAAGACACCTTTCAAAAAATTGTGCAGATTACATTAAATATATATGCTTATCAATACTTACATCTACCATCAATGTTTCCCCTTTCTCTAATTCTGGTAATTTTATGTTAACCGCCTGCCAGTCGGTTTAATTATTTACTTAGTTTCAAAAAGACACACATTATATAAACACATATTTTTTATCAATTCTTATATCTAACCTACTACAATAAAATGTTACATTTAAAAACATAGAATGAACACCTTATACAGAATGTATGAGCACATATTTATTTGATCGGAATACAAGCGTTTTTATTAGAGCCAAATGGATTTATCAATTTTTAATTTGCAAAATTTAAGCACGTTGCTCCTCTGAGCAACCCCCTGGTCCACACACACTATTGTAGTTTATGTTAGACTGTAGCGCCTATTTGCTTCCACAAAGACTGCATATTTGGAGGGATTGGACCCCTCCGTGTCTTTGCTTCGGCTTGACATTTGAACATCTTGGATATCGACATATCCTTGTTTATATTGAAACACCCTTAAAACGGGTCTACCACCTGGCTATGCTGTCCCTACGCGGACAGAGTGGCAGCCGCTGTTCCCTAGTTTGGTGATTCCCCTTAACTACCCCCCTGTCAATTTCAAAATTCACCTTGACAACGATAACAGCTATGGCCAGTTAAGGCAGAACGTGGCGCAATGAGCCCCAACCATAGCTGTTAAAGCTAAACCAATTCCACGGTCAGGGTTCGGTGAGGCCGTGACCGCCCGAAAAGTTGGGGAATCACAAGTAAAATATCTTTTGTAAAATTAAAATGAACAATTTACATTAAATTGTTAATATCTAATAACTAAATACGAAATTAAATATACCACATCATAATATGAAACTTTCATCCATCATTAATCATTTAACTCCTTCATAACTTTCTACAATTGGATTACTTAAAATTTTCAAATTCATTATTAATAATTATTATATATCATCTTTCAGTTATTATTTAAATTTTTTAATTATCATTTTTATTTCACAATTATTTCAAATCATCTCATTATAGAACAAAAAATCTTTTCATCTAAGTTACACTTGTGAACATTTTTATTATAGCTGACTGATATTATAAAATTTTTATACTTACAGTCCATTCACACTGACATACACAAAATATATACACCACACTTTCACGTAACCTCTGAAACATTTAATAAAAATGTTAGTTTAAATCACACAATTTATCATTTAATTACCAACTTCACAAATCTCGTAAAATAATTTAAATTCATTAGAAAGTTTAATTATACAACATTTAAATAATCAATCAAAATATTTAAAACATATCAAATTATTTTGATCAAATTAATTACTGAAAATACAACTTCCATTGCCATCACAGCAATTATAATTAGCCAATTACTGTCTCCAAAATTAATTTTATTATTTATTTAAATTGCCAAAACATTAATATTATTATTACAACAATTACCTACACACACTTGTTTACTTAACATTCTACAATGCACACAAACAAATTTACTACATTTTTATTTACAAACTTTTGTTATTAACTGTTCCATTTTTTCACACTTCATTGTCCAGATCTGCCAGGTCAGAACCACAAAACAAAATATTTATAACTGTCCTTTATTGTTTTATGGCCTACCCTCCATTGTCATAGATTAATCTTCGTTTTATATAGCACTGTTCAATTTTATTACCCCACATACTATTGTCTTGTGTGTTATAACCAAACAATTTCAATTTATCCGTTATACCATAATAATCATTTACCAAGTCTACGTTAAGTATTTCTGTTAAGTCTCCATCAGTAATTATATTCATTATCGGGTTATTTACTTTTGTATTATCAATCAAATCATTATTATTTAGACACACTTCTAACCTTACTTTCCACTCATCATATTCTCTATTCAATTCATACAATTCTGTTTCTTTATCAACATACAATTCTCTATTTAAATCTCTCTCATCACAATACCATATCACACTCTCAATATTATTCCAGACAGAGGGTACAAAATTATACAACAAAAATAAACACTTCAAATCTTCTACCAACACGGGACTCTTGCCCTTCTTAAACAATACTTGTGAACACATTAAATCATCATCACAAATAATAAGGGGAAAATTTACCCTCTGCCCCCATTCTACCACTATATTCTCTTTCCTCTCTCTCTCTAACTCATAAGCACACATCAACATTTCATTATCACATTCCCCAACTTCATCATTACTCTCAAATACTACATTTTCAATTACATCACTATTCTCATTATTTTCAACATCATTATTATCATTTATTAACTCTTTGTCATTATAATTTTCATTCGTATTATCTTTATTTGGATTTATTACAACTAGTCCCATTCGCTCACTACTCTGCTCTAATTTCCTCAAACTAGTTCTTATTAGTTCATTATTATTTTCAAAACATCTATGCATTTCTTGGATCTCATTTTTTAATTCATCAAAACTCTTCTTTTGAGCATCGAATTTCTCATTAATTTCGTCTTTCAATTCTCTAAAATTTCTATCTTGTTTTTCTAAAGCGTTATACATGCTGTCTTGTTTTTCTAAACTATTGTACATCATATTATACAATCTTGTTAACATATTATCATCATCAGATTTCTTATTTTGATTTCCTAAAATAGGTGTTGAATGAATCTCAACTGTCTGTATTATTTTTGACTCCTCAAGACTACTGTCATTTGTTTGAATTCCGGAGTCGCTACTTATTTGACTTTCTATCTGACTGTCAGAGAAACTGACTTCATTATTATCTGCCATTTTTACTTTTTATAATTGATACTTGTGCGTACCTATAACATAATCAATATATAATATACTGTATAACCAATTTATTTTCTTCCGCTAACCTTAAACACACGTTGGCATCTTTGTAGGTGTGGATTTTATATTAACAAAATTTTTTAATTTATAAAATCGTCCCTGTTGTAACGATTTAAATATATTTGTATACGATGATTGAATCTTATTGAAACGTAATGTAGCCTCACTTCAGGTTCGTCTATTTGTAATCAGATTTTTCGTTACGTACAATGTTATTGTGAATAGGTTACTTGTATATATGTCGTGTGCACTTGGATTACATCACCCGTAGGAAGTGTGAACTTGTAATATATATAAATAATGTAGCGACAAACTCGCACTGGAGTCGTCGATGTGTAATTATAAATGTGTTATGTTGAACGGCGAATGATTTTTTAAATTGCCGCTTACTCCCACTATGCTGCTTCTTTTCCGTGACGTCACTCAACGATGCCAACTGTCGGGTCCGCTGCAATCTGTGAATTCTATTTACTAAATGTAACAGCAATAATAACGACACACAATTATCATCAAACATATATCCTTATGGAATCCTTTATTCGGAAAAAACACTGGTTGACTGTTTTAATAAATTTAAACAGGATAATTGCAATTGTAGCGAAAACTATAAGTCTTCTTTTACCAGTTGGCAGCAGTAGCCAAACGTTTAGTATTTCTTCGAGACCAAAACAATGCTTTTTGTTAACGTTTTTAAATAAAAATATTAATTATCTCAGGGCGTATATGGTTCGGGGATTATAAATTAAACAAAATATTACACTATTAATCAAAATACAAGTTTACAATTACAGGATATTACAACGTTAGAGTGATACGTGCATACAGAAATTGTATAGTGGTTACCAGTTTTAAAAAGGTTATGTCCAGTTCAGGCTTTGCTAGTTATTATGTAAATTAAAAGTTCTTGTTGTGTTTAAAAAGGTGTTAGTCTTATCTGGTGTTATTAGTGATCGTTTTTAGTGTTTGTGTTATATGGTGTCTGTAGTTTAGTTGAATATTACTTAAAATTTGTATATACAAATGTATGTGTTAAAGTACGATATAATGAGATGTCAGAATCACCAAATCCTCTTCTTGTACTCTTTTTGGTTGAAGATAGGGCCCACGTACACGTCAGATCTTCTTTCTCGTCCCTCGTCCACTTCAAATCTTCTTCCTGGTTATTATATCTTCTATTCCATGTAATGGGTGTTCTTCTGTTATAGTAAAGAGTTCGTGTAGTGTACCTCTAACTGTATTTATCTGGTTGTATAGTTTTTTCACACTTTATAACATATAATGTAAGACGATTTAAGAACGCGTCTATCTGCTAAGATCGTTGTCAAAGAAGTCTCATTTTATTTATCCGAAATTTCTGGTTGCTAAGGGTAAACTTGGAATCTGGTTGGCCAATTCGGATATACATTGTCATATACTTTCATTATTTCGAAGTCTAAAATTTGTTCAAAATCTTTAAACTAACATAACTTTTCTATACTGAATGGGAGTTTAAAACCATTATCAGCATTATTTTGATCTTCACATTTGTTATATTTAGACACCAAACGTGCCTATTTTTGCTTAAGAACTATGGATGTTACAATTTTGTTATTTGGAATTTTCTTAAATAACTTGATATGTGTTATTTTGTTTCTATATTCCTTGTATACATTATTACCTATAAATACATCTACCCTTTCACATTTGCATTACAAAATTTCTAATATAATTGTTCAAAATTTACTAAAGTTGGTTTCACCTGGCCTATGTAATAGTATTACTTTCATCACCATGTTTTAACATCTTTAACAATTAAATTAACTTCTAACACTCATCAAAATGGTTTAACATATAACGTTATTTTAACAACACAAAAGATATATTATTCTAATAGTTAAATTCATGCCCACATGGCTATGATTATACCAAATCCTTGCACAAATAACTGTTTTCTATTCAAACTGTATAGGTGTTTGACACTTAACAAAACATCTTTGTATAGTCCATTCTGCTTGGTCAATTAATTTACCATGGTTTAACATCAGCTCTATTGTTATATTTGTTAACACAACATAAAAAAATGGAATTAATATCATTAAATTGACATTCCTTTAAACTAACTGTATCACCTGTTACATACAAAAAACACAACACAAATACTATGATATAACACTGTGCTATAACATAAAACATGCACATTTTACAAAACAAATTCTATACTAATTAGTTAGTCCTTTGTCAGCTAATTTACTCATTATTCTGACACTGTCTATGTCATATTTACTATTTATATGGGTTTCAACATCCGTATACTTACTGATGTTTGACTTACAAAAATTACAATAAAGTGAACACTGTTGCTCTACCTCACCACACAGTTCTAATAATCTTGTTACATTTACTGTTTATCTGGGTTTTACTCTTGTTATAAATGTTATTGTGACCATGTTATAATTTGTTGTTTACTGGACAACCCTATGAACTCTATATGTGACAATTATTTGTATGGTTCATGTATCTATAATCAGGTGTATTTATATTTTTGTTACATCAATTAACTTAATTATTTACTAATATTTCTCTTACATAATATTACATGTTTGGGCCTATTATCCCTCACTTTGTATTTTGATTATCTGGATATAATGATACATTAACTGAAACCATTTGTTTCTTTATAGTCCTGGTTCATAAACCGTTTGTCTTTATAATTCTTTGTTTGGTCATTACTGAAAGTTCATTGTCATAGTTGGGGTTAAAGGTGTTTTGCATCACTTAGCCTAAATCATTAATTTGGGTACGGTCAGTTGTCTTACTAGTCAGTCTAAAATTGTTAGTCGTTCCTCTTCACTATCATCTTGGAAGATATTGTTCTCCTTGTCAGCTTCTTAACCAAAGTCTTCATTAAATCAGGTACGATATTATGTTGTTCCAAATGTAATGTTACACTGTTCGGGCGCCACTTGTGAAGTTAATCTACTTTTTAAATATATAAAATACAAAAATACAATTTATTTCCACCTACCTGCAAAGGTTCTTTCTAGGTCCAGGATTCGATCGCACGTACGTCGGATACAAACATGTGTTTCATAGGTTAGTGAAATGACTTACTCTACACATTTTATGAAGAGAACTTATGATTTTTTAATTGTCAAATATTGCAACGTTAAAGGTTATTTTTCCAATAAATTTTCTGACATGGGTTTAAAATTTTCGCAACTCTGGTTCATACATCTTACAATGGTATACTTAAATTATCTTACTTACGTCTATTGTAGGTAGCCCAACCTGCTTCACACACACACAAAGGATATTAATAAACCTTTAGCATATTTAATACGAATATAAAAATATAACAATACCCCTCCCAGCCGGCACGCGGTTTTAGTTTGAACTGTTCCTGTTTTTTCATATTTTTGATTTAGTGATGAGTTTCCGTATTTCCCTGTTGTTGTTGTTGTTAGTTGATAACTATTGGTTGCACTGCCACATAATAGTTCACAAAATCGAGTTTTCAAACTGAAACTTGGAAAAATCTGACGAGCTCCTTTGGGGCGGTGTCTGGCCAGACACGGCTTCAATACGAAACTGGTTGAGCGGCAAGGCGTTCGCCGCTGACTTGAGAGTGTGGAAATCAATGCCTCACAGTTGTTTGTCGTCCTTGCTTCCTATGTAATCCATGTAAAAGTTTGCCAGTGTAAGATAGCATATATTAGTGTGGCACTGGCGGACGTCACGAGATGGGCGGACCTTACGTTTCATATCCGCCGTTTCACTCGATGAAGGTGAATAGAATTTGTTTCCTGACCATGTTGGTTTTTTGAAGTAGCGTCACCCTGAGCGTATACCTGTGTCGCGCATACGAGCGCATGGTCACACTCAAACAAAGTTCTCGGAAATCTAGGGTGGTGCGAATTCCTTGACTGATTTCACAACGTAAGATTGCGTTGCTGCTTCGTTACAACACTGTTCTATTCACCACGTGTTCTGGTCTTTGTTGAAATCAAACTTTACACAATACATTTATAAAACCCAAAAACGCAATAAATAAAAATACCCACAAATTTGGACCGTTACAACACACACACTTATGTGATGTGTATGTGTGTAACAACAGAGGAATAAGATACACAAGTTTTTAGAGAGAAAGCAATTATTCTTTTTTTTTTTTGAGTATTCTAACAAAAAACAAATGTAATAGGAGCAAGGAAAATATGTTTTGTCAACGACATCCTAGAGGTTCATTTCAGTTTGGTAGTGTACCTAAAACAAAATATAATTTTAGGCTTTTTGGTGTTCTGCATGAGTATACCAGTGAAATTTTTATGTTTCTACAGTGCTCAAAATGAATTACATCACACATCGTTCAAAAGTATTGAAGACAGATTTATTCACCATATCTGACTCACTGAATATGAGTCATGTGCTCATTGGCGGTTTATCACTGTGAGTCATCATTTCATGGAGCCAGTGACTGTGAACTCATGTTATAAATACAATCAAATTATAATGTGTAACATGGTGACTATAATATATTAGTACATTACCTTTAGTCATTAATATATCCTAACATACACACAGCATTTACATACACCAAAATGTAGATCATTTGTTGATGTCTAAACATGGGGTAGGAGAATGGAATTGCATATAGAACAGATGAGGTCAGCAACAAATGTCCATAGGCTTGTGATAAATTGTTAGGCATCAATACTGATAGGCATCAAGTCACTGTTTGTAATACAAATTTTGTCTAAAACTGAGCAAAACATTTGTATTGTGCACTTTCTGTTGTGTCTAATGCTTGTTTCATCTTTATAAAATGTTTGTATGGACGTTGTTTTGTAACGGGACAAACTATGGGATTTATTTTAATTCCACACTAACTGTATTAATGTGGAGTCACCCACACTGAGCCCCGGTTTTGATAACCAAAGCTTAACTTTTGTAAACACCCACTGGTCAGTCTGTGAATAAGCCAGGCGAGGTGCGACGTAATCTGGAGCATCGGAATGTGTACGAGCGTGCGTTGCTGACTTTGACAGAGTGAAAGTCACACACGGTTTTCCTTGCCGCCGGCTACGAGATTACGAGAATTAGCGAGACGCTCGTCCGCCAATTAAATACCAAGTTGCCAAGCTCAGAGGGACGCTCGCCATTGTTGAGACGAACCAGTCGGTGTCTAAACTTGGAACCGCGCAGTTGTGTTAGAGCGCGGTTCGCAAAAAACCGTAGACCAGAACAATGTGAACCGACGAGCCAAGATATTGTAAAATTGTGAAAATGTGGTGATAAAAAGTGCAACAACAACGACAGAAGTAAAATTACTAAATTACAAACAGCTCAAGTTATCTTTCGGACATTCAAGCGTAAAACAGTGTTGGCGTAACAACGAGCAGGATGACTACAATTTAATACCTTCAATTATAAATTAATACTGCAGTATACACAGACCCACTAAAATGAATCAATATTAAAGAGATCTCTTATTCGGGGGGGGGGGGGGGGGTATGAGAGAGAGAGAGAGTGAGCGAAGTACTGGATTGTCTTATATAATAAAGATATAGCTATTTTAATAATTAAGTTCATTAATATTTGTTTTGTTTTGAAAGTTGAATAAGAGTCCCCATAATAACTTTGTAAAGAATATAAAGAGAAAGAAAGCAGATAGAGATGTTAAAGTATGTTAAAGTTAGTAAATAAATGAGTTGGATTAAAGTTGATAAATGAGAGTAGAGATTTATTATGTAATGCAACCTAATAACCACTCTTACAGGTCACGAGTTCGCATATAGGACCCTGGATCCCTGTGAAGGTAAGAATTTTGGAAGTTGACAGTTTTTAAGTATTTTATGTATCCAAATTTTATTAATTAAAAGTGTAGAGTCACAATGGCGCCCGAACTTAGGACGGTTGGTACAAACTTATTTAGTACAAACTATGCCTACTCGTGAATGTAAGAGAAGTTATTGGAGATTAAGGCAGATTACGTATAAATTACATACAAATAAATTATGTTATGTTATGCTATATTTAAGTGATTGGTAAAGTAATCTTAAGTGTGAGTTTTTTAGTATATGAAAATGTTGTAATTTAAAATATGGAAAATACAGAGAGTAAAATAAATGAAACTGACGTAACCGTCAGCGATGAATCTGAAAATGGGTCAATGATTGTAAACAAAGAAAATATGTCAACCGAGTCATCTGATATAAGCGACTCGGGAATCCAAACAGCTTTAATGCTAACAAATGAAAGTAATTTAACCGAATAAAAAATAATGGATGAAGTTGAAATTCATTCAACGCCAATTTCAATTAATCAAAATAAGAAATCTGATGACGATGATATGTTAAAACGTTTGCGTAGTATGATGTATAGAAATTTTAGTGAACTAAAAGGGGATATTAACGTGAAGTTTAATGGACAAAACAACAAAACAGTAAGTTCGATGAAGTAAATGTCAAATTAAATGAACAAAATACCAGATTAAATGAACTAAGTAGTAATATTAACGAAGTAAATACTCGAGTCAATGGAATAAAGAGTGAGATCATAAATGAGATTAACGAACGTTTAATGACATTTAAAGAACAAGTGATAGACTCAATAGAGGAACAGACTAACGAAATGAATAAAAATTTAGAAAGTAAATTAAATCAGATAGTGAATAAGAAGGTAAGTGACAGTGTTAGCGATATGACGAATAATAACGAGGTAAGTAGTAATAATAGTAATGAGTTTAATACCGGTAGCGAAATAAAAAGTGATAACGGTGATATAATTAAAAATGTGGTGTTAGAGAGTAAAGTGGTGAATAATGATAATGGCGATGAAGTTTTAGTGGAAATAGAAAGTAGTAATGAGAGAGAGTGTAAAGAGAGGTTAGGTTGGCAAAGGGCAAATTTTCCCTGTTGTTTAAGTGGAGTAAAGACTTCACTAGTGATTTACGAGGACAGAGTTTCCTCCAGTAGTTGTGTGAGAGATGAGGTGTCTCTAAGTAGGTCCCCTGGTATCATGAGTTCCGTGGAAAAGCCAGGATGTGTTATGATAATGTTGTGTTGCCCTTTGTGTGGATTGAGAGAGAGAAAGGAAAATGGAGTTGTGTAAGCGATTTTGAGAGAGTGAAAGAGATAGAATTATTCACGTTGAGAGAGAGAGAGAGAGAGAGAGGTGGTGTTATTTGATGTTATGAAGAATTATTAGAGAGAATAAATAGTGAGAGAGTGAATAAAATAAAAAACTTACCTTTTTGTGAGAGTAGTGCAGCAATGGATGATGATAACATTGATAATTATATTGAATACTTACCTGTAGTTAGGATGGGGATATTAATAGCAGCTGATTCGGATAGTAAGGAGATGATAAAATGCTTAATTGAGACAGATAATAATACTGACGATGACAAAACCAGAATTACTGATGGAGACAGGTTTTATGATAGAATAATAATGTGGGATAATCCAATAGATTATTATGTGGGTATAACAGAACAATTTAAAATATTGAATAGTTATTATTATAATAATAACAAAATAAAAGTAATTAAAAATGAATTGTGTTATATTAAGAAAAGATTATTGTTTGATGATGGAGGGTAAAGAGTATTGTTCATGAACATTTAATTATGTGAGTGTAGTGGTTTTTAAAATGGACTGAATTATGAAATGATTTGTGGTAAACTATAACAGATAATAGTGTGGATTGTATATACTTTTGTGGTGAAGTCAAATGTATTTGTGTAATAGGTTATGTTGTACTCTGTATGTTAAGTAAACAATGTATGAAAGGCATGTTTGAAATGGTATCCAAGTCGAGAGTGTCTGATCGGTCCGACTCGAGTGCGCACTCAAGTAAAGCGGGCATGTGTGTTATCGTTTTCAAATATTTGTATTTTAATGTATAACGACCTCGTAAGAGTGAATTTTATTTATTTTATCCAAAAAAAATTTAAATTTATTAAAATATTTTCTTTCCATATTGAAATTATTTAAAGTTCGTTCAAATCAATTAAAACCAAAAGTTGAATTAACTTCCATACTAAACATGCCTAGTATATGACCTCACTATCAGCTGATCAAAACTAGGTCAAATCAAAACCTTGACCTACATACGTTATATACAAATTACATCTGTGAACACATTAAACATCGGTAAAATTCTGTCTTGAAACACCAAATATAATAAAATAAAACCTTTAAAATAGCAAAATATTATTATAAATATAATCAAATTGACATTTAAATTATTCAAAATAAACACTTTCTAACTTTACATTTCCAAATTCTATCAAAAATTTGTCACTGGTTTCAATTAAAAATTTTATATTCTTGTTATAAATCTCTTTCTTTATTTGACAATCTTATTCTCCATTACTGTGGGTGATTTAAATACTTATAACAATTTAATTTACCCCTTGGTAGGCCTACATTTATAATCTCTACCCCTCTGACTCTAATACTCATCAACTTCAACTAGCATGACCCCCATCTCTATCAAAACATCTATCCAACAATCTCTAGACCCAACTTATCATTAAACTCAAATCGCCACCTTCTCTCAATATATAAAAAAAAGACTCTCTAACCCTTTGTACTTAGGATAAGTGTTTCCCCCCCCCCAAAAGCTCATTTCCTTAATCTGGTCCCTGGATTCTATCTAAGGCGACCCCTTCCCACCAAATCTGTCCCTTCCCGTCCCAACCCTTTTGTTGCGGACTCCCACATTACACTACCCCCTCTTACAAAATTGCCATCCCCAAAATCTCAATCTTATTACCTCACTTCAACTACAACAAAATAACATCATCAATTATAAACATCAATATATCCCTCAATACTCTACATATATTCTCCATAATTACTGTGTCAACATCAATACTTCTCAATTCTACAACATTAACTCACAACAACATTACATTAACTCAAAACAATATTTTTCTTTCTACTACCCCTTTAACTTCGACTTTAACTTGGACTGATCTACATGTCCCACAAAATATTTATCACCCACAAACTATCTCTTATTAACTTTCACAAATTATTTACTCTGAACTTTTGCAATAGCATCTTTAACACATTAAAACCTTACATATGATATTAATTACCTTGAACATCTATAAACAATTTTACAGTGACCCTTTACTACCGATCAGCTGATATTCTTAATAAAGTGAAGACACCTTTCAAAAAATTGTGCAGATTACATTAAATATATATGCTTATCAATACTTACATCTACCATCAATGTTTCCCCTTTCTCTAATTCTGGTAATTTTATGTTAACCGCCTGCCAGTCGGTTTAATTATTTACTTAGTTTCAAAAAGACACACATTATATAAACACATATTTTTTATCAATTCTTATATCTAACCTACTACAATAAAATGTTACATTTAAAAACATAGAATGAACACCTTATACAGAATGTATGAGCACATATTTATTTGATCGGAATACAAGCGTTTTTATTAGAGCCAAATGGATTTATCAATTTTTAATTTGCAAAATTTAAGCACGTTGCTCCTCTGAGCAACCCCCTGGTCCACACACACTATTGTAGTTTATGTTAGACTGTAGCGCCTATTTGCTTCCACAAAGACTGCATATTTGGAGGGATTGGACCCCTCCGTGTCTTTGCTTCGGCTTGACATTTGAACATCTTGGATATCGACATATCCTTGTTTATATTGAAACACCCTTAAAACGGGTCTACCACCTGGCTATGCTGTCCCTACGCGGACAGAGTGGCAGCCGCTGTTCCCTAGTTTGGTGATTCCCCTTAACTACCCCCCTGTCAATTTCAAAAATCACCTTGACAACGATAACAGCTATGGCCAGTTAAGGCAGAACGTGGCGCAATGAGCCCCAACCATAGCTGTTAAAGCTAAACCAATTCCACGGTCAGGGTTCGGTGAGGCCGTGACCGCCCGAAAAGTTGGGGAATCACAAGTAAAATATCTTTTGTAAAATTAAAATGAACAATTTACATTAAATTGTTAATATCTAATAACTAAATACGAAATTAAATATACCACATCATAATATGAAACTTTCATCCATCATTAATCATTTAACTCCTTCATAACTTTCTACAATTGGATTACTTAAAATTTTCAAATTCATTATTAATAATTATTATATATCATCTTTCAGTTATTATTTAAATTTTTTAATTATCATTTTTATTTCACAATTATTTCAAATCATCTCATTATAGAACAAAAAATCTTTTCATCTAAGTTACACTTGTGAACATTTTTATTATAGCTGACTGATATTATAAAATTTTTATACTTACAGTCCATTCACACTGACATACACAAAATATATACACCACACTTTCACGTAACCTCTGAAACATTTAATAAAAATGTTAGTTTAAATCACACAATTTATCATTTAATTACCAACTTCACAAATCTCGTAAAATAATTTAAATTCATTAGAAAGTTTAATTATACAACATTTAAATAATCAATCAAAATATTTAAAACATATCAAATTATTTTGATCAAATTAATTATTGAAAATACAACTTCCATTGCCATCACAGCAATTATAATTAGCCAATTACTGTCTCCAAAATTAATTTTATTATTTATTTAAATTGCCAAAACATTAATATTATTATTACAACAATTACCTACACACACTTGTTTACTTAACATTCTACAATGCACACAAACAAATTTACTACATTTTTATTTACAAACTTTTGTTATTAACTGTTCCATTTTTTCACACTTCATTGTCCAGATCTGCCAGGTCAGAACCACAAAACAAAATATTTATAACTGTCCTTTATTGTTTTATGGCCTACCCTCCATTGTCATAGATTAATCTTCGTTTTATATAGCACTGTTCAATTTTATTACCCCACATACTATTGTCTTGTGTGTTATAACCAAACAATTTCAATTTATCCGTTATACCATAATAATCATTTACCAAGTCTACGTTAAGTATTTCTGTTAAGTCTCCATCAGTAATTATATTCATTATCGGGTTATTTACTTTTGTATTATCAATCAAATCATTATTATTTAGACACACTTCTAACCTTACTTTCCACTCATCATATTCTCTATTCAATTCATACAATTCTGTTTCTTTATCAACATACAATTCTCTATTTAAATCTCTCTCATCACAATACCATATCACACTCTCAATATTATTCCAGACAGAGGGTACAAAATTATACAACAAAAATAAACACTTCAAATCTTCTACCAACACGGGACTCTTGCCCTTCTTAAACAATACTTGTGAACACATTAAATCATCATCACAAATAATAAGGGGAAAATTTACCCTCTGCCCCCATTCTACCACTATATTCTCTTTCCTCTCTCTCTCTAACTCATAAGCACACATCAACATTTCATTATCACATTCCCCAACTTCATCATTACTCTCAAATACTACATTTTCAATTACATCACTATTCTCATTATTTTCAACATCATTATTATCATTTATTAACTCTTTGTCATTATAATTTTCATTCGTATTATCTTTATTTGGATTTATTACAACTAGTCCCATTCGCTCACTACTCTGCTCTAATTTCCTCAAACTAGTTCTTATTAGTTCATTATTATTTTCAAAACATCTATGCATTTCTTGGATCTCATTTTTTAATTCATCAAAACTCTTCTTTTGAGCATCGAATTTCTCATTAATTTCGTCTTTCAATTCTCTAAAATTTCTATCTTGTTTTTCTAAAGCGTTATACATGCTGTCTTGTTTTTCTAAACTATTGTACATCATATTATACAATCTTGTTAACATATTATCATCATCAGATTTCTTATTTTGATTTCCTAAAATAGGTGTTGAATGAATCTCAACTGTCTGTATTATTTTTGACTCCTCAAGACTACTGTCATTTGTTTGAATTCCGGAGTCGCTACTTATTTGACTTTCTATCTGACTGTCAGAGAAACTGACTTCATTATTATCTGCCATTTTTACTTTTTATAATTGATACTTGTGCGTACCTATAACATAATCAATATATAATATACTGTATAACCAATTTATTTTCTTCCGCTAACCTTAAACACACGTTGGCATCTTTGTAGGTGTGGATTTTATATTAACAAAATTTTTTAATTTATAAAATCGTCCCTGTTGTAACGATTTAAATATATTTGTATACGATGATTGAATCTTATTGAAACGTAATGTAGCCTCACTTCAGGTTCGTCTATTTGTAATCAGATTTTTCGTTACGTACAATGTTATTGTGAATAGGTTACTTGTATATATGTCGTGTGCACTTGGATTACATCACCCGTAGGAAGTGTGAACTTGTAATATATATAAATAATGTAGCGACAAACTCGCACTGGAGTCGTCGATGTGTAATTATAAATGTGTTATGTTGAACGGCGAATGATTTTTTAAATTGCCGCTTACTCCCACTATGCTGCTTCTTTTCCGTGACGTCACTCAACGATGCCAACTGTCGGGTCCGCTGCAATCTGTGAATTCTATTTACTAAATGTAACAGCAATAATAACGACACACAATTATCATATATCCTTATGGAATCCTTTATTCGGAAAAAACACTGGTTGACTGTTTTAATAAATTTAAACAGGATAATTGCAATTGTAGCGAAAACTATAAGTCTTCTTTTACCAGTTGGCAGCAGTAGCCAAACGTTTAGTATTTCTTCGAGACCAAAACAATGCTTTTTGTTAACGTTTTTAAATAAAAATATTAATTATCTCAGGGCGTATATGGTTCGGGGATTATAAATTAAACAAAATATTACACTATTAATCAAAATACAAGTTTACAATTACAGGATATTACAACGTTAGAGTGATACGTGCACACAGAAATTGTATAGTGGTTACCAGTTTTAAAAAGGTTATGTCCAGTTCAGGCTTTGATAGTTATTATGTAAATTAAAAGTTCTTGTTGTGTTTAAAAAGGTGTTAGTCTTATCTGGTGTTATTAGTGATCGTTTTTAGTGTTTGTGTTATATGGTGTCTGTAGTTTAGTTGAATATTACTTAAAATTTGTATATACAAATGTATGTGTTAAAGTACGATATAATGAGATGTCAGAATCACCAAATCCTCTTCTTGTACTCTTTTTGGTTGAAGATAGGGCCCACGTACACGTCAGATCTTCTTTCTCGTCCCTCGTCCACTTCAAATCTTCTTCCTGGTTATTATATCTTCTATTCCATGTAATGGGTGTTCTTCTGTTATAGTAAAGAGTTCGTGTAGTGTACCTCTAACTGTATTTATCTGGTTGTATAGTTTTTTCACACTTTATAACATATAATGTAAGACGATTTAAGAACGCGTCTATCTGCTAAGATCGTTGTCAAAGAAGTCTCATTTTATTTATCCGAAATTTCTGGTTGCTAAGGGTAAACTTGGAATCTGGTTGGCCAATTCGGATATACATTGTCATATACTTTCATTATTTCGAAGTCTAAAATTTGTTCAAAATCTTTAAACTAACATAACTTTTCTATACTGAATGGGAGTTTAAAACCATTATCAGCATTATTTTGATCTTCACATTTGTTATATTTAGACACCAAACGTGCCTATTTTTGCTTAAGAACTATGGATGTTACAATTTTGTTATTTGGAATTTTCTTAAATAACTTGATATGTGTTATTTTGTTTCTATATTCCTTGTATACATTATTACCTATAAATACATCTACCCTTTCACATTTGCATTACAAAATTTCTAATATAATTGTTCAAAATTTACTAAAGTTGGTTTCACCTGGCCTATGTAATAGTATTACTTTCATCACCATGTTTTAACATCTTTAACAATTAAATTAACTTCTAACACTCATCAAAATGGTTTAACATATAACGTTATTTTAACAACACAAAAGATATATTATTCTAATAGTTAAATTCATGCCCACATGGCTATGATTATACCAAATCCTTGCACAAATAACTGTTTTCTATTCAAACTGTATAGGTGTTTGACACTTAACAAAACATCTTTGTATAGTCCATTCTGCTTGGTCAATTAATTTACCATGGTTTAACATCAGCTCTATTGTTATATTTGTTAACACAACATAAAAAAATGGAATTAATATCATTAAATTGACATTCCTTTAAACTAACTGTATCACCTGTTACATACAAAAAACACAACACAAATACTATGATATAACACTGTGCTATAACATAAAACATGCACATTTTACAAAACAAATTCTATACTAATTAGTTAGTCCTTTGTCAGCTAATTTACTAATTATTCTGACACTGTCTATGTCATATTTACTATTTATATGGGTTTCAACATCCGTATACTTACTGATGTTTGACTTACAAAAATTACAATAAAGTGAACACTGTTGCTCTACCTCACCACACAGTTCTAATAATCTTGTTACATTTACTGTTTATCTGGGTTTTACTCTTGTTATAAATGTTATTGTGACCATGTTATAATTTGTTGTTTACTGGACAACCCTATGAACTCTATATGTGACAATTATTTGTATGGTTCATGTATCTATAATCAGGTGTATTTATATTTTTGTTACATCAATTAACTTAATTATTTACTAATATTTCTCTTACATAATATTACATGTTTGGGCCTATTATCCCTCACTTTGTATTTTGATTATCTGGATATAATGATACATTAACTGAAACCATTTGTTTCTTTATAGTCCTGGTTCATAAACCGTTTGTCTTTATAATTCTTTGTTTGGTCATTACTGAAAGTTCATTGTCATAGTTGGGGTTAAAGGTGTTTTGCATCACTTAGCCTAAATCATTAATTTGGGTACGGTCAGTTGTCTTACTAGTCAGTCTAAAATTGTTAGTCGTTCCTCTTCACTATCATCTTGGAAGATATTGTTCTCCTTGTCAGCTTCTTAACCAAAGTCTTCATTAAATCAGGTACGATATTATGTTGTTCCAAATGTAATGTTACACTGTTCGGGCGCCACTTGTGAAGTTAATCTACTTTTTAAATATATAAAATACAAAAATACAATTTATTTCCACCTACCTGCAAAGGTTCTTTCTAGGTCCAGGATTCGATCGCACGTACGTCGGATACAAACATGTGTTTCATAGGTTAGTGAAATGACTTACTCTACACATTTTATGAAGAGAACTTATGATTTTTTAATTGTCAAATATTGCAACGTTAAAGGTTATTTTTCCAATAAATTTTCTGACATGGGTTTAAAATTTTCGCAACTCTGGTTCATACATCTTACAATGGTATACTTAAATTATCTTACTTACGTCTATTGTAGGTAGCCCAACCTGCTTCACACACACACAAAGGATATTAATAAACCTTTAGCATATTTAATACGAATATAAAAATATAACAATACCCCTCCCAGCCGGCACGCGGTTTTAGTTTGAACTGTTCCTGTTTTTTCATATTTTTGATTTAGTGATGAGTTTCCGTATTTCCCTGTTGTTGTTGTTGTTAGTTGATAACTATTGGTTGCACTGCCACATAATAGTTCACAAAATCGAGTTAAAATCGAGTTTTCAAAACTGAAACTTGGAAAAATCTGACGAGCTCCTTTGGGGCGGTGTCTGACCAGACACGGCTTCAATACGAAACTGGTGAGCGGCAAGGCGTTCGCGCTGACTTGAGAGTGTGGAAATCAATGCCTCACAGTTGTTTGTCGTCCTTGCTTCCTATGTAATCCATGTAAAAGTTTGCCAGTGTAAGATAGCATATATTAGTGTGGCACTGGCGGACGTCACGAGATGGCGGACCTTACGTTTCATATCCGCCGTTTCACTCGATGAAGGGTGAATAGAATTTGTTTCCTGACCATGTTGGTTTTTTGAAGTAGCGTCACCCTGAGCGTATACCCTGTGTCGCGCATACGAGCGCATGGTCACACTCAAACAAAGTTCTCGGAAATCTAGGGTGTGCGAATTCCTTGACTGATTTCACAACGTAAGATTGCGTTGCTGCTTCGTTACAACACTGTTCTATTCACCACGTGTTCTGGTCTTTGTTGAAATCAAACTTTACACAATACATTATAAAACCCAAAAACGCAATAAATAAAATACCCACAAATTTGGACCGTTACAACACACACACTTATGTGATGTGTATGTGTGTAACAACAGAGGAATAAGATACACAAGTTTTTAGAGAGAAAGCAATTATTCTTTTTTTTTTTGAGTATTCTAACAAAAACAAATGTAATAGGAGCAAGGAAAATATGTTTTGTCAACGACATCCTAGAGGTTCATTTCAGTTGGTAGTGTACCTAAAACAAAATATAATTTTAGGCTTTTTGGTGTCTGCATGAGTATACCAGTGAAATTTTTATGTTTCTACAGTGCTCAAAATGAATTACATCACACATCGTTCAAAAGTATTGAAGACAGATTTATTCACCATATCTGACTCACTGAATATGAGTCATGTGCTCATTGGCGTTTATCACTGTGAGTCATCATTTCATGGAGCCAGTGACTGTGAACTCATGTTATAAATACAATCAAATTATAATGTGTAACATGGTGACTATAATATATTAGTACATTACCTTTAGTCATTAATATATCCTAACATACACACAGCATTTACATACACCAAAATGTAGATCATTTGTTGATGTCTAAACATGGGGTAGGAGAATGGAAATTGCATATAGAACAGATGAGGTCAGCAACAAATGTCCATAGGCTTGTGATAAATTGTTAGGCATCAATACTGATAGGCATCAAGTCACTGTTTGTAATACAAATTTTGTCTAAAAACTGAGCAAAACATTTGTATTGTGCACTTTCTGTTGTGTCTAATGCTTGTTTTCATCTTTATAAAATGTTTGTATGGACGTTGTTTTGTAACGGGGACAAACTATGGGATTTATTTTAATTCCACACTAACTGTATTAATGTGGAGTCACCCACACTGAGCCCCGGTTTTGATAACCAAAGCTTACTTTTGTAAACACCCACTGGTCAGTCTGTGAATAAGCCAGGCGAGGTGCGACGTAATCTGGAGCATCGGAATGTGTACGAGCGTGCGTTGCTGACTTTGACAGAGTGAAAGTCACACACGGTTTTCCTTGCCGCCGGCTACGAGATTACGAGAATTAGCGAGACGCTCGTCCGCCAATTAAATACCAAGTTGCCAAGCTCAGAGGGACGCTCGCCATTGTTGAGACGAACCAGTCGGCGTCTAAACTTGGAACCGCGCAGTTGTGTTAGAGCGCAGTTCGCAAAAACCGTAGACCAGAACAATGTGAACCGACGAGCCAAGATATTGTAAAATTGTGAAAATGTGGTGATAAAAAGTGCAACAACAACGACAGAAGTAAAATTACTAAATTACAAACAGCTCAAGTTATCTTCGGACATTCAAGCGTAAAACAGTGTTGGCGTAACAACGAGCAGGATGACTACAATTAATACCTTCATTATAAATTAATACTGCAGTATACACAGACCCACTAAAATGAATCAATATTAAGAGATCTCTATTCGGGGGGGGGGGGTATGAGAGAGAGAGAGAGTGAGCGAAGTACTGGATTGTCTTATATAATAAAGATATAGCTATTTTAATAATTAAGTTCATTAATATTTGTTTTGTTTTGAAAGTTGAATAAGAGTCCCCATAATAACTTTGTAAAGAATATAAAGAGAAAGAAAGCAGATAGAGATGTTAAAGTATGTTAAGTTAGTAAATAAATGAGTTGGATTAAAGTTGATAAATGAGAGTAGAGATTTATTATGTAATGCAACCTAATAACCACTCTTACAGGTCACGAGTTCGCATATAGGACCCTGGATCCCTGTGAAGGTAAGAATTTGGAAGTTGACAGTTTTAAGTATTTTATGTATCCAAATTTTATTAATTAAAAGTGTAGAGTCACAATGGCGCCCGAACTTAGGACGGTTGGTACAAACTTATTAGTACAAACTATGCCTACTCGTGAATGTAAGAGAAGTTATTGGAGATTAAGGCAGATTACGTATAAATTACATACAAATAAATTATGTTATGTTATGCTATATTTAAGTGATTGGTAAAGTAATCTTAAGTGTGAGTTTTTTAGTATATGAAAATGTTGTAATTTAAATATGGAAAATACAGAGAGTAAAATAAATGAAACTGACGTAACCGTCAGCGATGAATCTGAAAATGGGTCAATGATTGTAAACAAAGAAAATATGTCAACCGAGTCATCTGATATAAGCGACTCGGGAATACCAAACAGCTTTAATGCTAACAAATGAAAGTAATTTAACCGAATAAAAAATAATGGATGAAGTTGAAATTCATTCAACGCCAATTTCAATTATCAAAATAAGAATCTGATGACGATGATATGTTAAAACGTTTGCGTAGTATGATGTATAGAAATTTTAGTGAACTAAAAGGGGATATTAACGTGAAGTTTAATGGACAAAACAGTAAGGTTCGATGAAGTAAATGTCAAATTAAATGAACAAAATACCAGATTAAATGAACTAAGTAGTAATATTAACGAAGTAAATACTCGAGTCAATGGAATAAAGAGTGAGATCATAAATGAGATTAACGAACGTTTAATGACATTTAAAGAACAAGTGATAGACTCAATAGAGGAACAGACTAACGAAATGAATAAAAATTTAGAAAGTAAATTAAATCAGATAGTGAATAAGAAGGTAAGTGACAGTGTTAGCGATATGACGAATAATAACGAGGTAAGTAGTAATAATAGTAATGAGTTTAATTACCGGTAGCGAAATAAAAAGTGATAACGGTGATATAATTAAAAATGTGGTGTTAGAGGAGTAAAGTGGTGAATAATGATAATGGCGATGAAGTTTTAGTGGAAATAGAAAGTAGTAATGAGAGAGAGTGTAAAGAGAGGTTAGGTTGGCAAAGGGCAAATTTTCCCTGTTGTTTAAGTGGAGTAAAGACTTCACTAGTGATTTACGAGGACAGAGTTTCCTCCAGTAGTTGTGTGAGAGATGAGGTGTCTCTAAGTAGGTCCCCTGGTATCATGAGTTCCGTGGAAAAGCCAGGATGTGTTATGATAATGTTGTGTTGCCCTTTGTGTGGATTGAGAGAGAGAAAGGAAAATGGAGTTGTGTAAGCGATTTTGAGAGAGTGAAAGAGATAGAATTATTCACGTTGAGAGAGAGAGAGAGAGAGAGAGGTGGTGTTATTTGATGTTATGAAGAATTATTAGAGAGAATAAATAGTGAGAGAGTGAATAAAATAAAAAACTTACCTTTTTGTGAGAGTAGTGCAGCAATGGATGATGATAACATTGATAATTATATTGAATACTTACCTGTAGTTAGGATGGGGATATTAATAGCAGCTGATTCGGATAGTAAGGAGATGATAAAATGCTTAATTGAGACAGATAATAATACTGACGATGACAAAACCAGAATTACTGATGGAGACAGGTTTTATGATAGAATAATAATGTGGGATAATCCAATAGATTATTATGTGGGTATAACAGAACAATTTAAAATATTGAATAGTTATTATTATAATAATAACAAAATAAAAGTAATTAAAAATGAATTGTGTTATATTAAGAAAGATTATTGTTGATGATGGAGGGTAAAGAGTATTGTTCATGAACATTTAATTATGTGAGTGTAGTGGTTTTTAAAATGGACTGAATTATGAAATGATTTGTGGTAAACTATAACAGATAATAGTGTGGATTGTATATACTTTTTGTGGTGAAGTCAAATGTATTTGTGTAATAGGTTATGTTGTACTCTGTATGTTAAGTAAACAATGTATGAAAGGCATGTTTGAAATGGTATCCAAGTCGAGAGTGTCTGATCGGTCCGACTCGAGTGCGCACTCAAGTAAAGCGGGCATGTGTGTTATCGTTTTCAAATATTTGTATTTTAATGTATAACGACCTCGTAGAGTGAATTTTATTTATTTTTATCCAAAAAAATTTAAATTTATTAAAATATTTCTTTCCATATTGAAATTATTTAAAGTTCGTTCAAATCAATTAAAACCAAAAGTTGAATTAACTTCCATACTAAACATGCCTAGTATATGACCTCACTATCAGCTGATCAAA
This sequence comes from Magicicada septendecula, assembly GCA_034769895.1. Classification (NCBI taxonomy): domain Eukaryota; kingdom Metazoa; phylum Arthropoda; class Insecta; order Hemiptera; family Cicadidae; genus Magicicada; species Magicicada septendecula. The sequence goes on from CM068373.1 coordinate 275,656,859, forward strand.
ACTAGGTCAAATCAAAACCTTGACCTACATACGTTATATACAAATTACATCTGTGAACACATTAAACATCGGTAAAATTCTGTCTTGAAACACAAATATAATAAAATAAAACCTTTAAAATAGCAAAATATTATTATAAATATTATCAAATTGACATTTAAATTTATTCAAAATAAACACTTTCTAACTTTACATTTCCAAATTCTATCAAAAATTTGTCACTGGTTTCAATTAAAAATTTTATATTCTTGTTATAAATCTCTTTCTTTATTTGACAATCTTATTCTCCATTACTGTGGGTGATTTAAATACTTATAACAATTTAATTTACCCCTTGGTAGGCCTACATTTATAATCTCTACCCCTCTGACTCTAATACTCATCAACTTCAACTAGCATGACCCCCATCTCTATCAAAACATCTATCCAACAATCTCTAGACCCAACTTATCATTAAACTCAAATCGCCACCTTCTCTCAATATATAAAAAAAAGACTCTCTAACCCTTTGTACTTAGGATAAGTGTTTCCCCCCCCCCAAAAGCTCATTTCCTTAATCTGGTCCCTGGATTCTATCTAAGGCGACCCCTTCCCACCAAATCTGTCCCTTCCCGTCCCAACCCTTTTGTTGCGGACTCCCACATTACACTACCCCCTCTTACAAAATTGCCATCCCCAAAATCTCAATCTTATTACCTCACTTCAACTACAACAAAATAACATCATCAATTATAAACATCAATATATCCCTCAATACTCTACATATATTCTCCATAATTACTGTGTCAACATCAATACTTCTCAATTCTACAACATTAACTCACAACAACATTACATTAACTCAAAACAATATTTTTCTTTCTACTACCCCTTTAACTTCGACTTTAACTTGGACTGATCTACATGTCCCACAAAATATTTATCACCCACAAACTATCTCTTATTAACTTTCACAAATTATTTACTCTGAACTTTTGCAATAGCATCTTTAACACATTAAAACCTTACATATGATATTAATTACCTTGAACATCTATAAACAATTTTACAGTGACCCTTTACTACCGATCAGCTGATATTCTTAATAAAGTGAAGACACCTTTCAAAAAATTGTGCAGATTACATTAAATATATATGCTTATCAATACTTACATCTACCATCAATGTTTCCCCTTTCTCTAATTCTGGTAATTTTATGTTAACCGCCTGCCAGTCGGTTTAATTATTTACTTAGTTTCAAAAAGACACACATTATATAAACACATATTTTTTATCAATTCTTATATCTAACCTACTACAATAAAATGTTACATTTAAAAACATAGAATGAACACCTTATACAGAATGTATGAGCACATATTTATTTGATCGGAATACAAGCGTTTTTATTAGAGCCAAATGGATTTATCAATTTTTAATTTGCAAAATTTAAGCACGTTGCTCCTCTGAGCAACCCCCTGGTCCACACACACTATTGTAGTTTATGTTAGACTGTAGCGCCTATTTGCTTCCACAAAGACTGCATATTTGGAGGGATTGGACCCCTCCGTGTCTTTGCTTCGGCTTGACATTTGAACATCTTGGATATCGACATATCCTTGTTTATATTGAAACACCCTTAAAACGGGTCTACCACCTGGCTATGCTGTCCCTACGCGGACAGAGTGGCAGCCGCTGTTCCCTAGTTTGGTGATTCCCCTTAACTACCCCCCTGTCAATTTCAAAAATCACCTTGACAACGATAACAGCTATGGCCAGTTAAGGCAGAACGTGGCGCAATGAGCCCCAACCATAGCTGTTAAAGCTAAACCAATTCCACGGTCAGGGTTCGGTGAGGCCGTGACCGCCCGAAAAGTTGGGGAATCACAAGTAAAATATCTTTTGTAAAATTAAAATGAACAATTTACATTAAATTGTTAATATCTAATAACTAAATACGAAATTAAATATACCACATCATAATATGAAACTTTCATCCATCATTAATCATTTAACTCCTTCATAACTTTCTACAATTGGATTACTTAAAATTTTCAAATTCATTATTAATAATTATTATATATCATCTTTCAGTTATTATTTAAATTTTTTAATTATCATTTTTATTTCACAATTATTTCAAATCATCTCATTATAGAACAAAAAATCTTTTCATCTAAGTTACACTTGTGAACATTTTTATTATAGCTGACTGATATTATAAAATTTTTATACTTACAGTCCATTCACACTGACATACACAAAATATATACACCACACTTTCACGTAACCTCTGAAACATTTAATAAAAATGTTAGTTTAAATCACACAATTTATCATTTAATTACCAACTTCACAAATCTCGTAAAATAATTTAAATTCATTAGAAAGTTTAATTATACAACATTTAAATAATCAATCAAAATATTTAAAACATATCAAATTATTTTGATCAAATTAATTATTGAAAATACAACTTCCATTGCCATCACAGCAATTATAATTAGCCAATTACTGTCTCCAAAATTAATTTTATTATTTATTTAAATTGCCAAAACATTAATATTATTATTACAACAATTACCTACACACACTTGTTTACTTAACATTCTACAATGCACACAAACAAATTTACTACATTTTTATTTACAAACTTTTGTTATTAACTGTTCCATTTTTTCACACTTCATTGTCCAGATCTGCCAGGTCAGAACCACAAAACAAAATATTTATAACTGTCCTTTATTGTTTTATGGCCTACCCTCCATTGTCATAGATTAATCTTCGTTTTATATAGCACTGTTCAATTTTATTACCCCACATACTATTGTCTTGTGTGTTATAACCAAACAATTTCAATTTATCCGTTATACCATAATAATCATTTACCAAGTCTACGTTAAGTATTTCTGTTAAGTCTCCATCAGTAATTATATTCATTATCGGGTTATTTACTTTTGTATTATCAATCAAATCATTATTATTTAGACACACTTCTAACCTTACTTTCCACTCATCATATTCTCTATTCAATTCATACAATTCTGTTTCTTTATCAACATACAATTCTCTATTTAAATCTCTCTCATCACAATACCATATCACACTCTCAATATTATTCCAGACAGAGGGTACAAAATTATACAACAAAAATAAACACTTCAAATCTTCTACCAACACGGGACTCTTGCCCTTCTTAAACAATACTTGTGAACACATTAAATCATCATCACAAATAATAAGGGGAAAATTTACCCTCTGCCCCCATTCTACCACTATATTCTCTTTCCTCTCTCTCTCTAACTCATAAGCACACATCAACATTTCATTATCACATTCCCCAACTTCATCATTACTCTCAAATACTACATTTTCAATTACATCACTATTCTCATTATTTTCAACATCATTATTATCATTTATTAACTCTTTGTCATTATAATTTTCATTCGTATTATCTTTATTTGGATTTATTACAACTAGTCCCATTCGCTCACTACTCTGCTCTAATTTCCTCAAACTAGTTCTTATTAGTTCATTATTATTTTCAAAACATCTATGCATTTCTTGGATCTCATTTTTTAATTCATCAAAACTCTTCTTTTGAGCATCGAATTTCTCATTAATTTCGTCTTTCAATTCTCTAAAATTTCTATCTTGTTTTTCTAAAGCGTTATACATGCTGTCTTGTTTTTCTAAACTATTGTACATCATATTATACAATCTTGTTAACATATTATCATCATCAGATTTCTTATTTTGATTTCCTAAAATAGGTGTTGAATGAATCTCAACTGTCTGTATTATTTTTGACTCCTCAAGACTACTGTCATTTGTTTGAATTCCGGAGTCGCTACTTATTTGACTTTCTATCTGACTGTCAGAGAAACTGACTTCATTATTATCTGCCATTTTTACTTTTTATAATTGATACTTGTGCGTACCTATAACATAATCAATATATAATATACTGTATAACCAATTTATTTTCTTCCGCTAACCTTAAACACACGTTGGCATCTTTGTAGGTGTGGATTTTATATTAACAAAATTTTTTAATTTATAAAATCGTCCCTGTTGTAACGATTTAAATATATTTGTATACGATGATTGAATCTTATTGAAACGTAATGTAGCCTCACTTCAGGTTCGTCTATTTGTAATCAGATTTTTCGTTACGTACAATGTTATTGTGAATAGGTTACTTGTATATATGTCGTGTGCACTTGGATTACATCACCCGTAGGAAGTGTGAACTTGTAATATATATAAATAATGTAGCGACAAACTCGCACTGGAGTCGTCGATGTGTAATTATAAATGTGTTATGTTGAACGGCGAATGATTTTTTAAATTGCCGCTTACTCCCACTATGCTGCTTCTTTTCCGTGACGTCACTCAACGATGCCAACTGTCGGGTCCGCTGCAATCTGTGAATTCTATTTACTAAATGTAACAGCAATAATAACGACACACAATTATCATATATCCTTATGGAATCCTTTATTCGGAAAAAACACTGGTTGACTGTTTTAATAAATTTAAACAGGATAATTGCAATTGTAGCGAAAACTATAAGTCTTCTTTTACCAGTTGGCAGCAGTAGCCAAACGTTTAGTATTTCTTCGAGACCAAAACAATGCTTTTTGTTAACGTTTTTAAATAAAAATATTAATTATCTCAGGGCGTATATGGTTCGGGGATTATAAATTAAACAAAATATTACACTATTAATCAAAATACAAGTTTACAATTACAGGATATTACAACGTTAGAGTGATACGTGCACACAGAAATTGTATAGTGGTTACCAGTTTTAAAAAGGTTATGTCCAGTTCAGGCTTTGATAGTTATTATGTAAATTAAAAGTTCTTGTTGTGTTTAAAAAGGTGTTAGTCTTATCTGGTGTTATTAGTGATCGTTTTTAGTGTTTGTGTTATATGGTGTCTGTAGTTTAGTTGAATATTACTTAAAATTTGTATATACAAATGTATGTGTTAAAGTACGATATAATGAGATGTCAGAATCACCAAATCCTCTTCTTGTACTCTTTTTGGTTGAAGATAGGGCCCACGTACACGTCAGATCTTCTTTCTCGTCCCTCGTCCACTTCAAATCTTCTTCCTGGTTATTATATCTTCTATTCCATGTAATGGGTGTTCTTCTGTTATAGTAAAGAGTTCGTGTAGTGTACCTCTAACTGTATTTATCTGGTTGTATAGTTTTTTCACACTTTATAACATATAATGTAAGACGATTTAAGAACGCGTCTATCTGCTAAGATCGTTGTCAAAGAAGTCTCATTTTATTTATCCGAAATTTCTGGTTGCTAAGGGTAAACTTGGAATCTGGTTGGCCAATTCGGATATACATTGTCATATACTTTCATTATTTCGAAGTCTAAAATTTGTTCAAAATCTTTAAACTAACATAACTTTTCTATACTGAATGGGAGTTTAAAACCATTATCAGCATTATTTTGATCTTCACATTTGTTATATTTAGACACCAAACGTGCCTATTTTTGCTTAAGAACTATGGATGTTACAATTTTGTTATTTGGAATTTTCTTAAATAACTTGATATGTGTTATTTTGTTTCTATATTCCTTGTATACATTATTACCTATAAATACATCTACCCTTTCACATTTGCATTACAAAATTTCTAATATAATTGTTCAAAATTTACTAAAGTTGGTTTCACCTGGCCTATGTAATAGTATTACTTTCATCACCATGTTTTAACATCTTTAACAATTAAATTAACTTCTAACACTCATCAAAATGGTTTAACATATAACGTTATTTTAACAACACAAAAGATATATTATTCTAATAGTTAAATTCATGCCCACATGGCTATGATTATACCAAATCCTTGCACAAATAACTGTTTTCTATTCAAACTGTATAGGTGTTTGACACTTAACAAAACATCTTTGTATAGTCCATTCTGCTTGGTCAATTAATTTACCATGGTTTAACATCAGCTCTATTGTTATATTTGTTAACACAACATAAAAAAATGGAATTAATATCATTAAATTGACATTCCTTTAAACTAACTGTATCACCTGTTACATACAAAAAACACAACACAAATACTATGATATAACACTGTGCTATAACATAAAACATGCACATTTTACAAAACAAATTCTATACTAATTAGTTAGTCCTTTGTCAGCTAATTTACTAATTATTCTGACACTGTCTATGTCATATTTACTATTTATATGGGTTTCAACATCCGTATACTTACTGATGTTTGACTTACAAAAATTACAATAAAGTGAACACTGTTGCTCTACCTCACCACACAGTTCTAATAATCTTGTTACATTTACTGTTTATCTGGGTTTTACTCTTGTTATAAATGTTATTGTGACCATGTTATAATTTGTTGTTTACTGGACAACCCTATGAACTCTATATGTGACAATTATTTGTATGGTTCATGTATCTATAATCAGGTGTATTTATATTTTTGTTACATCAATTAACTTAATTATTTACTAATATTTCTCTTACATAATATTACATGTTTGGGCCTATTATCCCTCACTTTGTATTTTGATTATCTGGATATAATGATACATTAACTGAAACCATTTGTTTCTTTATAGTCCTGGTTCATAAACCGTTTGTCTTTATAATTCTTTGTTTGGTCATTACTGAAAGTTCATTGTCATAGTTGGGGTTAAAGGTGTTTTGCATCACTTAGCCTAAATCATTAATTTGGGTACGGTCAGTTGTCTTACTAGTCAGTCTAAAATTGTTAGTCGTTCCTCTTCACTATCATCTTGGAAGATATTGTTCTCCTTGTCAGCTTCTTAACCAAAGTCTTCATTAAATCAGGTACGATATTATGTTGTTCCAAATGTAATGTTACACTGTTCGGGCGCCACTTGTGAAGTTAATCTACTTTTTAAATATATAAAATACAAAAATACAATTTATTTCCACCTACCTGCAAAGGTTCTTTCTAGGTCCAGGATTCGATCGCACGTACGTCGGATACAAACATGTGTTTCATAGGTTAGTGAAATGACTTACTCTACACATTTTATGAAGAGAACTTATGATTTTTTAATTGTCAAATATTGCAACGTTAAAGGTTATTTTTCCAATAAATTTTCTGACATGGGTTTAAAATTTTCGCAACTCTGGTTCATACATCTTACAATGGTATACTTAAATTATCTTACTTACGTCTATTGTAGGTAGCCCAACCTGCTTCACACACACACAAAGGATATTAATAAACCTTTAGCATATTTAATACGAATATAAAAATATAACAATACCCCTCCCAGCCGGCACGCGGTTTTAGTTTGAACTGTTCCTGTTTTTTCATATTTTTGATTTAGTGATGAGTTTCCGTATTTCCCTGTTGTTGTTGTTGTTAGTTGATAACTATTGGTTGCACTGCCACATAATAGTTCACAAAATCGAGTTTTCAAACTGAAACTTGGAAAAATCTGACGAGCTCCTTTGGGGCGGTGTCTGACCAGACACGGCTTCAATACGAAACTGGTTGAGCGGCAAGGCGTTCGCCGCTGACTTGAGAGTGTGGAAATCAATGCCTCACAGTTGTTTGTCGTCCTTGCTTCCTATGTAATCCATGTAAAAGTTTGCCAGTGTAAGATAGCATATATTAGTGTGGCACTGGCGGACGTCACGAGATGGGCGGACCTTACGTTTCATATCCGCCGTTTCACTCGATGAAGGTGAATAGAATTTGTTTCCTGACCATGTTGGTTTTTTGAAGTAGCGTCACCCTGAGCGTATACCTGTGTCGCGCATACGAGCGCATGGTCACACTCAAACAAAGTTCTCGGAAATCTAGGGTGGTGCGAATTCCTTGACTGATTTCACAACGTAAGATTGCGTTGCTGCTTCGTTACAACACTGTTCTATTCACCACGTGTTCTGGTCTTTGTTGAAATCAAACTTTACACAATACATTTATAAAACCCAAAAACGCAATAAATAAAAATACCCACAAATTTGGACCGTTACAACACACACACTTATGTGATGTGTATGTGTGTAACAACAGAGGAATAAGATACACAAGTTTTTAGAGAGAAAGCAATTATTCTTTTTTTTTTTTTGAGTATTCTAACAAAAAACAAATGTAATAGGAGCAAGGAAAATATGTTTTGTCAACGACATCCTAGAGGTTCATTTCAGTTTGGTAGTGTACCTAAAACAAAATATAATTTTAGGCTTTTTGGTGTTCTGCATGAGTATACCAGTGAAATTTTTATGTTTCTACAGTGCTCAAAATGAATTACATCACACATCGTTCAAAAGTATTGAAGACAGATTTATTCACCATATCTGACTCACTGAATATGAGTCATGTGCTCATTGGCGGTTTATCACTGTGAGTCATCATTTCATGGAGCCAGTGACTGTGAACTCATGTTATAAATACAATCAAATTATAATGTGTAACATGGTGACTATAATATATTAGTACATTACCTTTAGTCATTAATATATCCTAACATACACACAGCATTTACATACACCAAAATGTAGATCATTTGTTGATGTCTAAACATGGGGTAGGAGAATGGAATTGCATATAGAACAGATGAGGTCAGCAACAAATGTCCATAGGCTTGTGATAAATTGTTAGGCATCAATACTGATAGGCATCAAGTCACTGTTTGTAATACAAATTTTGTCTAAAACTGAGCAAAACATTTGTATTGTGCACTTTCTGTTGTGTCTAATGCTTGTTTCATCTTTATAAAATGTTTGTATGGACGTTGTTTTGTAACGGGACAAACTATGGGATTTATTTTAATTCCACACTAACTGTATTAATGTGGAGTCACCCACACTGAGCCCCGGTTTTGATAACCAAAGCTTAACTTTTGTAAACACCCACTGGTCAGTCTGTGAATAAGCCAGGCGAGGTGCGACGTAATCTGGAGCATCGGAATGTGTACGAGCGTGCGTTGCTGACTTTGACAGAGTGAAAGTCACACACGGTTTTCCTTGCCGCCGGCTACGAGATTACGAGAATTAGCGAGACGCTCGTCCGCCAATTAAATACCAAGTTGCCAAGCTCAGAGGGACGCTCGCCATTGTTGAGACGAACCAGTCGGCGTCTAAACTTGGAACCGCGCAGTTGTGTTAGAGCGCGGTTCGCAAAAAACCGTAGACCAGAACAATGTGAACCGACGAGCCAAGATATTGTAAAATTGTGAAAATGTGGTGATAAAAAGTGCAACAACAACGACAGAAGTAAAATTACTAAATTACAAACAGCTCAAGTTATCTTTCGGACATTCAAGCGTAAAACAGTGTTGGCGTAACAACGAGCAGGATGACTACAATTTAATACCTTCAATTATAAATTAATACTGCAGTATACACAGACCCACTAAAATGAATCAATATTAAAGAGATCTCTTATTCGGGGGGGGGGGGTATGAGAGAGAGAGAGAGTGAGCGAAGTACTGGATTGTCTTATATAATAAAGATATAGCTATTTTAATAATTAAGTTCATTAATATTTGTTTTGTTTTGAAAGTTGAATAAGAGTCCCCGTAATAACTTTGTAAAGAATATAAAGAGAAAGAAAGCAGATAGAGATGTTAAAGTATGTTAAAGTTAGTAAATAAATGAGTTGGATTAAAGTTGATAAATGAGAGTAGAGATTTATTATGTAATGCAACCTAATAACCACTCTTACAGGTCACGAGTTCGCATATAGGACCCTGGATCCCTGTGAAGGTAAGAATTTTGGAAGTTGATATCCAAATTTTATTAATTAAAAGTGTAGAGTCACAATGGCGCCCGAACTTAGGACGGTTGGTACAAACGTATTTAGTACAAACTATGCCTACTCGTGAATGTAAGAGAAGTTATTGGAGATTAAGGCAGATTACGTATAAATTACATACAAATAAATTATGTTATGTTATGCTATATTTAAGTGATTGGTAAAGTAATCTTAAGTGTGAGTTTTTTAGTATATGAAAATGTTGTAATTTAAAATATGGAAAATACAGAGAGTAAAATAAATGAAACTGACGTAACCGTCAGCGATGAATCTGAAAATGGGTCAATGATTGTAAACAAAGAAAATATGTCAACCGAGTCATCTGATATAAGCGACTCGGGAATCCAAACAGCTTTAATGCTAACAAATGAAAGTAATTTAACCGAATAAAAAATAATGGATGAAGTTGAAATTCATTCAACGCCAATTTCAATTAATCAAAATAAGAAATCTGATGACGATGATATGTTAAAACGTTTGCGTAGTATGATGTATAGAAATTTTAGTGAACTAAAAGGGGATATTAACGTGAAGTTTAATGGACAAAACAGTAAGTTCGATGAAGTAAATGTCAAATTAAATGAACAAAATACCAGATTAAATGAACTAAGTAGTAATATTAACGAAGTAAATACTCGAGTCAATGGAATAAAGAGTGAGATCATAAATGAGATTAACGAACGTTTAATGACATTTAAAGAACAAGTGATAGACTCAATAGAGGAACAGACTAACGAAATGAATAAAAATTTAGAAAGTAAATTAAATCAGATAGTGAATAAGAAGGTAAGTGACAGTGTTAGCGATATGACGAATAATAACGAGGTAAGTAGTAATAATAGTAATGAGTTTAATACCGGTAGCGAAATAAAAAGTGATAACGGTGATATAATTAAAAATGTGGTGTTAGAGAGTAAAGTGGTGAATAATGATAATGGCGATGAAGTTTTAGTGGAAATAGAAAGTAGTAATGAGAGAGAGTGTAAAGAGAGGTTAGGTTGGCAAAGGGCAAATTTTCCCTGTTGTTTAAGTGGAGTAAAGACTTCACTAGTGATTTACGAGGACAGAGTTTCCTCCAGTAGTTGTGTGAGAGATGAGGTGTCTCTAAGTAGGTCCCCTGGTATCATGAGTTCCGTGGAAAAGCCAGGATGTGTTATGATAATGTTGTGTTGCCCTTTGTGTGGATTGAGAGAGAGAAAGGAAAATGGAGTTGTGTAAGCGATTTTGAGAGAGTGAAAGAGATAGAATTATTCACGTTGAGAGAGAGAGAGAGAGAGAGGTGGTGTTATTTGATGTTATGAAGAATTATTAGAGAGAATAAATAGTGAGAGAGTGAATAAAATAAAAAACTTACCTTTTTGTGAGAGTAGTGCAGCAATGGATGATGATAACATTGATAATTATATTGAATACTTACCTGTAGTTAGGATGGGGATATTAATAGCAGCTGATTCGGATAGTAAGGAGATGATAAAATGCTTAATTGAGACAGATAATAATACTGACGATGACAAAACCAGAATTACTGATGGAGACAGGTTTTATGATAGAATAATAATGTGGGATAATCCAATAGATTATTATGTGGGTATAACAGAACAATTTAAAATATTGAATAGTTATTATTATAATAATAACAAAATAAAAGTAATTAAAAATGAATTGTGTTATATTAAGAAAAGATTATTGTTTGATGATGGAGGGTAAAGAGTATTGTTCATGAACATTTAATTATGTGAGTGTAGTGGTTTTTAAAATGGACTGAATTATGAAATGATTTGTGGTAAACTATAACAGATAATAGTGTGGATTGTATATACTTTTGTGGTGAAGTCAAATGTATTTGTGTAATAGGTTATGTTGTACTCTGTATGTTAAGTAAACAATGTATGAAAGGCATGTTTGAAATGGTATCCAAGTCGAGAGTGTCTGATCGGTCCGACTCGAGTGCGCACTCAAGTAAAGCGGGCATGTGTGTTATCGTTTTCAAATATTTGTATTTTAATGTATAACGACCTCGTAAGAGTGAATTTTATTTTATTTTCTGATGTCGGGACATATGTCTCGAAACGCGTAAAGTAAACCAAAACGCAAAAACGAAGTCACACGACGGAATAAGGTAAATATTATACAGATTTTAAACAATGTATGTATGTAGTAGGTAGTATTATTATTATATAATATAATAATAATAATAATATTTTTCCAGACTAAATAAATAACGAGAATAACTGTGAAGTTTATGATGAAAGTAACTGAATTGAAATTGTTTTTAATAATGTAATTAAAGTAACTTAGTGTTTTAGAAGCTGATGGAATTAAATAAATTGGAGATGAATTAAATTAATTTAAAATGTATAGATGAGTTTTGGTAATAAATTTAAATGATTTTTCTGAAATTTAGACTTTATAATAAAAAGTAAAGGATTAAACATAAAATGTGTTTAGGTATTGAGTTATATTGTTATTATAAGGTATCAGAAGGTACATATAGTTAGATACATTATATTTGTTGTGATAAATGTTTATATTTTTGAGTCTATGACAGCAATCATGTTTTATTTGATTGAATGATTGATTATATATGTAAGTATGAATTTTATAATGAAATTGAAGTAAAGTAAAATGTGTTAATAATGAAATTAAATGAGCTTGAAAGAATTTAAATTAGGTGATTAAATTAATTTGAGGTAGTTGTGAATTTTCTAATGTAATTGTCAATGATTAACTTAATGTAAAGGGTTGTAAAAGATGGAGTTTGGGTGTTGATTATTTCAATAAGGCAGTAAGTCAGCCAGAGTTAATTTAAATGGGTATTAGACAAAATAAGAATTTTTGGAATAAAAGTAATACAGAAACAGGTCAGTAGTAGGGACACAGTTAGGGTTGCCAACTTTTTTTGAGGAAAATAACGTAACTTGTCTGTTGGAAGAGGAAAAAAAAGTATTTGTAAGAAAAAAAAAGTATTATTTAAATTTAAGTTTTTATTGCCTTAACTACATATTTTTTTTGTGCTTTTAGCACAAGCTAACAATTTTTGGTTATCTTTGAGAGTTTGATAGCTAGTATTACAATCTAAATCTAGATTTAAATAAATAAATAACTCATTTTTTATTAAATTTATGGACGCTCTGTTTCTCTCTTCTCGCCACTTTACATTTATCACCGAGAAAACTCTTTCAGTGAAAGCTGAGGTTGCGGGAACAGAGAGCAGATAAGAAATAATTTTTTTTATATTTGGTAAGTTATCACACGCATTCTTAAGTATATATTGCCACTTTTCAGCAGTATTTTTTTTCTGAAAATTCTTTGTCATTATTTGTTGATTGTCTTTGGATTTCTTTAAGTCTTATTGACTCGGAATATAAATTATCCATTTTAATATTTAATCTTTTTGTAACTCTATCTTTTCAATTACGTTTTCAAGATGTTTAAATTCAACCTCATTTTTTAAAGATATGCTATTAAGTATCAAAAGCCAGTTATTCTCACTAAAATCAAACCATTTTTCTAAATAATTTAAACTCATATCAATAAAGAGTGAAAAATTACTGATAATTGTATTGAACATTTTGGGTGATGACTGTTTAATCCTTTTTAATCTCGTTTTTGATTCATAACCAAAATAATTATCAATTTTTCTTTGTACTAATTCCGTGTTTAAATTATCCATAATGTTATACACATCCAATATAGTTACACAGTTTCCTTCCAGACGTTTTATTGTTTTATTAAATATATTCAGCATGTGGCTTGTAAAGTGTAAGTAAATTTCAACGACTTCATGATCCTGTTCATCACTTAGCTTTAATAAATTTTGTATAATTATTGGACAATCATCACTTAAACTTTCAAAATAATTACATATTGGCATCCAAAAGAGTAAAAGTGTATCAATGGCTGGAAGTAAAGATAACCAACGAGTGCCAATATGACGTTTAATTTCATGAAATTCGCCATCAACCATAGAGACAAAATTTTTTAATTCTTCTCTCCTACAAGCTGATACAGAAAAATGACTGTAAATTTTTAAAACAACATTTTCTGTCACAAGTCAAGTAACCCATGGCATATTTCACAGTATTATGGACAATATGAGCATGACAGTTGCCTTTTATTAGGTTTGGCACTTCTTTTTGCATATTCGTATACAATGACTGGTTAATTCCAAAATTAGCATTGCAATATGTCTGCACTGAGTCCAGATACTCGGTTGAATGTAAGGTTGTGGGAATCTATGGACTTCTTAATTGCTGCAAACATACCATCAGCAGATTCATCTGGATTTTCATAAAAATCTAATAACCTATTTTGGATCCCATTATTGACTGAAAAATATTGCACTACCAAAGGGAACAATTTAATATTTTTTTTTATTTGAAGCATCTGTCTGAAGACAGTAAAATACATCTTCATTATTTAAATCATTTATAACACCTTCCACAGCATATGGTCCTAATACGTCTGTCACTAAAGCTTCCATTTTTGTTCTGGCTAAGCGAATCTTAGTGGCCACCTTGGAATCTGCGTATAATATTCTGCTTAATTTATTTGTGCAATCCATACTATTGTATGAAAGATTATGCTTGACAGTGTGAAAAGTTAATGCTAGCTCAGCTGCTGTAATATTGTTGTCATCACTAGATACTGGACACCCTGACGAAGTATTTGAAGTAAGAAAATTTTGTAACGCACCGGATGTTTTCTTCATTTCAGCTTTTAATTTGTGCCTATTTGTATCTTGATGCTGCTTTATCTGAGAACAGAAAGAAAAGACTACCACCACCAGACCAAACCATCACCATTTTCAGTAGGGTCACAAATTCTTCAATTGAAATATGTACAATTAAAAATTAAATGTTGAATTCATAATTGAAAAAGTTTTGATTAAAAATTGAAAACTAAATTTTTAATTCAAATACTTGAGATTGAAAATTTAAATTTTAATTCAGACAATTAGGATAAAAAGTTAAAAATTTAATTAAAACTTAATTAAAAAACTCGGGATTAAAAAATTAAAATTAATTTCCAATGCACATACTCAGAATTAAAAAAATAAAAAATTAATTTTTAATTCACATGAAGAGGATTGATTTTTGACTGCGACGTTCACAAGTATTAACAGTAAAATTATTTGAAATTATAATGACTGGGCTTAAAAATAAATTTTAACTGGGTTAATCGGTATTAAAAAGGAAAACAATTATTTTTAATTTGAATAATTAAGACAAAGAAGTGAAAAGCACGTGTAAAAAAAAAAAAAAAAAAAAATTACGAAAATTTGAGCAATATCCGAGTACTAAGAAATTCAACTCTGAAAACAAATTTTTAAACACAAAAATTTGTTTATCTATAGTACAAACAGCATTTATGGAAATGTTAAACTGTTTAGAATTCGAAATGAATGATTTTTTTACTTAATTTTTAATTGAAAGTTGAAGAATTAAAAATTAAGAAGTAATTTTTCAATCCGGAATTCGGGATTAAAAATTTCCAATTTAATTTTCAATTGACAGATAAAGGATTAAAATTTGAAAAATAATTTGTTAATCCGGTTTTTGGGATTAAAAAGTTTAATTAATAATTGAAAGTTATGGGATTGAAAATTACAAAAATTATTTTTCAATCCGGTTTTCAGGATTAAAAATGTTTAATCCAATTCTTATTTCAAATATATTGGATTAAAAAATAACAAATGGCTTCCTGAGGGCCCTGGAACAGTAAAAAAAATCTGTCAAAAAGCGAGGAATTTTTGTGCCATAAATTCTCCGAATTAGTCAACTGATATGTAATAAAACTTACATAAAAATAATTGTTCTTGTTGTTAAAAGCTTATATTGTAATTTCAGCTTGATACTTGTACGAGAAGTATTTTAAATTAATTTTTAAAATCTCGAGATATTATGACAGCACGTGAGCTGTCAAAACAATCGACATTTGAAAAAAAAATGTCGTGATATCTCCAGACTTTAAAAATTAATTAGGAATATTTCTCATACCGATATCAAGCTCATCATCATTCATCATCATTATTCCTGCATCTCCTAAGTGGAGCATAGGGCATCAATGAACTTCCGCCACCGGACTCTGTTCCGCGCCATCGTCTTGATCTCTGGCCAGGTCTTCCCTCCTTTCTCCATCCCTTCCGCTATTACACTCCTCCTCCATGTGTTCCTTGGTCTGCCTCTTCTCCTGCTACCTTGTGGGTTCCATTCCAGGGCTTGTCTTGCTATGTTGTCTCTATCTCGTCGTAATGTATGCCCAATCCACTTCCATTTCCTACGGCGCATCTCAATGTCAATGGGTGTTTGATGGGTTCTTCTCCACAGTTCTTCATTGGAGATAACTTGTGGCCACCATATCCTCAGGATATTCCGCAAACTTCTGTTCACGAATGTTTGGAGTCTGCTAATCAGTTGTTTGTTAGTCTTCCAAGTTTCGCACCCATAGAGCAGTACCGACTTGACATTTGTATTGAAGATGCGTAGTTTGGTATTGGTGTTAAGGTCCCTTGATTTCCAGATTGGTCTCAGCATTGCAAATGCTCCTTTAGCCTTATTTATTCTATTTCCTATATCTTCTATGGTTCCTCCCTCCACGGTGACCATACTTCCCAGGTAACAAAACTGTTTGACTTGTTCGATCTCTTAGTTTCCTAAAAATAATAGTGCCTTATTGCGGTTATTATAACGCATCTCCTTGGTTTTCTTTCCATTAATCTTCAATCCCACCTCTGATGCTTCGGTTTTTAAATCGTTCAGCTTTGCTTCCGTATCCTTAAAACTGTTGGTTAGCAAGCACAGGTCATCCGCGAAGTCCAAGTTCTCCAACCTATCTGTCAGTCCCCACTGAATTCCTCTTCAGCGATTTATTGCCTTCTTCATCATGAGATCCAGCACCATAATAAATAATATTAGTGACATTAAACATCCTTGCTTCACTCATTTATTTACTGGGATGGGCTCGGACAACATCCCCTGGTGTAAAACTTGACATGTGTAGTTCTCATACATTTCTTGAGTTAACTTAATAATTTTCTTTGGAATCCCAAACTCTTTCATGGCTTTCCACATCTTCTTCCTCATTACACTATCAAACGCCTTTTCAAAGTCTACAAATAGTATATACAGTGACGACTGCAGCTCCGTGGATTGTTCTATAATTATACGCAGTGTATTGATCTGGTCCATACAGGAATAACCTTCTCTAAATCCTGCTTGTACTTTCCTCAACCTTGAGTTAACTCGCTGTTTTATCCTTTCAAGAATTACTCGTGAGAGTACCTTACTTGGTATCGAAAGGAGGGTAATCCCTCTCCAGTTATCACATTCCAATAAATCTCCTTTCTTCGGAAGCTTAATCAACAGTCCTTTCTTCCAATCTGAGGGGATCTTCTCTTCTTCTCAAATCTTCTTAAAAAGTGGGAATAGACTCTCAACTGAAGTAACCATATCCACTTTCAAGGCCTCCGGTGCGATATTGTCCATGCCTGCCGCTTTGCCATTCTTAAGTTGTTTAATGGCCCTTTGATCTCTGTTCTTGATGGTGGCTCTGTACTAATAGCAACATCTTCCTGCTCTTCTTCTATCATCACCTCTGTCTCCCCTTCTTCGATTGTTTCACGATTCAAAATCTCCAGAAAATGTTCTCTCCATCTTTCTAGCTGTTCTTTTTGTGTGGACAGTAATCTCCCCTCTTTAGCTTTCACCGGTTTGTCCGCTCTTGAAAACTTAACTGTTAATCTCTTGGTAATGTGGTACAGAGTCCTACTGTCATTGTTTTGTGCTGCCGTCTCAGCTTGTGTTGCAAGATTGTTGATAAATGCTCGTTTGTCTCGTCGAAAACTCCTCTTCACTGTTTTGTTAAGTTGATTAAAGTCTGTTCTAGCTTGTACCTTCTCTTCTTGCATTCTTGCGGTATTGAGTCTTTTCTTACATTCCTTCCTTCCTCTCTCCCTCTTGCCTAGGACCTTTTCACAGGTATTTATGTAGGTACTCTCTATGCTCTTCCAATTGTGTTCAATATCCTGTCCTTCTTCTTCCTCCCTTAGCTGTTGGAATCGGTTACTCAATTCTAGTGAAAAATGTTGTTGCATCTCCTTATCCTTCAATTTATCGAAGTTATACTTTATCCTCCTCTTTTGATGTATATGCCTAATACTTGCAATCTTCAGTCGGAGCGTGGCTACTACCAAATGATGGTCACTTCCCACATCTGCCCCCCTCTTGTTCCTCACATCCAACAGGGAGGTTCGCCATGTCTTGCTAATAGTGAAATGATTGATCTGGTTCTCCGTTCTATGGTCTGGGGAAACCCATGTCACTTTATGGCAGTTCTTATGAGGGAAGATAGGATATCAAGCTCAGAAGACTATATTAGCTTGTGACAACAAGAACAATTATTTTCATGTAAGTTTTATTATATAAAAGTTGATTAATTCGGAGAATTTATGGCACAAAAATTCCTCGCTTATTGACAGATTTTTTTTACCGCTCGAGGGTCCTTAATCTTGTTTTTTGAATTAAAAATTCTCAATTCAATTTTTAATTAAAACATGGGGTTACAAATTTTTTAAATTCTTTTTTAATCCGATATACAGGATTAAAAATTCAAATTCAATTTTTAATCGAAAGATATAGAATTAAAAATTAAAAAGTTATCTTCAATTCGTTCTATTGGGATTAAAAAATATACAAAAATTTTAATTTGAGAAATAATTCAATGCTGAATGTAATGCGCTATTTGCAAGTTGGAACCCTGATTTTCAGTATAACCAAACAACACGATACACAATACACAACACAACACAACAGTATATATTAACTAAAAGGATATATTTATTAACTCACTTACCTGTCCAATACCAGCTGATCCAATTATAAAATTCATGGCGCAGAGAATACATTTCGCTGAATTTTTATTTTGAGGATCACTTTTAATCCAGTCAAATTGTTTTTCCCACTCGATTTTATATTTTTGTAGTTGTTTTGATTTTATTAATTTCGCTTTCTTGGGCGTATAACTATCAGAATCTGAATTACTTGCCATTTTAAGCAATGCAAAAGAAGTTATGTATACTTATAAACTCTAACCTTTCTTCAAACAAACACACAAGGATCACAACAACGTAAATAATGATCTAGAAAGGAAACCGATATGGACTGCCATCTGCCGTTTCGTTCAATAATAAATAATCATTGTTAATAGTGTGTGTTCCGTTCTGTTTTATCTTAGGCATCGATAAATCGTTCAGAAATTACATATGAGAGTGTTTCGTTTCGTGCATTACAGTAAAGACTCAAAATAAAAAGTATTTTCGCATACTTTATTTTTATGCAAAAGTATAAAGTATATTCACCAAAAATAAAGTAGGATACGTTATTATAAAGTATGGTTGGCAACCCTAGACACAGTAACGAGATTGAATGTATGTAGAGAAAGCGAGAGTGATGTAAATGAGAGTAAATGGGTGAGAGCAGGGTACATAAATTTTGTAGTGAGAGTGGAGGTGTAAGGAGTCCTCAACGCAAGGCGTTGTGGCGGGAGGTGGAAAGTTTTAAATGGGGTTTGGCGGAGTTACCTGGAGGCCCAGGAACTAATAAGGGAATGAGTATAAGGGAAGGGAACACACATCCTATGTACAAAGAGGGTATCAGGTACTTTGTTCTAAGAGGAGAATGAGTTAAGTAGAGTTAGATAAGGGGTTGTAGGGGCTTATTATTGAGAGTTTGGTGTCACCCTATGCAAATCCGTTAGTGGTTGTTAGAAGGAAGGAGGTGAGTAAGGTTATATGAAAATGGCCGTTCCATAAATTAGATCATTATTAATGACTGGGGGTCACCCGAACCAATTGATGATGAAAATGCTTAATAGAAATTCATAGTTGAAATTATTATGTAACAAATGAAAGATATAATAGAATTTGAAACTAAAGTAAAGCTGTAAGATGTGTAATTTTTGGTCAGACTTAAATTTGAAATGTTTGTCTTGATGTAATATTAGCAATGTTCAGGTGTAACGGTACAAACCCATGAGGGTTTGTAATATAAAACTTCTTCATTGCATTTAATCAAACTATAGCTCCGTGTGAGGTACGAAATGGTACAGGAATGCAAAAATCATCAGCAAGGGTGCGCATTCACGCATACTGTTACAAGACGAGTATCGTCTATAATTTAATTATTTATAAGTATTAGTCTCAGGGTTGTTTTTATTTAAAATGGGGTCTTGCAATCCGTTGATTATTATTATTCACTCTCGTATTTTATTATTAGATATTTGTTTAGTGACTTATTCCACTCAATTCAACCTATTGTTGAATCCAGTAATGAATAAGTCGGTTACTTACACTCTTTTCGACGTTTTAACTGTCAGTTTAATTGGTTTAATTAAAAGTATTTTATTCACTGCTTAGAATTGTTCCAACCGAAGTTCTGTTGACTCTCCGTTGATCAGCGGTGGTGAGAAGATCAGTAGTGTCCTGCCTATACACTAACATAAACATACACAAACATGACATTCAGATAACTCATACTTTATGATATTATATATATATATAGGTCAGTACGGTTGTAAACAAAAATAAAATCACTCAATTTGAATGATTCGCACTGTGAGTATGGTACCAACCATCTCGTTCTTCTCCTCTAAGCTGTATTTACTGATTACAATAAAAGTCAACTCTTTCAAAGGTAAAAATAATAATGGTGATTTATTCAATTCTAAGACAATGAAATTTAGTACAATAATATGTTTTGCTCTTCTTTCTGGTTAACAATTAATATTTAATTTTGAACATGGACTCTAAAACATTTGGAAAGCTCAAGTTGGCATGACTGCCTTTGGTTAGTCACAAAATGTGTGTTGACAAACATACAGGTTATGTCGTATTATTAAACTTGTAATGTCTTTAATAATTGTAATAATAGTAGTAGTAGGTTCTTTGAGTCTGCAAAATATACATATTTGATAAAATTGCTACGGCTATAACAAACATATAAGATAATAATTCATGGATTGTTAATTAAAAAATATAAAATGTAATCTACTGTTCATGGTTAGACATAGGCTTTAAATATCGTTTAGTGCAACCTTGTTTGGTTAAAAGTTATTAATTGGTTATTAATAATTGATAATAATCGTTATTAATCCAGTGTCAAGGATTATGATCATCTATAAAATTGGATATGCCTATTTCAGGTAATGGTAATTCATTGATTGTATTTATCACTCTTTGGTGTAACTCTTACTTAAATTTAACAACAAAATATTCGACACTCTTATTTGGCTAATAACATTAGGAAGCATACTCCTTTCATTGATGATACAATGTCTTTACTTATTCTAAACATTCATATTATACAAATCGTTAAAATTGTCGGTACTTATATCGTTCAACTTTGACATTGTTTATTTGTATTTTTTAGATCCCTTCCTTTAAGAATAGGATATTTACTTGTTTATCGTATGTTAATTTAAATCGCTATTAGCGTTCAGTTATCTTTCTTATCATATAATCATAATATAATAGCTGTGGGTATTTGATACTTGCGTAACTGGTCGTTCGTAGGGTTTACACTTGTTTTCTTTAAAACTTTTTAATTAATTAAAATTTCTTTTTTATTAATTAATTAATTAAATTTTATCACTGCACTTCACTCACTCCTATGTGCATGAACTCCGAATTAGGTGCACTTAAAAATATACTGCACTATTTCTTCAATATATATAACCTATATTCTCGGTTTGAGGTTAACGTTGTTTACATCGGTTGCTGTAAAAAGCACGTTTTTATGGAGCTACGACGAGCATGCAGTTCGCTTCGTGGATGTTGAAAGACTGTCTCGGCTTCCTCTGTCGGAATGATGAATCTCGGGTTTTTTATAAGTTCTGATTGGTCAATTTATTTTAATTCGTCTATCTCCGGTGGGCTTCGTCAAAACAGACGCTTACAAGCGCGTCAGTTTTTGGGAACAAGATTAAAAATTCGTGGTCGACATACCCACGCGAAAGGGCACAGCATAAGACAATTATTTTTAAAAGTCCAATATCTTCCTTATAATTGTACTGATGACATTGTGATTACCCTCATTGTTCATGATTTTTTATGACTATTAATTTGAATCCCCTCATCATATATTTCTGATTCGGGGTTGCTGAATTCGCACTTGGTATTTGTACTTAGTGTCCATTAAGCCATTACTTATTAATAATATGTTGTTTTTATTCCATTTTCCATGGTAATAACTTGTTCTTAATCTACTGTACAATTTTCACTTAAAACTATGCCTTAATATTAACACTATGTCTGTTTTCATAGATTTGAACTTAAGTCTATGATCATACATTTTTGTTTTTCTTATTCTCTAACAATAATAATATTTAATTAAATTCTAACATGGTATATTTAAAAATTGATGGGTTAAGTCACTACTGGCAGTGTTCTTTTTCCCTACATTATTGGTTTAGTGCCTTAATTATCTTTTATTAATTAGGCTTGTCATACCTTTATGGAGTTACCTTGTTGTATGTTTGGTATTCTTCATATATTATTCGGATTATTCTCCAAATGATAATTAAAATAGTCACAATGGTATTGTTATTATTGTGATGCAGTTCATTCTGCATTTGATTCTGCTATTATCTAGGTTTAGTAGCTGTAAACTTTACTTGCAGCTGGCTGTTACAATAGTTTTGTTGTAATTACATTTATCTGGATTATTTAGATAGTTATTTTGGTTGCATTTGTTCATCTGAACAGTATTCTGTCTGACCTCAGGTCGTTAGTTGAGTTACTATCTTTGTATAATGTGTTTATAACATAATTTTGGTTGCATAATGTATCTTTGCCATTACAAGCATATTGTCATATTTGTATTACATAAATATAGCTTTTATATTCAGTTATTCTATTATCTACTGTGTACAAAACATGCCTTATATGATCTAGTTACTTCCTAGCTCAATACATTTTGGTTTAATATTGTTTTGATTTAGTTTTCATTAAGTTTTATTGAAAACTGGATGCCCAGATTAGGTTATGTTATAGGTTCAATAAGCAGTAATGTGTTGCTGCTGGCTGTGTATTTCTACATTAGTCTTGTTGACTGGTTTTCATTCAATGTTTGTACATTGGTTATTGGTTATTATTATTGCACCTTTAGTTTACACTTGAATTGTCTTATTTATTGTTAATTAGTGGGTTTGTACTAACATCACTCCCACTGCACAATTGGTCATTCATTATTTTGGAACCTAGTCTTCTGTTTATTTTATAACTACACATCATTTAGCTACCATAAACTTATCTTGTCCTTATTCAGTTTTCTTGTGACTCTTTATTTACAATATTTAGTCCTTATTTATAATAATGTGTTTTACATAGACAATGAATGTATTCATTAAATGAGTTGTGGTCAGTGTTGACCTTACCATACAGCTTAGGGATTTATATCATGTAATTAATTAACATTTCTTCTTTCTTCTTAATACAATTATTCTTTCAAAGGTTTATGTTAGTTTGTTATACTTCAATTTCCTTCCCTTGTTCTTGTGTTTGGTCTGGATATCTTCCTTCTTCCTTCTTCACTGATCTCTTTCTCACTATTATTCATTTTTATACATGATGTGGTTTTCACTTGTCTTCTTCACATTGTTTCTTCCTTCTTCTTTCTTGAAGTTGTTATTGTTGTGTTCTTTTCCCTGATTCTTCTTTCTTCTTTTGTTCTCATGTTCTTCTCACTGATTCTTCTTTCTTCTTTTGTTGTCTTGTGTCCTTCTCACTGATCTATTGGGTAAAGTATGTCAGTCGTCTCGTCTTTATTCTTCTTTTCTTCTTTAGTGGTGCATTTACTAGTGATTTCTTTTCAATGATGTTTCACTTATTTAAACTTATGGTACTTTCTTCTTCTGTATCCATGGTGGTATTCTAAACCTTTTAATGTATTTTTTACTAGTGGTGGCCTTTAAATTAATTTTCGGTACGTTGGTGGATGTGGTGTTATATGTACCGTTACAATACGCGCACACAGGTCGGCCAGCTTTCCCATGAAAATGTCACGTTCATATAAATTCCTTCTCGCCTAGTGTGCAGAGAACAAAGGCTGTCGTCCTATAGCTGCGGCTCCGGCTGGTTCAGCGTAACAAGGCTCGCAATCCGAAAATTCGAATAAAAGTGAACATGTGTGATTAAAATACGTAAAAATGTAAAACCTGTTTAAGTACGAACAGTGAAACGTTAGACAACAATAAGTGACCAAAATTTAATTAGTTGAGAACATATCGGCAGTGAACGAACCGTGACAGTGCGAACGTAATTGGAACGACCAAAGGAACAATGAATGGATTAGCTTCACAATGTGGCGGAGGCAGTATCAGTAAAGTAAACCGACAATCTAAATTAAAACCAAAATAAAGTAAAAAGAAAAGATAAAATTTATATAATGAATAAAGAGATATCTCAAGTTTAATAGGGTAGAATGCGTGAGAGTATGAATGAGCAATTGCTGGGTTGCCTTTAAAGAAATATTTAAATTAGTTAATAGAATGAGTTAATTTCAATGTTTACTTTGTAGTTTTGATACGTAATGAAAAAGAAAGACCAGAAATAGTTTTGAGAAAAGAAAAAATGGAATGCAAGTAAATTCAAAAGAGTATAAAGAAGGTTAAATAAAAAATTGAGTTGATTAACAAATGCAATGAGAGTTGAGTTTATTAATAACATATAACCCTAAATCACTTATAGGTAACGAGTTCACGTGAAGACTCTGGGACCCGATGCAGGTAAGGGATTTGTAAGCTGTGTATGTTTATTAAATATTATTTTGGTACAAAATAAGTAAGTTCATACAGGATGAGTGTTTATTATGTTGTATTATGTTCATTATGTAATTGTGTATTAATGTGTAACATGTATTGTGTATTTAAAAATGTGATTCCCCAGTTTCGGGCGGTCACGGCGTCACCGAACCCTGACGGTGGATTTGGATTATTGGTAACAAGGTGGTTGGGCTTATTGTACCCTAACCATACTTGTTATTATTTTCAAAATTGGTGAATTTAGAAATTAACCGGGGGGTGGATCAGGGAACCATATCTATGGAACAGCGGCTATCCATCGAATGGGATGGTAGACCATATAAGGGCATGTAACTAAATTTTAGTAGGATTACTGGTGTCCTTGGACATCAGTAATGCCGAATGTTTTGTAACGCCGAAGCAAGAACGGTCTAGGCAGCGTCTACACCCTAAAAAACTTCAGTTCTTGTGAAAGCAAATGGGCGCTACAGTCCAACATCATTAAGCAATGGAGTGTGTGGAAAAGGAGCTGGCCGTTACAAGCCAGGGGCGTAGATATAGCATCTATGCAAGGAGGTAAATGCCTCATCCGGTTTACCCGGAAGGTGATTTACCCAATTGTAACTGGGTTAGGGGGGGAATATGATAAAATGATATGGAAGAAGAAGTATAACTGAATATTCAGTTAGGAATTACTTGACCATAATCACGGTGAAATTGAGTTTGCTATGATCTGATTAGATGTGGTTATTGTTGTGACTCAATTGCTGTTTTGTAATGGTTATGTACTGTGCTGTATTAAAAGAAAGTTAATTTTCAATGATGGTGGTTAAATGGTTATTAATGAACATTCAGTTATGAGAGTTAATGGTTTTAAATATGGAGCTTAATACTGTAAAGATGTGTGGTTAACAAGAACATTTAATGACTTATATTGTAGATAATTCTGTATTTGGGTTACACAGGTTAAAGGTACTTAGAGTAAGGTTATGTTCATATGCTGATAAGATATCAGCTGATGCATGGTGTTATGTGTATTGTATTTTGTGTGATCAATTTATAGGTGTAATTGATTTTATGATAGTAGTAAGTTTTATTTTTTTAATAATTGTCAATATATAATTATGAATGTTTATGATGAAAATTAAAATCATTTAAAAGATAGAAATTTTGGGAGTATATTGTTTTGATTAGTTTGGATTTGGAGGTTACAGAAAATGATAGATGAATTTCACTATGAAAGTAAATAAATACAAGATGAAATTAAATTAACTGAATCGTTTTGAATAATGCAATAAAAGTAATTAATTGAAAGAGATGGTCTAATTAATTTAAAATGTGAATTTTGGTAATGAACTTAGATTTATTTTGGTTTGAATTATAAAATAAATGATAACTGATGAAAATGCAATGATTGAAATTTGAATAATTTAATTTTTGATTTGAAATGATAATGCAAGATAAACAGTTGAAATGTTTAATTAATAGAAATTAAAATACAAAGTTGTATAAAGCTAGTGAATTGTAGTTAGATGCTGTAACGGTACAGAATTGGGTGGTAAAGAATTTTAAAATGTTGTCAACTCAGTCAGTGTTCACCTTTGGTGTGCCTCGTTAACCAACGACACATAACAATGTTATTACACAACACCCGTCTGTGTTTGTATCTGGAGTCAACTAGTCCAGACATATTATGCAATCGTCTGCAGCTTGTGCTGACCGTGAATCTAAGAAAACGCCAGTTTCAACAGGCAGAAAAAATTATAAGGATTCCCGGGCTGAGCGTCTGGACATGCCGGCCAATCAGAGAAGGGGAAATGAACCATACAGACGTTGGCGCGCAGCTGGGCCAACGCCTAACACCTCAGAAGTCGTGGACTAACAGTAGAGCTGAATAGCAGTTTTCTAACCGAGTGGTCGTAAGTCAACGGTAGCCTCGGGCGTGTAAGATGGGCCGAAAACATTATAATCGGCCTATCTAGTAAAGTGTGTGAACAATATAGCAGTCAACTCGTATTTTTCAGACCGCGCGGGTATAAAAATCAAACTAGTGTGCGAGCAAGTCACATTGGACGACACCATTAATGAGTTAAATGTGACAAAACAGTTATAAAATACCTCACCAAGACAACAAGTGATGAGCAGAAAATTATTCGGACATTTGCCGTTTATTATCGGAGTGTAGGGATCAACGGGGCCTGGACCACACCATGGGACAAAGTCTACATTAAGGATGAGTACCAATATAACAAACTTGCTAACTTAAAACTATCAACAGTATGAAAATCCGTGCACAGAACTTCATTAACGAGATCTCAATTTTAAGGGGTTTAAATATACAATTGTAAAAGAGTGAGAGTGAATGAAATAAAAAAAGAAAAGTACTGGTTGAGTAATCATACAGATCATTTTGTTATAGTCTTATAAGAATTGTTTTTTTGTCAATTTTATGCATCTAATTTTGTGTTTGAGATAAATGTCGTAATGTACAAGAAAGGATAAAAATTTGTGTAATTGTCATACAAGGGGAGAAAAACATAATTTCATTTAATAAAAGAAAAATAATTTGTTTTAGCCAGCATAAACTGTGTTAACATAATTATTTCACAACTCAACCTAAATAATCCATCTGCAACTGGTTTCGTGTATAGGACTCTGGAGATGTAACCCGAAGGTAAGAAAAGCCACAAAAAAGAAGTTTTAAAAATTTAATAAAATTATTATTTGCAAAATTGTATAGTTACAAGTGGCCCCCGAACTTAGGGGCGATTTGTATGATTTGTTGTAATCATACAAATTAGACCTAATTTAAGCTGCAGAGACAGATTATTTGGGAGTGAGGGCATTATTGTAAATTACATATAAATGTGTATTGAAAGGTTACGAAGAGTAAATTTTAAGATGTTTATAATTGTATAGGCAGTTTATATAATTATTTGCTTAAATTAGTTATATTGATAAAGATAGAAAATAAGAATGAAATAAATATGACCGACTCAACAGTTACGAGTGAGTTAGGAGGTCGCTTAACTCCAATTACGGTCCAAGAAAATGTTCTGAGTCAGCGATTACGAATGATTCGGGGCTGGAGATGACTCTAACCATAGTTAACGAAAATAATGGAACTGATTCAATTATAATTAGTAACGCGGGAGCAAAATCCACTCCCGTGGTAACAAAAATAAAAGAAAAAGAATGGTCAATGGACGATATAATGAATTTTATGAGTAGGCGTTTTGATAGTAGTGATACCAAATTTGATAAATTAAGCAGTGATGTTAATGAGTTGAAAGAACTAAATAAAGAAGTAAAAAATAATTTGAATGAACAGAATAATGAAGTTGATGCATTTAAGTAGTGGCATAAATAAACGTTTTGATGTAAATGATCATAAATTTGATGTACAAAATGCAAAATTGAATGAATTGAGTAGTAATGTAAATGAACAGAAAATTAAATGGGAAAGTAGTTTTAACGAATTAAACAAATGCTTTGATATAAATGAGGTTACATTTGATGAAATAAAGGGGGAGATAAAACAATATAAAGAACAAAATGTGAAATTTGAGAATAGCATAAATGTAAAATGTGACGAATTAATTAAATGGGGTGACGAGATGAAAAACGACAAGGTAGATGATGTTAATACAAGTGATAGTCAGAAAGCTGATAGTCTAAATGCAAATCAGGCGACAGTAGACAAGGTGAGTAATAGTGTTAATTATGATGAAATAATTAATCAGAGTAAAATAATGGTGAATAACAATAACAAAGTAGTTGATAATGAGGTATTTATGCATGATACGGTAAATAGTAGAAATAATGATGAGAGTGGAAAATTATTTGGGGTCAGTAACAGAGTAGCATTTAGTGTTTATGAGTTACAAAGGGGGTATGAAGATAGTTTAAATGTAGAATGCGAACAGAGGGCAAAATTTTCCCGTGATGTAGAGTGTGAAGCAGAGACTTCACAAATGTTTTTGGAGGACGAGAGTTCCTTGATAGTTTTGGTAGAAGATAAAAGATCTTTAAAATGTCCCTTGGATTTTAGTGTAACCAAATGTTAAGGCCTGGCAAAGGCCAAAAATTGTCTGGCAAGGCCAGATGGGGTTTAAATAATTTTGTGGTATTGCCCTCTGAGTGGAGTGAGACTGTGAAATGGGTAGTTTGGGAAAGTGATTATTAACAGAGAAATAGAGTGATAGAGTTGTTTAATGTAAAGAAAGGTTATAGAGAATTTGTAGAGAGAACAAATAAGATTAAATATGTACCTTATGAAGGAAATAGTGCAGTAGTAAACGATAATTATATCGATATTGATGATGTACTATTCACTTACCTGTTGTGAGGAGTAGCGTACTAGTAACAAATGATGGCTATAATGATGAAAATATAAACTATTTAATTGTGACAAATGATACCGAAGGAAACTTAACCATACCCGATGTAGACATGACATATTATAAAATAATAATGAGGGATAACGCTGGGGATTATTATTATGGTAAAACGGATAAAAAAGTTTTAAATGGTTACTACATAAATGATAGCCATATGATGTATGTAAATAAGAATGAAAAATGTTATGTAAAAATAAGACTAATTTTCGATAACAGTGGTTAGATAAACAGTGAATGAACATTTAATTATTTGAGTTAATGGCATAATTACTTGGCTTACTTATGTAATGAGGTGTGGTAAACAATGAAATCATATGACGAAAATTTGTAAATAAATTTGTATGGGTGTTAGATGTATTGTGTACTAGGTTCTATTGCTGGTAGGTATATTGTTTATTTTGTATGATCAATGTTTACAGACATGATTGTGTTGGTAACAATAATAATATTTTATTTTGAGGAATAATTGCCATTAATGAATTTCATGATGAAATAAAATAATGCAAGATGTAATTAAATGGAGTTAATATTTTGTGAATAATATAATGAAGTAACTTAGTGATGTGATTATAGTGTAGTTAAAATTTATATGAGAGGATTTTATTAATGTAGAATCATTTCTAATAATGTAATTAAAGTAACTTAAACCGTTTTGAATAAATTAATTTAAAACGTGAATTTTAGTAATGAATGTAAATTTATTTTGATTGGAATTGTAAAATAAATGGTAACTGATTAAAACGTAATGACTAAAATATTTATTCAAATGGAAAACTGAAGCTAAAGTGGTAAAATTTGTAAACTCTATGTACATTTTAGAAGGAAATGTTTGTGTTGATGTGATTGGGAATGTTTATGCTGAGTCAGTGTTTGTAAAACAAGTTGTGTATTCAACTGAGGATGTAAACAGGGAAAGATAACAAACCTGTGTTATATATTTAATTGTAGGTTCCTCTTGTAAATGCGGTCACGGCCTCACCAAACCGTGACCGTGGAGTAGTTAATTTATAGCAAGCCATGAATAAAATTGTAACCGGATCATGGTTTGTCCTTGTCAACCGGGTGTATTGTGAATGTTAATGGGGGGTAGTTTAGGGTAATCTACTGAAGAATTTTTTATATCCAAGGCTAGGCACCGAAAGAGGTGATAGACCACCCAAGGGCTCATTAATCATTATTGAAGTAGGATTACTGGTACTAAATAGACCAGTTATACCGAATTTTATTGTAACGCCGAAGCAAGGACGGGGGTGAAATAAAAGAAAAAAATGTTCACCCCTTCCGCCTCAGTCCTTGTGGAGGCAACTGGGCGCTACAGTCCAAGGGGGTAATAGTGTGTGTGGAAGGGTGCTGGCCATGTTACTGCCAGGGCATAAAATGAAATGTTTATGCAACTGTGTTAATACCAAAACCAGCGTACCCGTGAGGTAACTTGCACAAATGTAACAGGGGTATCAGGGGCTAAGGTGAAAAAGGGGGTTGGGGGTTATAAGAAAAAAGGTGATTATTGTATTTTGCTGGTGTAAGCTGGTAATAATGTATTTTTGTGTATGTAATATGTATTTTATAGTAATGCTATTATTTACTTGTATTATATGTAATCAATTTGTAATGTTGGTGGGAAATAGTGTTTTGTTAGGGGAGAAAAGTACCAGTATATAATTTGTATGGGATTTTTATGTATTAGATGTAAGTAGACAGTAAGTTTATATTGCCAGGTAGACATTGTATTTTCTATAATCAAGTTACAGGGTTATTTGAAATCAAGGTAAATTGTTTAAAAGATAGAAACCTGGGTAATCAACCAAATATACTGTTACTCACCGTCTATGGCCTTTCTGCGATGTTGTTATTTCGTTGTTTACATGTTTCGAACACTTGCCTCATCATCAGAACTTTATAAAAACTAATGTATCTCATCAATGATGACATGTGTCAAAATACTAAAACACAATACGGCATTAAACTATGTACAGAACTTGTTTTAAAAATGAGCACGTCAATGTTAGGTGTGCCTTGCAAGACAACACACGCCATACTGATGAAATCTAAGTTTTCTCTCGACCATATCGCATAGCGGTATCGTACAGTATATTCGATTTATATTTGTAAAGGTCCCCTCGCCTTCTTACCTTTTTATATACTACACTCATCATAATACTCACTGCTGCCAGAATTTTACTTACCGTCATGGTCCCCATAAAACTTACCTTATTAAATTACCCAGGTCGCCAACATGTTTTTTAGTTATACATGTAAACTTTGAACACTCTTGCCCTTATAAAAATCCCGCTATCTGACTGTAATAAAATCTCAGAAAACCCCCGATTTCGTTAGATGAGTCGTCAGCACAGAATAGGAAATGGTTATGGCGTAATAACTTACTCTAACACATACTTTATATTAAATAAAATCTGAATTTATTTTAAGGTGAAATTTTATGAATTAATAAAATAAACATTTCTTAATCAACTAGCCTATGACAAACTATGATGAACCAGTAGTAAATTTTTTCCCTTAGAGATCTCATTTGAAATTTAATACGTTATACATAACAAAGGAAATTACTAAAAATGGTGTTTAATTTTATTCAATTGATTATGTTCTTTAGTTTGCTACTCATCTGGTCAATGCAATCCACAATTTCCGCCACCACGTGTTACGCACTTTTTGTTTGTAGAACACTCCGAAAACTGATTTTATACTGTTTAACTTGGATTATTTTCTCAATCACAAATTTTAAGGCTGTTTCACAAATAACATCACTATTCTTTTCAATCGGTCGGCTTACATTGTTTGCAAGCACATTTTTTGGCAAACTGCGCGTTAACACTTTACTTGATAGGCCGATTAGATTATTTTTGGCCTATCTTGCGCCCGAGGCCACTATTTAACTTACGACCGCTCTGGTTGAAGACTGCTATCTGCTACTGGCTGATGCAACAACTGGTGATAGACTGCAGACTGTGATTCACAAAAAGCCTGCTGCTGGGGGCGGTTACGTAATATGTCTGGGCAATTGTTTAGGCTAACTGTGTGCATTGCTGTACTGGGGCTCCTCACAGGTGAAAGTCTGGCAATTTGAAAAGTGATTGAATTGATGCAATATAAAATTAAACTGGGGTAGCTCACAATTCTGTACCGTTACGTATTGTAATTGGTCATTCAACACGTGTGGCTTGGTACTGGCGTCGTTATATGCTTTATAAATCTCATATTCTTCAAGGGCGTTCAAATAATGCCCTTTATTGCAGAAATGAAGGGGTATTAGATTCGAGCTAAAATCCGTGTAACTGTGATTATTGCCGTGTATGGGGTCTATGCTCAGAAAATCTTTTCAAAAAACCTTGACCCGTCTGGCCCACATAAAAAGCCTCACAGTCGTTGCAGACTAGCTTATAAACTCCTGTTTTATTTTCAAGACTGGTATGTTCACGGCTGTGGAGATTATTTAAGATGTTATTACTGGTCTTATATGAAACAACTATGTTGTTGACTTTATTAATGGTTGACTTAAAAATTCCTGGCATGAAATGCGTATAAGGTACCCCAATGTACTTGCGTGCCTTTGTTTCGAGGTTCTCATTTCTATTATTTATATCTTTAGTTTTATTTTTAATAGCGTTACTCTTCTTTTTCTTTTGTTTTTTAAAATATTATCTATTATTTTTTCGTTGTACCCGTTGTTAAACGCAATGACTTTAATGGTGTTTAATTCTTCGATGTAATCCTCGATGCCAAGGGGTATAGACTATAGGCGATTGTTCATGCTATGGAATGCAGTTAATTTCTGTGAAATGGGGTGGAACGATGAGGCATGTATGACAGCGTCAGTCATCGTGGGCTTCCTAAATATATTAAAACATAGTTTTTTAATAACAATGTCCTTAGTTACTGTCAAATCCAGAAAATGTAATTGACCTCTAACTTCATTCTCCAAAGTAAACTGTATTTTGTTATTAATGCCATTCAAGTAATTGTGGAGATTGTCAATTTGACGATTTGTGCCTTTATACACCATAAAAGTGTCGTCGACATATCTACCATAGAACACCACATTGTAATTATGTGTAGGGTTTGCAAACAAGAAAGAATTTTCAAAGTAATTGAAGTACACCTCCGCGAGAATACTAGAGAGTGGGGAACCCATTGCTAACCCCTCCAGCTGTCTGAAAAACTGTTTGTTATGTGTGAAGTAATTCTGGTCCAAAATCACTCCCAACAATTCTAATATTTTTTTTATGCAATTAGCATCCAGTTTATTAGTGTTGACAAGGTAATCAATATAATTAAATTAATTTGAGGTAATTAAGTGCATTCAAAGGGGAAATATTTGTTTTGTGTTGTATTATGTTTAAGAGCGCACCATAAAGGGTTGTTGTATATTAATAACTTAGATAGGAAACCAGTACTTTGCAAAAAATCAAACCAGTACTTAGTTAATGACATACCAGGATGACTAAGGGGAAACGTATCAGTTGGGGATATGGGATAGTGAAACGCCAGTTGTTGATATTTTAATTGAATGTTTCAGAGTCAGGTGATACTGTGGTGATGTGCCTGTCTGATTTTATGGTGTTGGGATCTCGAGCCGAGAAATCCAGTAAGGTCGGATAGGTGCAGCCCCAGCCACCGGACCAGGGGGTTAAGTACCCATGATTTTAGTAAGGATTTAAGGGGGGTTGCGGCGCTATATCCTCACTGATCCTCTTTGGCTTAGGCAATGAGAGTTTTTATGCTTCGGCATAAAACCTCTCATTGGGGGGGGTATTGTAACGGTACAGAATTGGGTGGTAAAGAATTTTAAAATGTTGTCAACTCAGTCAGTGTTCACCTTTGGTGTACCTCGTTAACAAACGACACAACAATGTTATTACACAACACCCGTCTGTGTTTGTATCTGGAGTCAACTAGTCCAGACATATTATGCAATCGTCTACAGCTTGTGCTGACCGTGAATCACAGAAAATGCCATTTTCAACAGGCAGAAAAAATTATAAGGATTCCCAGGCTGAGCATCTGGACATGCCGGCCAATCAGAGAAGGGGAAATGAACCATACAGACGTTGGCGCGCAGCTGGGCCAACGCCTAACACCTCAGAAGTCGTGGACTAACAGTAGAGCTGAATAGCAGTTTTCTAACCGAGTGGTCGTAAGTCAACGGTAGCCTCGGGCGTGTAAGATGGGCCGAAAACATTATAATCGGCCTATCTAGTAAAGTGTGTGAACAATATAGCAGTCAACTCGTATTTTTCAGACCGCGCGGGTATAAAAATCAAACTAGTGTGCGAGCAAGTCACATTGGACGACACCATTAATGAGTTAAATGTGACAAAACAGTTATAAAATACCTCACCAAGACAACAAGTGATGAGCAGAAAATTATTCGGACATTTGCCGTTTATTATCGGAGTGTAGGGATCAACGGGGCCTGGACCACACCATGGGACGAAGTCTACATTAAGGATGAGTACCAATATAACAAACTTGCTAACTTAAAACTATCAACAGTATGAAAATCCGTGCACAGAACTTCATTAACGAGATCTCAATTTTAAGGGGTTTAAATATACAATTGTAAAAGAGTGAGAGTGAATGAAATAAAAAAAGAAAAGTACTGGTTGAGTAATCATACAGATCATTTTGTTATAGTCTTATAAGAATTGTTTTTTTGTCAATTTTATGCATCTAATTTTGTGTTTGAGATAAATGTCGTAATGTACAAGAAAGGATAAAAATTTGTGTAATTGTCATACAAGGGGAGAAAAACAATTTCATTTAATAAAAGAAAAATAATTTGTTTTAGCCAGCATAAACTGTGTTAACATAATTATTACACAACTCAGCCTAAATAATCCCTCTGCAACTGGTTTCGTTTATAGGACTCTGGAGATGTAACCCGAAGGTAAGAAAAGCCATAAAAAAGAAGTTTTTAAAAATTTAATAAAATTATCATTTGCAAAATAGTATAGTTACAATGCAAAGATGAAATGTTTATGTTAACTTAAATTTGATGTTTATTTTGAGGTTAGGTTTTTGTGAAATAGGAATGTAATATGTTTATATTAAGAAGGCACATATATACTGTAACGTACCAAATTGGCAGTTACATAAGATAACTATATAATGCGTCAAATAAAAAGATATCATGAAAATATTTCAACGTGCATAAAAGAAGGAACAGGAGGATATAAACAAAGTGTGTATCTACGAATGTATATTATTGAAACAACCCAACAAAGAAGAAGGACGAGTAATAAGGATAATCATCGAGTATAGAAGAGAGAGAAAATGAAAACGAGCCAATATAATATGTTAGAATCCAGGCCCAATAGATCCAAAATAGTGAGGGGAAACGACAGAAATAATTATTAAAATGAAAAGGAGACAATAGATCCAAAATAGTGAGGGGAAACAAGGAAAATAACTATTAAAATGAAAAGGAGACAATAGATCCAAAATAGTGAGGGGAAACGACGAAAATAATTATTAAAAAATCAAGTACAACCAAAATGATGATAAAACAAACGTATTTGTTTATTAGTATAAAGTAATATGGAACAATGACTACCACGAATAAAAATATTGAAGAATATGACAAGACTAAGGAAACATTGATTATCACAAATAATGTATAACCCAGGAGAACACCGATAATGAGCAACAACTAACCAGAAGAAGAAAAGAAAGAAGAAGAGGAAAGGAAACATACCATGAAGAATGAAGATAATGTATGAACAGTACAAAACGTTCACAAGATATACAAGGAACTAAAATTAAGATAGTGACCGGAAGAAGTGTAATGATTATTCGAAGATCAATGACAAAGAAACCAGTGTTTAGCATTATTGAGTGATCACGAACAATAACAGTGAAACCTTAATATGAGTGTAACAACCTGTGATATGATAACCATTTTACCCCAAATAAACACCATAAACAATACAAGTGAAAATGTTTATAACGGAGAAAAATGATTAACCATTATAAGTGAAAGAATCCAAGATTAACTAGTTAAAATGCACAGACAATTAGTGCGACCAGTTTAATCAAGATTGTAACACAACATAGATAATCATTAAGACCACCAAAAGAAATATGAGACAGAACAGTAAATTAATTGTTCATAGGGACTGATAATAAAAGTTTTGTAAGCCTTAGAATGAAATGTGACTGAATGCCACAGCAAAACAGAACAAAATATAAATAAATTCCAGAACAAATAGTAGCAAATAAGCTAGTTTGTTAGATATAAAACAATCAATGTACCAAAAACTAGGTGCAACCCACCAAGAAATGTAATCTTATTAGACTAAGAATACCTGTGTTATTGTTTCAACAAATAGTGTAAAAATGTGTATAACTTAATAATTAAACCATTGTAGTAGAATACCATAATGAGATGGAAATAGTTGAGTCAAAGACTGCATAAAAATATGTTGTCAGACAACTGACATATAACCTCACAGAAAGTGAATCTATAAGATAAAATCATGTACATTAGTGAGACCAAGCAAATATCCACAATTGTTTCAAACAAAGACTAGTTATGAATAATAATGCAAACCAATAAATACCATATGTACTGAAATACACAGCAAATGAATCAGATTAAATATGATATCATAAAGCCAAATGAACAGAACCCCAATGTGACAAGATAGTCAAAAGGCATTATCAAAACTTATCAAAAGATTGTGACAAATGTTATCAGTAGTTAGAGAAATGTCTAATACTGCTATGAGAACACCTCACAAATGTAATAGTAGTAGTTTAGTAATTGAAATATTAGAAACTAACTAACTACAATTGTAAAACCAGATGTAAACAAACACTATACTATAACTTGGAGAGCTTTCAGATAACGAAAGGTTGATAAATACATTGAACCAACAAGGTACAACAATTGTACACTATTTTAGTGACTAACATTATATCCTTTGTATGATAAAATAATTAAAAAAGTGACAAAATAGAGAAATGAGAACAGAAGGTATTTTGATCATACTATAAGTATGTAAAAAATAACATTTTAGCAAAATAAAACGTGAAAAAATGTAAATAAATGTACATATTAGTGTTAGGATGTCAAACAAATGTAATAAGGTAAGGAATATTAGCGTTACATGTAATTATAAACAATCAAACATGGTCGCTATGGACGCCATTACCAGATATTGTTTAAATTGTAAATATAACTATTTTATGTACTAAAATGAAAGAGAAATGGACTCGAGATATTTAGTAATGAGTGTTATAGTGTAATTGTAACAAAATATGGTGAAACAAACTTATTTATATTAAGAATCACCATATGAGTCTTTGAGATGGCTAAGTGAATTAATAATGAACGGATTTAGTTCTTGTTTAGACTTAAAATAAAGCCACAAGTGTCCGCGATTTAATGCCACTACCCATCCGACAATACGGCAAAAGATAAGAAAGTTATGACAATTATAAACTTTTCAATCATTTTGAGTATCCATGCATACGTCATTTATAGTCTCGAACCCACGCTGATAGTTGTAAAAAATTAAAAGTTTTATTTGACCAGTGTTTTGGGGTTGAGAGTTTGACCTTTTGAACCAATCAAATGGCTTAAAATGACCAGACGAGAAAGAGACGCTTCGGCGAAGGAGTCATTCGTTCTGCATCACTCAAGATGGAAGGTCCACGCAAGAAGTCGGCAAGATTATTTCAAAATGTGCGCGTCACATACCGTAATAAGTCAACATACGCTAACCTATACACAACAATATATTACCGAGTGTCCAGTGCATTAAGTGAACAGTGAAAATAACACGGCCAGTGTATAATAAAGGTCATGTTTTGTGTTTTAAATCAGGGAGTACTATATTTTAATTATTTTAACGAAATTAATGAAAAATAATAATTTTCGTTAACGAACGAGAAATATTGTTTTGGACTGCACTAGTCAAAACGCTCAAGTGCTTAAACTACGATGCACAATTATCAGTACTTAACAAATAAATTGTAGCACGATAATTAATTTCAAAATAATTATTTTACAGTTAAATAATAATTGAGAAAAGCGGAATTAACTTAGATACCGCTCATCAGTATATAGTATATAGTCGCTTACTTGACTAAACCTTTTGATTTGACAAATAATTATTTTATTGTGCAGATATTTTAAATAACTGATAATTATACGTCAATGATTTATAGATAGAATGTTTGTGATCATACCATTAAGAATTTAATAAATAACATACTTATTCTAAATAATAACTTACGTACACTAGGTCAACTAACCTAGAACTGATGAATATAATTTTGTCACCAAGAAATAATTCTGTTCTTAAATAATTTTACTGAAATGAAAGCTATAACAAGAGTTTTTTTTCTCTAGATTTTTTTCTCTTGCCAATACATGTTTTTAATAATTAATGAATAAATAATAATAATATTTTTAACAGTGCAAATCCCAGAGCACGTGTTTGACCACAACTGCTGTATACGTTTGCATTAGCGTACGATAGTACGATATATCGGTTATGGTACCGAGTTTTAAATTTTGTTTGTTTTTTATAGTAATAGATAATTAAATATTGGTAATTAAAGTCACATCTTGTAATCTGGTATCATGTATCTTCAAAGAACTCACTAATTTGGTAACATAATTGAATAAAGTGAACCTAACCTTGTTCACCAAAAAACATTGTACCTTACAGCAGTGTTACCAGCCTTGAGGTACAGAGATGTCAGGAGTTGTTTAAATTTGTTATTGTTTGTAAAAAGATATTATTAATTGTTTTTAAAAGAGTTTATTGAATTTGATAATTGTGAATAAATCCCCAGTTTATTTACCAGTGGAAATAGAGTTTTGATTTCTATATAATAGATAAAGTAGTTTAATTTTTTTCATGAACAGTTCTCTCGTAAGGTGGCGGTAGTATTTGAATGACTAACATCATTCGAATTACAATTGAACATTTATTTTATTTTTATTGTGTATGTGCATTCTTTGTGATATTCAAAAAGAATATCTATGTATGTATGTCCAGTGTTTTTACAGTAGAAGAAGTCACCATAGAGAATATTGAAGACATCCACATATGGTAAGTGGGGTGGTTGACACAGTGAAGTGATAAATACTCTTTTAAACCACAACCCTTTTAAACGTGAACAATCAGTCAATTTTATTAATAGTAACATTCTAATAATAATAAACAATAACATCACGTACTCGACTTGAGTACCTACACACATCAATATCTACTATCTATTAATCTGTTTTGTAACAGATGGACGAACCCAACGCGGGGCTTCAATTGATAATACCCCATTAATCTGTTTTGTAACAGATTGGCGCCCAACGTGGGGCGCGAATTAGGACGAAAAAACCTAACAATTTAGTTAATTGAATAAATAATTTATTAACCTAATTCGGCAGCAAGACAGCAAGTACATTACGCAGATAACAAGATGTATAGGAGATCAACATCGAAGAAACGAGTGGCAGAGGCCGAGAGGGAGGCCAGATTGGAAGAAAAAGAAGCGACGTCAGCAGAGGATGTTGAAGAAATATTATTAGAAATTGAAGATAGACAACCTGAACCGGCGGAGGAGGTTCAACAACCGGAAGATGAACCGGAAGTCATACCGCAGGAAATACAACCAGAAATTAGCCAACCCGAAAAACCAATATCAACAGCGGACATCAACATGTTGGAAATGATAAGAGCGATAATGGAAGAGACGATGAACAAGAACCTAGAATCACTGAAGGAAGATACACGATCATTGAAGGAGGACAGTCAATCCACAAAGATGAACCGCCTGCGAGCATTCCCAAATGTTTTATCCGGATTAACACACCTGGATGGAAGAGAACAAATAGATTTTCGCGCTTATGTGAAAAATCCACTCGAATTCTTAGAGAGGGTGGATGAGATACTCAACAGAAACAGGGAAAACCATTGGTCAGTGATAAAGGGAATGTTGGACGAATCTTTTCGTAACACATTCGACAACTGGTGGACAGCGACCCGGCACGAAGTAGAGAATTATGCTGCGTTTAAGGTGGCGTTTAAGTTAAAATATTGGTCCGACTCTACACAAAACATTATCAGAGACGACATCACCAATGGCAAGTATGATCCAAATGGCAGACAGTCGATGACTACCTACTTTTTAGGGAAGATCTGCTTAGCCAGAAATCTGGAACCGACCATACCAGAGGAGTGCTTAGTGACAAAACTGGCTTACCATTTTAGCCAGGGAGTGTCACAGGGGAGACTTAATTCGCAGATCAAGACAATACAGGGCATGTGTACTCTGTTAGAAAGCCACGAGAGAGAGCGTTACTATCAGAGGAACCGCCAAGGTCCCGGACAGACATATGATCGGGGCGGACCAGGAAACGTTAATCCAACCAATAATACTGACCGGAATAATTATGGGAGAAATTTTAACAACCCTCCACGTTTCAATAATCACCAGGGACCAAGACAGAATGGAGGTGGTAACCACAATGACCATGCAGACCGAGGAAATACAAATAATCCTAGGCCAAATGGCTATCAGAGAGACAATAATTATCGACAAGGTAACAATTATTACCGACCTTCTAATAACCAACCTCCAAATAACCAGTATAGGCAGAGTGATGGAAATAATAATAATAACCAGTTTCGAAGGGTGCATTATACTCATGCCAGCAGAGGGGGAGGCAGGAGAACATATTACCAGGGTCGACGAAGTTTCCCTAATAACAATAACCACCAAAGTCACAGTGATGGAGAGGAACGAGAATCTGGTTACCGATCAAATAGAAGTAATAGCAGCGAAGATAACCGACCAACCACTCGAACCACTGAATTATACCACAATGGGAATGGGCAAGGATCCCAGGAACCGAACGCATCAACCTCATCGGACAGGCACCTGGACAATGGTGACCTGCCTTTAAATGGGCACCGGCAGTGAAAAGCACGATAACACCCTCACTGATCCGGACTATTGGGTCTGACATATTGGCGAATAAATTGGCATCGATCGAAATCCGTCGGAATAACTATTTAAAAAACATTAGACAAGACCTCATGGAAGAAAAGGAAGATACCATCAGCGACACCGCCAACAACGAGATAGCATATATATCAGTAAAGGTCAATGGAATAAGTACAACAGCTATGATAGACACAGGAGCGAACGTATCCTTAATTGACAAGGAATTAAATCGTATACAGTTGGAAAACAAAACAACAATACCAACACTACCCATAAATAACATCATCCTAATTGGAGCAACGGGTCGACAGAACAAAACCATCTGACGCCAGGTACAATTGGAAGTATCTAGCAACGGAGAAACAATTCCGATGGTTTTCCTAGTAGCAAGTGGGCTACCATTTACCCTATTAATTGGATGCGATATACTGCGGAAATATGCAGCTATCATCAATATGGATAAAGCTAAAATATCACTAAAGTCAAATGAAGTTGAATGGACAGCAGCTCTGATTGAAAATAGGAAGGCACCCTCAGAACACATAATCTATTACATACGGGAAGGCCATGACCAGAGGAAGAAGATGTCCATCAACAGAGAGGTTCGCAATAGCCCCGAAGATACATTATGGGTGGAGAAAATAAATGAGAT
Source organism: Magicicada septendecula (assembly GCA_034769895.1). NCBI lineage: Eukaryota > Metazoa > Arthropoda > Insecta > Hemiptera > Cicadidae > Magicicada > Magicicada septendecula. The sequence goes on from CM068373.1 coordinate 275,698,469, forward strand.
CAGAAAATTCCAAACGAGTAACATTGACCACAGATTAACTGACGAACAGATAGATAGACTGATACAGATTTATAATCGTTATAGACATGTATTTTCTGACACACCAGGCAAAATTAAAAACTTCCAGTGTGAGATAAAATTCAATGATCAAACTGAGTTTAAAAGAAAATCATATCCGATCGCATTTTCACTGAAGGAAGCCGTTCGTCTAGAGATACAGCGGTTAATAGAAAATGACATAATTGAGATAAGCAACTCCCCGTACACCAATCCTATTGTGGCTGTACCAAAGAAAAATGGCGCAGTGAGGATTTGTCTGGACGCAAGGGAGATAAACAAAGCCATAATTAATGACAGGACGTTGCCTGGAGAAATCGACGAAATTTTAAAGAAATTTTATGGCACACGGTATATCAGTATATGGGACACAGTATGTGGATATTGGCAGGTGGAGTTACACCCCAATAGCAGAAAATTTACGCCCTTTATTTTTGAAGGGCGTAACTACCAATTTAAAAGGTTACCCTTCGGCCTTGTAAATTCTGTAGCAGTTTTCGTGAAATGTATGGACGAGATCTTAGGCCAAAGTACACTGCAATTTACTACAGTATATGTAGATGATTTATTAATTACCTCAGATAATTGGGAGGAACACTCCAACCGGGTGGCACAAGTATTATGTAAACTAGAGGAGAATAATATAACACTAAAGCTAGAAAAATCCAAACTAATAGCAAAGGAAGTGCAATTCTTGGGCTTTAACTTGTCTGAAACTGGCATAACCCCAGCACAAGAAAAGATGGAGGCAATACAGCATTTCCCAGTACCTAAGAACAAGAAACAATTACAATCGTTTCTTGGTATCTGTAATTACTACAGGAAATTCCAACACAACTATTCAGAATTAACAGCTAAGTTTTCCCAACAATTATCATTGAAGGAGAAGTGGAGATGGGGACCTGAACAGGACACAACCTTTGAATTAATAAAAGAAAAATTTCTTACAACAGTGATGCTGCATCATCCGAATTTTAACAAACATTTTTATATGAACTGCGATGCAAGTGATGTAAGCCTTGGATCAATATTGTATCAGGAAGACCAGGAAGGCAACCATCAAGTGATCAGTTTTGCGAGCAGAACACTCAACAAATGTGAATGCAACTATCATACTACGGAAAAAGAACTCCTGAGTATAGTATTCGCATGTGAAAAATTTAGAACATACATTTTAGGATACCCCATTACAGTACGCACAGATCATAAGTCAATATCTTTCGTAAAGAATTGTAGATTAAAACATGGCAGACTGACGAGATGGACACTAACGCTCCAAGAATATAACATACAGTGGGAATACATCCCTGAGAAAAGCAACATAGCTGCAGACGTGTTGTCCAGAGTGAACATAGTGGCCCAAACCTTCGAGGGAGAAAAAGAAACCATCGCCAAGGTTTACCATATTTTAAAAAGCAAGTCTGAATTGGCCGACATATTAGCTAACATACACATTCATCAGCGTAATGATCCCAAAATTTTACAAATCATACAACGATTAGCAGAAAACGATGAAAGAATCATACAATATTACTGTACCTACAACAACATACTATTCACTAAAACCAAACAATCTAGTGAACAGTGGAAGGTTGTAATACCAAAAGTTATCGAGAAAGAAATTGCAGTTGACTACCATGTGCGCTATGGGCATATGGGAGCAGTAAAAGTAGTCAAGGCACTACATGAACATGTCTACTTCAAGGATATGAACCGCAGGGTAAGAAAATATATACAGCATTGTCATTTGTGCCAATTAGTCAAATGTAGCAATGGGAGGAGAGAAGGGGTAATGATACCCATTACTTCAGCAGAAAAATTAGAGAAAGTATTCGTAGATATTTGTGGACCATTTCCACGAAGTGGTGGCAGACACCATTACAAATATATGGTGATAATATTTGATCACTATACGAAATTCACGAAACTTTATGCCATAAACAGGGCAACAACCAACAAAATTTTGGACATCATAATATCAAGATACATACCCGAGATAGGAAAACCCCAATCAATAATCACAGATCATGGAACACAATTTCGAGGCCGAAAATGGCGAGATACTCTAATCAATCAAGGTGTGAAAACATACAAAACGTCAGTGTATCACCCTAACAGCAACCCTGCTGAGAGAGTGTTGAGAGAAGTAGGAAGGATTTTAAGAACCTACTGTCACACCCAGCAAAGAAGATGGGAAGAATATTTATCCCCAGCTGAAGATTTCATTAACTTAGCTTGCCACCAATCAACTGATGAAACACCCTATACTGCTATGTGTGAGCAAAGACCACCCCGGAAAATTACAGAAATTATAAAATTTCCGCCAGAAACTGAATTTAAATTTAATAAAACCAAATTTTTTAACAATGCAGTCGAACGAGCTGACAAACTTAGGCTCAAATATCAGAAATCACAACCTAAGATCATAACATACGAAGTGGGAGACAAGGTACTTTTAAAAAATCGAGAACTCCCAAGTGCAATAGAAGGAATTGCTAAAAAATTGTTACTGCTATACACAGGCCCATATACTGTTACCAAGAATAACATGAACAACACTTATGAATTACAAGACCCTGTAACAAAGAAAATAAAGGGCAACTACAACCAAACTTCCATGAAACGGTATATTGAAAATTAAATTATGAAGAAAGAGTGAAATATTGCGATGAAGACTACAGTAGAACCCCTCAAATCCGAACCCCAGAAATCCGAAATCCCGGGAAATCCGAACATGATTTTGAAGAAAAACAACATTTGAGAAAAACATATAGACATAAGAAACACAAATATTATTACATAAAACTATCATATGTAACATAATTTTATGTAAAGAATCATTGGAAAATTAATAAAGTATGTACAAGTATTGCTACTTACGTAAAACAGGATTGAAATGTAAAAAATATTGGAATTAACACTGTATAAAAACAACAACGTCATACAGCATTTCTTTAACATCAGAGCTAAATGGCCAAGGAAAAACACAAAAGAAACACACACAAACACTTCACTACATTTTTTCACTTAAAATCAGTGATCTTCATCTGGCGAAGTGACATAAACCTTCCCGAGGATGCGATGTTGCGCATAAAACATGACATGTTGGGATAAAACATGACATCATTGGGTGTAGCAGCTGCGTGTTGTTCTATGTAGTGCAACGCGATGTCGAGAGCGACGGCAGTGTCAGAATGAGTCACGTTTGTTGAGGCATCTTCTCCCTCGCTATCGCTAGCTGATACATTGTCATATTGATCCTGGACCACAGACACTATGTCATGCTCAGTGCATTCTTCATTGTCGTCTAGTGCTGCCCACTCCTTCAGACAACCTTTTTCAGCATCCTCACATCCTGGTACTTATTGAAAGAGATGAAGGAGCTCAGTTTCATTATCTCGTGTTGTAAGTGGTGTTTCCACAAATTCAAGGCTGGTCCAAAGCTTCGTCCAAGATCTCTGCAGTAAATTTTTACTGGTATTGTTCCAGGATTCTGCAACCCAGTAAATCACATCTTTTTGTTGTTGTTATCTTCTTTAGCTTCTCAAGAATAGAAAGAGAACAATCTTCTTCAATAAGAGTTTGCAGAAGCATTTTTCTGTAGCTTAGTTTTATGTTCTGTAGCACACCTTGATCCATAGGCTGCAGCAGCGATGTCACGTTAGGTGGTAGAAAAATTGCTTTTATGTCTCTGCACACCAACTGCATGTCTGAAGGATGTGACGGAGCGTTGTCTATCGAAAGTAGAGCTCGAGGTGGCAGTCCATTTTCTTCATTAAATCTTGTTACCGAAGGAACAAATTTCTTTTCAAACCACTCCTTAAAAAGATTACCAGTCATCCACGCCTTAGTCTGATTTCTGTAATAAACAGGGAGAGAATTCATGTTCATATTTTTAAGGGCTCGTGGCTCAGCAGATTTTCCAATCACCATTAATGGTAGCTTGTTTGTTCCCGCGGCGTTACTGCAGGCCAAAACTGTGAGACACTGTTTGTTCATTTTAAAGCCTGGCGCAGAAGATTCCTCTTTAGAAGCAAGACTTTTAGTGGTAAGTGCTTTAAAATTCAATCCAGTCTCGTCCGCATTATACACTTGCTGGGGCGAGTAATTTTCCGACGAAATCAAATCGGCGAATTCATCTAAATATTCTTTTTCAGCAGTATTATCAGCTGATAACTTCTCTCCGCTTATCGTCAGTTGTCTGATTCCATGCCTTCTCTTCCATACAACCACCCATTGCTAGCAGTAAATGCCAAATCTCCGTTCATGAGTTTGTTCAGCCGCAATGCCTTTTCTTGAATTAATGGACCACTAATAGGAACTCCTTTCTGCCTCTCTTGTGTAAACCACAAAAACACTGCTTTGTCAATTTCTTCATTTACAGAAACTTTGGCGTGATGACGTTGTTTCAAAGTTTTTTCACTTGTTGCACTGCAAAATTGTTCCAATTTTCGCACGATTTTTTTTCCAGTCACTGATTGTTGCCTTACCAACACCAAATTCAATAGCCAACTTCGTCAGACTTTCCCCTTTGTCTAGTCGCATTAACACTTCGAGTTTTTCTTTTAAAGTACAAGAACTATGTTTTCGTTTGCTTGCCATAATTTAAGAAAACTAAAAACCCCGATCTACACTGCTCACTTCAAATGCAAAAACAATAAACCTTAAACGAAAACTCTAACAAACTATGTACACTGGATGGAAACAGTAACAGCAGACAAACGCACAGGACAACAAACGCCAGAGGACTAACTGGAATACAAAGATTTCTAGACCTATTGTAGTTAGTAGGACTGGGCTATTTTTAGCGCACTTCCGCCCGACAGCAACAGTGATTCACGGGCAGTCAAGGTCAGCAACCTCCGGCAGCTTCGTCTCACCCCTACGCAACATTACCGGGCGGTGCGTACACCGTAACTAGTGTTGAGTACTATGTATGCAGATTTTTTGGCTAATCCGAACTTTTCCGAATCCGAACAGGCTACAGCCCCAATTAGTTCGGATTTGAGGGGTTCCACTGTATTTGTTATTGATACTAAGTAAGAAGTGAAAATATAATTGGGAGAATAAATGTTGACTATATTGTAATTTTGTAATATAAAAATGTAATCTAAAGAAATTATGTAAAGGATGAAGAAAATTGTAATTACCCGTACTACTATTAATAAAAAGAATTATACGAGAAAGACACCCAAGATCTTCGGCACAAAAAGAAAATTCCAAGAGCCAAGTCAACATGTAATCAACAACTTACCCGTACTACTAAAAGATAAAATTATACGAGAAAGACACCCAAGATCTTCGGCACAAAAAGGATTTCCTAGAGCCAAGTCAACATGTAAATAACAACTTACCCATACATACATATAGTACTACAAGTGTAATAACAATACGAGAAAGACACCCACCATCCATGGCACTAATATAAAACATATTGTAATTTCCAAGAGCCAAGTCAACAAGTGTAAATACCAACTTACCCGTACTACAAAAAGAAAAAATATACGAGAACGACACACACCATCTATGGCACAAATATAAAACATATTGAAAATTCCAAGAGCCAAGTCAACATGTAAATAACAACTTACCCGTACATAAGAAAGAAAATATAACAATACGAGAAGGACAAATAACAACCATGGCAAATTAACCAATTTCCAAGAGCCAAGTCAACATGTAATCAACAACTTACCCGTACTACTAAAAGATAAAATTATACGAGACCGACAAATAAGATCCATGGCACTAATATAAAATAATAATTTCCAAGAGCCAAGTCAACATGTAAAGAACAACTTACCCGTACTACTAAAAGAGGGGACGATGGACTAGATGATATACAGAACGAGAAGAAAATAAGAAGTTGGAGGAATGAAAGCAAATAAATATCATTGATGTAGATAATAGATGACACACAAACACGAGGCCAGACACTAGAAGAGAGCCTATAACAAATGAAATATAACCCAAAGAAGTGAATCATGAAAATGAAGAAGATTATGAAATGATGCTTAATGTAATACCAAGAGAAAAGATTAATTGATGACAAAGAAGAATGAAAAAATAATATATTAACGAAGATGATCATGAGAGTATACCAGTGATGAAATGTAAACAAACTATCCCTGTAAAATGTGAAGAATTTAGTTAAGTTGAATCAAGAAGAAGAGAATATAACAATGTATAAACCGCAGATGCGTGAGATGATCCCAAGGATATTTATTATTTGTCGAAAGAACGACCACTTTATATTTTGAATTAATTTGAGATGAATTGACTGATGAAATGTTCCAGCAATCATTTATATTATTAACAGAGTTGATGTGCCTCTGTATTTATTGATGTTAGTATGGCCAGTGGAGTTGTATGCCAAAGTGAGCCACTCTGAACTGCCCCAGCTAAACTTATGTTAGGGAATTAGGGAATTAAATAAACAAGGGAGATAATTACATAGAAAGGAAATAATTATGATTCAAATAGAAGAAAGTGAAGGGATATATAAAAAAGCATAAGAGTCGACGTGGAAATGTACAACAATTGATGAATTTTTCAATAAAAAATAAATATACGAATTCAGAATTAATCAATTCTTATAGGAAGGCATATGTAGCGTACCAAATTGGCAGTTACATAAGATAACTATATAATGCGTCAAATAAAAAGATATCATGAAAATATTTCAACGTGCATAAAAGAAGGAACAGGAGGATATAAACAAAGTGTGTATCTACGAATGTATATTATTGAAACAACCCAACAAAGAAGAAGGAAGAGTAATAAGGATAATCATCGAGTATAGAAGAGAGAGAAAATGACAATGAGCCAATATAATATGTTAGAATCCAGGCCCAATAGATCCAAAATAGTGAGGGGAAACGACAGAAATAATTATTAAAATGAAAAGGAGACAATAGATCCAAAATAGTGAGGGGAAACGACGAAAATAATTATTAAAAAATCAAGTACAACCAAAATGATGATAAAACAAACAAATTTGTTTATTAGTATAAAGTAATATGGAACAATGACTACCACGAATAAAAATATTGAAGAATATGACAAGACTAAGGAAACATTGATTATCACAAATAATGTATAACCCAGGAGAACACCGATAATGAGCAACAACTAACCAGAAGAAGAAAAGAAAGAAGAAGAGGAAAGGAAACATACCATGAAGAATGAAGATAATGTATGAACAGTACAAAACGTTCACAAGATATACAAGGAACTAAAATTAAGATAGTGACCGGAAGAAGTGTAATGATTATTCGAAGATCAATGACAAAGAAACCAGTGTTTAGCATCATTGAGTGATCACGAACAATAACAGTGAAACCTTAATATGAGTGTAACAACCTGTGATATGATAACCATTTTACCCCAAATAAACACCACAAACAATACAAGTGAAAATGTTTATAACGGAGAAAAATGATTAACCATTATAAGTGAAAGAATCCAAGATTAACTAGTTAAAATGCACAGACAATTAGTGCGACCAGTTTAATCAAGATTGTAACACAACATAGATAATCATTAAGACCACCAAAAGAAATATGAGACAGAACAGTAAATTAATTGTTCATAGGGACTGATAATAAAAGTTTTGTAAGCCTTAGAATGAAATGTGACTGAATGCCACAGCAAAACAGAACAAAATATAAATAAATTCCAGAACAAATAGTAGCAAATAAGCTAGTTTGTTAGATATAAAACAATCAATGTACCAAAAACTAGGTGCAACCCACCAAGAAATGTAATCTTATTAGACTAAGAATACCTGTGTTATTGTTTCAACAAATGGTGTAAAAATGTGTATAACTTAATAATTAAACCATTGTAGTAGAATACCATAATGAGATGGAAATAGTTGAGTCAAAGACTGCATAAAAATATGTTGTCAGACAACTGACATATAACCTCACAGAAAGTGAACCTATAACATAAAATCATGTACATTAGTGAGACCAAGCAAATATCCACAATTGTTTCAAACAAAGACTAGTTATGAATAATAATGCAAACCAATAAATACCATATGTACTGAAATACACAGCAAATGAATCAGATTAAATATGATATCATAAAGCCAAATGAACAGAACCCCAATGTGACAAGATAGTCAAAAGGCATTATCAAAACTTATCAAAAGATTGTGACAAATGTTATCAGTAGTTAGAGAAATGTCTAATACTGCTATGAGAACACCTCACAAATGTAATAGTAGTAGTTTAGTAATTGAAATATTAGAAACTAACTAACTACAATTGTAAAACCAGATGTAAACAAACACTATACTATAACTTGGAGAGCTTTCAGATAACGAAAGGTTGATAAATACATTGAACCAACAAGGTACAACAATTGTACACTATTTTAGTGACTAACATTATATCCTTTGTATGATAAAATAATTAAAAAAGTGACAAAATAGAGAAATGAGAACAGAAGGTATTTTGATCATACTATAAGTATGTAAAAAATAACATTTTAGCAAAATAAAACGTGAAAAAATGTAAATAAATGTACATATTAGTGTTAGGATGTCAAACAAATGTAATAAGGTAAGGAATATTAGCGTTACATGTAATTATAAACAATCAAACATGGTCGCTGTGGACGCCATTACCAGATATTGTTTAAATTGTAAATATAACTATTTTATGTACTAAAATGAAAGAGAAATGGACTCGAGATATTTAGTAATGAGTGTTATAGTGTAATTGTAACAAAATATGGTGAAACAAACTTATTTATATTAAGAATCACCATATGAGTCTTTGAGATGGCTAAGTGAATTAATAATGAACGGATTTAGTTCTTGTTTAGACTTAAAATAAAGCCACAAGTGTCCGCGATTTAATGCCACTACCCATCCGACAATACGGCAAAAGATAAGAAAGTTATGACAATTATAAACTTTTCAATCATTTTGAGTATCCATGCATACGTCATTTATAGTCTCGAACCCACGCTGATAGTTGTAAAAAATTAAAAGTTTTATTTGACCAAAGTGTTTTGGGGTTGAGAGTTTGACCTTTTGAACCAATCAAATGGCTTAAAATGACCAGACGAGAAAGAGACGTTTCGGCGAAGGAGTCATTCGTTCTGCATCACTCAAGATGGAAGGTCCACGCAAGAAGTCGGCAAGATTATTTCAAAATGTGCGCGTCACATACCGTAATAAGTCAACATACGCTAACCTATACACAACAATATATTACCGAGTGTCCAGTGCATTAAGTGAACAGTGAAAATAACACGGCCAGTGTATAATAAAGGTCATGTTTTGTGTTTTAAATCAGGGAGTACTATATTTTAATTATTTTAACGAAATTAATGAAAAATAATAATTTTCGTTAACGAACGAGAAATATTGTTTTGGACTGCACTAGTCAAAACGCTCAAGTGCTTAAACTACGATGCACAATTATCAGTACTTAACAAATAAATTGTAGCACGATAATTAATTTCAAAATAATTATTTTACAGTTAAATAATAATTGAGAAAAGCGGAATTAACTTAGATACCGCTCATCAGTATATAGTATATAGTCGCTTACTTGACTAAACCTTTTGATTTGACAAATAATTATTTTATTGTGCAGATATTTTAAATAACTGATAATTATACGTCAATGATTTATAGATAGAATGTTTGTGATCATACCATTAAGAATTTAATAAATAACATACTTATTCTAAATAATAACTTACGTACACTAGGTCAACTAACCTAGAACTGATGAATATAATTTTGTCACCAAGAAAATTCTGATCTTAAATAATTTTACTGAAATGAAAGCTATAACAAGAGTTTTTTTTCTCTAGATTTTTTTCTCTTGCCAATACATGTTTTTAATAATTAATGAATAAATAATAATAATATTTTTAACAGTGCAAATCCCAGAGCACGTGTTCGACCACAACTGCTGTATACGTTTGCATTAGCGTACGATAGTACGATATATCGGTTATGGTACCGAGTTTTAAATTTTGTTTGTTTTTTATAGTAATAGATAATTAAATATTGGTAATTAAAGTCACATCTTGTAATCTGGTATCATGTATCTTCAAAGAACTCACTAATTTGGTAACATAATTGAATAAAGTGAACCTAACCTTGTTCACCAAAAAACATTGTACCTTACAGCAGTGTTACCAGCCTTGAGGTACAGAGATGTCAGGAGTTGTTTAAATTTGTTATTGTTTGTAAAAAGATATTATTAATTGTTTTTAAAAGAGTTTATTGAATTTGATAATTGTGAATAAATCCCCAGTTTATTTACCAGTGGAAATAGAGTTTTGATTTCTATATAATAGATAAAGTAGTTTAATTTTTTTCATGAACAGTTCTCTCGTAAGGTGGCGGTAGTATTTGAATGACTAATATCATTCGAATTACAATTGAACATTTATTTTATTTTTATTGTGTATGTGCATTCTTTGTGATATTCAAAAAGAATATCTATGTATGTATGTCCAGTGTTTTTACAGTAGAAGAAGTCACCATAGAGAATATTGAAGACATCCACATATGGTAAGTGAGGTGGTTGACACAGTGAAGTGATAAATACTCTTTTAAACGTGAACAATCAGTCAATTTTATTAATAGTAACATTCTAATAATAATAAACAATAACATCACGTACTCGACTTGAGTACCTACACACATCAATATCTACTATCTGTTAATCTGTTTTGTAACAGATGGACGAACCCAACGCAGGGCTTCAATTGATAATACCCCATTAATCTGTTTTGTAACAATACTCAACCAGTACTTTGCTAAAGGCAATCCAGTACGTCTAAGAGGGAACTAAATCAGTTGAGGATCTGGTTTGGTGTAAGGCCAATTATTGACGATTTGTTTGAAATGTTACAGAGTTTGGTGATACTGTGGTGGTGTGCCTGTTTGACTTTATGGTGTTGGGATCTCGACGAGAGAAATCCAGTAATGTCATTCAGGTGCAGCCATAGTCACCGGACTAGGGGGGTAAGTTACCCATGATTTTAATAAGGATTTAAGGGGGTTAGTTGCGCCATAGCCTAGCTGGTCCTCTTAGGTTTTTAGGCAATGAGAGTTTTTCTGTTTCGACAGAAAACCTCTCATTGGGGGGGGGGGTATTGTAACGGGACAAACTATGGGATTTATTTTAATTCCACACTAACTGTAATAATGTGGAGTCACCCACACTGAGCCCCAGTTTTGATAACCAAAGCTTAACTTTTGTAAACACTCAGTGGTCATTCTGTGAATAAGCCAGGCGAGGTGCGACGTAATCTGCATCAGAATGTGTACGAGCGCGCGTGTGCCGACTTTGACAGAGTGAAAGTCACGCACGGTTTTCCTTGCTGCCAGCTACGAGATTATGAGAAATAACGAGAATTAGCGAGACGGTCGTCTGCCAATCAAATACCAAGTTGCCAAGCTCAGAGGGACGCTCGCCATTGTTGAGACGAACCAGTCAGCGTCTAAACTCGGAACCGTGCAGTTGTGTTAGAGCGCGGTTCGCAAAAAACCGTAGACCAGAACAATGTGAACCGACGAGCCAAGATATTGTAAAATTGTAAAAATGTGGTGATAAAAAGTGCAACAACAATGTCAGAAGTAAAATTACTAAATTACAAACAGCTTAAGTTATCTTTCGGACATTCAAGCGTAAAACAGTGTTGGCGTAACAACGAGCAGGATGAGTACAATTTAATACCTTCAATTATAAATTAATACTGCAGTATACACAGACCAACTAAAATGAATCAATATTAAAGAGATCTCTTATTCGGTGGGGGGGTGAAAAGTATGAGAGAGAGAGAGAGAGAGAGAGAGAGAGAGAGAGAGAGAGAGAGAGAGAGAGAGAGAGCGAAGTACCGTACTGGATCGTCTTATATAATAAAGATATAGCTGTTTTAATAATTAAGTTCATTAATTTTGTTTTGTTTTGAAAGTTGAATAAGAGTCCATAATAACTTTGTAAAGAATATAAAGAGAAAGAAAGCAGATAGAGATGTTAAAGTATGTTAAAGTTAGTAAATAAACGAGTTGGTTTAAAGTTGATAAATGAGAGTAGAGATTTATTATGTAATGCAACCCAATAACCACTCTTACAGGTCACGAGTTCTCATATAGGACCCTGGATCCCTGTGAAGGTAAGAATTTTGGAAGTTGACAGTTTTTAAGTATTTTATGTATCCAAATTTTATTAATTAAAAGTGTAGAGTCACAGTTTTAATTACAGATACTGCATTATGACAAATACTGACAATACTACATATACTGAAAGTACTGTATTGTGATACAGTAAATTAGGTTATGTAGAGATAAGCAGAACTCAATCGATTTCTAAGGCTTTCACGGCCGGCATCATAAACTGTAAAAACTATGCGTGTATTTTGGTACGACTAAGAAACCTAGGTAAGGAAAACACCAGGTAAATTTAACTATCTATAACTTATCCAAAGAGTAATCAAAAAGACTAGTTCTATATTTTAGACATTTACTGCAGAAACTTACCGGATAAACTGTACTATACTGAATATCTTCACATATTTGAATTACTGGTAATGAAGCAGCAGAACTCGCAAAGAAAGGCACCCAACTACATCAAACAACAATACACATACCTAGCATTACAACAGCAGAAACTATTTTCAAAAAGAAATAAGAGCTAACCAAGGAAAATTCCAAAAATGAAACTTGGGAAAATATAGATACAGATCAGGAAGAATCTCAAAATAAACAAAGAGTCTCTTCTGTCTCATTTCGCTTTAACACATGCTTTGCTCAAGACATGAACATTTGCAGCTCAGGCGAATGTAAAAGTATAAACCTAACTCAAGAATGGATAAAGACCATGTCTTCCAGTTCCAAAATCTTTATGTAAATCATAGAAACTTAAATATTAGATGCCAAAAAACTTATGGACAAAGGAGGCTGTGCTGTGTGAGGCAGTTGAAAAGTTTGTTGCACTTGCCCAGGGCCAGACTGGGCCTCAGGAAAAGGCGCAGACATTATGTTTTTGAGGGCGCACCCCTCAAGTGAAGTTTAATGTAATCCCGACCTGGAATCTTGTCATACAACACAGTTTTGTAAAGAATACCATTTTGTTGATTTTGTATTGTTCACTATTGATTGCCATTAACGTTTTACTATTGATAATTAGTGTTAATATTTACTAGCAACAAATACCAGCTCCTGGGGCAGCTCTTGTAAAGCTGAGAACGAAATAATAAAGAATAGACACACAAGAGTTGCATATCTAAACAAAAAATGAGATAAAGTACGGTATTTGATATAATTTATAATTTGAAATTAAACCTTTTTTAATGTTACAAACGTTTGTACTACAAATAAAAATAAAGGAAAAATAGAACATTTGATTTAAATAGAAACAAAATGTTCATTCATATTTTTCTACATGAACAAGATACCTTTAAAAATCAAACGAAGTGTTAAATTTTTTCTTCAAAAAATATCACTGTCACTTTTAAGAATTTACGGTACCAACGTCTTAAATATAATACTGAAGTTAATATATAATAATCAGTGAAGCAAAATTCTACTCTGTACAACTTTTTGTTGTCAAGAAACAATTAAATAATTTAAAATTAAAATTTTTTATGTTACAAGTGTTTGTGCTACAACAAAAATAAAGAAAAAATAGAACATTACTTTTGACTGGAGACAAAGTTTTGATTGATATTTTTGTACATAAACAAAATACCTTTAAAATCAAATGTAATACTACATTTTTGTGTACAATACAGATCAACATTACTATCAAGATCTTACCAGCATTTTAAATAAAATACTGAAATTAATACATAAAAATTAGTAAAGGATCTACTCTGTACACATTTTTGTTATCAATAAATAATAAAATATAAAAACAAAGTGTTAACTTGAATCTGTAAGGAGGCTGTAAACTTAAGAAAATGTTATGATTCAAGTCTAGGTAAATTTCAAAAACAAGCTAAAAACCTTTTACTAATTTGCTGCCGACAAAAATGAAAATAAATAACTAAGGATAGTACACTTTTTACAATGTCTAACTCTAATAATTTAGTATTTAGTAGGAGAGTAGGCGTTGCATTTCTTCACTCTGACAACAGAGTTCGTTTATGATGACATTGTTGTCAACTGCTGTAAGTGATTCTCTCTCAGACTGCATCATGAGAGGAGCCTCTAGGTTTTCATTAGCCACCGGAGAGCGAAGCCGCATTTTCACTAGTTTTAGCTTTGGAAAAGCTCTCTCACAACTTACTTCAGTAAGAGGAATTGTCAAGAGGTATTTATAAGCTTTGTTGAGCTCAGTGTACATTACACAATACATACTGTACTCGTGAATCAACTTGTAGGCACATTTGATGCATGACTTTTTTACGTCACAGATAGATGTTTGTGCACTTTCGTCTTCTAAACCACTTTGAGAATCTTTTTCCTCTTGCTCCAGGTAACTTTCCTTTAACGTTGAAGAAATACTTGGCCATTGATCAACGAATGACTCTAATTCCTCTTTCAGCTTCTCTTTGTCAATAGTCGGAATTAGAGTGCATAGTTTTTGCAAGGCGTTTTCAGGTACGCCATTTTTAAATTTAGGGAATCTTTGTGGATCAAAACACGAGAGGTCTTGATATAACCTTTTTTGGTCAGAAAATGTTGTAGCCATACTTTGGTTTATTTGATCAATGACAACATTGAAAACTTGTACTCTAAAATTATCTTCAGCACTGAATACGGCTTTATCATCAGCTGTTTCATCTGGCATTTTTGTGTGCTTTCTTTGCCTTTTTGTTGGTAGCTTACTCTCTATGGAAAGATTGTATGTCTCTATACCCTGATTAACGAAAAAAGTGACTGGCGGAGCGGCCGCGCGGCGACCGAGTTTGTAGTAAAAACATTCCACTTAATAACCTCGTTGAAACGTAAAATACAGGGGTAGAAATGTCTAATGAACTGTATTTTAATCATGAATTAAAGACGTTTATAACAAACTTTTCTAATTTTTTAAATCTTTTTTCAATTAATTTACATTCGAGTTAAATAAAAAATTACACGAATTTGAATTAAAAATTTAGGGTTTATCGTTTTTATTATGTAAGAACTCAGAGGTTAAGCATCGGAAAAACATTTCTTGTAGACAAATGGTAGTCCACCTTCTTTAGTACAATATATCAAAAATTGAGATTCCTATGAATAATATTAACGACGTTATTAATTTTTTCCAAATGTAGTGTTAACTCCGTTATTAAAAATTTTTTTCATTGAGTTTTTTCACAATAAGCATAACAAAATTGTATTCATCTATACAAAGTGGTATGTAACCTTCAAATATTATGAAATATAACCGCAATCAGTTAATATAGGAAAATTAGAACTAACATCACTCAACTGCGTGCGATCGAGTCAAGGTACAGTAATAGCCCAAAGAAAGTGGTGCATGCGCTCACGGCTCACACATTGACACATAGCCAACTTGCTACGAGTCACCAACCTCTCATAAGTATATACAGAGATTTTAGTTATCTGTCTACTTATTTAATCTAATCTATCTACCTGGAGATCTGTCAAAAACTTACATCTGTCCAGACTTTTGTGGTTTAGTTGAACTACATGCTTTTTATAACAGATGGAGTGTCTTGAATGATTGTTTATCACTCTTTTGCGGTACGGTATTTATTGTTTTCTTGTTAATAAACTATTTTTGTTTTGTGATCAGCTTTAATACTACTAATTGAAGTGCAATGTAATTACTAGGAAATTGTTAATGCCATTCAAATTTCTCAACTAATTATTTAACTATGAAATACAGTTTACAGTTTAAAACTACCGAGCAAAGCTCGGTTTACCAGATATTGCATAATTATAACAGTATTTTACTGTTATAATGTATTGAAATGTAAAAACAATTAGTAAATTACTTGTTATTAGCATTGACAAATAAATAATAAAGACAGTACGGTACTTACAAGTATTGTAGTGTTCTTCAGCTTTTATGGAATCCGCTCATAAAATATGTGTATAAATCATAAAAATACACTATTAGAACACTCTATAAAAAACACTTATTAAAACACTTATAGCTGTGAGTTAGTAGTCTTCAAACGAAAGTTCTCTGATACCCTCCATTGGATCGTCATCACTATTATCATCTTCTGAACAATTATCATCCTCGGAGCTACTGCTGTCTCCCACGGATATAATCATTTCCTCCACAGCTTCTTCCATTAGTCCTTCGTTATTCCATGCATCGATAATACCTTTTTTGGTGTGGTCCACTACGCTGGGGTTGACGGTCGTGCGCGCAAATAAAATGGGTCCACTAGGTTCTGACTTTACTTCCACCGCAGAGCGCCGCGCACTGCTCTCTGTGAAATTCACTTTATATATTAATCCATTGTAGTATTCCTATCACGTGCAAGGTGTAAGTTGTATATGTCTTCTACACTTAGTTATTTAAAGAGAGCATCACGCAAATCTCATTCATGTACAACTTTTAACAACTGATTTAACAGGACATTAGAAAAAAAATTAATAACGTCGTTAATTTTAATCTTAGGAATCTCAATTTTTGATATATTGTACTAAAGAAGGTGGACTACCATTTGTCTACAAGAAATGTTTTTCCGAAGCTTAACCTCTGAATTCTTACATAATAAAAACGATAAACCCTAAATTTTTAATTCAAATTCGTGTATTTTTTTATTTAACTCTCAATGTAAATTAATTGGAAAATGATTTAAAAAATTAGAAAAGTTTGTTAAAAACGTCTTTAATTGATGATTAAAATACAGTTCATTAGACATTTCTAGCCCTGTATTTTACGTTTCTACGAGGTTATTAAGTGGAATGTTTTTACTACAAACTCGGTCGCCACGCGGCCGCTCCGCCAGTCACTTTCTTTCGTTAATCAGGGTATAGAGATGGATTTCCTTCAATTTTCTCTTCAAGAACTTCTGTCATGGCCTTAGCGAAGTTTTGTGCTGCACTCAGAGTTTGATGGAACTGGTTTTGGGTGTTTCTCAAATTCTCTTGTGCCGTGGGAGACCAAATTCCATGCCTGTCCATAATCCAGGTTCCTGGTTTGTAAATAGTCTGAATAGTCTGAAAGTGGTGTTGTGATATTGAAAATTAGCAGACACATCATTGCAGTCAGTATAGTTTCGAATGAAAGAAACTTCTGAAGCAGGCTATTTGCCTCGTTCCTTGTCTTTGGACTGAAATCTGTAGAGTTAATGATAATGGAGAGTGACACAACCAACTCCATGTATACAGATTTTAGATTATTTGTACCTTTATTAGCTTGAACGTCTTCACATTTGGCCCAGGTATTGTAGTAACCAAATATTTGATAGGTGGCATCACTTTTAGATCTCCATCTGGTTGACCCAATTTGACTCAATCGTACATTTGGATGTTGTTCCTAATAAATATTCAGTCTTTTGTGGGATTCTTTGATAAATACTTGGGTCTGATGTAGTAGACCGAAAAAAGATATAGCAATTACACATTGGGCCGTATCTGTTATTACAAGGTTCAGAGAGTGGGCATAGCACCAGATGTGAATGTGGTTTGGCAGTTCATCTTCAAGTCGAGTTGAAACACCTCTGTACTGACTGCTCATGTTTGCAGCCCCATCAAATGATTTGGCGATGCAGTTTTTTACATCAAGTCCTGTGCTATTCAAAATTTCAAGGAAAGAGGTAAACAAGTTTTCCCCTGTTGAAGACTGTACACACTTCAAACCAATAATCCTTTTTTTTTACTTCAGTTTCAAACACATACCTCAACACAATAACACACTGGTCGAACCCAAACACATCCGTTGTTGTGTCCATTAGCACTGAGAATAACTTGGCCTCCTTTACTTCATTAGCTATTTCTTTCTGGATCAACATTTTCATGATGTTAATTATTTTATTAACAGTTGTTTTGCTGAGAAATGTTACTTGATGACCCCTTCCTCACCATCCTTTCTTGGAACTCGTCTTTGAAGTTTCCAATGCTGATTTACTCGTCTTCATAACATTTTTTACATGGTTTTCCAGATTGATGTCATAGTTACATATCAAAAGAATTATTTCTAAAAAATTCCCATGGTTTACAGAAGGGTCGTTGTAACATTTTTAACGTTTACAACTCCACCCACGTGACTTCTACTTACCTCGTGCGATCTTTTTACGCATTTACCCTGATTACACTTTACCCTGACTTACCAAAACAGAAGACTCCAAGATTACTTACAGGTCGCCACCTATATTTTTAAAAGGATAACTATGGAAACCTTAATACACTTTCCCCTTTTTGAATTTAATTACCAGGTTCGTTTTAGGCGTGCTTTTCAACACAATACAGGTTATGGTTACGGCACAATAATTTACTTAACACATTTTTGCTAATTATTATTTAATGGTACTTTCACTTGTGAAACTTACATGTTGATATTCCCTCATATCATTCCCCCCTGAGGGAATATCAACAAGTTTCACAAGTGAAAGTACCATTAAATAATAATTATTAAGTGCTGTGAAAAAAGTAGTGATGAACATTCAAAATAACATTTTTGCTATTAAGAAACTCTTTTATTCCAATCCCAAAGTACTTTCTTTCCTTTTCTCAGTTATTTCATTAATTAGAACACATGAAATTACTTAAACAAAAATTCCTTATCGACTATTCTTTATTTACAAACCAGTACTTTTTGGTTCCCCTTATTTCCTCACACACACTCTCACTCGTTACAATTTTTAATATCCCCCGTTTATTTATTGAGCTCAAAATTGATTATAATTTTATTTATAAACTTTTGGCCAGCTAGCTTAGCTAGTAATTGTACTCACTACACGCAGTGTACATTACCCGCCAAGTTTTGCCATACTTCTTAAATCACTTTCACTTTTGTGGATTCTCTTTATGTCACTGTCACTTATCGATCCCTATTAACACCTCATTGCACCCTTATTATTCAACCTTAGGGCAGGCCGCGCGCACGTACATGCGCCAACCTCCCAAAAATATTTCATTGATGCTGTTCTCGACTTCCGACTATACTGTTTAACTAGTGGTGACGAACTGGTATTCAACTGTGTGAGCCTCATGCGCGTGGTTACATACATGCAAGGCGTTAGGCGTCGACCACATGGCATTCCAAACGGACGTAGTTTTGATAACACCTTCTCTGATTGCCTGGTCCATCGAATGTTCACGCAGCTCGGCTAAGGAATTTCTTTTAATTTGCCACGTGGTCGATTCTTCGAATTTACAAGGTGTATTTTTCTGTGAATTTACGTGCTGGTACCAGCGTGTACCTATTACCACTACAGGCCGTTCCCCAAAAGTTGTACATTGAGTGGTTAAAACGGGTTGCCGAAGCATACAAACTCTCATTGCCTAAACATAAGAGGATCAGTAAGGATATGGCGCCACAACCCCGCTTAATTCCTTATTATACTCATGGGTTACTTACCCCCGTAGTCCGGTGACTGTGGCTGCACCTGCATGACTTTATTGGACTTCCTGCTCAGGATCCCAACACCATAAAACCACACAGGCACGCGACGCACCGGCCAGCACAGGTACGCCCCACAGTATCACCAGACCCTGAAACATTCAATAAAAACATCAATAACTGGCCTTTCACAATCCCATATCCTCAACTGATTTGGTTTCCTCTTAATTGTACTGGTTTGCCTTTTGCAAAGTACTGGTTTTTCTACTTAATTGTTAATACACATCCACATTGTTTACCTTGATATACAATTATATAATATTCAATTAACCAATTTATATTTCCCATATAATAAACATACTACCACATAATAAACCCTCAAAATGAACATTATATTACATTACAATAAACTTTTCCGTTCTGACCTTGAACAAAATTCACAAATATTACTGCTTAGTGTCCATCTTCTATTACATTCTCATTTTCACATCATCACTTCATTATGGCTTTATCAATCATCACAAATAGTGGGTACTAATTTATAATTTATCTAATTCACAATGACCTTACTATGTTTAAATTTTCCGCTAGACACTTGTCGGTTACTTTTCATTTGTTACAATCATTCTTACAAAATATGTATTTCTTCATACATACATATTGTAACGTTACATAACCCCTGCCCAAATATGATAAATAAATAAATATGATAATATAATCACCAGAGAAAAACCAGTAATCACCCATTTTTAAAAGTCAGAAATGGGGATTATGTATCAAACTATGAGAACCTTTGTACTCTAAAAACACTGTAAACATTGTAAACAATACTAAGTGTAACCATAAAAGTGCACTGTACAAAGTGGAACATAGAATGATCAGTGAAAGTGTCTAACATTTAAAAAGAGCTTTTCACAAATTTGTGTTGGAGATGAAAGAAGCAGTATGATAGCAATTGTAATGGGTCGAATTAGAAGGTTTTTATTCTGGTCTCGATTTTATAAAGATTTTATTAAATTCACTCCATATATGTGAGCTACCCCAGTTTAATTTTATATAAATTCAAATCATCAATTCCATCCAGTATCAAATTGTTAACTGCACCTGTAGGTAGGGTTGCCATACGTCCTGAAAAAGCGGAATTGTCCTGAATTTGAGCATGTGTCCCGACGTCCTGACTGAATTTTTAAAAATCCCTAAATGTCCTGAATTTTAAAAATCATAGCAAGTTATTTAAAATTTGCCCGGGAGCAGCGTGTTTCCGCTTTGGTTACTATTGCTAAGCAGACATTTTACACGGTGCTCGACGTGGTTTCGGCATATTATCTGTCTTCAACATTGGTCTATTTTAGTTTATTTGCGTGTTTCTGTAATATACCATTCACGGAAAATAGTTATAAAGGTATTATTCACAACAGATCTTTTGGAAAAGTGTATTATGTCGAAAAAGAGACTTTCAAAATTCAACGAAACATGGACAAAAGATTTTCTATCGGTTAAGCATGGAAGAAATGAACATGAAGCATACTGTGATTTGTGCAAGTAAGTAAATGAAAATAATATTCTGTGGTGTAATAGAATAGGTTAGATTAGACATTTATAAGATTTATTTCAATTTACGAGAACGTGAAGTTAGTTCCGACCAATAACGTTCACTGCAGTTAATCTGAACAACCGTATTCACAATTTGGCCTATTTTTTAATAGGCCTACTTTTACGTTTATTCTCGTTAGAAATTATGGCTTAACTTCGAATCGTGGTCTTTTAGGTTAAGTTAAAAGGTTAAATTAGGTTAGCTTACATTGGATTACATTAATTTATAAAGGATTACATAATTACATAATGCTACTATGGTTACCCGTACCACCTGAAGTGTACAAGTGCCGGATTGGATTAGGTTATGTTAAATCTTTACTCAGCCTAGACAGTAGCAGGCCATGATTCTTTACCGAAATTATTTCGGCACTTGATTATTAAAAGTGAATTGAATGCAAGAGAAGCGTAATTGCGTTTCTTAACAATTGAATTTGTATTTTCAGTACATATGTCAACGTGTCCCATGGAGGTAAAGGGGATGTCTCCAAGCATTTATTAACAGGGAAGCATAAGAAAGCTCTGTCTGCTGTTTTAAGAACACCAGTACTTCAGGGATACTTCATTGAACAAACCAACGAAGCCAAGAATGTCGCAGCAGCTGAAGGTGCTTTTGCGTATCACTCCATTAAGCACCATATGTCATACAATTCAGCCACTTGTAGCTCTAAGATGTATAGCAAGGTATTCAAAGACTCAAATATTGCATGTAAATTTTCGAGTGCGAGAACAAAAACTGAAGCAATTGTAAATAATGTTCTTGCTCCCCATACTTTAAATGATTTCCAGAATAATATAAAACATGTGGATTTTCTAAGCATAAGTACAGATGCTAGCAACAAAAGGTATCATAAAATGTTTCCAGTGGTTGTTCAGTATTTTGATAAGAATGTAGGTACACAGACTAAGCTTATTGAATTTGATGAACTAGAAAATGAAACTTCTTTTACTATTTCCAATTACTTGTTGAAGACTGTAAAGACATTTGATATTTTAAGAAAGGTAGTTGCATTTGGGGGCGACAACACTAATACTAACTTTGGTGGGCTAAGAAAAAGAGAAGGAAATAATGTATTCAGTCATTTGAAGAATGATTTGGAATGTGGTGACAATCTATTAGGAGTGGGATGCCCAGCCCATATGCTGCATAATACCCTACATGCTGGGACTGATATTTTGAATATTGATATAGAGACACTTGTAATGAAGTTGTTCAATCATTTTTCCATCTACACAGTTAGGGTAAATACCCGTAAAGAGTTCTGTGATTTTGTTAGTGTTTCTTATTAAGATCTACTACATCATTCAAAGACAAGGTGGTTAAGCATCTCCCCTGCTGTGGAAAGAGTCCTGTCACTATTTGAACCTCTACAATCCTATTTCCTGTGAATTGAGAATTGTCCAAAATATTTGAAATCTTTTTTTGAAAATCCTCTTGCCAGAGCCTACCTCCATTTTCTTCAATCCTTGTCTCATACATTCAAAATATCCATTCTAAAGATAGAGCAGGAATCTGTATCAGTTATTGAAGTTGTTCAAATATTAGAATCAGTGGCAGAAAATCTCAAGCAAAGACATGAACAACATTTTGTTTCATTAAGCGTTCAAGAAATCTTAAACAATCTGGATGATCACACAAAGGCAGAGAATTTTCAGAAAGAAGCTGATGAATGTTATGAAACGTGTGACAAATATTTGCGGAAGTGGTTGGGTTCATTCACTGACTTAACATGTTTTAAGTGGATGCTTTTGGAGGATGTTCCAACATGGAAAGGGCAAATAGAAGAGACTGTTAAATTTTTAATGAAACGGGGCCACAAAATTGATGATTCTATGGCATTTAACCAAGCATTGTGTTTGATAAACTTTGTTAAGGGGAGTCGCTACTGAAAAATCACAAAAAATCGACAAATATTGAAAAAAGTTTTTTTTCACTTATATTACTTTTTAAGTCGTCCTTTATCTAAAAAAATGATAGGTGAATATTTATCATATTTTTTAGGTGTGAAAAATTCAATTGTTTGAAGTGGTGTCAGCGTGAAAAATTTGCAGATATGGTGTCTGAGAATAAAATGTTTATGGCTTTCTATTTTTCACATCTAACAACTTCAGTGTGAATTTTTTATACAGTAAGCCTGTTTATTCTATTCTGTGTAGGAATGTTTCCATAGAAACAGCATGTTTACCTTTAAAAACAATCAGCTGTTTACTTCAAATCGATTATGAGTTACATTAGTATTTACAAGCGTGTGGTACAGTTTTTTTTGTTTTACATACATTGTTTTATTTGCAAAAATTGAATAATGGGTAGAAGAAAGAATGCAAAGATAAACTTATCAAGTAGAAATAAGACAAATATTGCTAGGAGGTGGGCTAACATCAGCCGTGAGAATGTAGCAAGAAGTGAAGAAAAAGTGAGGTTATGTGTAGTGTAGACAATAATGCTGATTCAACTTTGAGGTTTGATGTTAGTGATGAAACTGCAAGTCCGGTTGAAAATAAAAATCCTCCTACTGGTTTTGCATTATATAATAGGTATCAAAATGATTTTTATACTTCGTATAAATAGTGAAGCTTCTCATTATGCATTAGTTGATACAAAACTGTTGTCTTCATTTTTATGTTTATTTCCTTGTCCTGAGTGTCTAACTAAATCAATTGTTGTAAGTAAATGTTGCAAGAAATGAAACTCCAGAATCACATAATGAGAAAATGAAAATTCCTCTTACTGAAAACGTTGCTGCTAGAAACTTGCCTGTATATCAGAGGTTAGCATCAGACAGTTTACTGAATAGATGTGTGTCAGGGAAGACACAAAATGCCAATGAAGCTTTGCATCATCTTCTGTGGTCAAAGTGTCCAAAAACTGTATTTGTATCTAAAAATACACTTCTAATGGCCATAAGTATCGTCATTTGTGAATACAATACAGGGCATCTGAAGACAGTTGCAGACGTTCAAACTGCAAGTGGCCTAAGCCCTGGAACAAACACGGCAAGAATTGCTGGACAGCTAGATAAAAGGAGACTAAATCTAGTAGCTGAGAAAAGGAAATCAACTAAGTATGAAGTATTAAAAAAAAAAAAAAAGAAATTAGCTTTGCTGAAGGAAGAAGAAAAAAGACAAAAAAAGAGGGTTTATCATATGGACCTGGTGAATTTTGAAAACACTGTAAAACAGTGTTATGTGAGAAAATGAGTATTTACTTTGCAAATGTACATTTTTCATCTAAAATAAAGAGTGTTGTATTTGTATTTTTGTGTAAGCTACAGTTTTTAAACCTATTCTATACCCTAGAAAATATAAAGGTAACCATTTTACATTGATAACTATGTCTTTTTACCACTTGGTTGTTAGTAATTTATAAAACTGGCGTTTTCCGCAAATCACTGTTTTAGATACAAAAGTTGATATATCTCAAAAACCGTCCAATGTAGAGCTCTGATATTTTGTATGGTTATTCTACATATAATTATCTAAAACTTCTTGTATTTTTATTCAGTTTTGAGTTTTTGGTCATAAAATATTACTTTATATATGGGAAAAAATCTTGAAAAACTTCATTTGCTATGTAATTTTGATAATTGTTAGTTACCTAAGTAATGGACAGTCATGAAAATACATGAATTTTTACATAATTTTATTAGCTTTAAAATGACACTAAGAACAGCATAATTGGTCAATCCAATCTTGAGATATATCAAATTCAAAAAATGTTAAAAATTTTCGAAAAAATTTTTTTTGTGGGTTCCCAAAATAAAAAAACAATAATTTTATGTATATTTGTATTCATTTTGGACACAATTTAACTAGAAAAACAATCAAATAAAAAATAAATACCATTTTTTAAGATTTTAGAATTTTCAGTAGCGACTCCCCTTAAAGAAAAATTGAATAATGATGAAAATGATTTTGTATCCATGTTAGCTAGTAATAAATGGGTTCAGTTTTTAAAGCTATGTAAATCCAGTGAGCAATATTCTGAATTGCTTAAATTGGCTCAGTTCTATTTCTGTTTACCTGGCCATAATGCATGTGTGGAAAGAATTTTTTCTTTAATGAATTCACAATGGACAGATGACAGAAATAGACTGAAAGTAGAATCTGTAAAATCAATATTATTGCTGCAATACAATTTTAAAGAAATATCTTGTCAGGAATTTCATGATTACATTTTAAAAAATGATGAGTTGCTAAAAAGTGTGTCATGTTCAGAAAAGTATGATTGGTATCAGCATCAGGGCACTTCTGTGTCATAAATATCTTTAAGCAAAGGTAAATAAATGCTGTTTTTAGTTTTCATTTACTCATGTTATTGAGAAATGAGTAATTCCACGTGAGCTGTCCCATCTGTTACTTAAAAATCTATGCAAATAACATTGAATATTATATAATTTTGGAGTGGTCTGTAAAGTAGGTATTTTACTTAAAGTATGATTTCTTATTATTTCTCTATTTGATTTTTAACATTAACATCATATAACAAGTGTGTCTTTTGGTAACGGACGGGACAGTTCACATGGAATTACCCAAATACACTCGTTGGAACCATAGGTGCCGACTTTTGGTCTTGAGCACGGGGGCAAGGATGAAAATATCAAACATTTTTACGGGAGCAAAAACATGATTGCGTCCCCGTACCACTATATGCACGGGGGCAAGTGCTCCCGTGGAGTCGGCGCCTATGGTTGGAACTTGTCCTGAATGTCCTGAATGATGGTATGTTGGTGTCCTGAATTTCATCCTGAACCTTATGGCAACCCTACCTGTAGGGAGCCTCAGTACAGCAATGCACAGTGTTAGCCAAAACAATTGTACAGACGTATTGCGTAACCGCCCAGCAGCAGCCTTGTGACACAGTCTACAGTCTGCAGTTTGCCAGCAGAGAGTGAACAGATAGCCAGCAGCAGCATAAAGTGCTGGAAACAGTAAAACAGTGGCCTCGGGAGTGTAAGATAGGCCGGAATAATTAGTCGGCCTATCTATTCAAGTCGGAAAGTAACCTCCTAACCTGCCGGACGCGAATAGTAGTGCGTCCACCGACTGGACTAAAATTTCACCTAAATTACAGAGCAAAAAGCAGCAGTGGTGTTGTGGTGAGGCGGCGGCGGCCATTTGAACAAAATTCCCAGCCCGGCCGGGTGCGTGAAAAACCGTGTGCACACAACAGTTCAGTTTCATCATGTAAAGAGTGGTAACCAAGATATAAAATTACAAACAAGAGTTAGTGACGTGAGTGGGCCAAAATCAAGGGAACAATACACTTTCGGGCAATTATTAATAAAGATTAATAAACATACGAGTTGCGTGGCAACGAAAGCAGTGAGCCGTCGGGTAACTAGTAACCGTATTTCAACAATTTTTTATAAAGGGTTTTTGGTGCAAACATGTTAATTAAATAATAGTAGTTGGTTTTGTAAAGGTGTGAATGTGAGAGTAAATAGCAGACTGGGGCTGTCTAATTAAGGTAAGGTGTTTATTATAATTCTGTAAGTATAAGTGTAATACCATCATGTAACTATCAGTAAGGGTTTTATGCATTTTCCATGATTTGAGCCAAGAGGCCAAATAAATAACCAATTTAATACTTGAAGGATATTTTAAAGTAAAAAATAAACTTTTAATTAATTTCTTTTTAAAAATGTGTTGCGTAAGTGTTTACGATAACCTATAATCATATTTGCATTTTAATGTTCGTGGTGCGGACCCTGGCGGAAGGCGAAACAGGTAGGTGGAAAATAAAATAAAATTTGTGTATTTGTATGTGAATAGAACGTCACATTTGGCACCCGAACAGGGACTCGAATTTGAATAATTAAAATTCCACACCTACGATAAATGCAAGTTCGATTTGAGGGTTGAGTAACAATACGTAAAAAATTACGCAGCACATACAAACTAGTACATCAATGTTTAGAGTTTAAGAGTTAAGTGGTAGATGTTTATGTAAGTAAATTTAGATTAATAAATTTATAAAAATGGCAGGAAAGAGTGAGAGCAATATACATGAAACGACTAGTGTCGAAAACTATAATGAATCAAATAGTATGAGTGATTTTGAAATCCACTCGACTCCAAACGTGAGTCAGGAAAATAAAACAAAAAACAATTCAGATGAAACAAATATTACGGAGGATTCAGGGGTACAGTTAACCCCCACCTCAACAAAATGTAATAAATTAGATGATGATATAATGAGTATATTAAGAACCATATCAATGGACATTCATGAACAAAAAAACGAAATGCTCAATAAATTTGATGTAAAGCTAGATGAACAGAAAAACGAGATGCAAGAATTTAAAAGCAGTATAAATGAGACGTTAGATATACAGAATATGCAGTTTCAGCAGAGTATTAGCGTAAAATTTGATGAACTTAAGACTGATATTAATAAAGTACAAATCAAATGTGAGAGTAACTTTAACAAATTGAAATATGAATTAAATGAAACGTTGAGTCACTCATTAAATAGTATGAATACTAGAATTGACGAAGTTGAGAGTAGTGTGGTAGAAAAAACCAACAAACAAATACAGAAGGTAACCGAAAATTTTGATCGTAAAATAGATGAATGTAATGTTAGTAATGAGTATAAGTTGAATTGTGTAGTTGATAAGATTGAAACATATGAAATTAGTACTAATGTCAAAATCAATGAAATAGAAAGTAATTGCAAAACAGAGATACAAGCTATACAAAATACAGTGAATACTATAGATAAGCGTCACGTATAAATTGAGGGTTTAAATAACAGTATATTTGCATCAATTGAGCAGAGTATAGTTAATGTTAAAGATGAATTAAATATAGCTATAAACGAAAAACTTAAGAGTGTTACTGAACAAATAGTCATTACTAAAGATACGAATAGCGATACTGATTTGGAGTTGTTTAATTGTGAAAACAGGGGGGTACACCCTATGCAGTTTTTAAATAGAGTCAAAGAATTCCATCAGTTTTGTAGAAGTAGTTGGGAAGTACAACTGTTAAAAATAATGAAGTGTTTTAGAGGGAATTCCGCGGTATGGGCGGAGGTACATAAAGTAGACTGCGTAAATTATCAGTGTTTTGAGACGGCTTTTAGAGAGAAATATTGGTCGGAGGAGGAACAAGAAATATTGCGGAGTAAAATTATGGGACCAGGTAATTTTGGGACCCAAGGGAGCAACGTAACTATGTACGTAATGCGATTATACAATGAGGCCAAATATTTAGAGCCACCGTTACCGTTTCGATCGTTCGTCCGTCATATAAGTAAGCATTTTCCCAGAGAAATACAGATTACGCTAATGGCGCGTGAAATTCTAGAGATTACGGAACTAGAAAAAATATTGGATATTTTTCAGAATATACGTGAACGTGACATGAGTAGGCGGATAAACGCACCAATAACACACATGAATGGTAATCATAATCAATCCCGGGGAATACCGAGTTTTCACCGAGGGGCGCGAGGGGGAAATAATGATAATCGAGGCGAGAGTTGGAGGTGTGTCGATTGTAATGTAGATAATTACTCAATACGAACTACATGTTTTAGATGCCACAAACCAAGAGAATGCCAACGCAGTGAGCGGACATATCAGCCACAAAGTCAACCGCAGAGAGGAGGCGAGAACGCCAGAGGGGCACCGAGAGGAAACGGAAGCGGAAATAGAGGCAGAGGTGGATACAACCAGGCGGTAGCGGGTCCATCCACGGGAAACTAGAGGAGACAATGGAGAACCGGGCCCATCCATTGTCGGAGGAGAACCTGGGGGTCCAAGAGGAGCATAACTACCGCAGTAACATAATTATCAGAGACATGGCGGAGGAGTTACTGGAGGAGGACGCTGCACAAATGACGGAAACCAAAACCGGACTGACGGAGGTAGTCATAACCATAGAAGGTAAGGATTACAAAACATTGATTGATACGGGTAGCGAGATATCAGTAGTTTCAGAGAATGTGCTGGGTGAATTACAAAGGGTAAATAAGAATATTCCATCGTTACCAGTAGCGGGGGTAACAGTAGTGGGGGTGACGGGAGTACGAAGTAAACGAGTCACTAAACAAGTTCAATTAAACATAGATATTAATGGAATAGAATTTGAGAATACTTTTCTAGTAGTTAAGGGTTTGAATTTAGACATAATTTTGGGAAATGATTTTTTGAAGAGAAATAAAGCAGTAATTGATTTTAATCAGAGAATAGTGGAATTTAATAAGGGGCATGAACCAATCAGGGTAGATTTTCAGAGGGTGTTAGATACGGCTAGAGTTATGGGTGTAAAGACGATACCAGACCGAGTAGGCGAGGAAATTATAGAAACAAGAGTGAATGTGGGTCAAGAGAGTGAGAGCATGGAGAATGATGAGAGGGTATGGGAAAACAGGGCAGAGATATTTTTTAATGAGGGTGGAGTTGTAGGGAGTCCCCAACGACAGGAGTTGTGGGCGGTTATTGAACGGTTTAGAGATGTATTTGCTGAGTTGCCTGGGAAAGCCAGGGACTATGTATGCGAGCTGAAGATTCGAGAGCACTCACCCTACATGCAGAGAAGTTATCCAGTGCCATTTTCAAAGAGGAGAGCCGTTCAAGAAGAGTTGGACCGTATGATGGAAGGGGACATCATCGAGAGATCCATATCGCCTTACTCTAATCCATTGGTAGTGGTCATTAAAAAGGACGGAAAGGTAAGATTGTGTTTAGATGCTAGAAAAATTAATCAGATTATAATACCTGACCGGGAATCACCGGAAGCCATGAACGAAATTTTTCAAAAGTTTAGTGGAGTCAGATATATGACGTCCTTAGATTTAACAGCGGGCTACTGGCAAGTTCCATTAGCGCCAGAAAGCCGTAAGTTGCGTTCCTTTTCAATGGAAAAAACTATCAATTCAAACGCTTGCCATTTGGGCTTAACACTAGTGTCGCAAGTTTTATTAAGTGCTTAGACATGATATTACAACCAAAAGATTTAGATTTTTTGACTGTATATGTTGACGACATACTAATAGCATCAAGAACATTCTCTGAACATGTAGAACACATAGAGTACGTTCTAAATAAATTACGACAAGGGGGATTAACTGTTAATTGGGATAAGTCGAAATTTTTACAAACCAAAATACATTTTTTGGGTTTCATCATAACTCCTGAGGGAATTTTAGCAAACCCAGACAAAGTAGAAGCTATCATACGTTTTCCAGAACCGAAAAATATGAAACAGTTGCAGAGTTTTCTAGGATTATGTAATTTTTATAGAAAATTTCAGAGAAATTATGCACATATTACCTCTAAGTTAAGTGTTGTTTTACAAAAGAATAAACAATGGAAATGGGGAGAGGAGGAGAGAACTACTTTCAATGAAATCAAAGAGAAATTTATAGACACAATAATGATGAATCACCCCGATTTTCAGAGAAAGTTTTATTTACAGACGGATGCCAGCAACATAGCCCTCGGCGCAGAGCTTTACCAGGAGGGTGAGGATCAGGAGCACAGGACCATCGCTTTCGCCAGCAGAACCTTATTGGCAGCAGAAAAAAATTACACTACTACCGAAAAGGAATTGCTGAGCATCGTCTTTGCGGTGAAGAAATTCCGCACTTACCTGCTAGGAAACAAAACTGTCATCAGGACCGATCATAAGGCCTTATCATTCCTAAATACATGTAAGCTGACGCATAGCAGATTAACCAGGTGGGTACTAGCTTTACAAGAGTACAATTTTTCTTGGGAGTATATTAAGGGGTCAGATAATAAAGTACCGGACATTTTGTCCAGGGTAGACACTATAGATAATAAGACAGGTAGAGATCTTAAAGAAATAGAAATTTTTCGATTAACCAGGGAAGATAGAATTTTTGGGGAGGAATTAAGGGAAATTAAAGATAGACAAAGATCAGAAAATAAATTGGGTAAGATAATAACTAGTTTAGAAGCAGATATTAATGGCTCAGAGTATAATACACATTTCCAGATACATAAGGGAATTCTGTTTAAGAAAGTAGAAGGGGGTGAACGGGATTGGAGGTTAATGATACCCGATGAATTAGTAGATAGAATTATTTGGGATTGTCACATAAGATATGGTCATTTTGGGGCGAAAAAATGTGCAAACATACTAAAAGAATCTTGTGTTTTTAAAAATATGGAGAAGAGAGTTAGAAGAGTATTAAGAGTTTGTGATCTGTGTCAAAAGTCTAAAGTAGTAAATTACAGGGTTGAAGGTGAAATGAAGTATATTAAAGTAGAAAGACCTTTCGATTTAGTTGCAGTAGATTTGTGCCATTTAATTTGGGCCATTGCCTAAAGGTAGGGGAGGCGTGATATATATTTTTGTTGTTCTGGATACTTTTACCAAGTTTGTTAGGTTATACAGTGTAAAGAGAGCTACTAGCAAAGTACTCAGCGAGAAGATCACCAAGGACTACATGATCAACGTAGGGAAGCCGAAGGTAATTTTATCTGATCATGGACCGCAGTTCATCAGCGGCAAGTGGAGACAGACTCTTGGCTGGGAAGGCATCATACCCAAACACACGGCAGTTTACCATCCACAGTCGAACTAGGCAGAGCGGGTGATGCGAGAAATCGGCAGAATATTCAGGGCGTATTGTCACTCCAAACATACAGAGTGGCCGTTGTATGTGAAGAAGGTGGAGGATTGGTTAAACAGCACAACCCACGATTCTACAGGATTTACACCGTACGAACTAATCAAGGGAAGCCGTCCACCCAGAATATTGGAACAACTTTTTGAATATCCACCGGAAGAAAGAGTCTTGGACAAAGATGTAAAAATATGACTTGCCAACGAGAGTCTGCTCACCAAGGGAGAGAAGAGAAAACAAAAGCATGATGGCAAAGGTAAGTGGGTCAAATATGAGATAGGGCAGTTAGTATTAGTGAGAAGACACGATTTATCAAGTGCACAAGATAAAGAGATCAAAAAATTCTTTTTGTTGTATGAAGGACCGTATGAAGTTGTTGACATTAAAATGGATAATGCTTATGTTTTACAAAATCAAACGACGGGGGAAATAGTGGGTACCCATAATGCCACGAATTTAAAAAAGTATTGGTCAAAATGAAATAATAATAAACAAAATAATACATTAAATCTTGTAATTAAATATAAACTAAATAACTACAAAATTAGGAATTTAAAATATAAAAAAGTGGTAGCGGATAGATGCGCCCCACTTGCCCGTGGGGTTCGTCTATTTCAGGGACGCGCCCCTGCCCACGTGAGCCTTGGTTTTCTCCATTTACTATTATTCCCGGAGGAAGCTTTGTCCTTACCTTTAGTCCTAGTTCTAGACCTTTTAATGATCCTTACCCTTTTTATCTTCCCGATTCCCCTAACCCTCCCCTTAGAGACAACATAAAAATAGTTACACAATTTGGCACACTTTTTTGGAACCATTTGATTGCCTTAATTCTAAATAATACATTAGGGTAATCCTCAAAATTAAAAAACTGGCGTTATTTATGAATTGTAAACTCATCCCTTAATTAGGTAGGTAGTGGAGAAGTTTTGTGGCTGAGTAGACAAACTAGATAATAAATTTCTGTATAGTTAATAGAATTATCGTCTATAGAGATGGGGTGGTAGATTAGTGGTTGTGGTTTGTTGAAAAAAAAAAAAAAAAAAAAAAAAAGGTAGTGCACCATTTTCAGGGGAGTGGGGTTCTGTTCGTCTTCAATCACATCTCTATAGACAATGATTCTGTACAGATAAAGTATAACCTATTTACAGGTAATTAAGGAAAAAATAATTTTGGAAAATATTTCACCGTAAAAGTTATGTAACCAAAAGGTTTAATTATTATTTTGTGGTACCTGCTATGTTAGGTTATGAGTAGAGGATAAATGGTATATAGAACGTGATTGTGGAGGAATTTAAAGAGAGATTTGAAACAAATGATGTAATGTTTGTAAAATTTATTGAAATATTAAGAAAAACTGAAACATTTAATCATGCAGAATCATTTTGAAAATTGTAATCAAAGTAATGGAAATTGTTTTGAATGTACTAAGAGAGGAAATTGAACTGTATCTGTCCCTGGAGTAACTTAATGTTGTAAATGTTAGTGCTGTGTTTAAATTCATTTTGATTCAAATTGAAATTGTAATCTTATATATTTTATACATTAATTTCATACAGCTGTAATTAAAGTTAAACCGTTTTGAGTGGAGATTGTTAAAGAATTTTCAAGTTAAATAAATAATTTAAAATGGCCAATTACATTAATGAAGCAAAAGTAACTTTGATCTGAATTGATACCAGCTGATAGATATGTTAACAAAAGATTTATAGAAATAGAAATTTTGTAGGAAGTATATATATGCCAGTACAGGTGTTAGTATGATGTAACCAGAATGTTTAGACTATGTGAGTACTGAGACAGAGTGTTTATAGCACGTCTGGCACACAAGTGTTTATGTAAACAGGTGTGTTATGTTGAGACTAATGTATACAGTCATGCTGAATTGACAATAACAAAATTGTTGTAGTCTGCTGAATCATTACCAGCAGCAGCATAACCCTATTGTGACATAAAAGAATTGGAAGTTAATTTTTGTCTTTACAGACCAAATAATAATGAGGCAATTACTGTAACTGTTGAGATTAATTAAATTAATTAAAGTAAATTAAATACAATTAAATTAATTTGGTAATTAAAGTAATTGAGAAGATGATTTTTAATAAGGAACTTAACTAGATTTTCATTTGAATGTAAACTGGAATTATAAAGTAAATGCTAATTGAAGTAAATAATGGTTAAAATATTCATTCAACACTGACAACTGATGAAAAAACGTATAGGCTAAGATAATGTGTGGGAACTTAAGATGTGTATATTACTGTAAGTAACTTTTGTTAAATGTCAATCCATGTTTTATGTTTTAACTGTAGATTCCCCACCTAAGTGCGGTCATGACCTCACCGGATCATGACCGTGAAAGTAGTTAATTGTGGCAAATCATGAATTTTACCTGATATAACCGGCTTGTGGTTTGTTTTGTTTTGTTAACCCGGTGGTTTGTTAAATTTAGTATGGGGGTGATTTTTCGGGGAATCTACCAAATTTTGGAACAGGGCTATTTTCACCCAGATAGGGGTGGTAGTCCATTAGGGGTGTATAAATAGAAACTAGTAGGTATAATACCGAATTTTATTGTAACGCCGAAGCAAGGATGGGGTGGAATAAAAGAAAAAAATGTCCACCCCTTCCGCATCAGTCCTTGTGAAAGCAACTAGACGCCACAGTCTAGGGGGGGGTAATAGTGAGTGTGGATGGGCGGTGACCCAGTTACAGGTCACGAGGGAGATGTGGTTTACGGCGAGGATGAGGCTGAAAAAGGCCAAGAAGCCTCGCGCAGAACACATTAATATGTAACGGGTATCGGGGGTTAAAAGATTAAAAAGGGGGGTAGTCGAAAAAAAAAAATATATATATATATATTTGTATATACTTTTTGTGTCTGCCATTAAATTGATGTTTTGCATTTTTGGTTGTATTATTGTTTATATGTATCAATAGTATTATTGAATTATATGGTATAGGATATATGCATAATCAAATGTTAGGATACGGCAGTCCATGTTTTAATTAAATATTCAATTTATTTGTTTTCTTTTTTATCAGTAATAATAACAAAGAGAATTAATCTATCCAGATAAGAGATTTTTTTGTTCTGATACAATCTGATTTTGAACTTATTTTAAATGAGGAGTTTGTTAAAAAATTATTATAGGTGTGTGTGTGCACCCAGTATCTGCTAAAGGCAGCCCAGTTTGCATATAAGGGGGACATATCGGTTGAGGATCTGACATGATCTAAGCCAGGGATTTGGAGTTTGGGGAGGCATGTTAGAAGGCTAGGTGCACAGTGGTGCGTGTCTGTTCGATTTTTCGGTGTTGGGATCTCGCACAGAGAAGTCCAGTGATCTCGTTCAGATGCGTCCATAGTCGCCGAGCCAGGGGGGTTGTTTACCCATGAGGTATAAGATAAATGGGGGGTTGTTGGCACCATATCCTCACCGGTCCTCTTAGGGGTTTTAGCAATGAGAATTCTTCTGTTTCGACAGAAGATTTCTTATTGGGGGGGTATTGTAATGGGTCGAATTAGAAGGTTTTTATTCTGGTCTCGATTTTATAAAGATTTTATTAAATTCACTCCATATATGTGAGCTACCCCAGTTTAATTTTATATAAATTCAAATCATCAATTCCATCCAGTATCAAATTGTTAACTGCACCTGTAGAGAGCCTCAGTACAGCAATGCACAGTGTTAGCCAAAACAATTGTACAGACGTATTGCGTAACCGCCCAGCAGCAGCCTTGTGACACAGTCTACAGTCTGCAGTTTGCCAGCAGAGAGTGAACAGATAGCCAGCAGCAGCATAAAGTGCTGGAAACAGTAAAACAGTGGCCTCGGGAGTGTAAGATAGGCCGGAATAATTAGTCGGCCTATCTATTCAAGTCGGAAAGTAACCTCCTAACCTGCCGGACGCGAATAGTAGTGCGTCCGCCGACTGGACTAAAATTTCACCTAAATTACAGAGCAAAAAGCAGCAGTGGTGTTGTGGTGAGGCGGCGGCGGCCATTTGAACAAAATTCCCAGCCCGGCCGGGTGCGTGAAAAACCGTGTGCACACAACAGTTCAGTTTCATCATGTAAAGAGTGGTAACCAAGATATAAAATTACAAACAAGAGTTAGTGAAGTGAGTGGGCCAAAATCAAGGGAACAATACACTTTCGGGCAATTATTAATAAAGATTAATAAACATACGAGTCGCGTGGCAAAGAAAGCAGTGAGCCGTCGGGTAACTAGTAACCGTATTTTCAACAATTTTTTATAAAGGGTTTTTGGTGCAAACATGTTAATTAAATAATAGTAGTTGGTTTTGTAAAGGTGTGAATGTGAGAGTAAATAGCAGACTGGGGCTGTCTAATTAAGGTAAGGTGTTTATTATAATTCTGTAAGTATAAGTGTAATACCATCATGTAACTATCAGTAAGGGTTTTATGCATTTTCCATGATTTGAGCCAAGAGGCCAAATAAATAACCAATTTAATACTTGAAGGATATTTTAAAGTAAAAAATACACTTTTAATTAATTTCTTTTTAAAAATGCGTTGCGTAAGTGTTTACGATAACCTATAATCATATTTGCATTTTAATGTTCGTGGTGCGGACCCTGGCGGAAGGCGAAACA
Source organism: Magicicada septendecula (assembly GCA_034769895.1). Lineage (NCBI taxonomy): Eukaryota > Metazoa > Arthropoda > Insecta > Hemiptera > Cicadidae > Magicicada > Magicicada septendecula. The sequence goes on from CM068373.1 coordinate 275,734,792, forward strand.
GGTAGGTGGAAAATAAAATAAAATTTGTGTATTTGTATGTGAATAGAACGTCACACAATAAACTGTATTACTGTTAACAAGTTGTTGTAATTTTGTATTGTGTAGGCCACAAAGGCATTAGAATTAGAATTAATATTTTTGTTTACCATAATTATTTTATTTAGATGTAAAATAATCCAGGGTTATATATAAAATAAAAATAAAGGCCAATTAAAACTATACTAAAAAGATGGAAGGGAAATTAAAGTAGTATAGAGTAAGGATACCTTCAGTGAAATATAAGTAATAAATAAACTCAATTAAAAAAATCATTAAATTATAAAATGCCTGCAGTCAAGCTTAAATAAATCCATGAAGAAAACTCTTATATAAATTAAAATTAATAATAACTAAGATTTGTAAAGGAGTATTTTTAAAGGCAAGAAAAGAAATAATAATATTATATACTAGCCTATTTACCTAAAACGGTACCTAGGGTAGCCAATGAAAAACCATCAATTTATTGGTTACTAAGAGTAACTAGCTAACAAGAAATTGATTAATTGTTAAAATGGTATTCAATGTGATAAGTTGAAACAAATGTAATGTCCTGTAAAAAATTTTGAAAAGTATAACTACTATTCGGAACTAACCATTACAAAATTAATAAATTTAATGAGTGATATCCACTACATCCTAGACATCCTTGGAACAGAATAATTCACGCCAGCAAATTGATGGAAATTGTAAAGTCAGATATCCACTTTCGAACCTAGTCTACAGAAATTCAACATCGTTGGGTGAGATCGCTTCCTTTTAAAATTTAACTAAATTACACCTCAACTATAAATCTAGAACACTAGAAACAGCACCATCTCTTCAAATTCATCTGAAAACAAGGTGAACATAAACTTTATTTTAATTAACCAAAAAACAGCAAAACGTGGTCTTGTTAATAACATTCCGGCAGCCATTACTCTTAATGTTCATTTTTTCAGTGAAGAAACGTAGCCTGCGCTCTAGTGGTCCAAAAATTAACTGAATGATACAGATTATACAAATTTGAAAATAATTTTATGTAAAGTTTGATACTGACCCATATGCATTTCTGACTTCCTCAAAGTTCAAAGAACCTTAAATAACCCTGGGAAATTAATTACTTATTTCTTTCTCTTTATTAAAACTTTAATAAAAAATATTTGTTATGTGATATATGTTCGTAAACTTAAGATCGAAGTAACTCTGTGATTTATGAAGTAATCGATTGTCAATTCATGTTTTGGGAGACTATAATGTCCCGTAAATATTAAATAAATTCAAGGAATGCCTTGCGTTTAAATAATAAACTGTGTATTATTTCTAGTAGACGGTAGTTGGTTACAGGTAATAAGAAAATCGAGAAGAGAAAGGGTATCAGTCTGGACATCAAGAAAATATTACGTACTGTTTGAAGTCATTTAACCTCAAATGGGTTCGTAAAAGGAGAAAACAGCTGATGCCACGAGCGGAAAAAATTTGAATTACCCGATTGTATACAAAGAGAGTAATTCTCTTTGACTCTCTTTACTCTCTCTCCTACCTATTTCCAAACAACGGTATTGATTTAATACAAACAAATTTAAGAAAATCATTCAATATTCTTTCATAATCTCACACACACTCGATTTTGAAGGCATATAACACCAAAGATAACAAATTTTTGTAACGAATAGAGACGCGAGAAGCGGACGGTCGAGAGACGTGAGAGAGGGAGACGTTACAAGATGGCGCTCAACTTAAAGGGCTTGAATTAGGAAGGAATTTCGGGATATACGCAAGTTAGTATAACGAAAAACCTGTCGGCAACTATGAGAAGACAAGAAATGCATAATACCAAAGGCAGATCGAAGAAGAGGGCAGAAGACACGGAGAAGGAAGAAGGCGGACAGGAACAACAAATAGAAGTAGTCACGGACAGTGAAACGGAACAACAGACAGGTGATAAAGAAGAAACCGAAGTAGTTATGGACACGGACAAGGAAATTGTTGAAGAGGATGCCCAAGGGGACCAACCAGATAAATCCGCCCAAGAAGAAGACATGAGCATGCAGGAGATGTTGAGAATTATTATGGAAAGCAATAAACAAACAAATGATAAAATAGATGAAAAATTTAGGAAACAGGAGGAAAAATTTGATAAAATAAACGAAAACTCAAGGAAACAAAATGAAACCTTGAGCGAGAAATTTAACAAAATAGATGAAAGTTTTAGAAAACAGGAGGAGAACTCAAGGAAGCAAAATGAAACCTTGAGGGACAGTTTAAAACAAATTGAGAAAATAAACGAAGAAAATTTAAAGCGAATTGAGGGTAAGATGGAGAAGTTCAATAAGGAGTTAAGGGAAACTTTCGGGGGGAAGATTAAAAATGTTAAAACACTTAACCAAAAAGTATATGAATGCAAGGAGGAGACAAATAAGCAAATGGATGAAAGTTTCGGAAAGTTAGAGGAATCAATGGACAGTGATTTTAAGAATGTGAATGAAACACTAGACAGCACTTCCGAAGGTATTAAAGTAAGTCTGAATACAGAAGAGAGCAGGAAGGAAATAGAAATTAGAAAATACCAAGGTGTAATATTATCTGAAAATAAAAATAAACACAACAAAGAGGATAATCAATACCTGGAAAAGAAGACCAAGAAAATAAGAAAAATATGTAGAAAGAAAATAATAAATACAAGAGAAGAATTGGAGATGATTACAGGTGGATTAATTAATGTGTTTAACCTTCCAATTAATGAAGAAAGGGAGTTAATTAAGTTTAGATCTCAATTAAATATGTCGACGATTGAAGTGTATCAGACGATATCAGTCATATCTTCAAGACGGAATATAACATTCAAATATTTGGCAAGTAATCCAGAGGTAAAAGGGAATGAAATGGTATTAAATATGAGTGACTATGTTATGTTAGAGGAGGTACAATACCTGTTAGTTAAAAAGGAACGAACTATGATGGGAGACCGGTACTTAAATGAAGGTTTCGTAGCAGCAAAGTGGGGGAACCGGATGATAAGAAGATTATCAAGGAGAGAAGTAATTCTGAACACCCCAGTAATACGAGGAAGAGGAGTAACTGAATTTATGGACCATGGTTAAACCAAATAATAATAAACCAGAAAAAGGGGACTGATTTTCTGTATACCGACCAAGCAACCCATTGAAAAAAAGGAACCATAAATAATATTAAATATAATACTACCCCAAAATTCAAAAAGCATGTAAGGACAACTTACTTAAAATATTTCAAGACAATATGATTTAATGTAAGAACAGATTATTACATAATTTATTTATAAATAACTGATTTAAAATGAAATAATAGAAAAAAAAAATATTTTGATGGGAACAAAAAGAAGAATAAATAAAAACAATTAATGGTAATGTGCTCAGATAAGAAGGTAAAATAAGAAGAATAATGAATAATTTAATGACTACAATGAAGCTAAAGAATGATAATAATTAATACAACTACGATTTAGAATTTCTTGGAGTTGAAAATGATGTAGGAAGAAATGATACGAAGAACATCTGTCACAAGAAGGAAAGTCAAAAGGATATTAAAATAATGCCTATCAATAATGTTATCTGAAATTAGTTACTGAAAAATAAGAAGGAATCAAGGAGAAAAAGAAATATATAATTAAATGCAAACAGCAACAGCGTGAAGAATCCCAAAAGTGTTTAGTATTAGTCGCCAATCTACTACTTGTAAGTTTTTTTTAATATAATGAATTGACTGTAGAAATGTTCCAGCAATCATTTTCCTGAGCAGACGGTACGTCCCTCTGGTCTCAGAATGTGTAAGGATGGACAGCGGAGTAATGGACCCAAAAGTGGCCACCCGAACTGAACCACCACACAGGATAGGGAAAAAATGTTAGGGAAATTGAATATTTAAGGGATAATAAAACAGCTGAGAAGATTTATATCAGATTCCAGAAGTATGAAGGAAGAAAACAGAAAGAAGATAGCAGACAGAAGCTCAATTGAGAAAGCACATTTATAAAAGTAAATAGAAATATGAGAGTGTTAAAACAAGTTTTTATTGATTAGTGTGACCAGTCCTTATCAAGGGATGTTTGAAAAACCATCACCATGAGAAATTATATAATTAATGAATTTTCATCCAGGAGAGAGAGTGTTGAGTATGAAATCTAGTCTATTACCATTAACCAAATCAAAGGTGAATATAATCAAGCAGAAATAAAGAGATATAATGGAAGAATGATGAAAGAAGCCAAAGAATTAGGAATCAAACAATTAATTTAAAAAAAAGTAAATAAAAAATAAATCTGTTCTAGTGGGGGAGCTTTATGTAACGTTACATAACCCCTGCCCAAATATGATAAATAAATAAATATGATAATATAATCACCAGAGAAAAACCAGTAATCACCCATTTTTAAAAGTCAGAAATGGGGATTATGTATCAAACTATGAGAACCTTTGTACTCTAAAAACACTGTAAACATTGTAAACAATACTAAGTGTAACCATAAAAGTGCAGTGTACAAAGTGGAACATAGAATGATCAGTGAAAGTGTCTAACATTTAAAAAGAGCTTTTCACAAATTTGTGTTGGAAATGAAAGAAGCAGTATGGTAGCAATAAACTGTATTACTGTTAACAAGTTGTTGTAATTTTGTATTGTGTAGGCCACAAAGGCATTAGAATTAGAATTAATATTTTTGTTTACCATAATTATTTTATTTAGATGTAAAATAATCAAGGGTTACATATAAAATAAAAATAAAGGCCAATTAAAACTATACTAAAAAGATGGAAGGGAAATTAAAGTAGTATAAAGTAAGGATACCTTCAATGAAATATAAGTAATAAATAAACTCAATTAAAAAAATCATTAAATTATAAAATGCCTGCAGTCAAGCTTAAATAAATCCATGAAGAAAACTCTTATATAAATTACAATTAATAATAACTAAGATTTGTAAAGGAGTATTTTTAAAGGCAAGAAAAGAAATAATAATATTATATACTACCCTATTTACCTAAAACGGTACCTAGGGTAGCCAATAAAAAACCATCAATTAATTGGTTACTAAGAGTAACTAGCTAACAAGAAATTGATTAATTGTTAAAATGGTATTCAATATGATAAGTTGAAACAAATGTAATGTCCTGTAAAAAATTTAGAAAAGTATAACTACTATTCGGAACTAACCATTACAAAATTAATAAATTTAATGAGTGATATCCACTACATCCTAGACATCCTTGGAACAGAATAATTCACGCCAGCAAATTGATGGAAATTGTAAAGTCAGCTATCCACTTTCGAACCTAGTCTACAGAAATTCAACATCGTTGGGTGAGATCGCTTCCTTTTAAAATTTAACTAAATTACACCTCAACTATAAATCTAGAACACTAGAAACAGCACCATCTCTTTAAATTCATCTGAAAACAAGGTGAACATAAACTTTATTTTAATTAACCAAAAAACAGCAAAACGTGGTCTTGTTAATAACATTCCGGCAGCCATTACTCTTAATGTTCGTTTTGTCAGTGAAGAAACGTAGCCTGTGCTCTAGTGGTCCAAAAATCAACTGAATGATACAGATTATACAAATTTTAAAATAATTTTATGTAAAGTTTGATACTGACCCATATGCATTTCTGACTTCCTCAAAGTTCAAAGAACCTTAAATAACCCTGGGAAATTAATTACTTATTTCTTTCTCTTTATTAAAACTGTAATAAAAAAATATTTGTTATGTGATATATGTTCGTAAACTTAAGGTCGAAGTAACTCTGTGATTTATGAAGTAATTGATTGTCAATTCATGTTTTGGGAGACTATAATGTCCCGTAGATATTAAATAAATTCAAGGAATGCCTTGCGTTTAAATAATAAACTGTGTATTATTTCTAGTAGACGGTAGTTGGTTACAGGTAATAAGAAAATCGAGAAGAGAAAGGGTATCAGTCTGGACATCAAGAAAATATTACGTACTATTTGAAGTCATTTAACCTCAAATGGGTTCGTAAAAGGAGAAGACAGCTGATGCCACGAGCGGAAAAAATTTGAATTACCCGATTGTATACAAAGAGAGTAATTCTCTTTGACTCTCTTTACTCTCTCTCCTACCTATTTCCAACAACGGTATTGATTTAATACAAACAAATTTAAGGAAATCATTTAATATTCTTTCATAATCACACACACACTCAATTTTGAAGGCATATAACACCAAAGATAACAAATTTTTGTAACGAATAGAGACGCGAGAAGCGGACGGTCGAGAGACGTGAGAGAGGGAGACGTTACAAGATGGCGCTCAACTTAAAGGGCTTGAATTAGGAAGGAATTTCAGGATATATGCAAGTTAATATAACGAAAAACCTGTCGGCAACTATGAGAAGACAAGAAATGCATAATACCAGAGGCAGATCGAAGAAGAGGGCAGAAGACATGGAGAAGGAATAAGGCGAACAGGAACAACAAATAGAAGTAGTCACGGACAGTGAAACGGAACAACAGACAGGTGATAAAGAAGAAACCGAAGTAGTTATGGACACGGACAAGGAAATAGTTGAAGAGGATACCCAAGGGGACCAACCATAAATCCGCCCAAAAAGAAGACATGAGCATGCAGGAGATGTTGAGAATTATTATGGAAAGCAATAAACAAACAAATGATAAAATAGATGAAATATTTAGGAAACAGGAGGAAAAAATTGATAAAATAAACAAAAACTCAAGGAAACAAAATGAAACCTTGAGCGAAAAATTTGACAAAATAACTCTAGACAACGCTGGAACCCCGGACAACAGTCGTAAGATCATCAGAAATCAAGGTGACATGCTTAATGCATTTTTAAATGATTTATAAAAACAAAAGTGCTCATAAAGACGATTTCAAAAGGCAGTAAATTGAAACAAAGAAAGTTTACATTTAGTAATAATATGTTAAAATGTAAATAAATGTTTAGTCATAAGAATGAGCGATCGCATATACATAAAAGCAGTAATAAATGAAAGAGAATTTAAAGTAAAGAGAGTAGAGTGTATTATCAAAATAAATAGTAAAGTAATTAGATATTTGAAATATAGAAAGATTAATTTAAAGTTGAATATTAAAACAAAAGCCAGTCTACAAGAAATTAATATAAAGTTAAATTGAAGTCAAAACATTGGTATAGACTGAGCTAGTATAGGTCAGATCTGAGATAAGACAATTTATTTCGATATAAGAATATTTTAATTTTATAATAAATTAATAAAAATTATTTAACATGTTTAGATATAAGAATTTTTTAAATATGTGTAATATTGCATATCGTAAGATATAAACATTAAATAATGAGCAATATCGTGACCGACAAATTAATGATGTTTATGAATAATTTTAATAATGAAAAAATAATAAATATGAGTTTTTAATACTGATAATAAAAATACTCTTATTATATTTACACCTGAACCCCATATACACGTACATGTTGTTAGTAATGTTATATAAAGAGTATGAGTTCAATTAATGTACCAATTAAATTGCACAGAAAAGAGAATTTGTTACTTTTTTTGTCGCCCTTGACGTGTGGGATGACACGCTTACATTTAATAACATTGTATCGTTATATATAAAATGGCTCCCAAAGAACGTGGGGCTATACAAATTAAATTACATATAAATTTGTATATACATATCGTTGTATAAAATGTCGCCCATGAACGTGGGACGCGAAACGCCTACATTTAATAATTAATGTATGCTGTATGATTACCAATGTTTGATGAGTTATATGATGTAACTAATATTATATGTAATAATTATTTATAGTAAACATTAACTGTATGTTATGTTAATTGTTGTGTACTAAAACACAACTGGCGCTCAACAAAATAAACAGGTGTAAGTGTAACATGAGTAAATAAAAATAAATAAATAATAACAGTTCAACAATAAATACATAAAAGCTTGCATACGGTTCACTAATAATAATAAATTATAAGAAATATTTAAATACAAAATAATTCAACATGACGACTCCAGGAAATTTAGACATGGAGGCATTTCAGACAATGATGCGTGCCTGGGTCGATGAATTAAGCACAAAACAGACAGAAAATTTAAATAAACAGACAGAAAGTTTAAATGCTAGAATAGATGAATTAAAAGAATTTAATAAGAACCAAACAGAAAGTTTAGAAAATAAAGTTGAACAACAGACTGCAAATTTTAAACAGGACACCATAAAAATATGGAGAGTTTAGAAGAATTAACAGAAACATTGTTGATACTAACTTACGTATTGACATGCTAGAGAATAATTTTAAACAAGCCTTACATGAACAAGTTGTATGGATTGAAAATAAACAAAAAGAATTACGTCTCGAGTGGAGGAAAGATTTAAAAGAATCACATAAACAAATAAATGAAAATTTAAATGATACTTTAACTACTATGATGCTAGAGCAGGATGATAAAATTCAAACTGTTAGTAATATGTCGCAAGCAAATACCATTAAACTTAAGAGACATAGAAACGCGTACTGTAGTCATTGAAAACAGAATTGAAGAAACTACAAAGGACCGTTCGGGAGACGTCTCACATATGAAAGAAGAAATCCAAGAGGAGATGAACCAGCTACGAAGTGAGTTGAGAAGATGACAGAACCAAATGACCATGTTTACTACACCAATGGAAGACAGGACCAGACTTAAATTCTCAGGTGGAAAATGGGAGAATAGTATGGAATTCCTAGCTAGAGTGGAGAAGGAAATAGAGAAGATTGGCAGTGCAATAAATGACGACGAAAAGATAGACTTCGTCACGCGATATCTTAAAGATTCAGTCAGTAAATGGTATTCTATTATTAGAGATAACGTCAGTACATATCAGCAGTTTCGTGAGGCATTCGAAAACAGATACTGGAACGTGCATACCCAACGACAAGTGAGGGATCAACTCGAGTATGGAAAATTCAATGCACAAGGACAACAGAGTATTGAACAGTACGCAATTGTGCAAATCGAACGTCTAAAACATTTAAAACCAAAATTTTCTGAATATGAAATAGTGTCTAAGTTGTCTTACCATTTTCATAGAGATATCCAATTAGCTGTATATACGCAGGGTATCAAAACGATTGAACAATTCTTAATACTTGTCACTCAATCACAAAATATTAACAAGAGTAACACATCACCACACTATCAACAAACACGGATAAATTATCACAATAATTACGAACGTAGTGATAAAGCACGAGAACGTGATGATACGCAAAATCGTGATAATTATAGGCAAAATTTCACACCGCCAGCGCACAGTGTAAAGCAGCACACAGCTGTGAATAACACGCGAAACATACAGCAGGAACCACACTCAGAGAAAAATGTGCGTGATACAAATTGGAAGCAGAGATTTAAGAAAACACATGATCGCTCCGTGTCTACAGTGCAGAGCAAGAGAGGGAGTGCAGAGGGAGAAATCAAAGCGAAGCCGCGACACAGCTCTGTGCAACCATCCTGTTCCCATGAAACAGAACAATGACTGAAAAACAGGACGTACTAGTCCACAATGAACAATATATTTCCGTGTGATGTGAGAAATGAATTATTAGACACCGACAGAAGGGTGACACTAAATCAACCAGAAATAAAATGTCCGCTAATTAATGTACAAATTAACGGAAGTAAAATTAAAATGTTAATCGATACAGGTAGTCAATTAACTGTACTAAGTAATAAGTGGATACAACAAAATAAAAAATATTTTAAACAAACGGCTATTTTACCTGTCAGTAATATGAATGTTATTACAGCTATGAATAAGAGAGAGAAAGTTAGACAGCAAGCTTACGTAACTTTAAATTGTAAGGACTTAGAAATAATATATCCTATGATCATAATGAATAAACTTATTTATGATGGAATTATTGGAATGGATTTATTAAATACTTTAAGTGCAAGAATTGATATCAATAACAATAAGATGTTATGTAATTATAAGAATGTTCTATATGAATTAATTATGAATGAAGATGAAGAAAATGGTGAGGTAAGTGAAAATCCTATTGTCATATCCAAGCCATGTATATGATATGCACCTACTCAGCATGCTAATTCAGCCGAAGAAGGAATGTCATCTCAGGAAGAAGCGAAGTTATTTAAATTAATAGAAGTGTATAATGAAGTATTCAGCGAAGTACCGACGCAGACCACAGTCTACGAACACGCTATTATAGTGTCAGACCCTACAAAATTTGTCAGACGAATGTATCCAATAGCCAGGAAGTACGAGGGAGAAGTTGAACTGGAAATACGACGGATGATAGAAAATAACGTCATTGAGCGGTCGAACAGCAGCTTTCTTAATCCTCTAGTTGTAGTAAAGAAGAAGAGTGGAGAAGTACGTTTATGCCTGGACATGAGGAGTTTGAATAGCGTTATTCTATGTGAATTCGATTGTGCACCACCTGCGGACGAGTTATTTGCCAAGTGTGAAGGAGCACGATATTTGACTAAGTTGGATTTAAGGTCAAGTTTCTGGCAAATTCCAATTAGAAGAGAAGATAGAAAATACACCGCCTTCCTATATAAAAATAAATGCTATCAACACAAGGTAGTTCCATTTGGTTTGAGCACGAGTTTGGCTGCAATTGTAAAATGTCTGGAGAAAGCATTGGGACCAGAAGTGGAGCCGTACACCATAGTGTTCGTGGATGACATCCTGGTAATATCAAAAACACTTGACGAACACATTGAACATCTTAACATTATATTCCACAAGTTTAAGGAAGCCCATATATCCCTTAACTAGACAAGTGTAACTCAATCCAATTCCTAAGTCATATTATTTCATCCTCAGGTATTCAACCCGATCCCATGAAAATATCCAGTATTACCGATTTTCCTATACCTAAGAACATTAAAGGGTTACGAGCATTTTTGGGACTCACAGGGTATTATAGAAGATTCTCACAACTATACGCAGAGAAAACCCAACCATTGCTGGAGTTAACAAGGAAGAATCACAAATGGAAGTGGGAGAAGAAACATCAAGATGCCTTCGACCAAGTCAAGAATTTATTCATGGAAAACATAATGCTTCATCATCCACAGCGAGATGGAAGATTCGTTATCTACGCAGACGCTAGTGACTACGCGTGTGGAAGTGTACTGTATCAACAGGATGCTACAGGAGAACACCGTATCATTGCATATGCTAGTAGAGTATTCAAAGGAGCAGAGAAGCAGTACTCTACATCTGAGAAGGAGATACTTGCTATAGTCTATGCTCTGAAACAGTTTCGATACTATATTTACGGAACACATTTCGAAATACATACGGACCATCAAGCGTTATCATTTCTATTAAAATGTAAAGTAACCAATGCTCGATTGTTACGATGGATCCTAGCAATCGGTGAGTATTCCTTTACTATAAAATATTGTAAAGGGAAAGATAATACTATAGCCGATACTTTGAGTAGATACGTCTCAGAAATGTGTGAAGAGGTCTATGAAAAGAACCATAATGAGTTACAACTGTTACCTATTAAATTTACTATTGATAATGATATTAAACACATGTTGAAGAATCTAGCTCAACAACAAAACTTAGATGATGCTATGAGGGAATTTAAGCTACGAGATCACCTACCAGACAATTACAAGGTACAAAATGAAGTCTTATAAAAACTAATGAGGCAAGATTGGAAGGTAGTATTAACAAATGGTATGTTGCATAAATTAATTCGACCAACACACAAAAGTTTAGCACATGCTGCTGCACTTAAATGTTACTTAAGCCTATGTGAAGATTTTACCATCAATAATATGTTCAGGAAGATTAAAAACGAATGTAAGAAATGTTATGAGTGTCAAACAGCAAAAGGACCGAATCTACATACCTATGTGGAAATGCAGAGTATTCAAAAGGACCAAAAAGGAGAGCTAATTGCAGTGGATTTTCTTGGACTACTCCCGAGATCAAGTCTGGGGGTGAAACACATACTTGTTTGTATAGATGTATTTTCCAAAGCCGTCCATCTGTATCCAATTATGCGACCCACAACTAAAGTTGTTTTAAAAATACTCTTGCAGAAATACATCCCTGCATATGGTAAAATGAAGAAGGTACTTAGCGATCAAGGAGTACAGTTCCAAAGCGAAGTATGGGAGAGAACTCTTCGTGAAAATGGAATCCAACCTGTACTCACATCAGTACGACACCCACAGGGAAATCTGGCGGAAAGAGTAAATAAAGAGTTAGGTAAATATCTACATATCTACTGTCATGATCAACGCAACAAATGGGCAGAGTAGTTACCTTTCTTTGAGAAAGCAATAAATAAAAATTATAGCGAAGCAACGAGTTATACACCAATCGAGCTAGACGAAGACAAGAAACCTGTCAGATTCTGGACCAAATATGTAAGCAAGCCAGAGAATCAAAACGTACCTATTCCATTAAGTGTAAAGGTGGAGTATGCTAAACAACGCATCATAGAACAAGGTAACAAGAGGATAGAAAAATACAATAGAACACATAAATTACAACAATTTGATGTAGGAGAACAAATTCTGTTGAAAGCTAATCCTGTAGGAAAACGCAGTGACAACACAGCTAAGAAATTTTTCCGATTATACAACGGACCTTATACGTTGAAACAACGTGTAGGAAGACGCACATTCATCATATACGATGAGAGAAAGGATAAGGACATTGGCAAATATCATACGACGTCATTCAAGAAATTCTACGTATGAATAATGAGAAGAGAGAGTAAAAGTGGGACAAGGTCAACGCACCGATCAGCTGTGTATTGGGGGGTAAATATTACATACCACCACGGTGAACGTTAGGCTGACTTACTCATTATTATGTGTTTGTTTAACAATGTAAATTTAAGTTAAGTTAATATAACATGATTGTGTTTGTCTAGAACAAATAGACAAAAATTTAATAAATAAATATTTATTAAATTTTTTCTCTCAGGCAGAGGAATAATGCAACGATACAGCCACAGCTGTATTAGGCATTAATTTAAACAAATGTAAATTTTGTATAATTTGTATAAGTTATGGGTAAATGGACAGGTCTGAGATTGCAGAAATATTTCATTGTTAGATTAGGGTAGCAATTAACCTGTTCCGACACGCAGTGAACACCTGCTCAATTGTATGTGTCTTACACGTGTATCTTGTGTGTGTGAGTGAAGCAGGCATAGACAGGAAACTCAGCAACCCGCCCCAAGTAATTAATAAAATAATTGTTTTAATTCACTGTGAGAAAACTAATTAATGTATGATCAAACCAAAGGCACAAAAGTGTGGGTAAAAATTATAGTTATCCCCAGTGAAAAGATGACGTTAATAGAACACGTTATGCGAAGACAGTGCAAAATAAACGTGCTAAAAAATACGCAAATTACCCTAAGACGCTCAAATTAATATAGTGAGTGATTAATCGAAGTAGCTACAATTTGTGCTATCTCGATTCTGTGCAAAACAGTGCTATTTGCTAATAATTGCAAATAGATGAAAAGGTTCGGTAGTGAGGGGCTGTCACGAGATACGCAGGTATCGACAGGACGATTTTGGAGCTGACCAGCGCGGAATCTCGAGAGGATATAAATTAAGGGTTCAACCAAAAACCCTTCTCTTCATTTCAAGACTCAGTTGCAGCCGGACATGCTGTCCGTCGGCAAAACAGTTTATTTTTTATCCTCTTACAAGTCGCAGTAACAAACGAAATGACGTTTATTAAAGTCACGACAATATTATGGGAAAAGTAAATACAGCAATAGTTAGTCTATCAAGAGTATATCCAGTAAATATGCCGTGGATCGACGCTGGACTCTAGACGTATGCAGGGAAGCTGTAGATCGACGCTGGACCCTAGACGTATCCAGGATCACGCCAGGACAAGAGGAAGGGAAAATTAACTCTAGACAACGCTGGAACCCCGGACAACAGTCGTAAGATCATCAGAAATCGAGGTGACATGCTTAATGCATTTTTAAATGATTTATAAAAACAAAAGAGCTCATAAAGACGATTTCAAAAGACAGTAAATTGAAACAAAGAAAGTTTATATTTAGTAATAATATGTTAAAATGTAAATAAATGTTTAGTCGTAAGAATGAGCGATCGCATATACATAAAAGCAGTAATAAATGAAAGAGAATTTAAAGTAAAGAGAGTAGAGTTTATTATCAAAATAAATAGTGAAGTAATTAGATATTTGAAGTATAGAAAGATTAATTTAAAGTTGAATATTAAAACTAAAGCCAGTCTACAAGAAATTAATATAAAGTTAAATTGAAGTCAAAACATTGGTATAGACTGAGCTAGTATAGGTCAGATCTGAGATAAGACAATTTATTTCAATATAAGAATATTTTAATTTTATAATAAATTAATAAAAATTATTTAACATGTTTAGATATAAGACTAACATGTTTAGATACAAGAATTTTTTAAATATTTGTAATATTGCATATCGTAAGATATAAACATTAAATAATGAGCAATATCGTGACCGACAAATTAATGATGTTTATGAATAATTTTAATAATGAAAAAATAATAAATGAGTTTTTAATACTGATAATAAAAATACTCTTATTATATTTACACCTGAACCCCCATATACACGCACATGTTGTTAGTAATGTTATATAAAGTGTATGAGTTCAATTAATGTACCAATTAAATTGCACAGAAAAGAGAATTTGGTACTTTTTTTTGTCGCCCTTGCCGTGTGGGATGACACGCTTACATTTAATAACATTATATCATTGTAATATATATATTGTTACCAAATAACTAACTTTGTAACGAATTTAATTATATTTGAGGATGTTTAAAAGCCCCACTGTTGGGTTCGCCAATTTGTTACAAATAACTAACTTTGTGTTTCTTATTTAATTACTGTTGCGGGTTTATCGTTAATCCAGCCCGCGTTGAATTCACCAATTTGTTACCAATTCAATCTGTTTATAAGGAAAAATATTTATTATGTTGTGGATATTATTCGGTTATTGATTATAGACCTGTGTTAATTAATTATCAAGTGTCTTACCAGAGAAAAACGCTATACTACGGTTATTATTATGAATAATTCAGTATTTTTCTCCAACCCTAGTCACTATGTATTATCTAAATTGAAAAGAGCGGAGTGTGAAGAGAATAAGTTAGTTCTCTATTCTCCCGTATTCACCAGCTGTCTGCAATCGAGCGCTGTTATTAGCGAATGACCCGTTCTTATAGGTTAACTTGTTCCACTTGACGCTTTTATCACTTTCTTTCCCTGTAAATTACACCTTATTCGAAATACAATAACTATTCTACAATAACACAGACTCGTCAAATACAAGAAGGATTCTTTATTTTATATTAGTTTAAATTTCCAACAGTTGCTTTCTTTGGTTATTAAAGCATCATATCGATCATACAATACCGAATCGATTTATTATTGAACTCGTGGCTTATGTTACAATTTAATTATAATTTTCAGTTTATCTCGTATCCCAGGGTACATGTAATTCTATTAACTACTGTATTAGTAAGGCCAGGTAATGCAAATTCAGGTTACTAGGTGTTACAATTTAAATTAAAATCTTATTATATAAAGTATTAACATAAGCAGGTTTTTACCAAGCGTTCGCCAGATACTCATTCAGGCCGTGTTCCACTAACGATGTCAGATCGACGGGTGATGAAGAATGGTTAGAATTTATTCACCTCCAGCTTCTCAATAAAGTTGTTGTTAGTGTCCCAGGATGTAATAGAAAGTTCAGTTCTTGATCTTCGCTGATTTTTTCGTTTCTGGTGGTCACAGGTCCCGATGGAATTAGTGTAGTTTTAAGTTCTTGCTCTGCAGTCAAAAGTGAGGTTCAATAGTTAAATTTAATTCTCTTTAATTTTTGTGGTATGGTATTTATTCAATTCGACTTCTTCCAGTCTGGATTATCTTCATTTATTTATGGTTTCTGTTATAACTCATTTAGTGGTAAGTTTAGTTCATTTTTCTTAAGGTTTTTGATTTGAATTTTGTAGATAGATTGTTCATTCTCAAAGTGATAGTTTAGGAAGTCGTCCAATCCGTCTTTTTAATTAGTGTTTATATTTTAACATTGATTTGTAATAATTTTATTCATGAGGTTTTGTGGTTTTCTGGCGATTTTTAATGACTGAACTGTCCTCGTTTACATATAACAATTGAATGTCTAAATCAACAAGATTTCCTGCATTTTGTTGCCTTAACAACCATTGCTTCTTCTGTCATTGGATAATATCTGTTATACTAGAGCCGTAATTGAGAAATATTCTTCCACTTATTTAATAAAATACTCCCTGCTTGGAATTACATTAAATCACATAAAACTTTCACTTAATCTGCCTTATTAAACCGTATACATTTTACTACATTTTCTTCTCAATCAACTTATTTTAAAAGGTATCATTTTCCTTTTACAAAATACTAAATTTAGGCCTATTGGTTTTATTACATATGTTATGATTTTGTTGTTTTTAATTTAATTTTTCCTGACCTGACCTACTGTACAAAGAGTCACTGGCTTATGGCCAATTATTGCAATTTTACATTCATGATTTCAATTAATTATTTTTATTTAGTTCATCATTGAACCCTTCATTGGTTTTTAACATAATTATAATGACCACTTGACAACTTATTAACACTTATTGTCTTCCTGGCCAAGTTTACAAATATTATTTTAAACATCTTCATTAATTATTTAAAGTAAATACACTTAACATAATACCACACATAATAAATATACTTGTATTTAATTATTTAAATACAAGTTTAACATGAATGAAATGAGTACCCATTACTTAGTACTTCTTTAAAACAATGGTTCCACACCTACTACGTACAAAACACAAAATAAATATCATGTAAACACAACATCATGATAAAGTACCACAACAAGTACATTTTATAAAACATTAAATATTAATTGAACAGTCTATTATATTCAAACTCATACACAGTAAACTCATCCCATTAGACACAGTGTTTATACATCTTACACTGCTCATTACATATTTTATATTTAGGTACACCTTCAATATTTTATTACCTAGTAACCTTACTAGGTATCATTAATGCATTTTTTAGGCGCATTAATTTTTTTTAGGATTGGCCCTCTTGTACTTAATTATGGCATACCTTGGGCATTGTTTTCAGTTGTGCTGACAAAGTTTTTATGTAACGTCGGGAACCCTAACTTTGTTACGTTACATAATACTCCCCCTCCGAAAGAAGTTTATTTTGGCTGAATAAAGTTTAGTTAAAATAAACTTATAGTTTGTCTATGGGAATGTTTTCTTCATACTCGTAGTATTTTTTTATTTCGGACTGGTTATATACCTGTTATTCGGTTAATGGTAATAAGCTGGATTTTATATTCAACTCTCTCTCTCTTGGAGGCATATTCATCAATGATTTATTTCTCTGGGTAGTGGTCTTCCACATATTACTTGATAAGGGCTGGTCACACTAATAATAAAAAAACTTGTTTTCACTTATATTTCTATTTACTTCTATAAATTCGCTTTCTCAATTAAGCTTCTGTTTGCTATCTTCCTTCTATTTTCTACAGTCATACTTCTGGAATCTAATATCACTATTTTCAGCTATTTTATCATTATCCCTTAAATATTCAATTTCCCTAACATTTTTCCCTATCCTGTGCGGTGGTTCAGTTCGGGTGGCCACTTTGGGTCCATTACTCCGCTTTCCATCCTTACACCTTCTGAGACCAGGGGAACATCATCCCTGCTCAGGAAAATTATTGCCGGAACATTTCTACGGTCAATTCATTATAATAAGAAACTTATAAGTAGTCGATTAGTGACTAATACTAAACACTTTTGGGATTCTTCATACTGTTGCTGTTTGCATTTAATTATATATTTCTTTTCTTCTTGATTCCTTCTTCTTTTCATTAACTAATAGCATATAACATTATTGATAGGCATTATTTTAAAATCCTTTTAACTTTCCTTCTTGTGACATATTTTCTCCATATCATTTCTTCTTATATCATCTTCAATTCCGAGAAATTCTAAATTATAGTTGTATTAACTATCATCCTCCTTCAGCTTCATTGTAGTTATTAAATTATTCGTTATTCTTCTTATTTGAGCACATTACCATCAATTGCTTTTATTCATTTCATTTTCTTCTGTTTGTTACCATCAAAATATCATTTTTCTATAATTCCATTTTAAATCAGTTCTTTATAAATATTATTTAATAATCTGTTCTGCCATTTTCTTGGTGGTTTATCTTTTTATTTTAAATTATATTGTTTTGAAATATTTAAAGTAAATATCACTATAATATTGACGACTCGGAACACTATGTTTTTTATAAGTAAAAACGTAAAGTTTTACCTTACAGCCTAAACCGGCTTTCACCTATAGAAGGCTTCATCAGAGCCTCTGATGAAGCCTTCTATAGGTGAAACCCGGTTTAGGCTGTAAGGTAAAACTTTACGTTTTTACTTATAAAAAACTTAGTGTACCGAGTCGTCAATATTATAGTGATATTTAGTTAAGTAACGGACACGTCATGGACAACGAAATCCAAGAATTTAAAGTAAGTTGTACTTACATACTTTTTATTAATTCAAATGGTTGCAAAATATCTTAAGTAAGTTGTACTTACACATTTTTGGAATTTTGGGGTTTTTATTAAATCATATCGTTCCTGAATAAATTAAGTAAGTTGTCCTTACGTCTTTTGGAATTTTGGGGTTTTATTTCCAATGGGTTGCTTGGTCGGTTTTCAGAAAATCAGACCCCTTTTTTCTGGTTGGTTATCGTTTAGTTTAACCATGGTCCATTAAATCAGGTAGTCCCTTTTCTCGGATTACTGGTGTGTTCGGAATTAATTCTCTCCTTGATAATCTTCTTACCATCCGGCTCTCCCACTTTGCTGCTATGAAATCTTCATTTGAGTACTGGTCTTCCGTCATTATTAGTTCCTCTTTAACTAACAGGTATTGTACCTCCTCTGACATAACATATTCCTTCATTTTAGTAGCATTCCATTCCCGTTTTCCTCTGGATGATTTACCAACATGTTTAATGATATATTCCGTCTTGATGATCTGACTAATATCTTCTGATGCACTTCAATCGTCGACACATTTAACTGGGATGTAAACTTAATTAACTCCCTCTGTTCATTAATTGGAAGGTTGAATACATTAATTAATCCACTTGTAATCATCTCCAATCCTTCCCGTGTATTTATTAATTTCCTTTTACGCATTTGTCTTATTTTCGTTGTCTTCATTTCGTTGTGAACCCGTTCTATTCTTCCAGCTATATTAATTTGCACTTCGTCCAATTTTTCTTGTGTTTCCGTTTGTACCTCCGTTACTCTAGTTTTGTTATTGTTTTCTACTTGATTAATTTTGGCCTCTACTTCCACTCTGAGTTGTATGATGGTTTCATCCGTCTTTTCTAGACCTACCTTAGTTTCAGTTATTTGCTGTCTTACTTCCTTTTCATAATCATCCACCCTTTTGTTAAGTGTTTCATTGACAATTGCAATACTTTCATTGATGACTTCCCTCAACGCTTGGTTTTGTTCATTGATGATTTGCCGCAACTCCTTATTATTGTTTTCAATTCTTTCGTCTCATTGTTTGTTATTTTCCTGAATCTGCTTTAAGCTCTCGTCGTTCCTGTCAAACCTTCCATTAATTTGGTTTAAGCTTTCATTTATCAGCCGGTTATTCTCATCGGTTTCCTCTTTATTTCAGTCAAATTTCTCGTTCACTAGTTTTATTAAGTTCTCACTCAAAATTTCGTTTTGTTTCTTTGAGTTTTCGTTAATACTGTCCATTTTATTTTCCAGCTTTTCTGAATTTTCGTTTATACTGTCTATTTTATTTTCCAGGTTTTCTTAATTTTTGTTTATACTGTCTACTTTATTTTCCAGCTTTTCTGAATTTTCTTTTATACTGTCTATTTTATTTTCCAGCTTTTCTGAGTTTTCTTCAAATTTTTTGTTTAATTCTTCCTTCTGTTTCTTAAAGTTCTCCTTATTTTCCTCATTGGTTTGCTTTGAGTTTTCCTCCTTTTCCTAAATTGTTCTGCCATAAATTTCATCATGTCTTGCCAATTTGGTTCTTCTCTGGCTACCGCTTTATCTGGTTGGTCCCCTTAGGCATCCTCTTTATCGCTCGCCTGTTGTTCCATTTCGGTATCTGTAACTACCTCTGCTTCTTCTTCCCGTCTATCTTCTTCCATTTCTTGGTCCTTCGCCATCCTTTTAGAAACACCTCTCGTATGCATTCCTGTGCCTCTAATAGTTGCCTGCTCCAGTTAAGTAATAGCGATATAGTCGATTTTTTTTTTTACTTAACTAAAGCCCACTCATTGAGCACCAATTTGTTACCAAATAACTAACTTTGTAACGAATTTAATTATATTTGAGGATGTTTAAAAGCCCACTATTGGGTTCGCCAATTTGTTACAAATAACTAACTTTGTGTTTCTTATTTAATTACTGTTGCGGGTTTATCGTTAATTCAGCCCGCGTTGAATTCACCAATTTGTTACCAATTCAATCTGTTTATAAGGAAAAATATTTATTATGTTGTGGATATTATTCGGTTATTGATTATAGACCTGTGTTAATTAATTATCATAGTGTCTTACCAGAGAAAAATGCTATACTACGGTTATTATAATGAATAATTCAGTATTTTTCTCCAACCCTAGTCACTATGTATTATCTAAATTGAAAAGAGCGGAGTGTGAAGAGAATAAGTTAGTTCTCTATTCTCCCGTATTCACCAGCTGTCTGCAATCGAGCGCTGTTATTAGCGAATGACCTGTTCTTATAGGTTAAGTTGTTCCACTTGACGCTTTTATCACTTTCTTTCCCTGTAAATTACACCTTATTCGAAATACAATAACTATTCTACAATAACACAGACTCTTCAAATACAAGAAGGATTCTTTATTTTATATTAGTTTAAATTTCCAACAGTTGCTTTCTTCGGTTATTAAAGCAACATATCGATCATACAATACCGAATCGATTTGTTATTGAACTCGTGGTTTATGTTACAATTTAATTATAATTTTCAGTTTATCTCTTATCCCAGGGTACATGTAATTCTTTTAACTACTGTATTAGTAAGGCCAGGTAATGCAAATTCAGGTTATAGGTATTACAATTTAAATTAAAATCTTATTATATAAAGTATTAACATAAGCAGGTTTTTACCAAGCGTTCACCAGATACTCATTCAGGCCGTGTTCCACTAACGATGTCAGATCGACGGGTGATGAAGAATGGTTAGAATTTATTCACCTCCAGCTTCTCAATAAAGTTGTTGTTAGTGTCCCAGGATGTAATAGGAAGTTCAGTTCTTGATCTTCGCTGATTTTTTCGTTTCTGGTGGTCACAGGTCCCGATGGAATTAGTGTAGTTTTAAGTTCTTGCTCTGCAGTCAAAAGTGAGGTTCAATGGTTAAATTTAATTCTCTTTAATTTTTGTGGTATGGTATTTATTCAATTCGACTTCTTCCAGTCTGGATTATCTTCATTTATTTATGGTTTCTGTTATAACTCATTTAGTGGTAAGTTTAGTTCATTTTTCTTAAGGTTTTTGATTTGAATTTTGTAGATAGGTTGTTTATTCTCAAAGTGATAGTTTAGGAAGTCATCCAATCCGTCTTTTTAATTAGTGTTTATATTTTAACATTGATTTGTAATAATTTTATTCATGAGGTTTTGTGGTTTTCTGGCGATTTTTAATGACTGAACTGTCCTCGTTTACATATAACAATTGAATGTCTAAATCAACAAGATTTCCTGCATTTTGTTGCCTTAACAACCATTGCTTCTTCTGTCATTGGATAATATCTGTTATACTAGAGCCGTAATTGAGAAATATTCTTCCACTTATTTAATAAAATACTCCCTGCTTGGAATTACATTAAATCACATAAAACTTTCACTTAATCTGCCTTATTAAACCGTATACATTTTACTACATTTTCTTCTCAATCAGCTTATTTTAAAAGGTATCATTTTCCTTTTACAAAATACTAAATTTAGGCCTATTGGTTTTATTACATATGTTATGATTTTTTTGTTTTTAATTTAATTTTTCCTGACCTGACCTACTGTACAAAGAGTCACTGGCTTATGGCCAATTATTGCAATTTTACATTCATGATTTCAATTAATTATTTTTATTTAGTTCATCATTGAACCCTTCATTGGTTTTTAACATAATTATAATGACCACTTGACAACTTATTAACACTTATTGTCTTCCTGGCCAAGTTTACAAATATTATTTTAAACATCTTCATTAATTATTTAAAGTAAATACACTTAACATAATACCATACATAATAAATATACTTGTATTTAATTATTTAAATACAAGTTTAACATGAATGAAATGAGTACCCATTACTTAGTACTTCTTTAAAACAATGGTTCCACACCTACTACGTACAAAACACAAAATAAATATCATGTAAACACAACATCATGATAAAGTACCACAACAAGTACATTTTATAAAACATTAAATATTAGTTGAACAGTCTATTATATTCAAACTCATACACAGTAAACTCATCCCATTAGACACAGTGTTTATAGTTTACATCTTACACTGCTCATTACATATTTTATATTTAGGTACACCTTCAATATTTTATTACCTAGTAACCTTACTAGGTATCATTAATGCATTTTTTAGGTGAGATTGGCCCTCTTGTACTTAATGATGGCATACCTTGGGCATTGTTTTCAGTTGTGCTGACAAAGTTTTTATGTAATGTCGGGAACCCTAACTTTGTTACGTTACATAATACTCCCCCTCCTAAAGAAGTTTATTTTGGCTGAATAAAGTTTAGTTAAAATAAACTTATAGTTTGTCTATGGGAATGTTTTCTTCTTACTCGTAGTATTTTTTTATTTCGGACTGATTATATACCTGTTATTTGGTTAATGGTAATAAGCTGGATTTTATATTCAACTCTTTCTCTCTTGGAGGCATATTCATCAATGATTTATTTCTCTGGGTAGTGGTCTTCCACATATTACTTGATAAGGGCTGGTCACACTAATAATAAAAAACTTGTTTTCACTTATATTTCTATTTACTTCTATAAATTCGCGTTCTCAATTAAGCTTCTGTCTGCTATCTTCCTTCTATTTTCTACATTCATACTTCTGGAATCTAATATCACTATTTTCAGCTATTTTATCATTATCCCTTAAATATTCAATTTCCCTAACATTTTTCCCTATCCTGTGCGGTGGTTCAGTTCGGGTGGCCACTTTGGGTCCATTACTCCGCTGTCCATCCTTACACCTTCTGAGACCAGGGGAACATCATCCCTGCTCAGGAAAATTATTGCCGGAACATTTCTACGGTCAATTCATTATAATAAGAAACTTATAAGTAGTCGATTAGCGACTAATACTAAGCACTTTTGGGATTTTTCATACTGTTGCTGTTTCCATTTAATTATATATTTCTTTTCTTCTTGATTCCTTCTTCTTTTTCATTAACTAATAGCATATAACATTATTGATAGGCATTATTTTAAAATCCTTTTAACTTTCCTTCTTGTGACATATTTTCTCCATATCATTTCTTCTTATATCATCTTCAAGTCCGAGAAATTCTAAATTATAGTTGTATTAATTATCATCCTCCTTCAGCTTCATTGTAGTTATTAAATTATTCGTTATTCTTCTTATTTGAGCACATTACCATCAATTGCTTTTATTCATTTCATTTTCTTCTGTTTGTTACCATCAAAATATCATTTTTCTATCATTCCATTTTAAATCAGTTCTTTATAAATATTATTTAATAATCTGTTCTGCCATTTTCTTGGTGGTTTATCTTTTTATTTTAAATTATATTGTTTCAAAATATTTAAAGTAAGTTGTACTTACATACTTTTTATTAATTCAAATGGTTGCAAAATATCTTAAGTAAGTTGTACTTACACATTTTTGGAATTTTGGGGTTTTTATTAAATCATATCGTTCCTGAATAAATTAAGTAAGTTGTCCTTACGTCTTTTGGAATTTTGGGGTTTTCTTTCCAATGGGTTGCTTGGTCGGTTTTCAGAAAATCAGACCCCTTTTTTCTGGTTGGTTATCGTTTAGTTTAACCATGGTCCATTAACTCAGGTAGTCCCTTTTCTCGGATTACTGGTGTGTTCGGAATTAATTCTCTCCTTGATAATCTTCTTACCATCCGGCTCTCCCACTTTGCTGCTATGAAATCTTCATTTGAGTACCGGTCTTCCGTCATTGTTAGTTCCTCTTTAACTAACAGGTATTGTACCTCCTCTGACATAATATATTCCCTCATTTTTAATAGCATTCCATTCCCGTTTTCCTCTGGATGATTTACCAAAATGTTTAATGATATATCCCGTCTTGATGATCTGACTAATATCTTCTGATGCTCTTCAATCGTCGACACATTTAACTGGGATGTAAACTTAATTAACTCCCTCTGTTCGTTAATTGGAAGGTTGAATACATTAATTAATCCACTTGTAATCATCTCCAATCCTTCCCGTGTATTTATTAATTTCCTTTTACGCATTTGTCTTATTTTCATTGTCTTCATTTCATTGTGAACCCGTTCTATTCTTCCAGCTATATTAATTTGCACTTCGTCCAATTTTTCTTGTGTTTCCGTTTGTACCTCCGTTACTCTAGTTTTGTTATTGTTTTCTACTTGATTAATTTTGGCCTCTACTTCCACTCTGAGTTGTATGATGGTTTCATCCGTCTTTTCTAGACCTACCTTAGTTTCAGTTATTTGCTGTCTTACTTCCTTTTCATAATCATCCACCCTTTTATTAAGTGTTTCATTGACAATTGCAATACTTTCATTGATGACTTCCCTCAACGCTTGATTTTGTTCATTGATGATTTGCCGCAACTCCTTATTATTGTTTTCAATTCTTTCGTCTCTTTGTTTGTTATTTTCCTGAATCTGCTTTAAGCTCTCGTCGTTCCTGTCAAGCCTTTCATTAATTTGGTTTAAGCTTTCATTTATCAGCCGGTTATTCTCATCGGTTTCCTCTTTATTTCAGTCAAATTTCTCGTTCATTAATTTTATTAAGTTCTCACTCAAAATTTTGTTTTGTTTCTTTGAGTTTTCGTTAATACTGTCTATTTTATTTTCCATCTTTTCTGAGTTTTCTTCAAATTTTTTGTTTAATTCTTCCTTCTGTTTCTTAAAGTTCTCCTTATTTTCCTCATTGGTTTGCTTTGAGTTTTCCTCCTGTTTCCTCAATTGTTCTGAAATTGTTCTGCCATAAATTTCATCATGTCTTGCCAATTTGGTTCTTCTCTGGCTACCGCTTTATCTGGTTGGTCCCCTTGGGCATCCTCTTTATCGCTCGCCTGTTGTTCCATTTCGGTATCTGTAACTACCTCTGCTTCTTATTCCCGTCTATCTTCTTCCGTTTCTTGGTCCGTCGCCATCCTTTTAGAAACACCTCTCGTATGCATTCCTGTGCCTCTAATAGTTGCCTGCTCCAGTTAAGTAATAGCGATATAGTCGATTTTTTTTTTTTACTTAACTAAAGCCCACTCGTTGAGCACCAATTTGTTACCAAATAACTAACTTTGTAACGAATTTAATTATATTTGAGGATGTTTAAAAGCCCACTATTGGGTTCGCCAATTTGTTACAAATAACTAACTTTGTGTTTCTTATTTAATTACTGTTGCGGGTTTATCGTTAATTCAGCCCGCGTTGAATTCACCAATTTGTTACCAATTCAATCTGTTTATAAGGAAAAATATTTATTATGTTGTGGATATTATTCGGTTATTGATTATAGACCTGTGTTAATTAATTATCAAGTGTCTTACCAGAGAAAAATGCTATACTACGGTTATTATAATGAATAATTCAGTATTTTTCTCCAACCCTAGTCACTATGTATTATCTAAATTGAAAAGAGCGGAGTGTGAAGAGAATAAGTTAGTACTCTATTCTCCCGTATTCACCAGCTGTCTGCAATCGAGCGCTGTTATTAGCGAATGACCCGTTCTTATAGGTTAAGTTGTTCCACTTGACGCTTTTATCACTTTCTTTCCCTGTAAATTACACCTTATTCGAAATACAATAACTATTCTACAATAACACAGACTCGTCAAATAAAAGAAGGATTCTTTATTTTATATTAGTTTAAATTTCCAACAGTTGCTTTCTTCGGTTATTAAAGCATCATATCGATCATACAATACCGAATCGATTTGTTATTGAACTCGTGGTTTATGTTACAATTTAATTATAATTTTCAGTTTATCTCTTATCCCAGGGTACATGTAATTCTTTTAACTATTAGTAAGGCCAGGTAATGCAAATTCAGGTTACTAGGTATTACAATTTAAATTAAAATCTTATTATATAAAGTATTAACATAAGCAGGTTTTTACCAAGCGTTCACCAGATACTCATTCAGGCCGTGTTCCACTAACGATGTCAGATCGACGGGTGATGAAGAATGGTTAGAATTTATTCACCTCCAGCTTCTCAATAAAGTTGTTGTTAGTGTCCCAGGATGTATTAGAAAGTTCAGTTCTTGATCTTCGCTGATTTTTTCGTTTCTGGTGGTCACAGGTCCCGATGGAATTAGTGTAGTTTTAAGTTCTTGCTCTGCAGTCAAAAGTGAGGTTCAATAGTTAAATTTAATTCTCTTTAATTTTTGTGGTATGGTATTTATTCAATTCGACTTCTTCCAGTCTGGATTATCTTCATTTATTTATGGTTTCTGTTATAACTCATTTAGTGGTAAGTTTAGTTCATTTTTCTTAAGGTTTTTGATTTGAATTTTGTAGATAGGTTGTTTATTCTCAAAGTGATAGTTTAGGAAGTCGTCCAATCCGTCTTTTTAATTAGTGTTTATATTTTAACATTGATTTGTAATAATTTTATTCATGAGGTTTTGTGGTTTTCTGGCGATTTTTAATGACTGAACTGTCCTCGTTTACATATAACAATTGAATGTCTAAATCAACAAGATTTCCTACATTTTGTTGCCTTAACAACCATTGCTTCTTCTGTCATTGGATAATATCTGTTATCCTAGAGCTGTAATTGAGAAATATTCTTCCACTTATTTAATAAAATACTCCCTGCATGGAATTACATTAAATCACATAAAACTTTCACTTAATCTGCCTTATTAAACTGTATACATTTTACTACATTTTCTTCTCAATCAACTTATTTTAAAAGGTATCATTTTCCTTTTACAAAATACTAAATTAGGCCTATTGGTTTTATTACATATGTTATGATTTTTTTGTTTTTAATTTAATTTTTCCTGACCTGACCTACTGTACAAAGAGTCACTGGCTTATGGCCAATTATTGCAATTTTACATTCATGATTTCAATTAATTATTTTTATTTAGTTCATCATTGAACCCTTCATTGGTTTTTAACATAATTATAATGACCACTTGACAACTTATTAACACTTATTGTCTTCCTGGCCAAGTTTACAAATATTATTTTAAACATCTTCATTAATTATTTAAAGTAAATACACTTAACATAATACCATACATAATAAATATACTTGTATTTAATTATTTAAATACAAGTTTAACATGAATGAAATGAGTACCCATTACTTAGTACTTCTTTAAAACAATGGCTCCACACCTACTACATACAAAACACAAAATAAATATCATGTAAACACATCATGATAAAGTACCACAACAAGTACATTTTATAAAACATTAAATATTAATTGAACAGTCTATTATATTCAAGCTCATACACAGTAAACTCATCCCATTAGACACAGTGTTTATAGTTTACATCTTACACTGCTCATTACATATTTTATACTTAGGTACACCTTAAATATTTTATTACCTAGTAACCTTACTCGGTATCATTAATGCATTTTTTAGGTGAGATTGGCCCTCTTGTACTTAATTATGGCATACCTTGGGCATTGTTTTTTCAGTTGTGCTGACAAAGTTTTTATGTAATGTCGGGAATCCTAACTTTGTTACGTTACAATATGTATATATATATATATATATATATATATAGTAACTAGACGTCTTTACGTCGTATTCGTTATTATTGTAAAAGTGGAAGAGTGTAATGTATACTCTCAAGTCTTACCAAGTCGTCGTCGCTCTTAAACGTACTTCACGCAGACTGTGTCCGTCGCGAACGTACGAATAACCAGTACCGAAGTCCTTACCTGTCCTATTTTGTATTTTTAATTCCCAAAAGGCGCCAAATTGTTTTTCATAAAACAAATAAAAGATTCAAAATTAGATTGTCTCCTGTACGGTGATATTTAATTCGAATTACGCTGCTGACTGGCGGGAACTCGAATTTCGCTTGTCTATGGACATGTTGCCAACATAAAATTTGAGCAAAGAATTCTATTTTCCGCTAAAGCACGTAACATACATAATACAATTTAAATAAACACAGGACAGCTAGTAAAGATTCGTACTTATTTATTTGATTCGATAATTCATTAATTTTTGATAATTGTCGTTCAATAAATGTTATTATAATAAAGTTTAGCCTCGGCCACAAATTCGTTTTCACTCAGCGGATAGCAAAAGGTGGCAGCGCTTCAGTCGTAGGATGCCACTATGGCTGACATGTGTATTTATTTACACAAGTTAATTAATTTGCCAATGAGTTCTTTTTAGTACGAAAAAGGTTTAAAACAAGATGTCAAATAAAGTACACCACCTTACAATTGTGGTACTTGAATACTAAAAAGGTTTACATGAAAATTCAACTCTGTTGTTCAAAAGTGTGTGTCGGTTTTTTCAGTTTTGGACATAGGTTATCTTATATTTACATACAGTGTTATTAAATATGATTCATTAATCCTTGAAAGAAATTGGTGTTCAAAGTTCAGAGTGAGAGTTATATATTGTGAAAAAAGTTAATCAGTTTGGTTCGTAATTATTTATAATTTATTTCATACTTAACAAAACCATGTTGTTAGTGTTATAGATCGTCAAGGTGTCTTCACTATTGGGTTAGTACTTTCGTTTATTTTTAAAGATAGGGATGCCGTCTCCTTCTGGCGTTTGTTTCTTTTTACATCAAGTTTTTATTTAAAATTTAGTTTTAATATTCGTTTATTGTTCCTCCTTGTGTCACTGGAACTATTGTTTACTCCTGGTCTTCAATTTGCTTTCATTTCTGTTCGATTTTCTTCGTTATTTGCCTTTAAAATGTCCGCATCAATATAGCGTCTGTACCTCTGGATAGGTAATAATGGAACTCTTGTTACATAACGGTCAAAATTATAATAACGTTCTGTTGTTATGGTAACCAGCTTGACTCTAATTGGTTAAGTACATTTGAAACTATTGTTATAAATCCTGGTTTTCTGTTCAAAATGGATAAATATTTTATAATGGTAATTTTTCCTTGGGGATATTTCCAATGCTTGAAATATTAACATAGATGTACCTATTTTCTTTCAAAGATCAATTTGACATCTCACAAGGCTGGTCTAGGCCATGTATTATTGTTTTTGGACAATATTGATAATACTATGTTAGTACATATTTTACTTATTTATACTGTTTATCACAATTCTGACATGTTATTATTGTTAGTTGATGGTAATTACATAATTTACTTGGTCTTATTATTCAAATACAATTTTCAGTTGTTTACAATTGGTTTTCTGAAGTTAGACAGCTATGTCATTTATAGGCCTAAACTGTAACATCTTATAATTTCTTATTTTGCTCTATTTAAACATTATTTATTAAGCATACATGGTCTGCTTATTTTCATTTCGCACTTATTGGCTTTTGAATTACTTTGAAACTGTTTTACAATCTATTAGTATTATTATACTTGTTAAGAGTTAATGTTTGTAAATTGATTTTGCCAGGATGCTGAAAATAATGATGAGCGAGTGGACTGTAGTTTAATACATTTATTAAGAATGAATGTTACAATTTAAATTTGAATTGCAAGGTCAGCTAAGTCTTGTACGCATTATAAATTTTGAAAAACCATGTTCGGTAAAAAATGTTACATTGTAAGGTGAGGCGCAATTATGCAACACTCGAATCTACATTAATTAATGCAGTAGGGCTTAAGGCCTACATAATTTGTCGCGACAATGAAGAAAAATGAAATGACAGCCGATGCAGCAAGCGCAATTACGTCTGCTGCCTTCGGACGCGCGTAGCACTGTGTCTAGGCCTGTTCACAAACACGAGCGAGGCCGGACCATGTACAGATTAGCCAACCTTTCGATTATAGAATTCCCACATTACTGTCCATAGCTGCCCGCAAAAATCGAACGATTTTTTATAATACATTTTCAATAATTTATGTTATAAGAAAACACAATGTACGTTCTTAATAATAGATATCAACCTCAGTAAGTTGTATTGATCATTGACATTGAAATGTTAGATAACAGTTAAACTGTTCAGAGATAAAACCTCAATAATGATGATAACAGTTGAACAGGCCACAGTTGGCTTACAAACTGATTTATACATGAGTATAAATGTGCATGAATTAGCAAAAATGTATACAATATAAAACATGAATAATGAATAGTCTGATAATGCTTGATGATGAATAATCGGTGACTCATCTCATGATGGGTCCGATACAAATTGCAAATATTTTATGCAAGTCATGATTGACAGTCTAAACCAGTCAAGGCCAGCTGATTTATACATAATAGTATTGAATATAAAATGAATAGACAAAATTATCACAAAATTATGCATGTAAAAACATAGATTTAGCATAACGCTGTAATATAATAATTAAATAGTGCATGCTATACCCAACAGTTGCAGGAATGCACAATAAATTGACATGTGAAAACAGATTATACATTGTTGAATAGTTGCAAGTACATAAGCGTAATGACATGTATGTCATAATCAAAAGCATGAATAATAATATATGTGCAATACGTGATCGCAAAATACAAATACAAAATATGTGTAAAAATATGTGCGAGGCGCATAATCATAGACAGTAAATGCGGGTACAATAATGTGTTTTACATAGATACAAAGTACATGATAAAATACAATAGAAATATGTGTTGCATAATTACAAAATACATGAATACAAGGCATGATAGTATAAGTGACAAGTACAGTAAATGTGTTCATACAAAAATGTAATGCATGTGTTGAACAATTACAAGTAACACATAAAATTCATAGAATAATAAAATAGCAATGCACACATATTAACAAAAAATGTGCAGCAAATATGCATACATGGTTTGTATAGCTCCAAATCCATCTGAATATTATATAACAAAATTTATGACATAAGAACAAATACCACCAATGACATGACACATAAACCATTACCAATAGCAGATATAAGTATACAAAGGACATAGTATATGTCTTACAAAATTATCAATACATATAAATACAAGAATAAGTAAAGTATACCACCATGACAATGTAATAAGTATAAATATAATAACATAGTGCATGGTTGTACAGTTACAAGCTACATGCGAATTTAGTGTATGAGATATGCAATAATGCGATATTAACATAAAAATGTTTGTGATAACACATATCACCATAATTGAAGTCGGCCAAATTATCAAACAATTAAGTAATGAAAGCTCGTGGCCAGGTAAAATATAGCATTGTGCTAAGTAATTACATTGACCTCGTGTCTAAACCTCGTCCCGCACTGGCAACAAACATAACTTGTGAATTGGTCTGCGAAAGGTGCCAACAGGCATACGGACGTCAACTACTCTGATTAAATTGTCTGGTCCGGGAAATGTGGCTGTGATTACCCCAAATTTCCATGCTAATGGAGGCAAGTTATTCTCGATCAGCAAAACCAGGTCACCAATGGAAACGTTTTCCTTTGCGAATTTCCATTTGTGACGCTGTTGCAGTTGGTGTAGGTAGTCGCGAGACCATGATTTCCAAATAGCTTGGACAAACTTCTGGAGAAGTTGCCAATGGCCAAGACGAGAGATGGGAACGTGTGATAAGTCAGGATCGGGTATTGCCGTTAATGGTGCACAAATTAAAAAATGGCCAGGGGTAAGTGGCACTGGATCGTTTACATCCGATGAAACGGCAAATAATGGACGTGAGTTTAGACAGGCCTCTACCTGTGACAAAACCGTAGTAAACTCCTCGAATGTGAGTATGGACTTGCCGACAACGCGGCGCAAATGATACTTCAAACTTTTTATACCGCTCTCCCAAAGACCACCAAAATGAGATGACAATGGAGGAATAAATGACCACTTAATACCATGAGAAGTTGCAAAGGATTGGATTGATGAGGTGGCATCCTTTTTATGCCAGAGATTGTAAAGGTCATACAAAACATTGCGGGCCTTCCTAAAGTTCGTGCCATTGTCAGAATATAACTGGCTAGGTATGCCCCTATGGGCTATGAAGCAACGTAAGGCAGCTATAAATGCATTGGCCGTAAGGTCGGAAACCAATTCCAAATGAATGGCCCTGGTGGCTAAGCAAATGAATAAAGACACGTATGATTTGGACAGAGTCCTAGATTTCTGCCCGCCATGACGAATCATGAAGGGACCACCATAATCCACTGCGCAGAATAAAAATGGCCGCGAAGGAGTAACCCTGGGAGATGGCAAAATACCAAGCCTTTGAACTTGATATTTAGTGTTAAATCTGAGACATTTGACGCATCTACGAATGATGGAACGAATGATTATCTTGGCGTTAATGATCCACCAGCGTTGACAAAGTGAATGATGGACAAGTTGAGCACCAGCGTGGAGGAGACGAATATGCTCACTCTCGATTATAAGTCAAGTGACGTGGGCCGATGGATGCAACACAGTAGGATGCTTATTGTCATAGGGTAGTTGCGACTGCTGTAGGCGTCCGCCGACATGTATGATGCCAAACTCATCAAGAAATGGGTCCAGAGAAGACAGCTTACTCCTAATAGAGACAGAAGCCCCATTACGAAGGCAATTAAGCTCAGCAGCGAAGTGGATCGACTGGGATTGCTTTATGAAGAAATTAAGAGTAGAATGAATTTCGGTGGGGGTAAGAACTCCCGAGAATTTCTCTGTCCTAGAGGGTCTAGTATTTTTGATGAATCGAAAGCGTACACGCGGGTCAGTCGGTGCAACGAGGAAAAGTCCTTTGAGAGATCAATAGGTAGGATAGAAATTAGAGAAAGTTTGGGGGTTTGTTTCTCCTCAACAGAGCATTCAGGAAGCGACACATTAGAAGGTGAGAAAGGTGAAAAAAGATTGGGCTCAGAAGTTTGAGACAGACAAGCGGGACCATGCCACCAAAGCGAACAATCGCACAAAACTTCAGGGTGACATCCTCTAGAAATAATGTCCGCAGGATTATGTTGCGAATTAATATGATGCCATGAGTAGGTTTCAGTGAGACGCTGAATCTCAGCAACCTGATTAGCGATGTAGGTCTTCCACCTAGAAGACTGAGCATGAATCCAATAGAGAGATACCATGGAGTCAGAGTACAGGTGAACGCTATTGACAAAGGAATGGAGAGCAGGGGTGACTTTGAATAGAAGTTGCGATAACATCAAGCAAGCACAGAGTTCAATGCGGGGTAATGACACCTGTCGTAGTGGAGCCACGCGAGATTTGGAACACAAAAGGTGACAAGAGGCAGTTAAATCTTGATAAATAACTCTAACGTAAATGCAACATCCAAAGCCCTTTTCAGAGGCATCCGCAAAACCATGTAATTCAACTATCTTGGTCTTAGACTTGCTGCGTATAGAGCGTGGAACAATAATTTTACCAATTAAATACAACTTATCGCATAATGAACACCAATACAAATATAATTGCTCAGAAATTGGCTCATCCCAACCAAGATTGCACAACCACAGTTGCTGCATAAACTGTTTATAAAGAAAAACAATTGGACCAATGAGTCCCAATGGGTCGTAGATACCCGCTATAATTGACAGGATTTTCCTCTTAGAAATGCTTGACTCAACTGGAAATGACTTGATGTCAAACAAGAATGAATCTGTAGAGTTGTTCCAAAGAATGCCCAACGTACGCACATTGCCTTGTTTGTTTAAGGGAAGTGATAAATTATTATGCTCAGTGACCACATTTGGTTCATTTGATGCCCATTTATGTAGAGTAAAGCCATATTGACTCAACAACGTACCTAAGTCAGATTTCAACTTGGTTAGATTAGACATGGTGTCTGCACCGGTTAACAAATCATCGACATAAAAATCATTAATTATAGCTGAAGCAGTGTCAGGAAAAGAAACTTCATTATCCTTACCAATCTGAATAAGGCAGCGAGTAGCCAAAAACGAAGCACTAGCAGTACCGTATGTTACAGTTCGCAGCACAAAATGTTTAAACTGTTCAAGCGGAGAATTACGCCACAGAATACATTGGTAATGACAATCGTTATCAGACACTAGAATTTGTCGATACATCTTCTCGACGTCAGCGATCAGAACATAGTTGTATATGCGAAATCGCAAAAGAATAGAGAAAAGATCTTGTTGGACATTTGGGCCTACTAATAAAATATCATTGAGAGAAAGACCATTGGTAGTTTTGGCCGAGCCATCAAAAACGACGCGAAGTTTTGTCGTGGAACTAGAATGTTTGAAAACGGCATGGTGAGGCAAATAGTAGGTATTTGAAACCTTGGAATTAACAGAACAATCGTCAACCAGCGCCATGTGGCCAAGATCCATATATTCTTGAATAAAATTTGCGTATTCACGCGCAAGCTCAGAATCACGCTTGAACCTGCGTTCTAAACTTAAAAATCTCGCTTCAGTGGTAGCATAGGACTCACCCAACTGGGGACTATCAGACCCGAATGGTAATGAGACAACGAACCTACCTTCATCATTATGATGAGTGGACTTAACAAAATGTTCCTCGCAAACTGAATTGTTAATAAGGGGTGCATTATCAAGGATGGTTTCAGTCTCCCAAAATTTCTCAAGAGACGCTAAAATTTGATTATCGTTGTTTCTTGCCAAGAACGAAACAGCAGGACCCTTAGAATGACAATGTTTGGGCAAATTGCCTGCTAGAATGTAGCCTAACTTAGTTTCTTGTATAATAGGAAAGTTAGGACCACGTACATATTTGTTAGCTAGAATCAAGTCTAAATAAAACTGTGCTCCTAACAGTATGTCTATGTCAGCTGATACGTTGAAATGTGGGTCAGCAAGGAAAATGTTATCTGGGATATTAAAATGATTTATGTCGAAAGATTGTGCTGGAAGTTTATGGGTCAAGGTAGATAAGACCGCACACGGAGCGTTAAAGCTGAACCTTTGATAGCGAGAAACAATACGAATTGATGCCAATTAGTGGCGCAACATGTCGCATTATTGATACCTGAAATTGGTATATTAGATTTAGTCAAGTTAAGTTGCAATTTTTTAGCAAATGATTCAGTACAAAAGTTTACTTGTGACCCTGCATCTAACAAAACTCGTGCAAGTTGTCTGTTACCAGCACGGTCGATGACGAACACAACGGCTGTAGACAAAATAACATTGTTTGCTGATTGAAGCTTAAATGTACAATAATTACTACTGCTGGCAAAACCTTGTTTTGACACATTATTTATATGCAGCAATGTATGGTGTCGTCTGGAACAGATCTTACATGATTGTTTGACTTTGCAATTAGGTGAAAAATGATCTGGTCTTAAACAATTAGTGCAGCATTTATGCTTTAATATAAATTGCCCTCGTTCCGATATGATTAATTCGCGAAATTTGTCACACATATAAAATGGGTGACTGGCCTTGCAGCATGGGCATAAATAATTATTTGAAGTTGAATGATAACTTTTAAATGCAGTGCTGCCAGCAGAGTTTCGTAATTTACGTTTTTCAGACTTACTATTAAATTTTAAAGTTGGTTTGTTAAGCTGCTGTCCAGCTTCTATCGGTAATGTGTTTTATAATAATTGTTTACGGGCATTTAAAAACTATATAAAGCTCAGAAAGTTAGGAAGATTTTCAGGATCTATAGACTCTTTCCATAATTTAAATGTGGAATGGTCAAGTTTTGCTGACAATAGCTGTACAGTAATGAGTTCAAATGACTCCACTGACAATTGCATAGCTGTCAGTGAATTGACAGAAGACGTTATCGTATTTATAAATTCTGCTAAGCTCTGTACAGAGTCTTTGGTTGTAGACTTCACTTCTAGTAAGTTTTGAATGTAATATTTAGCTAATATGAATTTATTATCATATCTAGCGGACAGCAAACTTAACACTATTGAATAGTTTTCATTGCAAATAGGCAAGGCCTTAATTAGATCTAGTGGCTCATTTTTGAGAGATTGAAACTCTATTAATTAATTCAATTTATTAAACTCTTACCTTATGGATATCTCCAAGGTTCGACAGATGAACACAGCTGCAGAAAGGATTATCTGAAGGTTATCAGTACGCATATAAATACACTATTCGTTTTAAAACAAATCGTTTCTAGTTTATTAACCAAATTAATTACTTCGTCAATTAAACACTAGTCTATTACTTTATATCAGTAATACATTGAATTTAAACAAATTAATAAATGAAATCTTTCTTAACCTATAACAAATTATATATTTTTGAATAAACCAGTACGTTTTTACCTCTTTTCCCCTTACTCTTATATTTAATATAATAAAAAAAAACCTTTTTCTTAGAGATCTCTTTGTTTTTACGTTTTAAGCTTTTGTTTTATGATGAATAATCATCATTTACTTAACATTGGTTTAAGTGTGAGTTTAGTTACCCATCCATTACGTCTTCTTATGGTTTGTTACGCCATCTCGTGATAACCGCTTTCTTCGTTTTTTACGCACTCCGGCACTATTAACATCGAGTTTGGTTATTGTTAAATACTTTTTTGCACTATCATGTTTTATTTTCAACTGTATGCACTGGAAGATGTATGCTGTATATTTATTTATATAGCCGGCCGGCTTTTAAGATTCGCCCGGGCACTTAGATGTTTAATGGCCACTACATTGTTTACACACTGTTAATTGCTTTTACTGGATAGGCCGACTATTAATTACAGTCTATCCATCACGTCCGAGGCCACTGTTTTTAAAGTAAACTAAACTGTATGCTGCACTTTACTGTCTGTTGTTGCTTCTGTGGTGACAAACTGCATACTGTTGAAGGACTCTGCTTGCTGCTGGGGCAGTTACGTAATACGTCTAGTCTAGTTGTCTAGACAGTTGTTTATGCTAACAGTGTGTTGCTGGTTAAACTGGGGCACCTCACAGGTGGAAGCTAACAATTGAAAATTAAAACTGAATTGATATAAAATAAAATTGAAACTGGGGCGGCACACAATTGTGTACCGTTACAATACCCCCCCCCCAATGAGAGGTTGAAGGTTGAAGCATTCAAACTCTCATTGCCTAAAACCTAAGAGGATCAGTGAGGATATGGTGCCACAACCCCCCTGAACTCTCTACTAAAATCATGGGTACTTACCCCCCTAGTCCAGTGGCTGCGGCAGCACCCATCCGATCTTACTGGACTTCTCTACTCGAGATCCCAACACCATAAGCTCGGACAGATACCCGCCACAGTATCACCTGGCTCTGTAACATTTAATTAAAAAATTAACAAACGGCCTTCCATCACTCCATATCCACAACTGATTTGTATCCTCTTAGTAATACTGGTTCATTCTCAAAGTACTGGTTCTTTTATTTGCAAAATACTAGCTTGGTCTAAAATTGATAATATAAACTTACTATCTACTTACAGTTTAATCATATAAATTTCATACAAATGGAATAATGTTCACAATATTATTACTCCTCCAACGTAACATTGATTATACAAAATACCAACCAAAAATTTTTTTTCTACCCCCCTAATAGTCCCTTAACCCCTGATACCCGTTACAATCTACTGCGTTCAGCACTAGGCTTCTTGGCCCTTGCAGACCTCAACCTAGCCGTAATCACATCTCCCTCGTGACCTGTAACTGGGTCACCCCCTTATCCACACTCACTATTACCCTCCCTGGACTGTAGCGCCCAGTTGCTTCCACAAGGACTGATGTGGAAGGGGTGGACTTTTTTCTTTTATTCCACCCCCATCCTTGCTTCGGCGTTACAATAAAATTCAGTGTAATACTTACTGTTATTGAATGATACGCCCCTAATAGACTACCACCCCTATCTGGGTGAAAATAGCCCTGTTCCAAAATTTGGTAGATTCCCCAAAAATAACCCCCCTACTAAATCTAACAAACCACCGGGTTAACAAAATAAAACAAACCACAAGCCGGATATATCAAGTAAAATTTATGATTTGTCACAATTAACTACTTTCACGGTTGTGATCCGGTGAGGTCATGGCCGCACTTAGGTGGGGAATCTACAGTTAAATGTAAAACATGGATTGACATTTATAAAGGTTTATATGAACAGTAATATACACATCTTATTTTCCAAACACTATCTCAGCCTGAACGTTCTTTCAGTTTTCAGTTTTAAATGAATATTTCAATCATTATGTTTTTAATTCATAATTACAGTGTTAGTATTTACTTTACAATTACAGTTTGAATTCAAATCAAAATAAAGTTAAGTTCATTATTAAAAATCATCTTTTCAATTAATTTAATTACCAAATTAATTTAGTTTAATTTCTCAAAACCTCATTGTATCAATCTCATTTGTTCAAAACAACTTTATTTGTTTTAATTACATTTTACAAAATGTTTTTACATTGACAACATTTTCTCACATAAATATTAACTGCATTACAGTCAAACACTAAGTCATTTCCTTATTATTTAAAAAATTTACCTTCATTTCTTCACATCTGGCATTTCTTTTTATTTCATAATAAAATGCTCATAGCACTGATTCATCAGAATAAACCAGTTATCAACTTCAACATCTGGCTGTAAACATTAGTCAAAACCTACACTATGCCTGTTTACATCAACAATGGTCTGCAAGACTTGGTTTTATAAACACCATCTCAGTCTCAACATTCTGATTACGTCACCCCTAATACCTGTACTTCTAATTTTCAATTTCTATAAATCTTTTAGTTAACATATTTATCAACTACTATATATTATAATTCAGATCAGATATAATTTTAAATTATTTGATCACGCAATTCAAAATTAAATTCATTATTACCTTTTATCAATTATTATTGTTAATTAACAAAATAAAATATTATTATTATTAAAATCAATTTCTACTCCATACACATATTGCTTACATAAAACATTTTACAATACAAACACAATCAATTTCACTAGAATTTATTTACAAATCTTCATCAAATATCACTATAATATTGACGACTCGGAACACTAAGTTTTAGTGTTCCGAGTCGTCAATATTATAGTGATATTTAGTTAAGTAACGGACACGTCATGGACAACGAAATCCAAGAAATCTTCATCATTAATTGTTCAATTTCACCACACTTCATTTCCAAATTCAGCAAGGTCATAACCATAAACTAATATGTTTAGAATTTCTATTCATTGAGTTTATATTCAACCTCCATCATCATGTAACAGTCTTATTTTTATATAATACTTATCGTCCTTACTCACACTCAATTCATTATTATTATTTATATAATGATTTTCTAATATTTCAAATTGTTCCATAGAACCCACATAATAATTTACTGGATTATCCCACATTATTATCAAATCATAAAACCTGTCTACATCATTAATTTTGGTCTTGTCTCCGTAAGTATTTTTATTCAATATCAAGTAATTTATTTTCTCATCATATTCATTTACTATACTCATTAAAACATCAGGTAAGTTATTATTATTTATACAGGTATCATCAAAATAATTATCAATCTCTATTTTACAAGGTAAGTCAATTTGTTCCTCTCTCTCAATGCATAAACTCTGTACTAATATTTCATAATCTCTATTCACCTTAAATATTTCTGTTTCTCTCTCTCTATTTCTCTCATCACAATATTTCTCACAACATTTCACATTCTCTCTCTCACTCCATGCAGAGGGTACCATTTTGTTACTATAACATCTGGCTCTACCAGATGCACAAAAAATCAAGGGACAATTATTTGTAGACCATACGTCTCCCAAATACACTCGTGAAGCATTTTCTTCACCCACAACCACACCACGGGAAAATTCTACCCT
Source organism: Magicicada septendecula (assembly GCA_034769895.1). Lineage (NCBI taxonomy): Eukaryota > Metazoa > Arthropoda > Insecta > Hemiptera > Cicadidae > Magicicada > Magicicada septendecula. The sequence goes on from CM068373.1 coordinate 275,775,048, forward strand.
CTGTACACTCTCTTCATCCTCTCTCACTCTCTCATCAGCATTTGCTAACAACACTTCATTCTTAAACTCTACTTCAACTAACTCTCTACTCTCATTATCACTATTATCACTTACCGTATCATTCTTAGATACCTCATTTTAAACTATATAACCATTATTTTTGTCTAACATCTCGTCAAACCGTTTATTTATATTAACCTCAAACTTGGCATTTTGTGTAATTATTTCGTCAAAGCGACTATTTATAACATTAAATCTACTATTCTGTTCATCAAATTTAGCGTCAAATTTACAGTTCATTTTATTGAAGTCATTTTTGACTTCTTTATTGTGTTCTTTCAATTCATTAAATTGTTTTAGCAAAAAGCTCAGTACGTCATTGTCCAATTTATTACACTTAGTTGAGGTTGGAGTTAACTGAACCCCCGAGTCCTCAGTCACATTACTTTGCTCTGTCACATCTAATTCTACTATTTTATCTTGACTCGCACTTGGAGTTGAATGTATCTCAAAATTACTCATAATATTTGATTCATCACAATTGTCGACACTAGTCATTTCATTCATATCGCTTTCATCATTTCCTGCCATTTTTATAAGTTTATAAAATGTTACATAGGAATTTTAATCTTATCCAATATTAACTTAACCCTCTTAATATTTCACTATGTTTATGTTATTTACCAAAACGTCCTCCCTCTCAAATAACCCGTTCTGCAGCTTAATTAGGTCTGGCGAATGTAATAACAAATTACACTCGCCGTCCCTGTTCGGGCGCCACTGAAACTCTATTAATTAATTCAATTTATTAAACTCTTACCTTATGGATATCTCCAAGGTTCGACAGACGAACACAGCTGCAGAAAGGATTATCTGAAGGTTATCAGTATGCATATAAATACACTATTCGTTTTAAAACAAATCGTTTCTAGTTAATTAACCAAATTAATTACTTCGTCAATTAAACACTAGTCTATTACTTTATACCAGTAATACATTGAATTTAAACAAATTAATAAATGAAATCTTTCTTAACCTATAACAAATTATATATTTTTGAATAAACCAGTATGTTTTTACCTCTTTTCCCCTTACTCTTATATTTAATATAATAAAAAAAAACCTTTTTCTTAGAGATCTCTTTGTTTGTAACGGGCCTATTTTGGAGCAATAACACAATTTGTATTTTTTTGTATGATAATAAATAACATTTTGGTGATAGGGACAAAAAATTTATAAAGAGAGGTAAATTTGCTGTTTGGAGCGATCGCGACGGTGGCTGCACTGCTTGAGGCGTTGAATGCAGAATTATTTAATAATATTTTATATAAACCAGATTCAACAGACAGCAAACTGTGCCAAGGTCAATAAATGACACAACAAATTTGTCAACAAATTATATAACGGACGATCAGGCGATGTGTTACGTCAGCGCATTACATAACGAGGTGTGTCACCAGTTTCGTCAGACACTCAGCAAACGAAAGTAGTCTACTGGCGCAATGATACAAACTATATACAAACAAAGGAAATTGGTCATCCTACAACAGCTGCTTCACAAATTAGCGCCTGTGGCTCTCCCCCAGTCTCATCTCATCACTCGCGCGAGTTACATGTAAAAGTTTCGAAACGTAAGTGCGGGCCCGCAGACAACATATAAAATGTGACAAAAATGTAAAAATAACTAACAGTTTTCTCTTCATTACAATAGTTTTATCTTTTTCCGGAAATTATTCTTTAAAACTGAACAATGTGCGCGTAAAAGTGTGACGCCACCAACTCGACAGAACAGCTAAGTAGCCATGCATCATAGTCATTTTAAAATTTTAACAAAGGTTTCTTTTTTTTTTCAAAATTAAGTAATGGGGAAATAAATTTTAATAAATTATAAAATGAGAGATCTCTAAAGTAACTTTGTATGTGTGTTGCGTGTGTATGTGAGTGAAATACGTAAATTAAGAAGGCTGGTTTGCGTTTTAAAAACGATTTAAAATTAATATCTTGATATTTTTTTGTTTAATTTTGTTAATTAAAAGGTTCATACTATGTTTCAAATTTTACTTTCATGTGAGTTTTTTCTTTGTTAGAATGAGAATTGTGTTAAAGATTTTTTAAAGTTAAATGTTAATAAATTTAAATGTTTGAATATCTAATTGTCAATAAATTTTAAGTCAGGGTAAACCACATAAAGTTCTTTATTTTGAACAACCATTCTGATTTCCTGTTCGCCGAAAAGAACCCAAACATGGTAAGTACGTATATTTTTTCATACGTAGTTGGTAACAAAGATGGCGCCCGATAATAAACATTGAATACAGTAACCGTAGAATCAGTTCAATCATATTTATTTAATATCAATTTGTTTGATACTGTACAATTGGCTTCTGGAACAGGGACAATTTTGTATAAAGAATTTTATATAAAATACGGCCTACTTGGGAGAACAGAATGGTTGCTGAGGTAAAATAAATTTTTTTTTTGCATACGTAAAATAGACGTATAAATAAGGTTATGTCATGTTTTTGTAGTATGGGTAAGTAGAATATTTTTTTTATTTTATGAGTATGTATTACATGTAATAATATTTTATAAAGAAATATATGTAAAAGATTTATAAAAAATGGCAGATAATAGTGAGATCAGCATATCTGACAATCAGACCGACTCTGGTATACAAACAAAAGTGGGGTCAATAGTCGAGCAAAATGTGGGGATCTCTGTAATTAGTTCGCCGGGAGCGATTTCTACTCCCGTACAAAGTAAAATAAATACCAGAGAAAAAGAGTTATCATTACATGATTTATTTAATCTCATTAACAATAGATTTGACATGAACACTAGTGATTTCAATATTAAATTCAATGAACAGAAAAATGAGATGGTAGAATTTAAAAACGAGATAAATGAGAAATTCGAGGTTCAAAAGAACAGTTTTGATGAATTAAAAAACCAAATTAACGAAATTAATAGATGTTGTAAAACTACCAGTGAAGAGTGTACCAATAAAATTAACCAAGTAGAGACCAAGTTAGAGAATTCAATACAGAAAACAGATGTTAAATTTAATGAAATAGATAGCCAGATAGATAGAGTTGAGAAGCAAATCAATGAAAATAATGAAATATTAATAAATTCAATGAATGAGTATAACAATGACATAGAATCTAAAATTATTAAATGTAATATTGAAACTGAATGTAAGTTGAGTAGCGTAGTAATGACAGTTGAAAAATTTAGTCAGAATATTGATGAACACCAAAATAAGATAGACTCTAAAATAAATGAAATGGAAAGTAATTATAAGACAGAAATACAAGCAGTAAATGAATCTATATGAAGTAATAGCAAAAAATAATGTACAGTCTGAATATAATAATGACAAAAAATTATATTCACTTGAAGAAAATATTAGTAGTATGAGAGATGAATTAAGTTTAGTCAAAAATCAAAATGTAAACAATGTTACTGAACGAATATTTATGACACGAGACCCAAATAATGAAATAGAATTAGAAACTTTTAATTGTGACAATCGTAGAGTACACCCAATGCAATTTTTGAATAGGGTTAGGGAGTTTAATCGGTTTAATAGTAGTAGTTGGGAGGTTAAATTGCTGAAGATTATCAAATGTTTTAAAGGTAGTGCCGAGATATGGTCGGAAGTACACCATACGGAATGGGATAGTTACGAAGATTTTGAGGTAGCTTTTCGAAACAAATATTGGTCAGAAGAAGACCAAGAAATCTTAAGAAGTAAAATAATGGGTACTGGGAATTTTGGTAGGATTAATAATCACCTAACCATATATGTGATGATGATATATAACGAAGCTAAGTATCTAGAACCACCGTTACCATTCCGGTCATTTGTAAGACATATTAGCAAACACGTGCCCAGAGAGGTGCAAATCACGTTAATGACTATAAAACGTTAGAATTATAAAACTTTAATTGATACCGGTAGCGAGATCTCGGTAATTTCTGAAAATGTCATGGGTGAATTAAAGGAGTTAAACAAGAATATACCGTCATTACCAGTTGCCGGGGTTACTGTAGTGGGGGTAACTGGGGTGAGAAGTAAGAGAATAACCAGACAAGTACAATTAAATATTTTAATAAATGAAGTTGAATTTGAAAACACTTTCCTAGTAGTTAAAGGGTTAAGTCTAGATGTAATATTGGGAAATGATTTTTTGGAAAGAAACGGAGCAGTAATAGATTTCAATAAACAAATAGTAAAATTTGATAAAGGGGATAAACCAGTCAGAATAGAATTTTAAGAAAGTAGTAAATGAAGCTAAAGTCACGGGAATAAAAATGTTACATAAGCAGATAAGCGATAGAGAGATAGAGACCAAAATAAATATATGTTTAGCGAATGATAGCCTAGAAAATGAGGAGAGAGAGATGCATGAGCGTATTGAGAATGTGTGGGCAAATAGAGCCGATAAATTTTTTAATGAAAATACAATTGTAGGAAATACTCAACAACAGGAGTTGTGGGCAGTTGTGGAGCGGTACAGAGAGGTGTTTGATGAATCACCAGGGAAAGCGAAGGACTACATCTGCGAGCTGAAAGTTCGGGACCACGCACCATACATGCAGATGAGCTACCCGGTGCCGTTTTCGAAGCGAAGGGCTGTACAGGAGGAACTAGACCGGATGATGCAAGGAGGCATAATTGAACGCTCAGTATCACCTTATTCAAATCCTTTGGTGGTAGTGATAAAGAAGGATGGCAAGGTAAGGTTATGTTTAGATGCTCGGAAAATTAATCAAATTATTATACCAGACAGGGAATCTCCGGAACCCATAAATGAGATTTTACAGAAGTTCAGCGGAGTTAAATACATGACGTCCTTAGACCTGACCGCTGGATACTGGCAGGTACCATTAGCAACAGAGAGCAGGAAATACACAGCTTTTCTTTTTAACGGTAAGAATTACCAGTTCAAACGCTTACCTTTTGGATTAAACACCAGTGTTGCCAGTTTTATCAAATGTTTAGATAATATTTTACAACCTAAGGATTTAGACTTTTTAACTGTATATGTCGATGATATCTTGATAGCCTCTAGAACATTCACTGAACATTTAGAACACATAGAGTATGTATTAGATAAGCTACAAAGAGGGGGTTTAACAGTGAATTGGGACAAGTCTAAGTTTCTGCAGACAGAAATACACTTTTTAGGATTTATTATTACACAGGAGGGGATATTAGCCAACCCTGACAAAGTAGAAGCCATAATGCGATTCCCTGAACCGAAAAACATTAAGCAATTACAGAGTTTCTTAGGCCTATGCAATTTTTACAGGAAATTTCAGGAGAACTACGCATACACAACATCCAAACTGAGTGCTGTACTGCAGAAGAATAAACAGTGGAGATGGGGCGATACGGAACGAACTGCGTTTAATGAAATTAAGAGAAAGTTTAGTCACATGATCATGATGAATCATCCTGATTTTAATAAGACTTTTTATTTGCAGACCGACGCCAGCAATGTAGCGCTAGGGGCGGAGTTATACCAGGAGAGCTGCGACAAGGAACACCTAACGATCGCCTTCGCCAGTAGATCGCTGTTATCGGCGGAAAAGAATTATACCACCACTGAAAAAGAACTTCTAAGTATTGTGTTCGCTGTGGGTAAATTCCGAACATACATCCTAGGGAATACCACGATCATCCGGACGGACCACAAGGCACTGTCATTTCTGAATTCATGTAAGCTAACACATAGCAGATTAACCAGGTGGGTATTAGCCTTACAAGAATATAACTTTTCATGGGAGTACATAAAGGGGTCAGATAATAAGGTACCAGATACACTTTCTAGAGTAGATGTTATAGATAATAAAACTGGTAGGGATCTTCAAGAAATAAAAATTTTTGGACTAACTAGAGAAGATAGAATTTTTGGTGAGGAATTAAGTGATATTAAAAACATGCAAAGATCTGACAGTAAATTGGGTAGAATAATTGTTAGTTTAGAAACAGATGTAGAGGGATCAGAATATAATGAGCGATTTCAAGTATATCAAGATATTTTGTTTAAAAAAGTAGATGGTGGGGAGCGTGATTGGAGGCTAGTTATACCCGAGGGATTAATAGATAAAATTGTTTGGGATTGTCATATAAGGTATGGTCATTTTGGTGCGAGAAAGTGTGCTAATGTTTTGAAAGAGTCATGTATATTTAAGAATATGGAGAGGAGAGTGAGAAAAGTGTTGAGAGTGTGTGATTTATGTCAAAAATCGAAAGTAGTGAATTATAAAGTAGAAGGGGAGATGAATTACATAAAAGTAGATAAACCTTTTGATCTAGTTGCGGTTGATTTATATGGACCATTACCCAGAGGTAGAGGGGGTGTATTATATGTATTTGTAGTTCTAGACACTTTTTCAAAATTTGTAAAGTTATATAGCATTAAGAGAGCAACTAGTAAAGTACTTAGTGAGAAAATAGTAAAAGACTACATGCTTAATGTTGGAAAACCGAAAGTTATATTATCTGACCACGGTCCACAGTTTATCAGCGGCAAGTGGCGGCAGACGCTTGGATGGGAAGGCATCATACCCAAGCATACGGCAGTGTACCATCCTCAGTCGAATCAAGCAGAACGGGTGATGAGAGAGATTGGCAGGATATTTCGGGCGTACTGTCACGCCAAACACACAGAATGGCCATCCTACGTGAAAAAAGTAGAGGAGTGGCTGAATTGTACCACCCATGAGTCCACGGGATTTACGCCACATGAGTTGATTAGGGGAACAAGGCCGCCCAGAATATTGGAACAACTTTTCGAATACCCACCTGAAGGTCAGGTTTTGGACAGGAACATGAAGATTAGATTGGCAAACGAGAACTTACTCACGAGAGGAGAGCGAAGAAAACAGAAACATGATGCCAAGGGTAAATGGACCAAGTATGAGGTAGGTCAGTTAGTGTTAGTGAAAAGACATGATTTGTCCAGTGCTCAAGATAGAGAAATAAAGAAGTTTTTCTTGTTATATGAAGGACCTTATGAAATTGTAGAAATAAAAATGCAGAATGCGTATGTGTTGAGGAACCCAGCGACACAGGAAATAGTAGGTACTCAAAATGCGACGAATTTAAAATTGTATCGGTCACTTTAATTATGTTATGTTTATAAATAAGTTTTTACATATTGTTGTATGTTTACAGAAGGGAGCCTCCCCCATTTTCGGGCGGTCACGATCTTACCAGTCCTGGCCGTGGAATTCGGAACTCGGAGGCGGGCCATGGTTGGCGGATCTTCCTTCGGGCGGTGAAACAACGATGGTCCGGCTCCACCAAAATTGGTATAAACTAGAAAACTTAACTACACATTTGAACGGGGAGGGGGACCCCAACAGGTACGTGACACAAATTATTTTTTTTTAATACACTCCAGGTGCACCAATTTCGGTGTACCTGTCACGTGCCTGCACTGCTTTAGTGTTGTATATAATGGAGGCTGCATTTAAATATAAGGCAGTGCGTACAAATTTAAATATTTTAGAACCAATGGAAAATTAAAATTTGGCCATTGGTTATAGTTCTGTTTAGCCCGAAACGACGAGTTTTGGGGCAAGAGGGGTTGGCGCACGGTAGAAAGCGAGGTAGAAGAAATGGTAGGAGAGGGGAAGTAGTGTGTTTCAGAGGGGGGACGTGAATTCACGTAGTATATCTACCGGGTGCCGATCCGTTTTGCAGCAAGACCCGGCATTTCAGGCGACTGCGACCTTCCTAGACGTGGTGAATGTCACGATAAATTCAGCCTTCAATGTAAATAGAATTTAAAAAAAAAAAAATATATATATATACCAAAATAATTTTGGATGTTTATAATTTTAAATTTAAATAAATTTTTAGAATTAAGTGACCAAATATAATTGTCAAGTTTTAGTATCAGTGAGTATAGGAACGTTTAAATAATGTGTAGTAAAATAAGAACTTGTTATCAATACAAGATGTGGGGATAATTTTGGGGGGTAGTTTGGTGCTCAATGAAGTGACATAACAGTGTAGTGTGGAACTGCCATGGTGGGAGGTTGTAAATTTTGTATTTAATATTTTATGTCAATGATATGTAAGCTTACATAGGAAGGAGGGTAAAACACCATCCAAACTAATAATGTCATTTAAATATAATTTCTTAAATTTAATGTTACAAAAGATATTTTACTTGTGATTCCCCAAATTTTCGGGCGGTCACGGCCTCACCGAACCCTGACCGTGGAATTGGTTTAGCTTTAACAGCTATGGTTGGGGCTCATTGCGTCACGTTCTGCCTTAACTGGCCATAGCTGTTATCGTTGTAAAGGTGTATTTTGAAATTGATGGGGGGGTGAAATTGATGGGGAATCACCAAACTATGGAACAGCGGCTGCCACTCTGCCCGCTTGGGGGTAGCATAGACAGGTGGTAGAACTGCAGTAAGGGTGCATAAATATAGACAAAGATATATTGATATCTATACCTTTTCAAATGTAACGCAGAAGCAAGGACACGGAGATGTAACATTCCTCCCAAACCTCAGTCCTTGTGGACGCAACTGGACGCCACAGTCCAGGGGGGGTCATAGTGTGTGTGGCTGGGAGGTTATCCAGGGGATAACGTATTAGAAATTTGCTATATTTTAATTAATAATGATGATTTGCTACTCAATAATTTTGTTTTGATTTGAAAAATAGATGCACTAAATACTTCCTATATTGTGTTTATTATGTCTTATTGTGTTAATTGCATTTAGTATGTTAGGAATAAGGATTATAAAATATGATAATATGTTTTCAATGTGTTTATAGATTTTAAAATAAAATGAAATAAAGGTGTGATAGTTAAAAATTTTCGATGGGTTTAAAAAGATAGAAGTTGGGTGATAGTAATTGTTTGAATAAAATGTTTGAATCAGTTCAAGTTGAATTTTTGTGGGACATATAGATCTGTCCAAATTGAAGTCAAAGTTAAAGAAATAGTAGAGATGAAAATAATGTAAGGTTGTTTCGAGTTAATGTATGTTATAGAATTTTGAGAAGTATTGATGTTGACACAGTAGAAATGGAGAAGATATGTAGAATTTTGAGTGATATATTGTTATTTCTTTTATGAATTTGCTAACTGCTATAATTTTTTTATATTGTTGTTATATTGTTGTTTATTTTGATGATGTTATTTTGTTGTAGTTGTAGTGAGGTAATGAGATTGAGATTTTGGGGATGGCAATTTTGTAGTAGGGGGTAGTGTAATATGGGAGTCCGCAACATAAGGGTTGGGACGGGATTTGGTATAGTTTTAGCGGGAAGGGGCCGCCTTAGGTAGAATCCAGGGACCAGAGAACGGGAATTGAGCTTTTGGGGGGGGGGAACACGTATCCTATGTACAAAGGGTTAGAGAGTATTTTTTTTTTTATATATAGAGAGAAGTTGGCGAGTCGAGCTAAAGTAGTAAGTAGTTAGAGGTAGAGAAGGATTAGTAGATTTTTTGATAGTGGGGTGTCATACTAGTTAAAGATTTTGTAAGGGAGCGTTAGAGTAATAAAAGGGGTAAGATTATGGGTAAATGCCAAGTTGATAAAGTGAATTATAATAAATAACGTAGAATCACCCAAATTAATGAAATGGAATAATAAATGAAATAATGTGGAAATGTAGATTGAAAAAAAAAAATTTGAGAAACGAATTAATAAAAGTTAAATTGAGATTAAAATGTAATTTTCTGATTTTATATGCAATTTAATGATGTAAAGTGTGTACATTTTAAATACAAATTGTTTATTTTAAGATAATAATAATAATGTGAATTATTAATGTACTATGTTTTCTTATGTTATATTGTGTTTGTTAGTTTAAGAGAATTTTATGAATTTAAATATTTAAATGCATTTTAAATTGGGGATGAGAGAAATGTAATATGGTAATGGGAAATGTTTATGAGTTGATCGTCTGTTTATTTAAATTCTGATGGGAATCAGGGCAATGATTTTGAATTTTGGGATAAAGTTAATAAGAGAAAGTAGATGGAATTTTAAAAGGGGTATCATATTGTTGGTAGGTATCTGATATATATGTTAGAAATAAGTAACAAACAAAACCAGTGCTTCTTAGCGCAAACCAGCACCGCTAGGGGGAAACAGATCAGTTGGGGATATGGTGTTGTATAAGGCCACTATTTGATATTTGATTTGTTGTTTCAGTGTTTGGTGATGCTGTGGCGGCGGACCTGAGCTGGCCAGCGCGTCAGAGCAGGGGCGTTAAGTATCTGTCTGACTCTACGGTGTTGGGATCTCGAGAGAGAAGTCCAGTATTGTCATGCAGATGCGGTCACAGTCACCGGACCAAGGGTGAGTTGATAATTTTTGTTGTAAACCATACAGGGGGTTGTGGCGACATATCCTGGCTGATCCCTTTAGCAAGTATGAATGTGTGAATGAGATTTTTTATGCTTCGGCATAAAATATCTCATTGAGGGGGTATTGTAACGGGCCTATTTTGGAGCAATAACACAATTTGTATTTTTTTATGATAATAAATAACATTTTGGTGATAGGGACAAAAATTTATAAAGAGAGGTAAATTTGCTGTTTGGAGCGATCGCGACGGTGGCTGCACTGCTTGAGGAGTTGAATGCAGAATTATTTAATAATATTTTATATGAACAGATTCAATAAACGACAAACTGTGCCAAGGTCAGCTCCAGTGACACAAAATCTGTCAACAAATTATGCAACAAGACGATCAGACCATGTTACGTCAGCAACTTACATAACGTTGCAATGCGGGGTGTGTCAGCGCCAGCAGCGTTGTGAAACAGAGAACAAAGACCTAGTCGGCATATAACTTCTGAACACAACAGACGCAACCAACTGTGCGTTAGCCGGTTCGCCGGTTTTAGGCGAAGTTTTGGTGTTCGCCGGCCGTGCGGAATTATCGCCCGCACATATACAAATTTTAAATGTAAAATAGCAGCTGTCAACTTAATTAAATTGAACTAACAGTTAAATGGGTTTTTCTAAAAACATGTAAATTCAGTGATCTACGTAGTGCGCGTAGCATAAGGCGATGTCATCTGGACTCACATGTCAGTTAAGTAACCTTCAATTTTCGTCTAACATCAACAAAATCCGATATAAATTTTATAACGAAACAAAATTTTAAGCACTAAACAAATGAGATCTCATATGGGTATGGGGGAATGTAAAACAGAGTGAATGAGAGTACGTATTAAATAAAGAACGCTGGTTTGCTTAATAAGGTAGTAAATTAATTGAATAAATACCATGGTTTAGTTTTAATTGTTTCTTCTTTTAAATGTTAAACTTAGATATATATATGGGAAAAGTATAGTATTGAATAATTATAAATATGGCTAACAACCAATGTTCTAACGATAATGAAGTAAATGGAAAGAAATAACTTGCTATAAAATGAATAAATAATTCATGAGCAACAAGTAAGTTGTTGGGTAAATCATTTCAAAATAAACCATTCTGATCGACCGAGTTCGCCTAAAAAGAACCCCAAAATGGTAAGTACACATATATTTTTCATGCTTAGTTGGTAACAAGATGGTACACGAAAGTAAACAGTGAATACAGTAAACAGTTCAATTACATTTATTTAATATCAATAATATCAAACGTATCATGTTTTTTACGTTTTAAGCTTTCGTTTTATGATGAATAATCATCATTTACTTAACATTGGTTTAAGTGTGAGTTTAGTTACCCATCCATTACGTCTTCTTATGGTTTGTTACGCCATCTCGTGATAACCGCTTTCTTCGTTTTTTATGCACTCCGGCACTATTAACATCGAGTTTGGTTATTGTTAAATACTTTTTTGCACTATCATGTTTTATTTTCAACTGTATGCACTGGAAGATGTATGCTGTATATTTATTTATATAGCCGGCCGGCTTTTAAGATTCGCCCGGGCACTTAGATGTTTAATGGCCACTACATTGTTTACACACTGTTAATTGCTTTTACTGGATAGGCCGACTATTAATTACGGTCTATCCATCACGTCCGAGGCCACTGTTTTTAAAGTAAACTAAACTGTATGCTGCACTTTACTGTCTGTTGTTGCTTCTGTGGTGACAATCTGCATACTGTTGAACGACTCTGCTTGCTGCTGGGGCAGTTATGTAATACGTCTAGTCTAGTTGTCTAGACAGTTGTTTATGCTAACAGTGTGTTGCTGGTTAAACTGGGGCACCTCACAGGTGGAAGCTAACAATTGAAAATTAAAACTGAATTGATATAAAATAAAATTGAACCTGGGGGGCACACGATTCTGTACCGTTACAAGATGAATATAAGTAATGTATTTTTGCACTGAAGTTAAGTCAGATCTGGCATGTACCAAGTCTAGAAATATTGAATAAAAGTGCTGCCATTCTAGAATGTTGCCTGTGAAGCAGGGCAAACTTATAGGTTTTAATTGAATATTACTGGTTAATACTTGAGATTCAGTCTGAATGTTGAAAGTGTCTATTAATTGTAAGATGTTAGCTTCGGTTGAATATAAAAGTTCTTCAACCTCGACTCTGTCCTCTTGTGCAGCATTTATGTTCTTAGAAATTAATTCAATTTCAGACTGTACCTCATCATATTTTATTGCTAAACTCTTTAGACTTTCTAGTCTAACAGTTAAAAAATGTTTAGTGTTACTGTTTTTGTCAAAATTAAGTATTGCGGAATTGATTCGCACTATGGCAGACTTTAAGCCGCCTCTCTTTCTAACCAACACTTCCGTCATTTTACGCACCTTCTACTGATGGCGTTGATGTCGTACCTTCTGTGAGATGTCCTGCAGCATTGAGGCCGTGGAATAGATGGCAGACACGCATGGACTGGATGGATGACTGCTCTCAACTTGGAACTGCTCAATCAAGTGTGTAGGTGTTAACACATGGATGGTTATGTAATGGTGTTGTCTATGAGGCTCAATGACGACGACGAAAGAAATGCTGAATAACTCCCGACACGGTCGGATCAGTGAACATACTGAATCGCCCGTGATGGCCAGAAATTGAAGTGGAAAAAATGATGAGAAGCCGCTCGATATGGTATAAAGTTTGAAAGAAGGTAAAAAATGATGAATCCAGGCGCGGAGTGACCAAAAAAATGTTAAGAGTTAATGTTTGTAAATTTATTTTGCCAGGATGCTGAAAATAATGATGAGCGAGTGGACTGTAGTTTAATACATTTATTAAGAATGAATGTTACAATTTAAATTTGAATTGCAAGGTCAGCTAAGTCTTGTACACATTATAAATTTTGAAAAACCACGTTCGGTAAAAAATGTTACATTGTAAGGTGAGGCGCAATTATGCAACACTCGAACCTACATTAATGAATGCAGTAGGGCTTAAGGCCTACATAATTTGTCACGACAATGAAGAAAAATGAAATGACAGCCGATGCAGCAAGCACAATTACGTCTGCTGCCTTCGGACGCGCGTAGCACTGTGTCTAGGCCTGTTCGCAAATGCGAGCGAGGCCGGAGCATGTACAGATTAGCCAACCTTTCGATTATAGAATTCCCACATTACTGTCCAATACTTTTACAAAATTATTTCTTATCTGATATTTTGCTTTCTATTTATATTATAGTTATTAATTTGTTGCTTGTTAAGTTTATGTCATTACTAGTTTTATTCCTACTCCCATTTCTCACACACCTCTTTAACACTTAAATCTATTAACAAAACATAACATAGAAATAACTTAATGGTCTGTATATGGTTCAGCCATATTTCTTCTCATTAAATATAATTATTATATTGCATGTCATTACTTAAAATGGTCGTACTACTCCTCTCTTTATACCTTCATTACTTACATAAAAAGTACATACGTATTACTGTAAAGTCAGGCTTTCTTGGTTTATACTCCATTAAACACTAAACAAACAAATTAATTTTCTTTCAATTAACAAAATAACAATTTTGGTGAGTATTGAATCGACACCATCTATTCTATAAATATCATCATTCTAGTGATTCTTTTACTAACATAATATGTTTTTCTATTCCTTACACCCACAATTACTCTGTTTCCTACAGGCTAACACAATTAACTTAATTGCCTATTCATCATTTGATTATGGTTTTGGTTTGTTACACTTGGTTACTATTCTTTTTCCTTAATATTATAAGTTGTTTATTTTAATATTCTCATCACTTCACTGTTTATTTTTATCACTCCCTACCTATCTCTCACTCTTGGTTTCAATGATCTTTTAGATATATATTTATAACTATTCTTTAACATTTTGTGCCTTACTTTCTTATTATTATAAGGTTCTTAACAACATACTTTATTTAATAATAATTGTCTTACTTATTTTTTATGGTTAGTGTACTTTCTTTATTATTGTTTTGTTCATGGTTAATTATATATTTTCTTTACTCATTTGTATCTCTTATCATTGATTTGTCTTCTTAATCTCTGTGAATCTTTTCTCATCTTATTGTCTTTATCTGGCCAATCTCTGGGGTTGGGTCAAAATCATTTGTTTGTCAGTCTAGTTTATTCTTTTAATCATTGTTCTTGTTTATAATTCTTCTTTCTTCTTTCTTAACTCTATTTTATGTTTTTTTTCATTATTATTCATTAAATTATTTTATCTGTTATCATTTCTCTAATACTTATGGATACCATATATGATCTGATTTCTGCAACGTTATAATATATATATATATATATATATTGTAATGATAGTATTATTAGGTCGTCCGTCTTATTTTAAGCCTCACGTTGTATGCGTCAATCTGTAACGATAGAGATCTGTTCATGCGTACCTGTAAAATGTACACCAATTTTGTATGTGTAATAATGATGGGTGCGTTCGTCTCGCACTGGGGTCGTTACATTAATGTTCCCGGCTAACGATGTCCATAGCGTTGCAGTAATCACCTGTATAATTCGGCAGTAATCTTACCTGTTGCTTATAGGGGTGTGTTAATCCCGGGGTGGCGCCAAGTCGTTTTATAAAACAACTAAAATTATTGTCTGACGAGTTATCAGCGGTGACGGTCGGGGCATTCAAATAATTCCCGCTCGCACGGCCGTCTAAATTGTCGCTGCTGCTGCGCAAATGACAACTTGTTTGCTTCTCGTCGAATCTATTCTTAACTAAACACTAGTAATATATAAAGCACTCCCTATGAAATAATAACAACGGTTACTCCCTGTAATAGTTATTTTTAATAGGTGATAATTAAAATATTCACATTGACAATTATATAATGATAAATTTGCACCGACTGATTACATTAGACTCTTGCCTCTGGGCTTGACAAATAGATCAAGGAAACATTCAGCTTTTGCATTGCTGTGTACGTTAAAGTATTACGATTATTTTCTGTTTCCTTAATCGTGGATTCTTGTGACTATGAGCTAAAGAATTCCTATGGTTACAATAAAAATATATTACCGTATTCTACATGTACATAAATAATAATGTGTGATGTTACAATCTGTTCTGTGGTGTAGTTAAATATGTTTTGTAAGTTCGTGTTTAACTAATAGGTTATATTTAACGTTAACAAGTTTTTATAAAGGGTTATTTTACTTAAGTAATCTATGAAAGAGAAATATTTGTTTATAGTGAGATTAATTTACCTTTAGTAAAATTTAGAGTGATTAGGGTTTTGGAAAATAAGTAATTTAATTGTACTTAACACCTCAGCATGACTAGGTGTCTTCGTTCGTTTAATCGGGTAGGATTTGGCTGCAATAAGTTCGGTTTTCATGAATTTTGGGGCTTCAATGGGTTGGGCGTCTTTTTCATAATGTATCTGGATGTTCTTTTCGGGTAATTTTCCGTTTAATTTGCCTTGGATCTTGAGTTGACTGCTATAAATGGTCGTCTGCTTCTTAGGCTGTCATGGTTAGGAACTTTAATTACTTTTATACTTTATTTTCACAGAAAAACGTTCTTCCCAATATTGGCTTCTGTATTCTCTTAATGACGCTTCGCTTCTCTCGGTATTCAACGGTAATTCCGTCTTCATCTGCCGTTTCCATGGCAACTGCATGATATTGATTGGTTGATTTTGAGATGATGTATTGTTATCAAAATTCGAATTCTTCGTATATCTTCTGATTGCTGTTATTCCTCCTTCCTGGTTATTAAATATTGTCACTAGTATTTATTTCCTTTCATAGATTATTTTGATACCCCACAAGTTTGGGTAATTTTAGATTTTATGTTTTTACAATTATGTTAATGCTTGTTAATTACATTTCTTTTTGTATACAAATGCTTATTATAATATTTTGTTTTACAAATGATTTACAATTTATTCTTGGTGAATCCTTCACCTCAGATTTGCTAAATTCTTAATTAATTTGTTATAATTTTTGGTTGTTTGGTTCTGACAGTTATGCCCTTTCATAGGCCTGAGTAGCCATTATGTTATTTGACTTATTTCATTTAAATCACATTTCGTTTCAGCCTAATGGGCTTTACTTTGTTATTATGATTGGTTGTGTTGTATTTGAGTCTGTTGGTGTTTTGATTACATGTCAGTATTGCTTTCTCTATCTTCATATTTAAAACATAACAATTAGGTTTATGGACTGCAAGCAGTGGCGGCTCGTGAGTAATGAAATGGGAGGGGCACACAGTGGGGAGGATCTAAGGTGGGCCACCATTCGCGGTAATTAGTACTTAGGTAAAAAAATATAGAATGTCTTACCTGGTATTTCACTTTTTGTATAACAATTCCATTCTCCTTTTTTTAGATGTAGCGAATTCCTCTATCACTTGTTTGTTGAAATCTTGAATTCCATGAATCATTTTTTTTCTGTGGATAGCATAGCCAATGCATTCAGTCTATCAGTGCCCATGGAATTTCTTAAAAATGTTTTTATTCTTTTCAATGTAGAAAAGCACCTTTCACTTTCAACAGTTGTCATCGGTATGGTAACAATTATCTTTAAAATAGTCACACACTCTGAGAAGGTACGAAACATGTTATTATCAAGGAAAAACTGTAATAAGGGTGTTGCACCAGAAGCAATACGTAAATCTTCACGACTGTATAACACTTCTAGTTCGGTTCTCAGTTTCAGACCATTTATTGTTGGATAAAATTTAATTGTAGTCTGAAAATCATTTTCCGGAAACTCAACACAGTACTGTGGGAACTTTTCAACTAAAAACAATTTGGAAATACATAAATGATCTGAAAATTGAAATCTTTCATTAATATTGTTCACAATCATATCACATACTTCCAAAGCGGCCACACGGTTGCTCCTATTACTTAGTTGTTCAACACACTGTCTCTTAGTCACAGGCTCACTTACAGACACTTCACTGTCTTCATAGGTCTTACGAATATTAACCACTGCACTCACAAAATGTTCTCATTTTTATTGCATCAATGTTTCTTTGTTGAATGCAATCAAAGAAAATCGCCACATGAGGCATAATTTTGTGGAAAAAAGTCAACCAGAAAATGAACTGAGGATCCCTCAAAGTTCATACAAATCCTGCAGCCTGGCTAGAAGCACTTTTGTCAGAAATCTCTATGTCCCTAATGTGTTCAAAACATTTTATTAGATTATCTTTATGTTCAAACACAGTATTAACAGCCCTGTGTTGAAAGTACCATCTTGTAGGAGGCACAGACCCTATTTTTTTTTTACAATTTCTACTAAATAATCCATCCTCTTTGGAGATCTTGAAAAATATGGTCCTATTCCTTGCAGGTCTTGAAAAAATATTCTACTCTGGGAGGCAGACGATGTTGAGTTTTGAAGAATCAGATTCCCTTGATGGGCATAACAATGAATAAAATTTGCATTTGGATACTTCTCTTTAACCAAACACTGGACCCCTCCTTTCTGACCACTCATAACAGATGCACCATCGTAAGTCTGACAAATTAGTTTTTCCGGGGACTTGTATATTCCTATTTCTTCCAACTGTCCTAAAATTGTCGAGGCTAAACTTCGAGCACTTTTATCAAAAGGGACTTCAAAAAAACTTGGATTTCGTTGTCCATGACGTGTCCGTTACTTAACTAAATATCACTATAATATTGACGACTCGGAACACAAAGTTTTTTATAAGTAAAAACGTAAAGTTTTACCTTACAGCCTAAACCGGCTTTCACCTATAGAAGGCTTCATCAGAGGCTGTCGTTAGTAGCGCTGCTCGTCTTGTTGTTGGCGACGAGAAAGTGTTTCGAAAGATTGAAGCTGTGTGTGTGTGGTGAGATGTGTTCGAATAATGCGTGCGATTTGAATTGTGTCTGTTCATTTAGGATGTCGTTTTTATTTGTTTTTGTGTGTTTGTATATTTCTAATTGTTCTAGAGTGTCTAGTTTTCGGCCTTTTGTGTGTACGTGTAGTATGTTCATGTTATTGTCGATGTTTTTATATGTGTGGTAAATAAAACCCCAAAACCTTTCAATTATTCTCCCCTCAATGAGATATCTCAAAATCAGTGCCATCTGTGTTTTGCACGAACTGTCAGTTGTTTCATCAGCCTGAAGTGATATGAAGTCTATCGTAGAAATTTCAGTCACAATATTTTTTCGACACACTGACAAAATGGCATCTAAAAGTTCGTTCTGAATTGTTTTCGAGGTTCCTTTAAACACTGTTGAATTTTCTAAATGATCTTTCAAAACACTGTCAAGTGCTGCAGTATAATTGATTAGTCCTTTAAAAATCCCTGGGTTGTTGTCTGCTTCTTCCGTTTCATCGTGGCCACGTAAAGCTAATTCAAATTCCCCACAAAATTTAATCGCATCAATTATTCGAGACAAGATGTATCTGTTCTTGTCTACAAGTTCGTTATGTTTACGAACAGAAATTCTGTAACCATCATCGAGTTGCAATCTAATATTTACAATACCTAGCACGGCTAAACTCATTTCATTGTCTAAATGACATTTAGGCAGCGAATGCTTCTTACTCTTTTCTGGTAAATGTTTCAAATCTTTAACGCCCGACTTAGTCCACGTGTCTTCACCGCCAAACAGAAGACAAGCAAAGCAAAATAAAGCATTGATTGTGGGGCATCCGCACATCCATTCCCATTTTTCGTACACTGTGGTATTGAAAGTTCTATTATAGGTTCTGTTTTTGTCCTTAAACACTTGGTTGATAGACAACTGCGGTCTTGGTGGACCCAATTGTTTTGCTATTAACCTATCTTCATAGCACAAAGTTTTACTCTGTAAATACTTGACATCATTCATTTTGTCTCAGAGATTTACACAAGCACACAAAATACCGACACTTGAATATTTTCAACATCGTTATTTACACGCGTGCGTAACACTGATTACTGAAAACCACTTGTAACACTACAATTTATACAATTACTATACGCACTGCCACCACAACTATCGTGTAGCACATACATAACCGCTCTAGGTACACGTTCTATTTTAATATTTCCTTCAATGAGAATATAATTTAAAATTATATAAAATCGCAAAAATTATTATAATCATATTCACGATAGAAACATTATAATAACATTATTTCGTAACAATATACACTAAGAAAGTAACAGTAATTATTAGTATTATAGAACAGCTCAGATGGCGGTAAAATGTAATAGTCTACTAAATAGCTCCGATTCATATCCGTTAGTTGCAGTAATGTGGCGCACCTACAGGATTCAGAGTTTACTACTTGAAGACTGTAAATGTTTGGTCAATGGTCACATAGTCTAGTGTGACCGAGTGCTGTGGGATTTTAGCATTACGCTCTCCCACCACAAGAGAGTAGTGAAGAGGAAGGGAGTAGTAATATTGGGTCACAACGTCTCTGTGACCGTCGCTATGTTGCCACATTTGTTTTCGCGTTGCCACATTTCTCCAGACTTCGCACTGTTACAAACTATTGCTATAATTTTTAAAACGAGGACGTTTCTACAATATTTATTTATTTATTTCGTGTTTTTTTGGTGGGGCACGTGACCATGTGCCCTTATGAGTGAGCCGCCTCTGACTGCAAGTTTCTTTTAGCCATATTCATAACATTAACATGAACAATTCTTTATAAGTTATTAGAGTTATTATTTTGAGTGAGAAATATTATCACTTCCTTCCAACTTATTATTATTTGCTAATTTTTTGTTTACAATACATAATATTTTTATTGTGATAAACAACATCACTTTTATGAAATTTATAACAGTCCCTTATAACATGGGTGTCTTTGTTCTGTCTCTAATTTCTTAATTTTTAAACAATCTTTACATTCTCTCCATGTCAACACCTTCAATTTATTCTTTCCTGGGATCCTCCCTTTTAATTACTATCGGTTATAATTAAACTTAAATCTATTAAACATCTTTTCTTAAAATAATAATGTCATCATCACTTTCCAGTGTTCAGCATATCTTATTCTATAATTCATACTTAATACTATTTTTCGCCCTATATTTATTCACTGTTATTTTTCCACTTTTAAACCTTTAGTGTTTTTCACAGATTTATTAAGAGTCTATTTTCTTTATTATTCACTATTTCTTATAATAGTTATATTCTAAATCTTACACTATTCCCATTTATACCTCACCTTCACTTTTAAATTATCTATAGTTAATTATAATTTAACTAGCGTACCTTATCACTTCACTTTGGGGTTTTTACACATACACTATTGCGCTGTATCACTGTTTATACTATGTGTTTTTAGTGGGTAATCCCTATACTTATTTCTCTTTCATTACAATATATCCTTAATACTATTAACAATTTTATACTTTTTTAATAGGGTTTCTTCCCTCAATTATTATTGTCCATTAGTGGGTAATAACAGTTACTCTTTCCTTTCTCATAGGGTAATTATTGGTTTGGTTCCAATATTATTCTTGAGTGCTTTATTTCTCCTTCTCCTATGCTTTATTACTTCTTTGTGTATCATTATTGGTTTTCGCTTCTATCTATTTCCCTCCTTCTTCATTTTCATTATTTGATTAATACTTTGGTTTGTCCATCCTTTTCTTTGGGTACATTGCGACGTGTTACTTTGGGTCGTTTAATTCCATGAACTTGTTTCATCTTGGTTTGGGTTTTGGATTTTTTCCTCTCTTCCTTTGATTTGGTTATATTATTGTTTACTCTTCGTGGATCCCTTCTTCTTTTGGTTTACCTTTGTTGGGTCAATCGCTTTCTTCTCTTCTTTGGTTGCATGCTCGTTTGTTTTTTGTGTGGTTCCCTTCTTCATTTGTTTTCTGTTGTTGGGTCAATCACTTGGGTTAGGTCAAAGTCATCGTTTGTCGAGTCATATTCTTTATATTTTGTTTAAATTTATCATTTTTATTTAACATGAAGTATTATTTTAGATTTAATATTGTTTTGTTCATCCCTGGTATTGGGTTGGCTTATTTGTGTTGTAACGTAATGCCTCTCCTTCAAAATTGATCATTTTGATAAAACACTAGCATAGTTTTTTATGAAATTATCAGTTATATATAATCTTTTTCCTTTTCTTTCTTGTTTGTTTCTCCATTCTTTATATCTCTTCTTACTTAATTCATTCCATTTTATTTGGATCTGTTTTTATTTATTTCCATTAGTGTGTTCTCCCTTATACACAATTTTTTCCCTAACTTTTTAGTAGCTGGTTTCTTCCATTACTACTCATTTTTTCTGAGACCAGAGGAACATCATCTCTGCTCAGTTTATTTGATTGCTGGACTTTTCAACAGTCAATCTTAAATACCTTTTTTGTCAACTTGTGACTTAAATTAATAATAATAATATACTTTGGGATTGTCCACCTTGTGGTTTGTTTTTAGATCACTTTGGCCTTTTACTCATTCTTCATTCCGCTGTACCTTTGCTATATACTGTCATTTGCTCATACAGTTGATTGTTTTTTATTTATTTATATGTTAATTTCATCATTAACTTTTCATTATTTTGTTTTTCTATTCTTCTAGTGATCATTTTAATTATCTTAGACATTTGTATTCTTTTCTCAGTTATTTAGCATTATTCTGTTTTAGCCATAGCTTGTATATTTGATTCATACATAACTTCTCTTTTTCGTTGTACCAGTTCAGATTTTTTTTTTCTTTGAATACATTTAATTCATTATAATTTCAGGTATTTATCTTATCAGTTTTTAGCTTGGTTTTATTTTTGTTTATTTCAGTTTGTATTAAATATCATTTTTGATAATTCTTTGTAAGTTAATTCTCTTACTTTATAGGAATTTTTATAGCGTATTCCTTTTTTGGTACTTTTTGTTTAATTATTTTATATACTTCATATATCAACTTTTTAATAGACTGTAAGTTGATTTCACTTAGTAGGAATTTGTGTAACTTATTCCTTTGTTTTTATATTTTTTTATTTTAGGCCTCATAAGTCATCGAAATATTGTTGTAAGTTGTGCTCACATAATTTTTGAATTTTGGCATTGGTTTATTCTATTTATAGTAATTTAGTTTTCTTCATAGAATTTCTTTATTGAAGCTGGTTGTAAACTCCTTTTACTTTCTTGGTGGTTATATTACTTATCTCATAAGTATTGTTTCCATTGTCCTTTGTGATGACATATGGCCCTACATACAATAATAGCAATTTTTTGGCTATTCCTTCAAGTGTACTGGGTAGTTCCCTGTTTTTGATTAGTACTCTCTCTCTCCCTTGTAGTATTTTATTATTTTAACTTGGTTTTGGGAATACCTTGCTCTTTGTTTTTCCATTTTCTCCATAATACGGTTGTAACATTGGTTTTCATCATAGGGGTCTTCTGGGTTGACTGGGAAGTTTATTAGTTCTTGTATCTCTCTATGGGGCTTTCTTCCAAACATCATCAAGTATGGGGTGTTTTCAGTAAATTGGTGGTAACTAATATTTAGAAATACTTCGGTTGAAGCCAAATACTTTTGCCATTCTTTTTGGTTATTATGACAATAAGTTCTTAGTATTCGTCCAACTTCACTTAACACTCTTTCTGCGGGGTTACTACTAGGGTGGTATTTGGATGTTTTATAGGTTTTTATATTCTCTTTTAGTAACTCATTTTGCCACTTCTTTCCTTTGAACTGCGTTCCATGGTCAGTTATTATCATGCATGGTTTTCCCACTTCAGTGATATATTTAGTTTTTATTATTTCTAATATGTTCTTAGTGGTAGCTCTGTTTATTGCATATAATTTCGTATATTTTGTATAGTGGTCTAACATGATTACAATAAACTTGTATTTATGTCTCCCTCCACTACGTGGGAATGGTCCACATATATCGAGGAATACCTTTTCTAACTTTGTTGTTGAGGTGATGGGTATCATGGTTCCCTCTTTTTTCTCATTATTGGTCTTTACCATTTGACATATTATACAGTATTGTGCGAATTAATGTGAACACATCATAATTATCACAGTTTTACTTTTTTTTCACAGTTGGCAACACTTTTATGTCAAAGTAGCGGCCATTTTGTTTTACTGTTCTGACAGTCAGTGAGTAATGAGACATAGCAAGCTACAGACGCGTTGCATTTTTTTTTTTTTTTTAAGAATTATTGTGTTTTTGCTGAAGTAAGCTGAACTAAGGCTTTATTTGCTTTTTATTTTTGAAGATGGATATTACTCCCAAAAAGCGCACTAAAATTGTTACTTTGAGTGAACACACATCAATGACTCAAAGAGATATTGCCAAGGAGTGTGGTGTGAGTTTAGGAGCTGTCAACAAGATTTTGAAGCAAAAAAGGGACACTGGGATGATTGAAGTGAACAGAAAAGGGAAATGTGGAAGGAAAAGAAAGACAACAGCAAGGGATGAAGCTTTTTTAATAAGGGAAAGTAAATTAAACCCTAGGAAACCAGCCAAGAACTTCAGCAAGACTTAGCACACGCTGGAGTTATTGTTCATGACTCCACCATACGAAAACGACTTATAGAAGGAGGAAGAAAAACAGTCAGACCTAAAAAAAAAACAGTTATTGACTGCTGCCATGATGACAAAACGATATGATTGGGCAAAAAAATATGTGAGCTGGACTGTTGAAGATTGGAGAAAAGTGTTGTTCTCAGATGAGAGCCATTTTTTGGTACAAGGACAGCGATCTCGTTTCGTTAGAAAAAGTGACAACGAAAAACTTACGACAGCTCATATTGATCAAACAGTTAATCATTCATTAAAGAAGATGTTCTGGGGCTGCTTTTCTTATAAAGGTACCGGATGCCTTGTGCCGATCGAAGGCATGATGAACTCGCAAAAATACAGAGACTTGCTAGAACACAGATTGGAAGCTGAACTAAGAGAAGTTGATGCCAATGGTCAAGCAGTTTTTCAATAAGATTCGGCTCCATGTCACGTGTCCAAGATCATGATGAAATATTTCAAGGACAAAAAGATATCATGCCTTGAATGGCCAGGAAACTCACCGGACCTTAATCCGATTGAGAATCTGTGGGTTATTGTAAAAGCTAGACTTCGTAAAATAGATTGCACAACAAAAACAAAACTGATTGAGGCTGTAATCCACACATGGTTTCGAGACCAGCAAATATCAGAAAACTGTAAAAAACTTGTTGATTCTATGCCAAAACGTGTTGAAGAAGTTATAAAAGCCAAGAGAGGACATATTTCCTATTAAAACAATTTAAATTGTATTCTTTTCTCTTTTTTCTTCGTCTATAACTAATAAATGTTGTTTTTTTCAAATTACCACTTGTGTTCACATTAATTCGCACAGTACTGTACATGTTTTAATATTTTGGTTTACCTTTCTTACTATATTTTTTATAAAGACTTCCTCCTCCAATGCTTTTACAATTTTTACAGTTTCCATATGTCCGTATCGAACATGATAATCCTTAATTATCTTATTTTCTAATGTTTTTGGAACTACAAGTTTCCATGTGCTATTATTCTTTTTTGTTTTAACAAAGAGTATATCTTGGTGGATACAATAATATTTATTCACAACCTCTTCATCTTCTAACAGTCTTTTTCTTATGTTTAGTAATTTTGAATCTTGTTTCTGCTGTACCACTATCTCGCTCAGAATATCTTCCAGGTCCTTTCTATCCTTTATTATACAAAACACTTTGACGATCTTCTCCTTTTCTCCTTCAAATGTTTGGTCTACTACATTTATTCTGGATAATACATCTGCGGCAATATTTTTACGTCCTGGAATGTACTCCCACGTTATGTGGTACTCTTGTAATGCGAGTATCCATCATGTAAGCCTCCCATGACTTAACTTACACTGTTTCAAGAAGGAAATGGACTTATGGTCGCTTCGGACGCTGATTGGATATCCCAGGATGTACGTCCTAAATTTTCCACATGCGAACACAATACTGAGTAGTTCCTTTTCAGTAACATTGTATAGCTCGACCGCAAACAAAAAATAGTTGGAGTAGGGATTGCCACCACAACCGCGTCACAACGAAGGGGGAATGTTACCCCCTCCATTGTCATCAGTCACACTGTTTACTGCAGTATTTTACACGTGATATTTGTATACCGGCAATAACTCGTTCCTAGTGTGCGGTAACTTACGTGTACTATTAATTTGCAACAGACTATGGAAGTAACAAATCATAATATAATTATGCACGTTCCTATAAAATATATTAACAAATTCTAAAAATCCTTTTTTTTGTACATAATTTAAAAATAATATTAATAGAACCCAACCCTAAAATTTATGTAAGGCATACTATAAAAACAATTCATAAAGCAACCGCCTGTGTAAATCGAGGTGCCTATCACAGTAGCAAAAATTAATGTTCATTAAACATTTTAAATGATATACTAACTTTAATTATTTTTAATTATTGTAATAATAAGAAAATAATTGATAAATATTTATGGTATCCATTTTTCTTGCCTATTCGTCATCTGAATATTTATTTGTACTTGGATGTGAATTTCTCTCATAAAAATAATTATTTTGTCCATTTCTTCGTCTATAAAATCGTCCGTAATCCACTACAGTTCTTCAATTTTTTTTGTATGGCACAATACTTTTTCAACTTTTCTATTGTACAATTTTTAAATATTTTGCACAACAATTCTGCTTTTTGTCTAAAGATAATTCACTACAATTACGTGCAAGTTCTCCTTTAATAACTCCCCAGACGAGGTCTGTAGGATTCAGATCGAGATGGTAATGAGCCAGACAAAGTGAAATACGGCCTTTTGCACGAATTATTTCGTCTAGAATAGATGTATTTTCACAGTTAAATGTTTTTAACTAGTAACTGAAATTTTGCCAATGTAATATCTACTTTAATAATTTAAATACATTCTCAATCATCATCGTATGTTGTAAAACACTTTTGCTGGCGAAAAAACGTTGTTTGACACAAAATCAGCAAAGAGAGAATGACTACTTAATGCGCTACTATCGCTGCCATTACGCATAAATTAAAACTGCAAGTTTTAGAGAAAGCAAAAAAGCAGCTATGTTTGACGAAAAATTGACACAAGTCTTTTGGTGGTTCATTATTATCATCTTATTATCATCATCAAAAAAGGTCTTCATATGGACAGACACATTTTAAAATCATGGTTTTAAACAGTTGTCATTCGGTTTACTGAATAAGGCAGTTTTATTAATTGATAACGTCCTTCTCCACCCATTATAATCAGGTCTATTATTGGATGATGATGAAATAAAAGCTGTTTTTAAATTCAATTTTCTTTAGTTTTTGTGAATCCTTGAACCAGGGTGTAATTGCGGCATTGAAAAATTATTACCGTTTTAATTTAATGGAAAAGCTCGTAGTGTTTTTGTGATTTTTATAAGTTTCGTTTTCTCTGTACACGTGTTTTTAGAATATTCTTTTGTTGCATACATAATATTTTTCCTGCACACGTTTATTTTAACAAAATTACACATCACATAAATCGAAATAAAGTATATTTTATCAGTTTACGTCTCTATTCATTATTTACAATACCTATTTGTTCTCATCCTCACAAATATTTTTGTTCAAAATTACTACCCGTTCGTCCAGTACGTGTAAATTATGCACGCAAGTATGCGGTGGATATATGTACACATGATGATCAGTTCCGATCCTATAGTGGACGCAATTATGCTCATCGTTACAATTTCCGGGAGCCACAACGACACATGGAAGGATCAGTGGATTAACCGTGTTTTCTGACAACCGTGCTTTGCACATTCCGAATTAAAACGGGTAATGGATGTTTTGCTGTAGGCTATTTGTAAAGAAATCCTATATATTAAACAAAATCTCAAATTATTCATAAATATGTATAAACATCTAACTGAATAACACAGTCCCCACTGCGGCCGCTTACGCAGCCGTCAAGTTTGTTAACGGCATGGTGGGGGTGAGAGCCTTCTCCGCCAAGCCAGCGCATGCGCACTGGAACTATTTTTTGTCTGTGGTACACCTATAGTTACGTTCGCAGTGGTTCAGTACTCTGCTGGCAAAGCTGATAACCAGGTGGTGTCCGTCCTTATCCTCTTGATATAACTCGGCACCTAGGCTCACATCACTGGCGTCACAATTTAAGTAGAATGGCTGTTCAAAATTAGGGTGGTGTAGCATTATAGTTTCAAGAAATTTTATTTTGATTAATTTTAATACTTCTTCTTGTTCCTTCCCCCAAGTCCACTTTTCCTTAGCTGATAGTTGTTTAGAGAACTTTGCTGTTAAATAAGAATAATTTGTTTGGAACTTTCTATAGTAGTTACAAATACCTAAGAAGGATTGTAGCTGCTTCTTATTCTTTGGAGTGGGGAAATTCTGAATAGCTTCCACCTTCTCTTGGGATGGTGTTATCCCCTGTACTGTTAAGTTGAACCCCAAGAATTTGACTTGGTTTGCTATGAACTTGGACTTATCTAATTTTAATGTTATATTATTTTCAGATAGCTTTTGTAATACTTGTTTGACCCGATCGCAGTGCTCATCCCAGTCAGATGATGTTATTAGAAGGTCGTCCACGTACACTGTTGTGAACTGCAATGCTTCTTGACCTATGACTTGGTCCATGCACTTGACGAACACTGCGACGGAATTAATGAGGCCGAAAGGTAACCTCTTAAACTGGTAATTCCTTCTATCGAAGATGAATGCCATGTATTTCCTACTGTGTGGGTGTAGCTCCACCTGCCAGTACCCACATACAGTATCCCAGGTACTTATATATTTGGTGCCATGAAATTTCTTAAGTATCTCTTCAATCTCTCCCGGTGACGTTCGGTCGTTAATGATCATCTTATTGATCTCCCGGGCGTCTAAACATATTCTCACCTTACCATTCTTTTTTGGTATGGCGACTATAGGACTCGTGTAGGGAGACTGACTGTATTCAATGATGTCCTCCTCCATCATTCTATTTATTTCCGTTTGGGAGTAGGCGATTGGGTAGGATTTTCTGTGAAAGTCTATGGGTTCTCGAAAGTTTATTTTACATTGAAATCATTTGACCTTTCCTGGAGTATTTGAGAAAACGTGTTGGTATGCTTGATATATGGCTATTAGTTTTTCAGCCTGTTCACCCGTTATCTCTTGCTGAGGTCTCTCTCTTTGGAACCTTCTAATTTCTTCGACTTTTCTTTTCCACAATTCTCCCTCTCCCTCTTCATCTTCTATGGTAATTGATGGTTTATATGTATGACAATAATAACTTTTTAACCCCTTATTATGATTTAGGGCTATTGGTGTTGGGTTACTGTTGATTATATTGGCTGACCACACTCCCTTCTCAGAAGTAAGCACTACTATTCCCTTCTGTAGGTCAATGATTGCTGAGTGTTGTCTCAGTGTGTCGCATCCAATCAGCATGTTAAATGGTAATCCATTTGCGACAAGGAAAATAATAGGTATTATTTCGTTTTGACTGGTTAGCTCTAAGGAGACTTGTTTTCTGATGGTCTTATTTTGTCTAACCAAATACACTGTACTCACCGTCTATGGCTTTTTTCCTTGATGTTTTTTCCAGTTTACATGTTTCAAGGCACTTGCCTCATCATCAGAACTTATAAAATCAATCTATGTCATAAATAATGACATTTGTCAAAATATTAAAAACACAATACGGCAATTAAACTATGTACATAAATTCGCTTTAAAAATGTTCGGTGTGCCTTGCAAGACAACACCCGCCGTACTGACGTAATCTAAGCCTTATCTCGATTATATCTCATAGCGGTATCGTACAGTATATTTGATTTACTTGACAAAACGACCAATTACAGTATAAATCAAATATACTGTACGATACCGCTATGAGATATAGTCGAGATAAGGCTTAGATTACGTCAGTACGGCGCGTGTTGTCTTGCAAGGCACACCGAACATTTTTAAAGCGAATTTATGTACATAGTTTAATTGCCGTATTGTGTTTTTAATATTTTGACAAATGTCATTATTTATGACATAGATTGATTTTATAAGTTCTGATGATGAGGCAAGTGACTTGAAACATGTAAACTGGAAAAAACATCAAGGAAAACAGCCATAGACGGTGAGTACAGTGTATTTGGTTAACAAACACGTGGCTTGGGACTACAATAGGATTTATTCCATTTAAATCTTATTTTGTCTGCCTGTAGCACCAATTATTACAATATTGTTTATAGGTAGAGTTGGGATAGGTATATTGGAGTTGGCTTGGATTCGCTCCAATTCAGGTTGGTTTATGAGAGATATATTCGTCCAGTATCGATCATAATTATAGTGGTGACTCCATTGATATTGGCTCTTATATGCACTATTTCACTATTCGTTGTTGACAATGGGTTATCCTCTTCCTCCAGAAGTTCTTCCCTGATGCCTTTTAAATAATTAGTTGATATTATTGTTATTTTCTTTATATCACTTTTCGTCGTGGTTCGTCGATTTAACCCAAGTGATTGGTCATGTGAAGGGTCCTAGCGGTTTCCCACTGACCTTTTTAGTTTAAAGATTGCTGGGAACCACTGGCCAGACTATTTGCTTGGTCTGCCGTTTCATTGGTCGACGTTGATTGATCACGTATGTGATTCCTCGGCGCTTCTATTGTTCTGGTTCCTGGAGATTGCTGGTTGTCATATTGGGAATCGTTGTACATTGTGTTTGTTCTTGTAACGGGACAATATCGTCGATGATTGTTTTGCCTCCTCCCGCTGATTAAATTGACTTGGCGCCTCATGTCGCCCCTATTCTGGTTACTCCCGTTTCCCCTGTTATAATGGTAATTCGGGTCGTACCGGTTGCCATAGTAGTTGTGATTATTCGGGTGACCATTTGGATTTTGAACTTGTTCTATTCCCCTGTTGTTATTATTGGTGGTACTAGGGTTTTGCGCATTTCTATTACTTGGTTGGTTCTCCTGGTTGTAATTCGGATGATCTCTGTTGTTCGGTTGGTTATCTTGATTATAATTGGGTTGACTCCGATGAATGGTTGGTCCCCTGGGTAATTGTTTGGATTTCGGTTCATATTGTTCCGTTTATTGTTCTGGGTATTAGTGTAGGGCAAATTGTAGCTTGGTATGTTGTAATTTTCGTTCCACCGGTTGTACTTCTGATTGATCATACGATTTTTCTTATACTGGCTGTCATTTTCGTGGTCTTCCAGCAAATTGGCCATTCCCTGTATGGTCTTTATTTGTCCCTGTCTCCTGGCTCTCTGAATAGCGTCTTCATAATGATATCCCAGTTGAATGACTAGGGATTCTTCGGGTATTTTTGGTTCAAGGTTTCGAGCTAGGCAGACCTTTCCTAAGAAGTACGAGGTTAGTGTATGTCCAGCCTGTGGCTCATATCTTCCGTTACTTATGTCATTTCTTACCACATTTTGGGTCGATTCTGACCAGTATTTTTCGCGGAACAATGTTTTGA
The DNA here is from genome assembly GCA_034769895.1 of Magicicada septendecula. NCBI lineage: Eukaryota > Metazoa > Arthropoda > Insecta > Hemiptera > Cicadidae > Magicicada > Magicicada septendecula. The sequence continues at coordinate 275,805,872 of CM068373.1, forward strand.
ACTCTTGTGTACAGCTGATTTCTGGTCGCGTGGCTGTCCACCAATTGTCATTCGTATCTCGAAACATCTCATCGATAAGACTTCTCACCGTCGTCCATCTGGTATCTCTATTTTTCTCTATGAGCTCCTCCACCCTTTTCAGAAATTCTATGGGGTTTCTTCGGTAACTCTTAAAGTTTACTACTTCCCTATTTTCATTTGTAAAGATGTGAATGCTACTGCAAGGCTTCTCCCTCAAAGCGTCTAGTTCCTCCTGCATCTGTTTCTCCCTCTGACTGATTTCTATGATTTTTTCTTTATTTTCTTGAGTTTTTTCATCAATCTTGTTGATAGTGGTATATGCTCTTTCAACGCGTTCGCTGATATCAGTCTGGATCTCCTTGTGCCTCTCCTTCAGCTTCTGAAGCACCTCCTGTTTATTTTTGCTGCACTTTTCGGTGGTGGTCTTCTGCAGTTCTTGTATCCTGAGAATTCCTTCCTCCTGGACGTGGTTTATTTTATCAGTCAGCTCTTCCTGGATGTGCATTACCGTTTCGTTCATCTCGGTTATAGTCTGTTTGATTTCATCTCTGCATTCCGCCAACTGTTGCCTCCATTCATCCTTTGTTTTCTCGCCTTCTTCCTTCAACTGTCTTTGGAGTGTTTCACAATTATTTTCAATCTTGTTATTTAATACTTCAAGATCCTTTTTTATCTGCCTCTTCAGCTCCTCACTCTTCTTTTCTAACGCCTCTTGGCTTCTTTTCAACGCCTCCTGGTTACCTTCCAATTTATTATTCAGGATCTCTATGTTCTCCTTCAAAAATTTCCTGTCTTCTTTCCTTCCCTCTTGCAATGATTCTAATTTTTTATTCAATTCTTCCTTGTCTTCCTTCCTTCCCTCTTGTAAGGATTCTAATTTTTTATTCATTTTCTTTGAAGTTTCCCTTGTTTCTTCCTGGTTTTTGTTCATTTGTTCCATCATCATCCTCATCATGTTCTCCATCCTTGCCCCTTCGGTTGTTTTGTCTGGTTGGTCGCCGACCATTACTTCCACTTCCGGTTCTGGTTGAGTTGGATTTTCGGGTTGGTTTTCTTGAAGATCCTCTTCGAATAGCTCCCCGATCATTTCTTCGATTTCTTCCATCTCTTCTGGTTGACCTTCACCTTCAATTCTTTTCTGAGTGTCCTTTCTGGTAACCATGGAATGTCTCTTCATAGTCGCCATTGGCCTTCTTTTAAAGCCTCACCAGTTGGTTGCCAATCTGTAACGAGAAGATCTGTTCGTACCTGTAAAATGTACACCAATTTTGTATGTGTAATAATGATGGGTGCGTTCGTCTCGCACTGGGGTCGTTACATTAATGTTCGCGGCTAACGATGTCCGTAGCATTGCGGTAATCACCTGTATAATACGGCAGTAACCTTACCTGTTGCTTATAGGGGTGTGTTAATCCCGGGTGGCGCCAAGTCGTTTTATAAAACAACTAAAATTATTGTCTGACGAGTTATCAGCGGTGACGGTCGGGGCATTCAAATAATTCCCGCTCGCACGGCCGTCTAAATTGTCGCTGCTGCTGCGCAAATAACAACTTGTTTGCTTCTCGTCGAATCTATTCTTAACTAAACACTAGTAATATATAAAGCACTCCCTATGAAATAATAACGACGGTTACTCCCTGTAATAGTTATTTTTAATAGGTGATAATTAAAATATTCACATTGACAATTATATAATGATAAATTTGCACCGACTGATTACATTAGACTCTTGCCTCTGGGTTTGACGAACAGATCAAGGAAACATTCAGCTTTTGCATTGCTGTGTACGTTAAAGTATTACGATTATTTTCTGTTTCCTTAATCGTGGATTCTTGTGACTATGAGCTAAAGAATTCCTATGGTTACAATAAAAATATATTACCTTATTCTACGTGTACATAAATAATAATGTGTGATGTTACAATCTGTTCTGTGGTGTAGTTAAAGGTGTTTTGTAAGTTCGTGTTTAACTAATAGGTTATATTTAACGTTAACAAGTTTTTATCAAGGGTTATTTTACTTAAGTAATCTATGAAAGAGAAATATTTGTTTATAGTGAGATTAATTTACCTTTAGTAAAATTTAGAGTGATTAGGGTTTTGGAAAATAAGTAATTTAATTGTACTTAACACCTCAGCATGACTAGGTGTCTTCGTTCGTTTAATCGGGTAGGATTTGGCTGCAATAAGTTCGGTTTTCATGAATTTTGGGGCTTCAATGGGTTGGGCGTCTTTTTCATAATGTATCTGGATGTTCTTTTCGGGTAATTTTCCGTTCTTTTTCATAATGTATCTGGATGTTCTTTTCGGGTAATTTTCCGTTTAATTTGCCTTGGATCTTGAGTTGACTGCTATAAATGGTCGTCTGCTTCTTAGGCTGTCATGGTTAGGAACTTTAATTACTTTTATACTTTATTTTCACAGAAAAACGTTCTTCCCAATATTGGCTTCTGTATTCTCTTAATGACGCTTCGCTTCTCTCGGTATTCAACGGTAATTCCGTCTTCATCTGCCGTTTCCATGGCAACTGCATGATATTGATTGGTTGATTTTGAGATGATGTATTGTTATCAAAATTCGAATTCTTCGTATATCTTCTGATTGCTGTTATTCCTCCTTCCTGGTTATTAAATATTGTCACTAGTATTTATTTCCTTTCATAGATTATTTTGATACCCCACAAGTTTGGGTAATTTTAGATTTTATGTTTTTACAATTATGTTAATGCTTGTTAATTACATTTCTTTTTGTATACAAATGCTTATTATAATATTTTGTTTTACAAATGATTTACAATTTATTCTTGGTGAATCCTTCACCTCAGATTTGCTAAATTCTTAGTTAATTTGTTATAATTTTTGGTTGTTTGGTTCTGACAGTTATGCCCTTTCATAGGCCTGAGTAGCCATTATGTTATTTGACTTATTTCATTTAAATCACATTTCGTTTCAGCCTAATGGACTTTACTTTGTTATTATGATTGGTTGTGTTGTATTTGAGTCTGTTGGTGTTTTGATTACATGTCAGTATTGCTTTCTCTATCTTAATATTTAAAACATAACAATTAGGTTTATGGACTGCAAGTTTCTTTTAGCCATATCCTATTCATAACATTAACATGAACAATTCTTTATAAGTTATTAGAGTTATTATTTTGAGTGAGAAATATTATCACTTCCTTCCAACTTATTATTATTTGCTAATTTTTTGTTTACAATACATAATATTTTTATTGTGATAAACAACATCACTTTTATGAAATTTATAACAGTCCCTTATAACATGGGTGTCTTTGTTCTGTCTCTAATTTCTTAATTTTTAAACAATCTTTACATTCTCTCCATGTCAACACCTTCAATTTATTCTTTCCTGGGATCCTCCCTTTTAATTACTATCGGTTATAATTAAACTTAAATCTATTAAACATCTTTTCTTAAAATAATAATGTCATCACTTTCCAGTGTTCAGCATATCTTATTCTATAATTCATACTTAATACTATTTTTTGCCCTATATTTATTCACTGTTATTTTTCCACTTTTAAACCTTTAGTGTTTTTCACAGATTTATTAAGAGTCTATTTTCTTTATTATTCACTATTTCTTATAATAGTTATATTCTAAATCTTACACTATTCCCATTTATACCTCACCTTCACTTTTAAATTATCTATAGTTAATTATAATTTAACTAGCGTACCTTATCACTTCACTTTGGGGTTTTTACACATACACTATTGCACTGTATCACTGTTTATACTATGTGTTTTTAGTGGGTAATCCCTATACTTATTTCTCTTTCATTACAATATATCCTTAATACTATTAACAATTTTATATTCTTATAATAATATTTTTACATCTAATTCTCATTTGGGTTTTAGGTTGCTTTTTTATCATCTTAATCCTTAACCTTTTTTAATAGGTTAAATAAATAATAAATAAATAAACACATTTAGGAAACAAAATTATAAAGTAGCTTACAGAACCAACAACACCATTAGAAAACACATAAACAATACTAACAAAGACATTGACACATACAGCAAAACAGGGGTTTATAAATTAAATTGCAATGATTGTCAACAATTCTACATCGGCCAGACGGGAAGATCTTTTTCTTCCAGGTTTTCTGAACATTTAAAAGCCCTCACCACAAACTACATACATTCCACATTTGCCACACATTTACATAACGAAAACCACAGCTACACAAACATAGAACACAACATGGAAATATTACACTACTTACCAAAAAGTAGAAAACTAAACACAGCTGAACAATTTGAAATATACAGACATCACACACTACAACCAAACAACATATTAAATGAACAGATACATTACAAATCACATACACTATTTGACACACTGATCCACACACATAATTCGAACCTCAGCGCCAATCCCTTCCCACCATCAACCCCCACCACACACTCCATTCCGTAACGGTTATTCTGTAATCGACAGTTAGTACTCAACCCACTGAAGAAGAGAAACAACATCTTGAAACGTTTGGGAAGTGACAACAGTAAGTTCATAAGTGAAAGTATTATATATATATTATTAAATTAATAAGTGAACGAAGAGGATGCAACAACAAGATAATTTTTTAATAGGGTTTCTTCCCTCAATTATTATTGTCCATTAATGGGTAATAACAGTTACTCTTTCCTTTCTCATAGGGTAATTATTGGTTTGGTTCCAATATTATTCTTGAGTGCTTTATTTCTCCTTCTCCTATGCTTTATTACTTCTTTGTGTATCATTATTGGTTTTCGCTTCTATCTATTTCCCTCCTTCTTCATTTTCATTATTTGATTAATACTTTGGTTTTTCCATCCTCTTCTTTGGGTACATTTCGACGTGTTACTTTGGGTCGTTTAATTCCATGAACTTGTTTCATCATGGTTTGGGTTTTGGATTTTTTCCTCTCTTCCTTTGGTTTGGTTATATTATTGTTTACTCTTCGTGGATCCCTTCTTCTTTTGGTTTACCTTTGTTGGGTCAATCGCTTTCTTCTCTTCTTTGGTTGCATTCTCGTTTGTTTTTTGTGTGCTTCCCTTCTTCATTTGTTTTCTGTTGTTGGGTCAATCACTTGGGTTAGGTCAAAGTCGTCGTTTGTCGAGTCATATTCTTTATATTTTGTTTAAATTAATCATTTTTATTTAACATGAAGTATTATTTTAGATTTAATATTGTTTTGTTCATCCCTGGTATTGGGTTGGCTTATTTGTGTTGTAACATAATATATATATATATATATATATATATATATATTATAACAATCCTTCACTCGTCATTCTTAACGAATCCTGTAAAATGTAGAAGTGTCAGAGTGTAACTTGTGTATGTGGGTCTTACCAATCCGTCCTCGCTCGGTAACGTAACTTACGATGCTTGATTCCGTCGCGAACATACGAATAACCAGGTATCGTAGCCTTACCTGAAGTTCACTAGGAGTTTATAAATCCCGGGTGGCGCCAAATTGTTTATTTAAAACAATTAAAAAACTTATTATTATCAGCGGTTCCGCTCAGGTGGTGTGGAGAATTCAATTTGTCCCGCCGCTTGTCGACTTTTTCAATCAAGCCAGCAGTTTGCTGTATTCACTGCTTGAGCGCTAGTCACCAATTTATAGACGTCTGCTATACTGTACAATATTAATAATAAACTTTCCTACTGAAAATAAAACACATTTGTTATACACAATATTGATTTATTAATGAAGGGTTATTACTTTTTCTTTGGCACAAGTTAGATTTGGTTTGATATATTATTTTGCACCGGTTATTTATCTATGAGACAATCTCTCTCTGGGTTTAACAAATCGATTTTGAATGTAACAAATACACTGTCATGGCGTTCTACCGAAGTGGTAAACAAATATTTTCGTTCAATCGTTTGGATTCTTTTGATCACGATAAAAGGATTAGATGCAATTACAATAATCCTTACCTTACAATGTTTCTACTTAAATATTATGATGTGTAGCTATAATTGGTTTGTTGGAGTGGAGTAAAAGTGTTTTAAAGGTTCATAAACTAACACTAGGTTAACTTTATAATTTGACAAATTTTCAGTGTCTTAGTATTTTTATTTAATCTTTGAAAGAGAATAAAATCAGTTTAGTGATATTTCATAATATAGTGAGAAATATTTAAAGTGTGTTATTTCGGAAGTTTGGATAATTTAGAGGATACTTAACAACTTTGTAGCCTGGGGTTAGTCAGTTAGTCTGGACCAAAGGACTGTAGCTGCAATAGTGTTCAATTTTCAATTATTCGGGCTTCTGGCATCTTTTTCAATTTACTTGGATGAATTTATTCACTTCGTTTTGCATTAAAAGGTCTTCGCCATCAGTTAATTGAGTTCAGTCATAGTCAGCCTCCTTCTCGTTCAATTTTGACAATTTGTTTAACTTTTATCACATTTTAAATTAAAAAATTGATTGTTCAAAATTTTGGCTTCTGTTCTGTTAGAGTGACGCTTTACGAGTAACGATATTCAACGGTAATTCCGTCTTCAACGGAGGTTTCTATGGTTACCAAAGAATTCTGATTGGCCTAGCTTGATATAAATCCATTGTTATCAAAATTTGAATTCTTTTCAAAATCCTCATATATCTTCTGACTGTCTTCATTCCTTTATCGTCCTTCCTAAGTATTAATTATTAGCACTGTTATTTATATTTTCTTCCAAAGATTATTTTGGTATCCCACAAGATTGGGTTATTTCATGTTTTATTAATTTACAATTATTTTAATATTTACTAATTACATTTTTCTGTTAATTTACCTCCTTATTTTAATATTTAGCTTTTAATAAAATTTACCCTTGGTTAATTAGTCCCCTTGGATTTGTTAATTACTTGGTTATTTTCATACAATTTGTATTTGTTGGTGTTTGATAGTTAGGCCTGTCTCAAGTCTAAGTAGCCATTACTGACTTTTGATTATTTCATATACATTATGTCTCATTTTAGCCTAGAGCTTTATTTTGATCTTATAACTAGGTTTATTATCTATTGATGTGTTTTGGTTCTGTTTTTGTGTGATTTGTATGTTACTACTGTTTTATTCTTTATGTATTGCTAACTATTTACTAACTGGTTTTCTCATTTTCCAAATCAAACATTGCTTTCCTTTCTTACTTAATTACTCCGCCAATGTCAACAATATGGCTATTAATTACTATTTTTTCATAATATAAAATACAACATTTAGGTCTATGGTCGGTATCCTTACCCCATCCATATCCTATTCACAAGTTTGTTTAAACAATGATTTAACACTTATTATCTAATATTGGTGTACAATTCATTACCTTTGATTTATTTTTTGGGTGATAAACAACCTCACCTCTATTGAACTTGCTTCAATAATCATCCCTTATAACATGGGTGTTTATTGATGATTTTAAACTTCTTATTTTATAATAACTCTTTGCCTTCTTTCCATGTTAACACTATCTGATTACATTTTCAAGTGGTTCTCACCTTTAAATTCTACTATATACTTTTAAACTCTATAATAATATTCTTTTCTACTCAATACAGTTAACATCACTCTTTAGTGTTCATTACTGCTTAATTACTGGTTTACTTTAAAGACAATTCTTAACAACTTTCTTAAATATTATTCTTCACTATTAAACCTTTAGTGTTTGTTATTTTTACTAAGTGTTTATCTTAGCTTTCACTATTTTTACTATTTCTATCATTGACAATATTTTTATTTACTCTTCACCTGCACTTTTAAATTATCTTGTGTTTATTATAATTTACTTAGTGTTTCTTTTTCTATCATTTCACTTTAGGGTAATTTCACTTTCACTATGTTAAATTCTGTTTACTTTTCACTATTTCAATATCTTTCTCTTTCTCTACACATATTATATATACTTACTAATATCATGTCTTTCTCTATTAATAACTTACATCTACTTCTAATTCTTTGGCTAGTGTATATTTAGCTATCGTGTTTTATTAATGACTAATTACAATTGTCATTCAATCAATACTAACATTTATTATTTATATTGGTTCTTTACCGGTTTTGTTTCCTTTATTATATTTGATTACATTATTTCTCCCTTCTCTATTCTTTATTCCTTGTCTGTGTTTTCTCGACTTGTTTCATTCTATTTTCTTCATCGTTGGTTTGTTTCCTCTTTGTTCTCATTTTCCTTCTCCTTCTCTTCTCATCTTGTTTACTTTTATTTTGGTTCGTTATCTGGCCAATCTCTAGGGTTGGGTCAAAGTCTTTTGTCTGTCAGTCTAGACTGTGATTTTCTTTAATAATCACTTTTAATTTATAATTCTTCCTCCTTTCTTAATTACATTTTATATTTTTATTCTCTTCATTATTTATTTATTAAAATATATTATTTTTTAGCATTTTTTACATACTTATAGTCATCAAAAATGATCTGAATTTGGCGATGTTATATAATGCCCTTCAACGAAAATTGATCATTTTATAAAACGTGATTCTAAGTTTGATGAAATTATCAATTGTATTGTATCATTTTCTTCTTAAATTCTCCTGCTTCTTGTTCATTTTTATGTTTAATTCTGTATCTTCTACTTCCTTTCTTCTGAGTCTTTTCTTCATTATTTTTTCTTATTACGAACTGGCTTATTGATTTTTTATTATAAATTATTCCCTATAAATCTTATTTTCCCTAACTATCCCTACTTGGTAGCTGAAATCGATTCGGATGGGCTCTATTGGCTTACCTAACTCCGTCGTTCAAAACTACTCTTTTTCTGAGGTTAGGGGAACATCATCCCTGCTCAGTTAAGTGATTGCTGGACTCATTCAACAGTCAATCTCAATTAATGAATCTTCAATACAGTCATCTCGTGACTCATAATAATAATAATAATAATAATAATATTTGTTGGGAATCTTTTACTTTTGTATTTCATTATTGCTCAGTTCGAGTCATATATTTTTTCATCTTTCTTTATGGATACCATTTGATAATACTTGAAGTGTTGTTTTCTATTGATACAATTAACATTTTTATTCATTTTTAATTACTCTTTGTTTCATCTCATTTCATATTATAACTCTTAGAATGTTTATTTTATTTATTTCGTTTTTTGATCATTGGTTTGTTTATTTTACTTCCCATATTTTTCTAAATAGTTGTGGAAGTTGATCATTTTGATTGATATTGCAACAGAACACAGGATGATAAGATATGCTGTTTATATCAGAGTACATGAATGACGAGCATTTTCCTGTTTAATTTTGTTTTGTGTAATATTTTGTCTTTTAGTCATAAGTTTTGTATTTAAAAATTGATAAGCATATAGGTTACGCCAAACTCTTCATAAAAAGATGTACTATATTGTCATGTAATTTTTGTATGAATTGGTGCGCGTGTGCGGGTGTGATAATCTGCGATCGATATAGCGGCAGTGGTAGTTAACCGATTTACATGAAAATTTTACAAGTAAATAGCTTCGATTTGTGTGTACTCTGAGGTTTGTAACTATTTTAGAAATATGGTTTTTTTAAATAAAGCAAAACTCAAGTGTAACTCTTATCAATGATAGGGTAATAAAAATTGTAGATAATTTCCATGCAGGACTATGCAAAATTATACAAAGTTTTTCATGAAATTTGTGTATCTGGTCGTTCCATCAATCATGTGACGGGCTTGGCCTATCAAAATACACCAAATTCAGTGAGATTCATACGTTGCAGAGCTAGGATGGACACAGTCTGTCTGTCGACGTTGCTAGGGGAAGTTGTGCCTGGGTAAGAGAGTTGTTCTCTTACAAAAGTAGAAATATCTTATATAAAATAAACCATAAACCTTAAAATTCTTAACGAAGCTTTGCGGTAAGAACCAAGAAGGAATAGAGGAATATTTTATATAAAATAAACTATAAACCTTGAAATTCTTAACGAAGTTTTGCGATAAGAACCGAGAGGGTAAATAATTAAATAAAATTTAAAATATAATACAGTGCTGTCTCGTGTAAGTTAAGATATCCGCTTAGGGAACTTAAAGACACTACAAGATATCGTGGAAGGTGTACATTAAATGCACCGCATTAGTAAATACCCAGTTAAATCCTGAGATTAAGAAATTATAAAATATAAATTAATAATAAACTGAATGAATGAAATTCATAATCATTATGAGTGAACAATTTATCAAGAAACTAATCAATGTTAGCAGTCAAACATAACTATGAGACTCTGTGAAATATCGCCGCTGGAGCCGCTTGCTGTAGAAGAGGACGACGAGACGAAGAGGACACCAGGAAGGAGGGTCAGGAAGAAGAGGACGCCAAGACGGGGCCGACGAGACGAGAGGAGGACGTTGCAGCAAACAAGTAAAATCAATTTATATTATCGAACAATACAAACAATTAAATACATTGTAACGTGTCAAATTTATGGGTATTTTTATTTACTGCATTTTTTGGGTTTTCTAAAAAATATGTGTAAATTTTATTTCAACGGTGACCAGAACACGTGGTGAATAGAACAGTGTTGTAACGAAGCAGCAACACAATATCACGTTGTGAAATCGGTAAAGGAATCCGCACCACCCTAGTTTTGCAAGAACTTTGTAAGAGTGTGACAGCGCGCCCATACGCATTACTCAACAAGGCGCGCGGACTGACGCGGTAGTGAACCGCCAAGATGGTGAAAAGCACATTTTCTGTTTTGTCTCCTCGAGTGAGGCGACGGATATGCAAATTAAGGTCCGCCCATCTCGTGACGTCAGCCAGTGCCGCACCAATTTCCTAGATGATCGGTAACAAAACTTACATGGGTTTAAATAGGAACTACGAACGGCTACTAACTGTGAGGCATTGATTTCCACACCATCAAGTTAGCGGTGAATGCCTTGCCGCTCTCTCAGTTTCACTTGGAGACGTTGTCTGGCCAGACATCTGCCCCATGGGGCTCTCTTAAAATTATCAATTTCAAGTAAAAAGTGTTTTAATCACCAATAGTAATGTGACAGTGGAACGAGTACTCAAGCAGAAGATATCCAGTTTTATTTCGGACACAAAAAAATAAATTTAAAAGAGTGATAATGAGTGCGCACGAAGACCACATTGCCGGCGGGTAGTATTCCAACAAAGGTTTAAGGGCTGTGGGGTAACATAAAATAAAATGGGTTTTTAATGGCGAGAATGCGTGTGTGAGCAAAGCTGGGCTGTTTATGTTTGTGTGTGCTATAAATAAGGTAAGGTAGTGATTATGTTCTTGTATTAATCATTATACATTTCCAAAAGCTGTAACTCAAAATTTAAAAAACCAGTGGAGAGAGTATCAATTTTTTTCTGATTTTATACTTGTCTGAGATGTTTTACAATCATAAAAAATAAAAACCATTATCTTTCAAATGATAAATTTTGTTAAGTAAATTCATTCAAAAACCTTATTTCATTTGATGTGCTGTCAAGTTCGCCGTACGAACGGGGTTCGTCCCCACTTGGAGATCCGGCCAGATCTAAAGTTAAAGGTAAGTGGGAGTTTACAGTTTTAACTCATAATTATAAAAGTAACCGAGTGTAACAATGGTGCCGTGACAGCGGGATGTAATATAACAAAAAAGTTGTATTACGCCGGCCTATAGGTTGACAGTACATTGAATGAAGTACGGTTGTGAAAGTAAAATTGTATTTACGTAAACTTGCGTAATTATGGTATAAGATTGATTTTAGGTATGTTATAATATAAGGTTTTGGAAAGAGATTAATCATTGGTAGTTATTACATAAGTAAAAATAAATCAGTTAAAAATGTCTGAGAATACTAAAAGTAATATAACCAACGTAGAGATGAGTGAAAGTGACCTTGAGTCGCAGTCGCTGAATGAAAGTGGTATGCTGACAGTTGAGCCAAGCGCTGTTACAGAAACAGCTGTTGGCGGCAATGTCATCATTCATTCTACCCCAATTACTGCTCAAACACAATTAAGCGAAACAGATGTTGATTCTGGGATTCAGTTGACTCCAGTTTCAACCAATAAAAATAAACAAGCCGATGAAATGGATATAATGAGTTTTTTTACGAAAGATGGACTGTAAATTTGAAAAGTTCGATACCAAATTGGACCAATTAACTAATGACTTTAATGAACAGAAAATAAAATGCGAACAGCAGAATATTCAAAACGAGATTAATTTTAAAGAAATTAAAGAACAGAATACTCAGTTTCAGCAGAGTATTAGTGTAAAATTTGATAACCTGAGTCGTGTACTAGATAAACATATCGATGAACGTTGTGAAAGTATGAAATCACAGTTGACAGAGTCCATGAATGAGCAATTAGAGTGCCGTGTTTCTGATATAACCAATGATATAACTAATAAAGTAGAGAAACAGATCACGGAACAATATAGAGTAATAAATACAATTGTTGAGAAACAAATCAGTGAATGCAACACCAATACTGAATGTAAGGTTAATTATGCTACGAATCAGATTGAAAATAATAACAGTAAAATAAGTGAAATAGAAAATAATTGTAAGATTGAATTTAAGACCATACACAATACAATAAGTGACCTTGAATCTGATAGTAACCTTAATCTGGTATTACGTAGTAGAATTATGGGAACCGGGAATTTTGGGGGGCCCAATAATAATATAACAGGGTATGTGATGAGAATATTTAATGAGGCGAAATATCTAGAACCGCCATTGCCATTTAGATCTTTTGTGAGGCATATAAGTAAGCATTTGCCAAGGGAAGTACAAATAACGTTGATGACACGGGAGGTAGCCAATATTAGCGAATTTTTAGATGTGTTTCAGAACATCCGGGACCAAGAAATGAGTCGCTGTCAGAACCAGCAGAATATGAATAATGGAGGTAATCAGGGACCACCGAGGGGACCTACAAATGGACCGGCATACCCCAGACGGGAACAAAATAATCGAGGACCAATGTGGACTTGTCCAGCGTGTTCACAGGAGAATTATGCGTCACAAAATTTTTGTTTTAGATGCAGGGGAGAGAGACCAGGTCAGCGACAGGGACCACAACCCACGCAGAACCAGCAAGCATACCAACGAAGGGGAGAGGGCCAAGGAGGAGCGCCTAGAGGCAACACCCATGAAAGGCAGGTGAACCGGAGTGGAAATGGCTACAACCCAGCGGTGGCGAGCACATCTGCGGGAAACTAAGAGAGACAATGGAACGCCGGACCCGACCGTTGTCGCCGGAAGATTCTGGGGTCCAAATGAATAACAGATATCGAAACAACATTGTTATAACGGATTTATCTGAGGAATTATTGGAGGAAGAAAGATCTTCACGTATATATTGTGTAGACAAGTGTGCTACAAATAATTATTTTTTAAAGTTTTTTGTTTTTCCTGGAGAAGTCAGGAAAGGTTTAATTGAATTAGTACCCTCTGTGTGGAATGATTTTATAAGTATGAGATGGTGTTATGATGAGAGAGAGTTAGAAGTATATAATTTAAAGAGAGATTATGGTGAGTTGGAAGAAGTATTAGAAGAGTATTTAAATAAGAATGATTTAATGTATAATACAAAAGTAACTGACCCGATATTGAAAAAATTTACTAACGGAGACTTAACAGATATACTTAATGTTGACTTGTTGCATGACTATTTTGGTAAAACAGATGAATTTGATTTTTGTGGTCATGACACACAAAATAACCATTTGTGTGTTAACAAAATTGAGAAGTGCTACATAAAACAAAGATTAATCTTTGACGATGGAGGGTAGACTATAAAACAATAAAGGACAATTATAAATATTTTTGTTTTATGGTTTGTGACCTCACAACTTTGGACATTGAAGTGTGGTATAACTGAATAAATAGTGAGGACGATTTGTAAATAAGTGTTTAGTAAATTTATTTGTGTGTATGGTAGAATGTTAAGTAAACAATGTGGATGCAGATAATTGTTGAAATAATAATATTACGGTTTGCAATTTAAATAAATATCAGAATAAATTTTGAAGACAGTAACTGATGAGTTGTGATTGTTTTGGTAGCAATGAAATTTGTATTTTTAATAATGAATTTAATCAAAATAATCTGAGATGTTTTAAATATTTTGACTGATTTAAATGTGGTATAATGAATTTTTCTAATGAATTTAAATTGTTTTAGGAGATTTGAATCATATGATCCATTAATAAATAAATGTTAAATTGTTGGATTTGAAATAACTTTTGTTAACTGTTTCAGAGGTTACGGGAAAGTATTGGTGTATGGTATGTATTTTGTGTATGTCAGTTTAAATGGACTGTAAGTATAAAAATCTTATAGTACGAGTCAAGTATAATAAAAATGTTTACAGGTGTAACTCAGATGAAAAGATTTTAATTCAATAATGAGATGATTTGAAATAATTGTGTTAAATAAAGATGATAATTAAAAAATTTAATAATAACTGAAAGATGACATATTGTGATCCTCTAATTATTGGTAACACTTATTAACACAAAAAACAATTTAATTTTTTACCTACCGTTACGATTGCTTGTCTGGCTTCAGGGTTCGATCACATGTACGCTAGATACAAACATGGTCTACAGGTTAAGCAAAGCACTGACACAACTCATTTTGGAAGAGAATTACTATTTAATCTTTTACTTTTGAACTTTGGTAAACTTAAGAAGATTTCTTTAGTACATGTTTCAGATGTTGTGCAACTCTTGTATAATAGAACTTACGAACTATGTCTTACCTTAGATATCATTTTTAATTACACAAAACACAATTGCAAACACCAACAGAAACACAAACAGCCCAGCTTTGCTCACACTCGCATTCATACTGAACTTTATAAAACCCTTATCATTTTATAATAAGCCCACCCCAGCCCTTACACATGAACCGTTGGCACGTGGTTCGTACGCGCACTCATCGTTTTGTATAAATGTTTGATTTCTATGTATCCGAAAGATACTTAATTTACTTCTACAGGTTGGATTGATTGCGGTCCCAAACTTTTTTTCACTGCTATTTGACTTTTTACTAGTAAAATAATAAAAACTTTTGTATGGAGCCTACTTCGCTCCGAGCCGGCCGGCTACGATAGTGGAACTGCCCAGTGTGTGTCTTTTAGCGGGAGGAAATGCGTACTCACTGCCACCAGGTTTTCGTCACCGTCCATGCTTCAGTTGTTGTGGCATAATCACTTTATACAGGGAATACAAGAGTTATAAGCGTGATACCAGAGGACAATATTTGCATCTGCTATATTGACGTCACTAGCAGTGGGCGGGGTTTAACGGCATTTCCTGTATTTGGCTGGTAGCTGCGACAAACTGTTTGCTCCGGCGCCATGTTTCACAGCTTCGGTTGAGTTTTCAAAGCGTTACTAACAGCGCTTCGCCCGGCTAGGTTACGTACGGGCGTCGACACACATATACAAAGTTCTTAGAATTTCGTGGAGGTGCGAATTCTTTTGACGAGTTACACAATGGAAATTGCGTATCGCCTTCGTCGCCAACTGTTCAGCTTACCATGAGTTCTATTGTAATCGAATAACGTTGCACAATAATTTTATAAATCCCACACAAAAACGAAATAAATAAAAATGTAAATGCCCCCTACTGTAAAAAATAAAATGACCTGAAATTGACACGTTACAATACTCCCTCGATGAGAATTCTACTGTCCACAACAGAAGAAATCTCATCGATAAACCCCGAAGAGGACCGGTGAGGAACTGGTGCCAACAACCCCCTCTTGTTCTTAATCCGCATGGGTACATGACCCCCCTGGCTCAGCGACTATGGACTCATCTGAACGAGATCACTGGACTTCTCCGTAAGAGATCCCAACACCGAGAAATCGAGCAGACTCGTACCCCAGCACACCTCGCCTTTTAGCATGCTATCCCCAAATATCCTCAATCCCTGGCTTAAATTATTCCAGATCCTCCACCGATATGTTTCCCCTTTTATGCAAGCTGGGCTGCCTTTAGCAGATACTGGGCTCACACACACTCACACTACATATTGACATAGCACATTGTAAAATTGAAAAATTATTTTAAAAATTATTATGTCATTTAAGAAAGAAAATCCAGAATTCCAAATAAAGTATTGTATTCAAAAAATTCTCTTCCTTGTTTTCTGTTTTTTTTTTTAGTTAAACTAAGTTAATTTAACCATTTCTTATGATTAAAACATCCTTAACCTAACATGTGCATCCTTAGAGTCTAACAATACAGTACAATACAAGAAATCAATAAAATAAACATGGTTAATACACAAATAATAGAATAATCAATACTTAAAATATTCATTCACTGGCAGGCGAAAAATCAAGATTTTTTTTTTTTTTTTAATTAAAATTTCCCAAAAAAAAATATTTTCCCCAAAAATTTTAAAATTCAAGAAAAAAATTTTAAATTTATTTAAATGTTTCCTTTATATTTAGACATTATTTAAAAATTGGTTTAAATTGATCGAATAAACAAATTAAATTGACTTCCTACTATACAAGCTTAGTATGTGTATGACCTCATCAGCTGATCGAATCTAGGTCAAGTCCAAAACCCTTGACCTACATATGTTATGTATACTTTCTGAAAGTACATACAACATCTGTAATAATCTAATGTGAAACACAAAACAACAAAATAAAACATTTAAAATAAACAAAATATTAATATAAATAATAAGCAAATTGACCTTCAAATTATTTAAAATAAACAATTCTTAATTTTACCTTATTTCCACATTCTATCAAAATTCTGTCACTGGTTTCAAAAATAAAAATTTTTATACATGCTTATTACAAATCTCTCTCTCTCTACTTGACAATCTTATTCTATATTGCTTTGGGTGATGTAAATTATTTATTCTCATTTAATTTACTACTTGATCTGTATACACATATGATCTTTCTCCCCCTGACTCTAATATCTCTAACAACTTCAACTACCCTGACACCCATCTCTACCAAAACATCTATCCCAAAACGCTCTGACCCCAACTTACTATTAAACCCCTATCGCCACCTTCTATATATATAAAAAAATACTCTCTAACCCTTTGTACATAGGATACGTGTTTCCCCCCCAAAACTCAATTCCCTTATTTGGCCCCTGGATTCTACCTAAGGCGGCCCCTCCTCACTAACTCGATTCTAATCCCATCCCAACATATCATTGTGTTGCGAACTCCCACATTACACTATCCCCTACTACAAAATAGCCATCCCCAAAATCTCAATCTCATTACCTCACTACAACTACACCAAAATAACATCATTAATTATAAACAACAATATATCACTCGAAACTCCACATAAATTCTCCACAACTACTGTGTCAACATCAATACTTCTCAAAATTCTATAACATACATTAGTTCAAAACAACATTACATTCTTCATTTCTACTATTTCTTTAACTTCAATTTGGACAGATCTATATGTCCCATAAAGTATTCATCACCCAAAACTATCTCTTGTTAACTGGCATAAATCATTACTTTACTTCTCACTTTATCAAATTATTTTTATCATTACTTTAAAATATCTATAATACATTAAAACATTACCTTGAACATCAATTACTTATAACATTTACAAACCAATATACCAGTGACCTGTTATTGCTGATCAGCTGATCTCCTAACACAATGAAAACACATCTCAATTACCTGTAAACATTTTTGTTGTACATGATTCATATTATAAAAGTTCTATACTTACAATCCATTTAACATGATATATACAAAACATAATCCCCATATCACAATACTTTTCACCTCACCTCTGTAACATTTAACACAAAATATTAGTTTACATCGAATAATTTATCATTCATTACCAAATTTCCAAATCTCGTAAAATAAATTAAATTCATAAAAAATTTAATTAATTAATATTTAAATAAGCAATCAAAATATTTAACATGTATCAAATTGGTTCAATTAATTTAATTATTAACAACACAAATTTCATTACCATCATAACAACTACTATTAGTCCATTACTGTTTTCAAAATTAATTTTATTATTTATTTAAATTGCAAAATATTATTATTATTATTACCACAATTACACATACTTGTTTACTCAACATTCCACCATGCACACAAATAAATTCACTACATTTTATTTACAAACTCTTGTTATTAACTGTTCAGTTTTTTCCGCACTTCATTGTCCCAATCTGCCATGTCAAAAACCCATAAAACATAATGTTTACACTGTCTTTCATTGTTTTAATAGTTTACCCTCCATCGTCCCAAATTAACCTTGGTTCTACATAACATCGTTCAATTTTATCACCACACAAATGACTGTTTTGTGTGTTGTAACCAGAAAAACTAAACTCATTCAACTTATTCAAATACTCATTAAACCGGTCTACATTAGGTAATTTTGTTAAGTCTCCGTTAGTAAATTCGCTCATTATCGGGTTAAATACTTTTGTCAACTCCTTATAATCATTGTTACTCAAATATACTTTTAAACTTTCCTTCCATTCATCATACTTCCTATGTAAGTTATATAATTCTGTTACTTTCTCCACACACAATTCTCTGCTTAAATCTCTTTCATCACCATATCAAATCACACTTTCAACATCATTATTACCGACAGAGGGTACCACATTACACAACAAAAATAAACACCTCAATTCATCTATTACTACGGGACTCTTGCCCTTCAACAACACTTGTGACCACATTAAATCATCATCATAAACATCATAAATAATAAAGGGAAAATTTACCCCCTGTCCCCACTCTACTACAACATTATTTTTCCTCTCTCTCTCTAACTCACTAACACACCTTAACATCTCATAGTCACATTCCACAGACTCATCAGTACTCCCTGATATGACATTTTCAATTACATTATTATTCTCATTATTTTCAACAACATCATTATTATTTATTAGTTCTCTATTTTCACACTTGTCATTACCATTTTCATTTGTTTTATTTTTCTCTGGATTCATCACAACTACTCCCATTCGCTCCACACTTTGTTCTAATTTATTTAAACTGGTTCTTATTGTTTGATTAGTACTTTCTAAGCATTTATTTAATTCTTGAATCTCATTTTTCAACTCGTCAAATTTGTTATTGATTATTGAATTTTGCATATTGAATTTAGCGTCAGAATCACTTTTCATTTCTTTATTTTGTTCTAGAAGTAATTGTAACATACTCATTACATCACTATTAAATTGGGCGTTACGTTTTGTCGAAGTCGGGGTCAGTTGCACACCCGAATCTTCAGTTACATTACTCTGGTCACTTAAATTTATCTCTGCTTTCTCTTGACTCGCACTTGGAGTCAAATGTATCTCGAAATTACTTATATTTGACTCATCAAAAACTTCGACACTAGTCATTTCATTTACGTTATTTTCGTTATCTGACATTTTTATGATTGATTAAATTAAATAAAATAAATTAATTAAATAAATAATGTAATTAATTAAATTTTGTAATGTAATGTTATTTTGCTATGCTAACCTAAAACATGTTTGTATCTTTGTAGATGTGGAATTTAATTATATATAATTAATTATCATTCGTGCCTGTTTCGTGGCGCCAATTGTGATACTCTGTCCCTGTATCGGGTGCAAATTGTTATCCTCTAAATATTGGTAACACTTATTAACACAAAAAACAATTTAATTTTTTACCTACCGTTACGATCGCTTGTCTGGCTTCAGGGTTCGATCACATGTACGCTAGATACAAACATGGTCTACAGGTTAAGCAAAGCACTGACACAACTCATTTTGGAAGAGAATTACTATTTAATCTTTTACTTTTGAACTTTGGTAAACTTAAGAAGATTTCTTTAGTACATGTTTCAGATGTTGTGCAACTCTTGTATAATAGAACTTACGAACTATGTCTTACCTTAGATATCATTTTTAATTACACAAAACACAATTGCAAACACCAACACAAACACAAACAGCCCAGCTTTGCTCACACTCGCATTCATACTGAACTTTATAAAACCCTTATCATTTTATAATAAGCCCACCCCAGCCCTTACACATGAACCGTTGGCACGTGGTTCGTACGCGCACTCATCGTTTTGTATAAATGTTTGATTTCTATGTATCCGAAAGATACTTAATTTACTTCTACAGGTTGGATTGATTGCGGTCCCAAACTTTTTTTCACTGCTATTTGACTTTTTACTAGTAAAATAATAAAAACTTTTGTATGGAGCCTACTTCGCTCCGAGCCGGCCGGCTACGATAGTGGAACTGCCCAGTGTGTGTCTTTTAGCGGGAGGAAATGCGTACTCACTGCCACCAGGTTTTCGTCACTGTCCATGCTTCAGTTGTTGTGGCATAATCACTTTATACAGGGAATACAAGAGTTATAAGCGTGATACCAGAGGACAATATTTGCATCTGCTATATTGACGTCACTAGCAGTGGGCGGGGTTTAACGGCATTTCCTGTATTTGGCTGGTAGCTGCGACAAACTGTTTGCTCCGGCGCCATGTTTCACAGCTTCGGTTGAGTTTTCAAAGCGTTACTAACAGCGCTCCGCCCGGCTAGGTTACGTACGGGCGTCAACACACATATACAAAGTTCTTAGAATTTCGTGGAGGTGCGAATTCTTTTGACGAGTTACACAATGGAAATTGCGTATCGCCTTCGTCGCCAACTGTTCAGCTTACCATGAGTTCTATTGTAATCGAATAACGTTGCACAATAATTTTATAAATCCCACACAAAAACGAAATAAATAAAAATGTAAATGCCCCCTACTGTAAAAAATAAAATGACCTGAAATTGACACGTTACAATATAATAATTATTAATAATGAATTTGAAAATTTTAAGGTGATGAATGAGTTAAATGATTAATGATTGATGAAAATGTTATATTAGAATGTATATAAAATAATTTCTTATTTAGTTAGTAAGGTGCTATCGCTGGGGTGGCCTGTGCCCTAGTAGATAGTGTAATGGGTTGGGGGTAACAGAGAGTGTTACCTCCATCGGAGGCCAACATGGCGAAAATGGGCGGCACACCTTTTTTGTACAAATTAATTTGTACCCTGATAGACTCTCATGCCGCACATCACAAAGATGATATAGAACAGGCATTGAAATGAAAGCTAGATTTCCCCGACTTTTCGGGCGATTACTGCCTTACCAGCACTAATCGTGGCTTTGGCTAGCGGCCAGCTATGGTCATATCAAGTCCTTTGACCATAGCTGACTTGAAATTGGTTGATAATAGAAATTAAATGGGGGGTGACACTAGGGGAAATCCTGGAACTATGGAACAGCAGCTGCCACCTGTCCGCGTGGGGACAGCATAGCCAGGTGGTAACCCGTTTTAAGGGCGCTTCACTATATACCAAGGATATGTTGATATCCACCAACGTTAAAATGTAAATGCCGAAGCAAAGACACGGAGATGTCCAATTCCTCCAAATATGCAGTCTTGGTGGAAGCAAAAAGGCGCTACAGTCTTACATAAATTACAATAGTGTGTGTGGACCAGGGGATTGCTCAGATGAGCAACGTACTTAAATTTTGTAAATTAAAAATGCTAACTCTAATTTTGCTCTAATAAACATGCTTTATTCCGCTCAAATAAATAGGTGCTCATACATTCAATATAATGTGTTCATTCTATTTTAAATGTAGTATTTTATTGTAGTAGGTTAGATATAAGAATTCATAAAAAGTATGTGTTTTATATAAATTGTGTATGTTTGAAACTAAGTAAATAACTAAACCAACTGGCAGGCGGTTAACATAAAGTACCAGAGTCAGAAAGAGGGGAAACAAGGATGGTAGATGTAAGTATTGATAATCATATGTATTTAATGTAATCTGCACAATTTTTGAAATGTGTTTTCACTTTGTTAGGAATGTCAGCTGATCAGTAATAAAATGTCACTGTTTATTAATATTCCAGGTAATAAATGTTAAATATAAGGTTGTAATGTGTTAAAAACATTGTTTTAAATCATGAGAAAAGTAAGCTAATAAAGTTGCGATGTTAAAATGAATTGTCAGAAATAATAAAAGATAGATTCTGGGTGATGAATATTTTTGTGGGACATATAGATCAGTCCAAGTTGAAGTTAAAGTTGAAGTAGTGGAGAGAAAAATATTGTTTTGAGTTAATGTAATATTGCTGTGAGTTAATGTTATAGATATTGAGAAGCATTGATGTTGACACAGTACTTATGAGGAATATATGTAGAGTTTTGAGTGATATATTGATATTATCAAATGATGATGTTATTTTGTTGTAGTTGAAGTGAGGTAATAAGATTGAGATTTGGGGATGGCAATTTTGTAATAGGGGGTAGTGTAATGTGGGAGTCCGCAACAAAAGGGTTGGGACGGGAAGGGACCGTTTGGCACCGGAAAGGGTTACCTTAGGTAGAATCCAGGAACCAACATAATGGGATGAGCTTTTTGGGGGGGGGAAACACTTATCCTAGGTACAAAGGGTTAGAGAGTATTTGTTTTATATATATTGAGAGAAGGTGGCGATTTGAGTTTCATGGTAAGTTGGGTTTATAGATTGTTCGATAGATATTTTGATAGAGATGGGTGTCATATTAGTTATAGTTGTTAGTGAATAGTAGAGTCAGAAAGATTATATGAATACATGCCAAGTGGCAAATCGAGTTATTACCATAATTAAATCACCCAAAATAAAGGAAAGTGAGAATAAGGAAGAAAGAGATTTATAATAAGAATAATGAAATTTTAATTAAAACCAGTGACAATTTTGATAGAATTGGGAAATGTAAAGTTAGAAAATGTTTATGTGAATAATTTACATATCAATTTGATTATTTATAATAATATTTTGTTATTTTAAATGTTTTATTTTATTATGTTTTGTGTTTCAAGATAGAATTTTGCAGATGTTAAATGTATTTTCAGATAGAACTTGTATATAACATATATAGGTCAAGGTTCTGGACTTGACCCAGTTTTGATCAGCTGATAGGTGGGGTCATATACTAGGCATGTTTAGCAAAGAAGTTAATTCAACTTTTGTTTTTAATCAATTTGAACAATATTTAAAATATTTCAATATGAAAAGAAAATATTTTAATAAATTTAAATTTTTTGAATTTAAAATGTTTTTTGAAAAAAAAAAAAAAAATTTCTTGATCTTGCGCCTGCCAGATAATGGATATTTGTAAACTTTGATTATTTTATTGTTCGTATTCTAATCGTGTTTATTATTATTGACTTATTTTGTTGAATTGTATTGTTAGACTCTAGGTAATCACGTGTTAGGCTAAGGATGTTCTTATTTTTAAGAAATGTTCAATTGATTTATTTTAAATAACAGAAAAATTAATGGAGAGAATTATTCAATTTAGGTAACGGATTTGTAGTTTGATTTTAAATGAGGCAATTGTTGATTTTAACTTAGAGAAATTTTGAAGAATATGTTAACTTTACAATATGTAGAATAGGTGTGTGTGTGTGTGAGCCCAGTATCTGCTAAAGGCAGCCCAGTTTGCAGAAAAAGGGGAACATATCGGTTGAGGATCTGGCATGATCTAAGCCAGGGAGTTGGATTTTTTGGGGTAGCATGATAGAAGGTGAGGTGCGCTGTGGTGCGTATCTGTTCGATTTTTCGGTGTTGGAATCTCGCACAGAGAAGTCCAGTGATCTCGTTCAGATGAGTCCATAGTCGCCGAGCCAGGGGGGTCGTTTACCCATGAAGTGTAAGAACAAAAGGGGGTTGTTGGCACCAGTTCCTCACCGGTCCTCTGAGGGGTTTTATCAATGAGATTTCTTCTGTTTTGGACAGAAGACCTCTCATTGAGGGGGTATTGTAACGTGTCAAATTTATAGGTATTTTTATTTACTGCATTTTTTGGGTTTTCTAAAAAATATGTGTAAATTTTATTTCAACGGTGACCAGAACACGTGGTGAATAGAACAGTGTTGTAATGAAGCAGCAACGCAATATCACGTTGTGAAATCGGTAAAGGAATCCGCACCACCCTAGTTTTGCAAGAACTTTGTAAGAGTGTGACAGCGCGCCCATACGCATTACTCAACAAGGCGCGCGGACTGACGCGGTAGTGAACCGCCAAGATGGTGAAAAGCACATTTTCTGTTTTGTCTCCTCGAGTGAGGCGACGGATATGCAAATTAAGGTCCACCCATCTCGTGACGTCAGCCAGTGCCGCACCAATTTCCTAGACGATCGGTACACAAAACTTACATGGGTTTAAATAGGAACTACGAACGGCTACTAACTGTGAGGCATTGATTTCCACACCATCAAGTTAGCGGTGAACGCCTTGCCGCTCTCTCAGTTTCACTTGGAGACGTTGTCTGGCCAGACATCTGCCCCATGGGGCTCTCTTAAAATTATCAATTTCAAGTAAAAAGTGTTTTAATCACCAATAGTAATGTGACAGTGGAACGAGTACTCAAGCAGAAGATATCCAGTTTTATTTCGGACACAAAAAAATAAATTTAAAAGAGTGATAATGCACGAAGACCACGTTGCCAGCGGGTAGTATTCCAACAAAGGTTTAAGGGCTGTGGGGTAACATAAAATAAAATGGGTTTTTAATGGCGAGAATGCGTGTGTGAGCAAAGCTGGGCTGTTTATGTTTGTGTGTGCTATAAATAAGGTAAGGTAGTGATTATGTTCTTGTATTAATCATTATATATTTCCAAAAGCTGTAACTCAAAATTTAAAAAACCAGTGGAGAGAGTATCAATTTTTTTCTGATTTTATACTTGTCTGAGATGTTTTACAATCATAAAAAATAAAAACCATTATCTTTCAAATGATAAATTTTGTTAAGTAAATTCATTCAAAAACCTTATCTCATTTGATGTGCTGTCAAGTTCGCCGTACGAACGGGGTTCGTCCCCACTTGGAGATCCGGCCAGATCTAAAGTTAAAGGTAAGTGGGAGTTTACAGTTTTAACTCATAATTATAAAAGTAACCGAGTGTAACAACATTATCAATACATGACAATTTAAAATACATTATACATCTTTATAAACAATATTGGTATATAATAAATAATTTTTCATCTCCTCCATAATAGACTTGTATCGATTTTTACACACTCACAATATCCTTATTAGAATAATAAAGTTTGATCTGTTGCATAAGGATATTTGGCGTTTGCCAACGTTGGGCTCGATTTTTGAATTAATTTTAAAAAAGAAATATTTATTTGAGTGTGTAGAGACAAAATTCATTGAACTATTTATATGTGCTGTTCTATGTTATCAGGGAATGTAGATAAAAGTTTGAATACTCTCTCTTATCAGATATTTGAACAATGGTAGTAAATTGTCTATATGGAGATTGAATTATTATTGGTATTTATGTTAGATTAAGCTTGTTTACATTTGATTGAGAGACTGGACTATAATAATAAATAACATAAACGGACATTATTAGTAATAATACGTATAAAAAAATATTGACGTTACTATAAATAAAACTATAATATTTTATAAATTTAAAAATAAATAAATCAATATGGCCGAATCACTAGAATTACAGAATACGTTAGCGGCAATCCTAGCTAATATACAAAAGCTCTCAGAAGAAAACAAGGTTGGTAGAGACGAAGCGGTGAAGCAAAATAAGTCGCTACAATCACTTCATGATGAGAATAAAAAAATTTATACAGCCGTTCAGGACCAGGCTAAACAAAGTATACAACTTTTAGAGTCAACTGAAAAATGAATAGCTGATAAATTAGAATTAATTTGTAGTAGTAGTGAGACCGCCTTAGAAAGGAATAAATCTCACAGCAGGGAATGTGAAGCT
This sequence comes from Magicicada septendecula, assembly GCA_034769895.1. Lineage (NCBI taxonomy): Eukaryota > Metazoa > Arthropoda > Insecta > Hemiptera > Cicadidae > Magicicada > Magicicada septendecula. Next base: position 275,831,680 of record CM068373.1, read on the forward strand.
AAAATTAAGTTGGGTTATTCTCTTAGGCAGGGAAGTGAATGTGACAATGCGGTTGACCGATATAGTCCCGTCGACATACAGAAACCAGCTGGTAATCGCATAGATAAGATAGCGGGTAACAGTGGAGCGCCCGATAAGGAGATAACAGCTGATCAACGAAAACAATTAAATAATACTTTAAATAAATATGAAAAGAGAAATAGGGAAAACCTTATCACAGTGTTGGTTCACATCTATCCAGATTGGTATGATCAAAGGGTAAATGGTGGAGTATTTAAAAACAATAAATGTTATTTGCTGTACCGTGTCTGTAAGATGCAGATCATTCTGGTAATGTTTTATCAATCAGTAATGAAATGTATAAACACTTGAGAAGTCCATACAATTGTAAAAATGAATATTTAAATAAGGTATTTGATGAATACTTGGGTTAACAAAGTAGTTTTGTTCCTGAAGCTGGTGCATTTGAGGAAAAGCACACAGGTAAGGTTAATTCTGATGGAAGATCAGGAATGTCTGAGTGTTTTCAACCACATATGAAATGTAATGCAGGTGTTATTTATACAGTCAGAGATTCACTGTACAGCACTGTGTGTTCGTCTTTTATGAATGCGTATGCAGACAAATCCGAGACATTAAAAAATTTTAAAGTGCACTTAGATACTGATCACTGTAAAAACTTGATGAAAATAATGTTTGAGATGATACCAGAAAAATTTCAATCAAACAATGAGTTCATATTGTACAAAGGAGATTATATTATGTGTAGCCTGGGTAATACAACTGGCATTACATATAAACCTTTAAAAATTAAATCAAAGCAATGTATCGGCAATTACCGAAACAAATGCAAGTGAAGAGCAATCAAAAAACGAGAAAGGTTGCGCGGCATGAGTCTGTGCGATAAATTAAAAATTAAATTAAGGATAATTGAATCTAATATGCCAGGATATAGGAGTATGTGTGTTATGCAATTGTATAAAATTATGTGTAAAATAAGAATAATTGTAATCATGTTGAAAAATGTATGGTTGAACTGTAGATATAGCCGAATGACGTCAGACATGGACATCCTTATCAGTGTTCAGGAATGTTTGGTGATAGCAGCCATGTGCAGTTGTTTGTTTACAATTAGAGCTGTCAAAGTGACAGTTGGGGAAATGTTGTTTGATAGAAGATACTCAGTTATTTTGATTTTTGAAGTTATTATGTTATTATTTAGATGATTATGATTATTGGGAAGAAGTTATGTCAATTTAGGTTTAAAAAAAAAAAAAAAATTTTTTTGTATTCCATATAAAAAATTTTTTTTTTACACGTGGAGGGGTTAATCCTGCAACAGAACACAGGATGATAAGATATGCTGTTTATATCAGAGTACATGAATGATGAGCATTTTCTTGTTTAATTTTGTTTTGTGTAATATTTTGTCTTTTAGTCATAAGTTTTGTATTTAAAAATTGATAAGCATATAGGTTACACCAAATTCTTCATAAAAAGATGTACTATATTGTCATGTAATTTTTGTATGAATTGGTGCACGTGTGCGGGTGTGATAATCTGCGATCGATATGGGGGCAGTGGTAGTTAACCGATTTACATGGAAATTTGACAAGTAAATAGCTTCGATTTGTGTATACTCTGAGGTTTGTAACTATTTTAGAAATATGGTTTTTTAAGTAAAGCAAAACTCAAGTGTAACTCTTATCAATGATAGGGTAATAAAAATTGTAGATAATTTCCATGCAGGACTATGCAAAATTATACAAAGTTTTTCATGAAATTTGTGTATCTGGTCGTTCCATCAATCATGTGACTTGGGCTTGGCCTATCAAAATACACCAAATTCAGTGAGATTCATACGTTGCAGAGCTAGGATGGACACAGTCTGTCTGTCGACGTTGCTAGGGGAAGTTGTGCCCGGGTAAGAGAGTTGTTCTCTTACAAAAGTAGAAATATCTTATATAAAATAAACCATAAACCTTAAAATTCTTAACGAAGTTTTGCGGTAAGAACCAAGAAGGAATAGAGGAATATTTTATATAAAATAAACTATAAACCTTGAAATTCTTAACGAAGTTTTACGATAAGAACCGTGATAATATTTTGTATTATAAAATATAAATTAATAATAAACTGAATGAATGAAATTCATAATCATTATGAGTGAACAATTTATCAAGAAACTAATCAATGTTAGCAGTCAAACATAACTACGAGACTCTGTGAAATATCGCCGCTGGAGCCGCTTGCTGTAGAAGAGGACGACGAGACGAAGAGGACGCCAGGACAAAGAGGACACCAGGAAGGAGTGAAGCTGTAGAAGAGGACGACGAGACGAAGAGGACACCAGGAAGGAGGGTCAGGAAGAAGAGGACGCCAAGACGGGACCGACGAGACGAGAGGAGGACGTTGCAGCAAACAAGTAAAATCGATTTATATTATCGAACAATACAAACAATTAAATATATTATCAATACATGACAATTTAAAATACATTATACATCTTTATAAACAATATTGGTATATAATAAATAATTTTTCATCTCCTCCATAATAGACTTGTATCGATTTTTACACACTCACTCACAATATCCTTATTAGAATAATAAAGTTTGATCTGTTGCAATATATATATATATTTTTCTAATTTTTTATATAACACAGTAAGTTAGTGTTTCTTACTAGTTAGGAATTTTTGTAGCTTATTCCTTTATAGTATGTTTTGCTTTTTTGCCTCATATGTTTGTGATATTAAATATTATTCATGTTCCAGTGAGGGCGTCATAATAACATACAATAAAAGAAACACAAACATTACTTACCATAAATTCTTGATTCTGGTGCATGATTTAGATTCCAATTGCATTTCTTCTCTAGGGTCCAGGGTTTCGTTACAGCGAAATTCAGAAATAATAGAGGTATACGAGACAATGATTTAAACAACTTTAGTGTGGACATATGTTGAATTTAATTTTATACCTTTTCTGAGTTACATTACAATACAGTAAAATGGCGTCTTACCATTAAATAGTTACGTGATTTCTACGACTCTATCAATACTGAATACACCAATTTCATTATTGTTGGTATGTCTGATTTGTTATCATACCTCTCCAAGAGACTGCAGTTCTCTCTTTATTATTTCTTTTTAATAAATGACAGAAACCAATGCCTCAATTTGCTGATTAATAATTTATGAGTACAAACACATTCTTACACACACACACACTCTCTCCCCTATGTTATATGATCGGTACCTTTTATAAATTTTGAATTTATAGTTAGAGCTCATTTTCACCAAAATAACAGTTAATTAGTTTGCACTTTCCTGATTGTTAGTTGCGGCCTTCCTTCCGATGTTCCCTGATGGACCAGTAGTTCGGCATCTCTCGTAATCTTGTTTTGTTCCTTGTTACACTGAATCTAATTACATCACTTAATGTCATCACTTATTTTAATGACGTCCCGTCTTCTGGACCAATGAGAGTGCCTATTTACGATTTATTTCCACTTGGATGGCCATGTCGTACGTTCATCTCTGCACGTCGGCTTCTGACCTTGGAGTCTTGGTGATCTATTTGAATATGCGTAGTTGTCTCTTCACAAAGGAAATTGTTCGCTGTTGCTTGTGTGTGTGTGTGATACAATAAAATCTGATAATTTGTTACCACTCATACCATAATTCTGACATGGAGATTATTGTACTGTTACAAACCCCCTCAAGGAAAGATTTTATGTCGAAACATAAAAACTTTCATTGACTCATTCACACTTTTACTAAAAGGATCGGTTCAGATATGTCACCACAACCCCCTGTACCGTTACCAAAAAAAAATTTATCATTACTCACCCTTGGTCCCATGATGCTGATCGCACCCTCTGACCTTACTGGACTTCTCCTGAGAGATCCCTACACCATAAGGCCATGAGGCACTCTACATTCCTGTTCTGACGCTCCAGCCAGCCCAGGACTGCGGTCACAACACCACAAAACTCTGAAACATTGCATACAAAATTTAAAATAGTGGTCTAGTACACTTACATATCTACAACTGATATGTTCCCTTTTAGATGCATTGGTTTGTGTCTGAGGCATTGGTTTGTTCAATTAATCTCTCCAAAACAACAAGAATTCAAAACTGATTTTTATCCACACTAAAATCAATCTACTCCCTAAGAGAAAAATATATATAACTACACATAACATAATACATCAACAATTCTTTAATATACCCCCAAAATACCTTCACCTAATTAATTCTACAAATTCAGCTTACAACTATCATGGCAGACACCTTTATTATTTCAATTTTGTTACTCAACTTAGATTCACTTCTTCTATTTTGTAAATGGCAGTTTACTATAATATTTTTTCCACTTCATTTGTAACTTTAGACTTCCAACTTTAAAATCTACTATATTTCAACATTTGTTATCGTCATTACCCCTGTAACGACCTCCTAACCACAAACTCTATTGCCATCAACATAATAAAACATCATAAACCATTGTACATTACATATTAACATTGTTACATTTACCTTACATTAAACAATTTAAATTTACATGACTTGTACCAAACTTTATCACATTACTACTTCAACAATTCTCTATTAACTTTTAATTATTTGACATTCAGCAGATTCTATACAACAATTTAAAATTTATCCTTACCTTTCTGTTACATTACCTTTCTTCCATGAATTCTCCTTTTCTAACCCTTCTATCCTTACTCGTTTGGGTGACTCTCTATTATTCACTATTTTCTCTGTCTTATTTTGGCATTGTCAATCTAACCTTACTCACCTCTTTTTTCTATTAACAACCGCTTCTAACCCTTAATATATTTTGACACCAATATCTCTATAATAACCCCCTTCACAAATCCCATTTAAAACCTCTGGCACCGCTCATTTTTTGTACTAGTATGTGTGTATTCCCTCTATGCTCATTCCATCATTGGTTCCTGACCCTTTCAGATAACCCTTTCCGGCACACAACGGTTCCTTCCTGTCTCAACATCTCTCGTTGCAGACTCCTACACCAATACCCTTATTACAAAATATCACCATCAACAACAAATATAATTACCATTCACATTACTTAACTCTACTTATATAATCACTAACCACTGTGTCCCTAAAATATCTAACACCTCTTTATATACTATCAATATCTGAACGCTTTATTTTCCCTAACTCCCAATAACTCTAACTAACTAACTCCAATGCCCTTATCACTTATTTATCACTATTACCCAAACCTCTTTTACAACATTTCAACTTAATACACCATTAGAAAATTCATCACTTACCAACTAACAACAATACCTCTCAATACCCAAATCTATCACCTGCTTAATCCTTTACTAACCCTTTAGAATCTAAATCTCATAATATCATTTAAACTTTCTTCAGTTATTTAAAATCCTACAATACATGTTTACATAAAAAATACATAAAATACACAACAGCAAAAATATACAAATACATAGACATCAATACACAAAAATATACAATCCACATAATCACTAAATCATTTACCATAATCAGTCCTAAACAGTCCATTTAAAAAAACACTGTCCACATAATTAAATGTTCATAACACAATAAAATAATCACCCTCCATCGTCAAATAATAGTCTTATCTTTGGTCTGTACAATTTATTTTTTATTAAATACATTATATTAACATCATTAATATAACACTTATTTAAATTCTTATATTTTACAAAACCGTCATCATTAATAGGGTTATTACCTATCAATTCATCATACAACCTGTCACGATTGGTTATTGTACTGTCACCTCCAGTATAATTAGTCACCACTAGGTACGTTATAAAGTCATTATTTCCATTATCATCTTCTCCTACTGCTATATCAGCTTCATTACAAGGTAAGTATTTACTTTTATTATCAATCATCTCTACTCCTAACCTTTCCATAAATTCTTCATAAGTTCTACTCATCTTAAAAATTTCTATTTCTCTCTTTCTCTCACCATATTTCTCACAATACCTCTCTACACACTCTCTCTCAATATATCTCTCTCTATCACACCAAGCTACATTCTCTCTTTCAATATTTGCAGGGGACACTAATTCACAATTACTGCACCACCTGTGAAGTGCACTAAAAAAACCAGGGACAACTTTATTTGCAGACCTATCGTCTCCCAAATATACATTGAAGGCACTCTCGTCCTTCCTAAACACACGTGAAGTCTTTACTTCACCTCCTACTACACCATTAAGGGAAAAGTTTACCCCCTGCAACTCTTTTACAATTATACTTTCCCTCCTTCTCTCTGATTTATCGCTATACATTAACATTTCATCATTATCATATTCAATTCCCATTAAACTCTCATTATCACTACCCATGTTTACATAATCATTTTCTAATATCATATTTTTCTTTATATTACCATAATTTTCTACCCCACTTACCTTGTTTTTGTCTCTATCTAATCTGTCTACCTTGTCAATGTTACAATTTTGTTTCTGTATTTCCTTTTTAAATTTTTCTAATTTCTCATTCAATTGATCTAACTTTACGTCTTGTACAGTATTTTGCTTCTTGAGCTCATTCTCAAAACTATCTAATTTTACATTAAATGTATTATTCATTTGATTTAATTTGTCTTCAAATTTATTATTCTGTTGTTCAAATTTGTCACTAATTAACGTGAATAAATCTTCTAGCGAGATTTTGTTTTCAACTGCTTTAGGTGTTGAGCTAGCGTGTCTTTCCAATAAAATGGATTCTGTCTCTGTATTGTCCATTTCCATACTACTATTATTTTCTGCCATTTTGTACTTTATATGTTGGGATTATTATTTCGTTCTACTTGTAATTAGTTACACAATTACTGCTTACTCTGTTTTGTCAACATAACCTTCATAACCTCTCTTATTAGGTTCTGAATTATCTCGTCACTCTATGTCTCTGAATCTGGCTTATTTATATAAAGTAATTTTATATAAAGTCCCTGTTCGGGCGCCATTTGTGATATTAAATATTATTCGTGTCCCAGTGAGGGCGTCATAATAACATACGATAAAAGAAACACAAACATTACTTACCATAAATTCTCGATTCTGGTGCATGATTTAGATTCCAATTGCATTTCTTCTCTAGGGTCCAGGGTTTCGTTACAGCGAGATTCAGAAATAATAGAGGTATACGAGACAATGATTTAAACAACTTTAGTGTGGACATATGTTGAATTTAATTTTATACCTTTTCTGAGTTACATTACAATACAGTAAAATGGCGTCTTACCATTAAATAGTTACGTGATTTCTACGACTCTATCAATACTGAATACACCAATTTCGTTATTGTTGGTATGTCTGATTTGTTATCATACCTCTCCAAGAGACTGCAGTTCTCTCTTTATTATTTCTTTTTAATAAATGACAGAAACCAATGCCTCAATTTGCTGATTAATAATTTATGAGTACAAACACATTCTTACACACACACACACTCTCTCCCCTATGTTATATGATCGGTACCTTTTATAAATTTTGAATTTATAGTTAGAGCTCATTTTCACCAAAATAACAGTTAATTAGTTTGCACTTTCCTGATTGTTAGTTGCGGCCTTCCTTCCGATGTTCCCTGATGGACCAGTAGTTCGGCATCTCTCGTAATCTTGTTTTGTTCCTTGTTACACTGAATCTAATTACATCTCAGGTAGCCGTTAACTGTGCTACATTACTTGTATTTGTTAATTACATTTTATATCAGTGAAAGAACACTTTTTACTGGCGAAACTGTGCCAGCCACAAATTTAGCGTGTAGACATCTTGATGAGTTGGAAGGAACTGGGCAGATGCAAAGCACATATTTTGTGTATGTGTTAGTGCATCCACGTCATTGTCTATATTGTTCGGAATTGGCTCACGTCCTGTTGTCATGTCATTGTCTGTTAGGTCGTCACTTATTTTAATAACGTCCCGTCTTCTGGACCAATGAGAGTGCCTATTTACGATTTATTTCCACTTGGATGGCCATGTCGTACGTTCATCTCTGCACGTCGGCTTCTGACCTTGGAGTCTTGGTGATCTATTTGAATATGCGTAGTTGTCTCTTCACAAAGGAAATTGTTCGCTGTTGCTTGTGTGTGTGTGATACAATAAAATCTGATAATTTGTTACCACTCATACCATAATTCTGACATGGAGATTATTGTACTGTTACAGTTGGCTAAAGATTATTGTAAGTTGATCTTACTTTGTAGGAATTGTTTGTAATTGTATTCCTCCATTTTAGAATTGGTCTAATATATTATTGAAATATTTGTGTAAGTTGGCCTTACATAACTTTTTGAATTTTGAAATTCATCTTATACTTTTCTTTATTATTTATTTGCAAACTTATTCGTTTGTCTTATTATCTCTTTTTATTTCAAAGTAATTCGGTTGTTTTTATACCTTAAGTTTTTTCTCAGCCATATTTGGCTGTCGTAATATTTCTTAATTGATGCCTGATTATATACCCCCTTTATTTTCTTCGTGATGGGGTTAGTGATTTCATAAGTGTTATTGCCCTTGTCTCTTGTGATAGTGTGCGGTCCCACGTATAATAATAGTAACTTTTTTGTAATGCCTTCTATTGAGCTGGGTAATTCTCTGTTTTTTATCAGCACACTTTCTCTTATCTGGTATTTGATAGTATTTTGATGGTTTTTATAATATTTATTCTTTTGTTGCTCTACCTTCTCTGCGATTCTGTTGTACTCAGACCTCCTCTAGTTTTTTCTCCATCACCCGCCTGTTGTTCCATTTCTTTGTCTTGGGCTGGTTCTGTTGTGGTTATTGTTGTCTCCACCTCTTCAATCAATGTTCCTTCCTCTTCTTCCCCTCTATTTTCTTCCATTTCTTTGTCCTTCGCCAACTTTTTTGATAATCCTCTTGTATGCATCTTGATATCCTTTCGCAATCGCTGCTAGAATTTCGTATCTCCCTTTCTTCTAGTCCCACCAGTTGGTCGCCAATTTATAACAATCCTTCACTCGTCATTCTTAAAGAATCCTGTAAAATGTAGAAGTGTCAGAGTGTAACTTGTGTATGTGTGTCTTACCAATCCGTCCTCGCTCGGGTAATGTAACTTACGATGCTTGATTCCGTCGCGAACGTACGAATAACCAGGTATCGTAGCCTTACCTGAAGTTCACTAGGAGTTTATAAATCCCGGGTGGCGCCAAATTGTTTATTTAAAACAATTAAAAAATTTATTATTATCAGCGGTTCCGCTCAGGCGGTGTGGAGAATTCAATTTGTCCCGCCGCTTGTCGACTTTTTCAATCAAGCCAGCAGTTTGCTGTATTCACTGCTTGAGCGCTAGTCGCCAATTTATAGACGTCCGCTATACTGTACAATATTAATAATAAACTTTCCTACTGAAAATAAAACACATTTGTTATACACAGTATTGATTTATTAATGAAGGGTTATTACTTTTTCTTTGACACAAGTTAGATTTGGTTTGATATATTATTTTGCACCGGTTATTTATCTATGAGACAATCTCTCTCTGGGTTTAACAAATCGATTTTGAACGTAACAAATACACTGTCATGGCGTTCTACCGAAGTGGTAAACAAATATTTTCGTTCAATCGTTTGGATTCTTTTGATCACGATAAAAAGATTAGATGCAATTACAATAATAAAAATACACAACCTTACAATGTTTCTACTTAAATATTATGATGTGTAGCTATAATTGGTTTGTTGGAGTGTAGTAAAAGTGTTTTAAAGGTTCGTAAACTAACACTAGGTTAACTTTATAATTTGACAAATTTTCAGTGTCTTAGTATTTTTATTTAATCTTTGAAAGAGAATAAAATCAGTTTAGTGATATTTCATAATATAGTGAGAAATATTTAAAGTGTGTTATTTCGGAAGTTTGGATAATTTAGAGGATACTTAACAACTTCGTAGCCTGGGGTTAGTCAGTTAGTCTGGACCAAAGGACTGTAGCTGCAATCAGAGGCATAGCTAGGCGTCGGCGACGTCAGTGACCGCCGATGGCCTCACACCTTAGGGGGCCTCACAAAAAAATCACCATTCTAAAAAAAATCGTACAAGTCAGTAGCATTTATTAGAGTCATCTTTGACCCTTAACCCGTCTCTGAATATACTTATTTCTGGAGGTTTTTTTTTTTATTAATCTTGACCCGTTATTATTTGTTCGTCCAAAAAAAACTTTTGTTCGGTCTTATTTATATTTTTAATTAATTTTTTAATGCAATCATAATCACTGCAATTTTTAAATTACAATAATTAAAACTGCGCATGCGCGGAAATTCAGCGAATTACGCGATTTTATTTAAATCTCATTTATAATATATTTATTCAATTAGCATTAAAATGAGCATTAAAAAATCATAATAATAAAAAGAGCAATAATTGATACAGTAATTGTATTAAAAAAAAAAGGAAAACGAAGAAAAAATAAATTTGATCGAACATTGAAGAACAAACGACGAACAATTGAATTAGCAAAAAATTTTGCAAAAAAATCAATTTTCCCCCGTCATTTTGTTAGTTGAGTCGTCTGCAGACGACTCTAATAAATGGCAACACTGACATTTATGGAAAACCCCAGCCAAAGTAAATGGCCAGTGTGCCAACCTAAAAAAACGTTCCAAGAAGTATGCGCCATGCCTGTATTCAGGCCAGAAACTAATTTAAAGAAATATATGGGATTCCCAGACTCGTTTAGTTCTGCTTATCAGCCCTATCGTAACGTTTTGTGGAGTTTTGTGAATTATAGAAATTTTGTAAGGTAAGTCAATACACAACATTATTTCAGAACCTATAACAACCTATAGTCTGTACCTAATCTGTAATAACCTATAATCTGTACATTATTACAGATTATGTAACATAACCTATATAACTTTGCTATTTTATTTTGTCAATAGAAATCCAAATCGTCATTAATCCTATACTAATGTTATAAATGAGCAATTGTGTTTGTTTGTTTGTCCTTCTTTATAACTTTCTCGAAGTACTGTAGAAAGTATATGTACTAAAGAAGGTGTTGTGATCGTGAAAATTTTGGGGGTGCCTTACTCTAAGCCTACCGTTTAAATTTCTAAATGTCAAATAACTAATTTTTACTGTCGGTATATTAAATTTTCGTTGAAAATAAAGTGTTCTGCAGTATTAAAATATTTATAAAATTCAAACAATTACAAAAATTTTTATTTGTGGGATTATTTTTTTTGTAAATAACGATGATTTTTATTTTTTAAAAATATAATACAATTAATACTTAATTACTTTTTAACAATAATTTATAATAATATACTGTATATGTAATTATATTTTTCTTAATAATTAATTAATTGTAAATTATGTAGCCATTCAACAAATGATTGGTATAAACTGAATTTTATATTAGTAACAAATTAACTATATCAACATTTTGTTAATATCATTCAGTTTTCTGAATGATCAAACTTTGTTTTGAAGTTTTAAAATTTACATACTATTAAAAAATATATAAGTCTGGTGATACCAAAATTCATGTAAACACATCAAACTATTTTATTAATTTTTGTAAATTTATATTTTATTTCAATTGTATTGTACAGTTTATTCACTAGTCATATCCATTAATATTATTATTATTATTATCTACATCATTAATAGAAATTTAATGTGATTCGGTAACTTACACAATATAGTTAAAAAATTAGTTAATATAATGAAAATCGTTATTATTAACAATATCATGAACTGAAGGCACTCCTATTGTAGGGCTCAGATTTAAAAAATTAATATGATATATAAAAAACTAGGAAAAAAACAAAGAGAAACATTTTTATTTTAGATATACTGTAGTTTATACATAAGGTTATTAGTTACTTGACATTTAGACATTTAAACGGTAGGCTTAGAGTAAGTTTTAGGCTGTAGCTGCCGATCGTTTTTTTAACTGAAATATTTTTTTAGGTCATGTCAGGTGGGCCCTCTAGAGACAGAGATATAGGGAGGAAATGGGAATCTGGTGCATCAAAAAAACGAAGGAAAGCTGAAACGGTTATGTCCAACCAAACTTTGAGTTCCAGTATGATGAAATATCTTAGTAAGAAACCTTGTTCTGAAGTTACTTCTTTTGAGTCAGATGAATCGGTTGTCCAAATTGCTGAACCAGCTTCAGAGTCATGTGGATCTGCTGTAATCCAAGTTTCTGAACTCAATAAAGAATTCAAAAGTGAGAACATTTGTGAGACAGAAAATCAAGAGGAAACAATTCATTTACGACGAGAGTCGTTTGTAGACTTGGATCCAGGGAAGTGGGTATTTCCAATAACGGATTTACAGCGTCATGACCTTATTCAAAATGGTCCTTATCAAAATCTGGAAATATCCAATGAAGAATATCCAAAAGACGCTAGCAAAAGACATTTTTCAAAATTTCATTTTACTCGAAAGTTGAGTAATGACAAAACGCAACATCGTAGATGGTTAGTTTATTCCATAACTCAAGATAAAGTTTATTGCTTTCCATGTAGACTTTTTTCGCATTTACAAACACAGATGGTGCAAGGAGGATGTTGTGACTGGAAAGATCTTAGTCGGATATTGCAAAGACATGAACAAAGTCCAGGACACATGGGGTGCATGTTTAAATGGATGGAATTTCACAAAGGAATCAAACATGGAAAAACAATCGACATGGAAAACGAGAGATTAATTAGAGAATCGCAAAAATATTGGTACAATTTGTTTGAAAGACTGATTAACATTATCAACTATTTAGCCTCACATAATCTTGCATTTAGAGGTCATCGAGAGTCCTATAAGTTATACGATAGTGGAAACAGTGGCAATTTTATGGACCTATTTAAGTTGTTATCCAAATATGATCTGACACTGCAGGAACACTTGCAACGCATGAATGAAAAACGTCTTGCTCAACATTATTTGAGTCCTGATATCCAAAATGAGTTGATTACGTTAATGTCTCAATCAGTTATTGAGGAAATAATACAAAGAGTCAAACAAACAAAATACTATGCGTTCATGCTCGATTGCACCAGGGATGTGAGCTGTGTTGAACAAATGTCAATAATATTAAGATTTTGCAATTCCTCGACTGGAGAAATAGAGGAACACTTTATTGAATTTATTGCTGTAGCAGAAACAACAGGAGAGTATTTGACAAATTCAATTTTGCAAGAACTAGAAAAAAATGGTTTGGATATCCAGAATTGTCGAGGACAAGGATACGATAACGGCGCTAATATGGTTGGCATAAATAAAGGCGTCAAAACAAGAATACTTAATATTAATCCAAGAGCATTCTTCACGCCTTGTGGTTGTCACAGTTGGAATTTGCTTTTGATAGATGCAGCAAATTCTTCTATAACAGCCAAAACATTTTTTGGCTTTATAAATAAAATCTATGTTCTCTTTTCAGCATCTAGTAAACGCTGGGAGCTTGTTAAATCTAAATTAAAATTGACGTTAAAAGCTCTGTCTGAGACGAGATGGGAGAGTCCGATTGCAGCAGTAAAAGCAATATTTTTGCAATTTGATGATGTCATCGAGTGCGTGAATGATCTGAAAGATAAAGATAAAGATTCCGATACTCTGAGTGACTGTAAAGCTATCTTGAATGAAATTTTCACTTTTGAGTTTGTTGTTGCAGTACACGTACGGTACGAAATTTTGCTGCGTGTCAACAATATAAGCAAACTATGGCAGTCAGTTGAAGTCAACTTGAAGGGCGCCATTGACACTTTATGTTCTTTTTGTAACTGGATACAAGAATATCGTAATACAGGATTTGAAAAAGCTGTTGCACAAGCTCGATTGTTTGTAGAAAAAAGTAGTTACGAAATCCCGACACAATTTAAAGAGAAAAGAATAGTGAGAAAGAAAAGAATGTTTGGGTATGAACATATTGATGAACCTACACAATCTGCAGAAATACAGTTCAAAGACTTTTTTATAACAATGATAGATGCTATCATAGCCGACACTGAATGTCGATTCGAATCTCTCAACGAATATTTTAAAAGATTTGGCTTTATTTATGACATGAACTATTTGAAATCTCTATCAAAAGAAGACCTACAAAAGCATTGTAATGATCTTGACACAATACTACGGGAAGGTGAAAACAGCGACATTCAGCCCTTCGAGCTTTTCGAGGAACTCCAGCTTTTCAGGTCTAATTCACCAGACTCTATAAAAGATGTACAACAACTTATACGATACATTTTAGAAAATAATTTGCAAGAAATATATCCAAATGTTTACATAACGATCAGAATTATGCTGACAGTTCCGGTCAGTACAGCTTCTGCTGAGAGAAGCTTCTCAAAGTTGAAACTGATTAAGAACTATTTGAGAAGCACGATGAGCCAAGAGAGACTATCTGCATTGGCTGTTTTATCGATTGAAGCTGAAATAGCGTCTCGTTTAAGCTATGACTCAGTTCTGAAAAAATTCAGTGAAGCAAAAAGCCGAAAAGTGCGAATATTATAATATGTTTGTTTAGCTTTAGATGTCTAGAGGTAATTGTTATTCAAGGGTTTGTTATTTTCACAAAGCCATACTGATGATGGGATATGTACTGTATCACAATGATACATAAGGTTAAGTGATATTGATTGATCTTTCTATTAATAGTCATAGAATATCGTAATGAATGATAATTATATAGCCTATTGAAATTAAATAAATATTTGGTTAATTAATATATAACAAACTCATTCTTGTGACGTGTTGTAGTATAATTCAATTTAATAGCACTTTTCTAACAGAGACATGAAAAGGGCCTTGCAAAGCGGATTTCGCCGACATCCACGTTCGGTTTAGCTACGCCGCTGGCTGCAATAGTGTTCAATTTTCAATTATTCGGGCTTCTGGCATCTTTTTCAATTTACTTGGATGAATTTATTCACTTTGTTTTGCATTAAAAGGTCTTCGCCATCAGTTAATTGAGTTCAGTCATAGTCAGCCTCCTTCTTGTTCAATTTTGACAATTTGTTTAACTTTGATCACATTTTAAATTAAAAAATTTGTTGTCAAAATTTTGGCTTCTGTTCTGTTAGAGTGACGCTTTACGAATAACGATATTCAACGGTAATTCCGTCTTCAACGGTGGTTTCTATGGTTACCAAAGAATTCTGCTTGGCCTAGCTTGATATAAATCCATTGTTATCAAAATTTGAATTCTTTTCAAAATCCTCATATATCTTCTGACTGTCTTCATTCCTTTATCGTCCTTCCTAAGTATTAATTATTAGCACTGTTATTTATATTTTCTTCCAAAGATTATTTTGGTATCCCACAAGATTGGGTTATTTCATGTTTTATTAATTTACAATTATTTTAATATTTACTAATTACATTTTTCTGTTAATTTACCTCCTTATTTTAATATTTAGCTTTTAATAAAATTTACCATTTGTCCTTGGTTAATTAGTCCCCTTGGATTTGTTAATTACTTGGTTATTTTCATACAATTTGTATTTGTTGGTGTTTGATAGTTAGGCCTGTCTCAAGTCTAAGTAGCCATTACTGATTTTTGATTATTTCATATACATTATGTCTCATTTTAGCCTAGAGCTTTATTTTGATCTTATAACTAGGTTTATTATCTATTGATGTGTTTTGGTTCTGTTTTTATGTGATTTGTATGTTACTACTGTTTTATTCTTTATGTATTGCTAACTATTTACTAACTGGTTTTCTCGTTTTCCAAATCAAACATTGCTTTCCTTTCTTACTTATTTACTCCGCCAATGTCAACAATATGGCTATTAATTACTATTTTTCATAATATAAAATACAACATTTAGGTCTATGGTTGGTATCCTTACCCCATCCATATCCTATTCACAAGTTTGTTTAAACAATTATTTAACACTTATTATCTAATATTGGTGTACAATTCATTACCTTTGATTTATTTTTTGGGTGATAAACAACCTCACCTCTATTGAACTTGCTTCAATAATCATCCCTTATAACATGGGTGTTTATTGATGGTTTTAAACTTCTTATTTTATAAAAACTCTTTGCCTTCTTTCCATGTTAACACTATCTGATTACATTTTCAAGTGGTTCTCACCTTTAAATTCTACTATATACTTTTAAACTCTATAATAATATTCTTTTCTACTCAATACAGTTAACATCACTCTTTAGTGTTCATTACTGCTTAATTACTGGTTTACTTTACAGACAATTCTTAACAACTTTCTTAAATATTATTGTTCACTATTAAACCTTTAGTAAATATCACTATAATATTGACGACTCGGAACACTAAGTTTTTTATAAGTAAAAACGTAAAGTTTTACCTTACAGCCTAAACCGGCTTTCACCTATAGAAGGCTTCATCAGAGGCTGTCGTAAGTAGCGCTGTTCGTCTTGTTGTTGGCGACGAGGTAGTTTTTCGAAAGATCGAAGCTGTGTGTGTGTGTGTGGTGAGATGTGTTCGAATAATGCATGCGATTTGAATTGTGTCTGTTCGTTTAGGATGTCGTTTTTATTTGTTTTTGTGTGTTTGTATATTTCTAATTGTTCTAGAGTGTCTAGTTTTCGGCCTTTTGTGTGTACGTGTAGTATGTTCATGTTATTGTCGATGTTTTTATATGTGTGGTTTGCTTCAATGAGGTGGTTTGCGAAGGTAGATTCTGTAGTGGTGTGGAGTGCTTTTGTGTGTTCAATGTATCTCTGTTTGAAGCTACGTCCTGTCTGGCCTATGTAGAATTTATTGCAATTTGAACAGTAAACCTCACGAACGTCACACTCACAAAAAATGAACAAACACTCCTTGATAAAGGCCTAAAACATAACATACATTACAAACATAACAACCAAACACTAACAAAGCTCATAATTGACACAGAAACAAATATACAAAACACAGCACCAGAACATCAAGACACATTAAGACATAATATAAACAACACAATAGGAGTACATACGACACCAGACAACAACAACCACAACTCAGAAATACACACAGCCATCAAACTGAGGAAAAAGGCACACAAACACAACATCACATTTGTAAAAGCTGACAAAGGCAACACGACTGTAATTATCCCCACAGACAACCTACACAAAAAAGTACAAAACTTCATGGAACAGAACAACATCACAGAACTAAAACACGACCCCACCGACAGATACCAAACCTCAGTAAAACAAATAGTCAACAAAGCCAAACACATTATGACACATAAACAAAAGCCCTACATGAAACAAATCCGACCATCAGCACCTACACTCCAAGCGCTTCCCAAAATCCATAAAGAAGACATTCCGATCCGCCCCATTATCAACTACCGTAATGCCCCTGCACACAAACTGGCAAAATATCTAGACAAAATTATTAGACAACACACACAAATAGACAACAACATTGCAGTAAAAAACAACACTGACCTAGTAACAAAAATAAAAGACATACACATCCCCCATAACGCCACATTAGCCTCCTTTGACATTAAAAACCTGTACACAAACATCCCCATCTCTGAAACAATCACCATCCTACAAAACAAACTCAAACAGAACAACACGCCAGACGAACTTATCAATGAAATAACAGAAACTCTGAACATTATCACAAAACAAAACTACTTTACTTATAACAATAAATTCTACACACAGAACGATGGCCTACCCATGGGCTCCCCCATATCCAGCATTCTAGCAGAAATCTTCCTCCAACACTTAGAAAAAACAAAAATACTCACAAACAATGACAGACACTCACATAAAATACTATATTGGCACAGATACGTTGATGACATTCTAATACTATACAGGGGAAACAAAAGACAATGTGAACAGTTACTAACGCACATAAACAAATTACATAAAAACATAACCTTCACTGCCGAATACGAACACAACAATACCATAAACTTCTTAGACCTCTCCATCACAAAACTAGAACACAGGCACAAATTCAGTATATACAGAAAACCAGCTACAACTGACACACTAATGTGTCAGTTGTAGGTGTGGTTTGCAAACCACACATATTGTACGTGTGGTTTGCAACCAGCAAACCACACATATAAAAACACCTCCAATCACCCAATACAACACAAACTAGCTGCTTTTAGAACCATGATACATAGACTCAACAACATCCCCTTAGATGAAATAGACTACAAAGACGAACTAAACACGATAAAATATCTAGCAGAATCTAACGGTTATGACAGAACAATAGTCAATAAACTCCTACACAAAACAAACAACAGACAAAGACAGAAAACAACAAATTCATAACACTAACATACATCAACAAACAAACAGAAAAAATTGCCCACAAATTCAAAAAAGCAGGATACAGAATCGCTTACAAAACTACTAACAAAACAGAACACACACTATCAAAACGCATGCCCAAAGCACAAAACAAATTCGATCTACCCGGTGTATATAAGCTAAATTGTTCAAATTGCAATAAATTCTACATAGGCCAGACAGGACGTAGCTTCAAACAGAGATACATTGAACACACAAAAGCACTCCACACCACTACAGAATCTACCTTCGCAAACCACCTCATTGAAGCAAACCACACATATAAAAACATCGACAATAACATGAACATACTACACGTACACACAAAAGGCCGAAAACTAGACACTCTAGAACAATTAGAAATATACAAACACACAAAAACAAATAAAAACGACATCCTAAACGAACAGACACAATTCAAATCGCATGCATTATTCGAACACATCTCACCACACACACACAGCTTCGATCTTTTGAAAAACTACCTCGTCGCCAACAACAAGACAAACAGCGCTACTTACGACAGCCTCTGATGAAGCCTTCTATAGGTGAAAGCCGGTTTAGGCTGTAAGGTAAAACTTTACGTTTTTACTTATAAAAAACTTAGTGTTCCAAGTCGTCAATATTATAGTGACATTTAGTTAAGTAACGGACACGTCATGGACAACGAAATCCAAGAATAAACCTTTAGTGTTTGTTATTTTTAATAAGTGTTTATCTTAGCTTTCACTATTTTTACTATTTCTATCATTGACAATATTTTTATTTACTCTTCACCTGCACTTTTAAATTATCTTGTGTTTATTATAATTTACTTAGTGTTTCGTTTTCTATCATTTCACTTTAGGGTAATTTCACTTTCACTATGTTAAATTCCATTTACTTCTCACTATTTCAATATCTTTCTCTTTCTCTACACATATTATATATACTTATTAATATCATGTCTTCCTCTATTAATAACTTACATGTACTTCTAATTCTTTGGCTAGTGTATTTTTAGCTATCGTGTTTTATTAATGACTAATTACAATTGTCATTCAATCAATACTAACATTTATTATTTATATTGGTTCTTTACCGGTTTTGTTTCCTTTATTATATTTGATTACATTGTTTCTCCCTTCTCTATTCTTTATTCCTTGTCTGTGTTTTCTCGACTTGTTTCATTTTATTTTCTTCATCGTTGGTTTGTTCCCTCTTTGTTCTCATTTTTCTTCTCCTTCTCTTCTCATCTTGTTTACTTTTATTTTGGTTCGTTATCTGGCCAATCTCTGGGGTTGGGTCAAAGTCGTTTGTCTGTCAGTCTAGTCTGTGATTTTCTTTAATAATCACTTTCCTTCTTTCTTAATTACATTTTATATTTTTATTCTCTTCATTATTTATTTATTAAAATATATTATTTTTTAGCATTTTTTACATACTTATAGTCATCAAAAATGATCTGAATTTGGCGATGTTATAATATATATTAGAACGATACTCTTAAACACTTACTTTTGCACATATGCTATTACTCATTTGTGCGCACTTACCCACGTCTCTAAGGTATACTCTTCTTCTGCAGTATTTACCTTGATGTTTCCCAGTTTGTTCGCAGGCTTTGGTAGTTAATTGAGGGTGGATAAGCACGTGAATATCGTTACAAGTAAAGAGTACAGAGGATTTGTTACTGGTTGTGAAATTAGTACGACTTTGTTAATAAAATCATATTCATTTTGTTTATTAATTAAAAAATGCAAATTGTCATGTTATTAATTAGTGTGTGGGTTAACTACTATTGAAACCCTTATATTCACTTATACGAATATCGTATAATTATAACGTGGAAAAATCTTATCTCTTATAGTTTAAGACACATTATACACACAAATAAGACATATATGATCTGGAATATTTACACAGACATATAATACATAACACATATATTATTACAATGCATGATTAACACGTACGAAATTGAATATTAATATTGTCTTAGCAAGTGTGGTTTTTATTATGTACCACTTAATTAAAAAATTAAATAATTAAACATTAATAAAAATTCTAATAGAGACCATTCTATTATTTTAATTAACAATACTCCTAATGTCTCAATTAATTAAAAATCTACAATTAAAGTAACTTTCATACTTGATTTTACGTTACAGTTACTTGATTTTAATTATATAATAAAATATAAAAATATAATAAAATATGGTTTCTATAATTACCATTTATTAATGAGATTAATAAGTTTTATATTCTTTGTTATCAATTATTATTCTTTGAAAACGTTTAGGAATTATTCATTATGCAAAATAAAAATATAATAAAGTTTATGTAAACTTGTATATGGAATCTAGAGCCTTCTTTTGATAGACCTCAGGGTCATTTATAAGATTAAATAAATGTCTGACTTCACCTGCATATTTCTGCAACCATTTAACTGTGTCGTTACCGTCACCTGGACACTCGAGTTTAGGATCCCCTTCCGGTATCACCTTCTCTGTCTCTGCGTCGTTTGGAATTACTCTCTCCGTCTAATGGATGCCGAGTTCTGACGTGGACCTCTGGTCGTGATGATGTACGGCTGGATGTAGCTGCGAGTGGCTGTTCCTGCGTCCTCTAGTATTTTGCTGTAGTTCCTTTCCTTTCCTCGTCTTTTCCCTCGTGGATGTCTCGAAGTTCTACGTGGACTTCTTGAAGTTCATCGATGACGTTTCGACTCCTCGTAATTTACGATATTATTGTCTTTTATATAAATCATGTATATGACTAATTACTTTCACCGATGTACTGCCGGTTCCATCGCACTTCAAGTTACGTAATTCGATTTAAAACATTACTTAAACTTTGTAAAATTTGAGGTGGCGAGATGCGTGAATTTCACGTACTGTCTGTTAATGATCTGAGAAAGCGTGTGTCACTCGCTGGGGTTTTATACTCCTGCCGTCGTTCAATTCCTGTTGAAAAATGTTCGGACAAAGTTGAACAAGTCAGCGCGTCGATTTTTTAACTAATTGCAACCTACGCGTCTTTCTATGAAGCGCACACTTTTTTATAAATATTATTTGACAAATCGTTAAGTACATTAATAAACTTAACCTATGCAAATTATGAACATTAAGGTGTGTAAACTATGGAAGTTATGGCAAAATTTCACACGGTTGCTGAGCGGTTCCCACGATCATAGACCTCTTAATATTGAATTGTAGCGCCAGGCGCCAGCTTTTTTTCTACATATGTCTCTGATTCGTGTGACTTCTGGTTTTCATTCAGCACTTAAAAAACTGTGTAAAATTTTCCACAATCGTATACATAATTCAACTTGTTCTTCATTTACACACACACACACACACACACACACACACACACACACACACACACACACACACACACACACACACACACACACAATCTGATACACACGCGGTTGCCTGTTGCAACGACGTCATAGCTACCAGTTGGGGCGTGTTTCGTCTCCCTTCGCTGCGTTTAAAACCAGCTAGGCTTGCAATTCCATATGCATGTTCACTTACAATTATTTCCTTATTTAAAATTAATTAATTCGTTTGTTTCTTTTATTTATGTCTTATACCTAACGCTTAATTATTACATTATTTTCATTATTTACATCTTTTACATAACTCATACGTGTGTTCGTCTGTTATCCTACTGCAGTCAGGAGTTGATACGGAGACTTATGCTAAACGTATCGTTGCATATATTCCCCTGCTGGGTAAAATAAAATTTGAATTTTATTCAAATTTTATTTCTTTGCTCAGAAATTATTCATATTTTTTTTTAACTCACACTTAGTGGTTATAAGGGTTCTTAAAATTTTTCCAATCCTTCCCTGGGTGGATTACGTCCCTCCCATGGATTTATAAGTTGAGTTTGGTTTTTTTCTTTATCCATAGAATTTACGGAATGCTGATGCATGGTATTTTCCAATAGTCTTTCTTCTTGTCAGATCGTAGACGATAAAGGTGTGTCGTCCTTTCTTTCTTTGTAATAAGTAGGGTCCCTCGTACAGTCTAAATAGTTTCTTTGCTGTATTGTCGATTCGTTTTCCCACTGGATTGCTTCTTAGTAGCACTATTTCTCCTTCATGAAATGTGATGAGTTTGTGCTTTCTGTTGAACCTCTCGATCCTCTTCTCTCCAAGTTTTTCCATCCTCTTCTTCGCATTGTGAATCTTGTGAATCAATGGAATTTGCAGGTTTTGGTTTGGAGGTTTATCAATGTTTTTCTACCAGAATCTAGTAGGTTTTTTATTTGTTTCCAGTTCCACTGGTGTATATCCCGTAGCTTCACTGTATGTAGCATTTATAGCTTGTTCGAAAAATGATAAGTACTCTGCCCATCGGTTATGTTGTTCATTACAGTAGATGCGTAAATGTTTTCCTAACTCTTTGTTTACCCTTTCAGCAAGGTTTCTTTGTGGGTGTCGTATTGACGTTAACACTGGTTTTATGGCATGCTGCGTTAGCGTTTCTGCCCATGGTTTATTTTGAAATTGTTTACCTTGGTCACTCAATATCTTTTTGATTTGACCATACTTCGGTACGTATTTGCGTAGTATGACATTCAGTACACTTTTAGTGGTGGGTCTTCGAATAGAGTAGAGTCGAACTGCCTTGGTGAACACATCTATACATACAAGTACAGTATGTGTTTTGTACCCCCGTGAATAGCTCACGGAAACGGGCCCAGGAAGTCTACTGCTACTAATTCTCCCTTTTCCTGTGTCTTGATATTTTGCATATCTACGTAGGTGTGAAGGTGGATGAGACTCGTTAGCTCAGTGAAGGCAACTCATCTAAGAGACGGGAACTCTAAACATAAAACCCCTGGTCCTCCAGGTTGGAGGTTGGGTGTAGGGTTAACAACCCACCCCATAAAATAATATTGTTATGAAACCAAGAGAAAAAGGAAAAGCCGGACGGATTAATGGAATTGGGACTGGATCGTGGAAAAAGGACAAAGATTTTAAACTTGCGACGTGGAACTTGCGTTCCTTATACAGACCTGGAGCCTTGAAGATATTAATAGGAGAGGTTCTCAAATATAAGATAGATGTTTTGGCTATGCAGGAGATGAGATGGACTGGTGCTGGAATCATGGATCGAAGGGACTACTCGGTGTATTACAGCTGTCAGAACTGGGACCATGTGCTTGGAACTGGCTTCTTGGTAAGCCGTAGAATGAAAGCAAATATCATTGATTTTAAACCCCTTACACCTAGAATGTGTAAAATAAGACTTAGGGGAATCTTCTTTAATTATACTATAATAAACGTGCATGCCCCAACTGATGATAAGCCTGAGGATGAGAAAGATGATTTTTATGACTTGCTGGAGAATGCGTATGCTAGCAGCCCTAGACATGACATAAAAATAATCATAGGTGACTTAAATGCCAAAGTGGGAAGCAGCCATGCTTGTAGTAATATAGGACAGTATAGTTTACACTCTGAACACTCAGACAATGGTTTCCGACTATTGAACTTCGCAGTTGGTCAAAATATGATCATAGGAGGGACTTTCTTCGACCACAAAGACATACATAAGGGCACATGGATCTCTCCAGACGGGAGAACGGTCAATCAAATAGATCATGTCCTATTGGATGGCCGCCGTAAGTCAGACTTACAAGACGTTAGAGTTTATAGAAGTGCCAACATGGATAGCGATCACTATCTCGTAGTTGCAAAACTGAGAGCTAGAATCTCCAATAATAGAAATGAAAAAGGAATAAAGACTGTTAGATACAATACAGAAATACTAAAGGAAGAAGAAATAAAACGGAGGTTCGAGGAAGTTACTAATGAGAAAATTAGACAGTGGAGACTTGAATGCCGTGAGGAACAAGATATAGAAAACCACTGGCTTAATCTAAAAAACATGTTAGTGACCACGGGAGAAGAAATCGTTGGTTTGAAGAAGAGACATGGGCGAGATGAGTGGTTTGATAAGGAGTGTGAAGAGGCAACTGACTTCAAAAACAAGACATACAAATTTATGATCCAAAGGAAATGCACTAGGGCTGTTCAAGAGGAATACAGGAAGGCCAGGCGGAGAGAAAAGAAGATTCATAGAGGAAAAAAGAGGGAGTATATGATGAGACAGATGAAAAAGATAGAGGAATATAAGAGTAAAAGGCTGAGCCGAGATACGTACAGGAAGGTGAATGATATGAGACAGGAATTTCAGCCTAGAACAAATGCCTGTAGGGATAATAATGGTGGCCTTGTGAGTGATAATGCTGGCATAATCAGGAGATGGACAGAACACTTCGAAGAGTTGCTAGGCTCAGTTGGGGAGGCTTCGATGGAGGCATCTGAGAATGAAGAGGAAGCAGGAGAATTCGAGGATGATAGAGAGGAGTTGGTGCCATCCTATGATGAGGTGTATGAAGCTCTAGAAAAGCTTAAAAATAACAAGGCAGCAGGTTCCGATGGTTTACCAGGGGAACTATTAAAAAGCGCAGGAGGAGATTTCATCAAGGAATTTGCCCATCTCATAGAGCGAATATGGCTGGAGGAGGTAATGCCTGATGAGTGGAACAATGGGGTGGTGTGTTTAATACATAAAAAGGGTGATCCGCTCATATGTAAAAATTATAGGGGCATCTCTCTACTTAATACAGCATATAAGGTATTGTCCAACATCATATTTTCTAGGCTGCTTCCCTACGCTGAGGAAAACATAAAAGAATATCAGTGTGGATTCACTAGGAATAGGTCAACAACAGACCAAATATTTACACTAAGGCAAATCCTGGAAAAAACGTTGGAATATGGAGTGGCCACTCACCATCTCTTTGTGGATTTCCAGTCAGCATATGATTCAATCAACCGGAAAATGCTATATAGAGCTATGAAGGAGTTGAATATACCATCTAAGTTGGTGCGTATGGTTGGAGTAGTTATGTCCAATTCTAAGTGCCAAATCAGAATACAATCAAAGCTATCTAACGCCTTAAAAACATTGAATGGGTTGAAACAAGGAGATGCCTTAGCGTGTCTGTTGTTCAACATAGCTCTAGAAAAGGTCATCAGGGATTCAGGAATTCAAACTAGCGGACACATATTTCACAAGGAGGTACAGCTTCTGGCCTATGCCGATGACATTGACGTCATAAGTAGGTCTGAATCTGGCTTAAAGAAAGCCTTTCAGGAACTGGAGTTGTCCGCTAAGGCTATGGGCTTGGTTATAAACCAAAGCAAAACCAAATATATGGTTGTAGGTGCCAACACTCGTGCCCTGTCCCTGCGCATTAACGATTATGAATTTGAAAATGTTCAGGGTTTTCCATATCTCGCGTCATATGTGGACTCTGGAAATTACTCCTCTAGAGACATTGAAAAACGGATATTATCTGCTAATAGGTGTTACTACGGACTGGTGAAACATTTTAAGTCGAAGTTAATAAGTAAAGATACAAAAACCACCCTATACAAGACCTTGATTAGACCAGTCCTGATGTATGGCTTGGAATGCTGGGTGTTAAAAAAACTAGATGAGCAGAAACTATCCGTTTTTGAGAGGAGGGTACTGAGGAGAATCTATGGCCCTGTGAGGGAAAACGACATTTGGAGGCGACTGCATAATCGAGAGTTGTACGAAAGGTTTAAAGATCTTCCGATCGTGCAACTCATACAAATTAACAGATTGCGTTGGGCTGGTCATGTGCAGAGAATGGCGGAGGATAGAATCCCAAAAAGAGTGATGAATTATTTGCCGATGGGAAGGAGAAGGAAGGGAAGACCGCGTACAAGATAGCTGGACCAGGTTGGTAAGGAGGCAGTGAGGCTGGGTCCAGCAAACTGGTGGACATTGGCCAGGAGTACAGACCAGTGGGGAAGATTTCTTTTGGAGGCCAGAGCCCGGACTGGGCTGTAGCGCCGAGGATGATGATGATGACATAGGTGTGAAGATTCGGATGTCGGGCTGTTTGACATTCGTAGCATCCTTTTAAGATTGCTTTTATTCTTTTAAACATATCGTTCAAAATGAAGTCTTCCTTTAAAGGTAAATGACATTTTAAAGCAGACGCATGTGCTAGACTTTGTGACATGGTATAATTGGTGTTTTTAGCATCTCTGGTGATAGGACTATTTTCCAATCATAATTGACGAGTTTGTACAATATACTATTTTTTATTGTATATCTACTAGATAGTGGTGATAACTTCATGTGACTTATTTGAAGATCTTTGTTTTGTTCATTTGCTATATTGTTTAACAAATATTTAACTCTATCATCTGTTTGATATGTTATGTTTAATATTCTAACATCGTTCCACTTAGCTTCATGAGTTTCTTGTGTCTCTTGCGGTGGATAACGACTTAGGGTGTCGGCAATTATATTATCCGAGCCTTTACAATTTTTTTTTGTGAAGGAATACTCTTGTATGGCCAGTATCCATCTCATTAGTCATGCATTTGTTGCTTTACAACTTAATAAAAATGAAAGCGCTTGATGATCCATGTGTATCTCAAAGTGTGTTCCATACACATAATAACGAAACCGCTTCAAGGCGTATACTATCGCTAAGATTTCCTTCTCTGACGTGTTTTTCTGCTCCTTTGAAGGCTCGACTGGCGTATGTGGTGACTCGTAGCTCTCCGTGTTTATCCTCTTGATACAGGACACTCCCTACTGCATAGTCACTGGCATCTGCGTAGATTATAAATCGTCCTTCTCGTTGTGGGTGATGCAGCATAATGTTATGTAGAAATAAATTTTTCACTTCACGGAACGCTTCTTCATGATGTAGCTCCCATTTCCATTTGCTTTATTTTCTAGTGAGTTCTAGAAGTGGTTGGATTTTCTCCGCATATAATGATGAAAAACGTCGGTAGTATCCCGTGAGTCCTAGGAATGCTCTTAACCCTTTTATGTTCTTGGGTCTTGGGAACTCTGTTATACTCTTTAGCTTGCAAGGATGTGTTTGTATTCCCTTGTCAGATATTATGTGACCTAAGAATTTTATCGAAGTTTTAATAAATTCGCACTTCTCTAACTTCAGTGAGAGGTTAGCGTCTCTGAACTTTTGAAATATAGTGTTCAGATGCTGAAGGTGTTCTTCCAACGTTGGTGAGATTACAAGGATGTCGTCCACGAAGATCATGGTGTATGGTTCCACCTCTGATCCTAGTGCATTTTCCAAACACTTTACAATTGCTGCGAGGCTTGTACTCAATCCAAAGGGCACTACTCGATGTTGGTAGCTTTTGTTCTTGTACAGGAATGCGGTGTATTTGCGATCTTGTTTGCGAATGGGAATTTGCCAAAACGACAAAGTCAAGTCTAACTTGGTTAGATATTTTGCTCCTTGACATTTGTTAAATAATTCTTCAATATTCGGTGCACAATCAAAATCCTTTTCGATGACACTATTTAGATTCTGCATGTCTAAACACAGTCTTATTTCGTCCGTCTTCTTTTTGACGACAACGAGAGGATTGATGAAGCTGCTGTTGGACCGCTCTATTACGCCGTTACCAACATTCTTCTGATTTCCTCGTCGACTGGTTCCGCATATTTCATGGGGATCGGATATGTCCTCCGTACGAACTTAGTAGGATCGGTGACCTGAATCTTGTGTTCATAAGCATTCGTAATTGTAGGCACATTGCTAAATATATCTTGATATTCCTGTATCAAGTCTTCTATTATTCTATTAACTCTATTCCTTCGTGTTGATTGTCCTCTTGTGTATTGATATCACTTGCAGCGTGTTTTACAGCTGGTCTGGAGATGACGATTGGTTCCTGTTCTTCTTCCAAGTTGTTCTGACTTTCTTCAGATTTAATTATTTAGAGTCCTCCCTTAACTTTGCATGTCATTGAATTGTTTTCTAAATTAATAACTGCTCCTAATTTATTTAATACGTCGATACCTATGATACAATCATATGTAAGCTTATCTACTACTATCATAGGATTCAAGCATTCAAGTTTATTACATTTAAAATTAACATATATTTGTTGTGTGGCAATCTGTTTAATCTTTGTCGCTGTTGTTATATAATAATTGCTTATCGGTAACACTGGTGCATGTCTGAAATGGTTCCTGTTCCTGTTGATGCAGGTCTGGCTGATTACGGATACCTCACTTCCAGTGTCGACAAGGATTTTCATATTTAAATTATTTATTGTTCCCCCTAACATAGGACAATAGGTTTTAGATAACATTATTTCCTGTGGTGTATCTGTATTGTTTAGGCTGTCACGCAAATCATGTGTGTGCAGGTCATTTACTAAACCTGTATGTACTGGCTTTTTGTTACCCTTCTTACCCTGGCTTACTCTTCTTATCGGTTGGCGTTGTACGATCACCCCCTTCCTCTTTGGATGTTGACGGGTGTGTCGGCTGTTGCACAATTCTATTTTCATAATTAATTTTATTATTATGCTTATTATTTGTGTTAATGTTTTGTACATTGGAATTGTACGGTTTTACGTGTTTTTTCGACGTAAATGGGTGTACGTATGCTCTTTTATTCGGAGTCGGGTTACCTTTTTCATAGGGTTGTTTATACTCTTTCCACTTCTCTTTCTGTATGTCCTCTTCTTTAGTCTCGAACTGCGGTGATTTGTGGTATATTTGATTTTGCGTAGAGTCCTGCTGCTGCTGCCGGTTGTCTCTCCTTTCGTACTCTTTATTAACAAACTGTGATGATTGCGTCACAAGGATAAGAAGTTCCTCAATGGTTTTAACTCCTTGGGTATATACGGCGAGTCTAATGTGTCTGTCAAAATGGTAGCGTAGTTTTAATACTAATTCGTGCTCAGTGAAACTTGGTCTAAGGTGCTTACATCGTCCGACGAGTTGTATAATGTAGTCTTCCATGGATCGTTTGCTGTTGACGTAATACCGCCCATACTCCAGCTGGTCTCATACCTCTCTCTGGGTATGTATATTCCAGTACCGATTTTCGAAGGATGCCTTGAACTGTTCATAAGTTTCTGTTTGGTCCCAAACAATCGTATACCATTTGGATGCTGTTTCCTGGAAATGTCAACTTACAAAATCTATACGGTCTCTGTCGCTTAGGTTGCTCCCTATGGTTGCCATTTCTTGTTCACACTTTTGTAAAAATTCTATGGGGTTCTCCCATTTGTTGCCTTTAAAGCTGATCTTCTCTCTCGATCCTCTACTTTTGCAGCACACATCATTATAGCACTTGGTCATCTCTTGACCTCCGCTCGTAGTTTTTCTACCTCCTCTTGCAGTCCATCTTTCATGTTGTTAATTTCCATGGAGTGGTGCGTAGTTTTTCTAGTGACCTCCTCCACAGCTATTTCTACTGTCTCGGTCCTCACAGTGAGTTCCTTTGTTTTGTTTGTGTTGTCCAGGATGCACTCATTTAAGTCCTTGTTTTTGAGATCTTGCTCCTGCTTCGTAATTTTAAATTTTTCGTTCCACTGTTCAGCCAGTTTTCTAATATGTTCTTTTGTTTCACGTGTTGTATATTCACGCTGTTCTCTGAATTTGCTATCGATCTTTACAGCTTGTTCATTAAGTGACTGTTGAACACGCTGTTTGACGGCTTCAATGCGTGCAGTAAGCTTTGTTTTCAAAGTGTTACTGACGAGTTCTATCTTAGCTTCTAATCTCGTATTATTACTATCTATTTTACTTTTTAACTCATCATTTATTACTTTCTAACTGAGTTTTTAATTCTTCAGTCGTGATTTCTAATCTATTACGACTATCTTCTACTTGAGTTTCTAATCTTTCTGATTTATTTTCTAGTTTTTCATTGCTACTTTCTAATTGAGTTTTTAGTTCTGCACTACTCGTTTTCAACTCCTCTTGCAGTCATTGAAACACCGTTTCGAAGTCCATTGTTGGTTGCTTCGTCATTGTAGACTACGGTGTCCTAACTGATTCGTTATACTAATTATGTGTTTAATTATTGGTCCACCGTGACTTTATATTTCTTTATTTATAATTTATTTTATTTATTTGTCAGTATTAATTTCACAACTTTTTTTCTCTGTACTTAAGTTTAACAATTTGTAATATTACTTATTACTTGAATTTACTATTATTTCTTTATACAATACGTGTGCCAATTATTTATTTGACTTTATTTATATTCTGGGCGCCATTTACTTGTAATGATAATTAACAGATATCGAGCAATACGTTGGGCACGCCATTAATTATGACCCAACGATACTTAATATATACCGGGCCTCACCTTGGAAGCACCATTAATTATAGAACGATACTCTTAAACACTTACTTTTGCACATATGCTATTACTCATTTGTGCCCACTTACCCACGTCTCTAAGGGATACTCTTCTTCTGCAGTATTTACCTTGATGTTTCCCAGCTAGGTCGCAGGCTTTGGTAGTTAATTGAGGGTGGATAAGCACGTGAATATCGTTACAAGTAAAGAGTACAGAGAATTTATTACTGGTTGTGAAATTAGTACGACTTTGTTAATAAAAGCATATTCATTTTGTTTATTAATTAAAAAATGCAAATTGTCATGTTATTAATTAGTGTGTGGGTTAACTACTATTGAAACCCTTATATTCACTTATACGAATATCGTATAATTATAATGAGGAAAAATCTTATCTCTTATAGTCTAAGACACATTATACACACAAATAAGACATATATGACCTGGAATATTTACACAGACATATAATACATAACACATATATTATTACAATGCGTGATTAACACGTACAAAATTGAATATTAATTTTGTCTTAGCAAGTGTGGTTTTTATTATGTACCACTTAATTAAAAAATTAAATATTTAAACATTAATGAAAATTCTAATAGAGACCATTCTATTATTTTAATTAACAATACTCCTGATGTCTCAATTAATTAAAAATCTACAATTAAAGTAACTTTCATACTTGATTTTACGTTACAGTTACTTGATTTTAATTATATAATAAAATATGGTTTCTATAATTACCATTTATTCATGAGAGTAATAAGTTTTATATTCTTTGTTATCAATTATTATTCTTTGAAAGCGTTTAGGAATTATTCATTATGCAAAATAAAAATATAATAAAGTTTATGTAAACTTGTATATGGAATCTAGAGCCTTCTTTTGATAGACCTCAGGGTCATTTATAAGATTAAATAAATGTCTGACTTCACCTGCATATTTCTGCAACCATTTAACTGTGTCATTACCATCACCTGGACACTCGAGTTTAGGATCCCCTTCCGGTATCACCTTCTCTGTCTCTGCGTCGTTTGGAATTACTCTCTCCGTCTAATGGATGCCGAGTTCTGACGTGGACCTCTGGTCGTGATGATGTACGGCTGGATGTAGCTGCGAGTGGCTGTTCCTGCGTCCTCTAGTATTTTGCTGTAGTTCCTTTCCTTTCCTCGTCTTTTCCCTCGTGGATGTCTCGAAGTTCTACGTGGACTTCTTGAAGTTCATCGATGACGTTTCGACTCCTCGTAGTTTACGATATTATTGTCTTTTATATAAATCATGTATATGACTAATTACTTTCACCGATGTACTGCCGGTTCCATCGCACTTCAAGTTACGTAATTCGATTTAAAACATTACTTAAACTTTGTAAAATTTGAGGTGGCGAGATGCGTGAATTTCACATACTGTCTGTTAATGATCTGAGAAAGCGTATGTCGCTCGCTGGGGTTTTATAATCCTGCCGTCATTCAATTCCTGTTGAAAAATGTTTGGACAAAGTTGAACAAGTCAGCGCGTCGATTTATTAACTAATTACAACCTACGCATCTTTCTATGAAGCACACACTTTTTTATAAATATTATTTGACAAATCGTTAGGTACATCAATAAACTTAACCTATGCAAATTATGAACATTAAGGTGTGTAAACTATGGAAGTTATGGCAAAATTTCACACGGTAGCTGAACGGTTCCCATGATCATAGACCTCTTAATATTGAATTGTAGCGCCAGGCGCCAGCTTTTTTTCTACATATGTCTCTGATTCATGTGACTTCTGGTTTTCGTTCAGCACTTAAAAAACTGTGTAAAATTTTCCACAATCGTATACATAATTCAACTTGTTCTTCATTTACACACTAACACTAACACTAACACGTACACACAAGCTGATACACGCGGTTGCCTGTCGCAATGATGTCATAGCTACCAGTCGGGGCGTGTTTCGTCTCCCTTCGCTGCGTTTAAAACCAACTAGGCGTGCAATTCCATATGCATGTTCAATACCTAATGTGGCCCATTTCGGCCCATCATTAAATGTTTTATCACCTTTATAATTTTGAGTTTTTTAGGCTTTGACCTATTTTTCTTAACATTTCTTATTGTTTGTTTTTTCTACTTTAATATGTTCTAATAGGGTTGTTCTTATTACTAACAATAATGTCTGATACTTCTACATTATATATAACATTACAGTTTATAATACCTATGCATGAGTTTCTTATAATAACAATAATATTGGCAACATGTCAGCTCAATGGCTTGCCTGATGTGCTACTAATACTTTCTCTATCCATCTGGTTATTGCTATTGTGGGTTTTGACATATAATTTTACCAATACCTTCCCTGTTTCATTAAGGTCAGGCTTCTGGTTAATTTTATTTGGTTTGTTTAGGACTATTCTGGATATTTTAGCGTTGTTTAAGTTCAGCTCATCACTTTTGCCCTATAGACTTACCATTTTGCCATTCCTTTACAATGATTTTTTACATAATATGATGTTTCACCATGTACCTGATATTGACATTTCTGAACAGCTTTTACAACTACTGTTCTTGAAAAATTAACAAATCTTTTAACAAGTAATTCTTGTAACGTCTCCCTTGTTAAGACATTACAAAAGTCGAGAACCAGTTCAATTTGTCACCTGTTAATTAAACTAGCTGCCGTTGTTAGTAAACCTTACTCACTAACAAATTATAACACATTATTATTTAGGAATTAGTCAAGGATTGCATAAATTTATTCACTCGCTGGGTGTTAGCAAAAACATCTCTTTATTATTATATTTATATCTCATAGTTTACTTTACTCTTAAAGAAGTACTCTAATAAATTCTGCATTTAATATTTTGAAAATTTTTACTTCTTATTCCTTTTATCTCAAAAGCATTCAGCTAGATATTGTTTTAAGTACCACGGATCCGGGTTTCAACTTTGTTATGTTTTAAATTATCACAACTTTAACCAAATTATTTGAAGAATAATTTTGGGTGTAAATTTTAGAATTACCTTACATCTAAACATCGTAATGTTATTACTACTTCATTACAGAGATTACATATATATATATATTAATCTTTAAATTGTCAAAAGCTCTTTACTGTTCTTTTGTTACTTCTCTTGTTGAAACAAATTTTTACAAATGTTATGGTTTGATATATCACCTGAATATAACATGAGTTTGCTGTGGGGTCCGTGATGGTCATCTCCAGTCGTCTTCTAGGGTGTGATACACTGTTCCTCTTGCTGCTCCATTAGGTTGATTGTTAACGAAGGTAGTCTCGTTCTAGATGATTGGATTTTGGTACTAGAAGTTCATACGGTTGTTGTTGTTTTCTTCTTCTGGAGTCGGTTGTTCACATTTTACATTTTAATTACAGTTCTTATTTTAGCAGCACTAAAATCTGGTAAGGAACATATCTTACCACTTACAGTTTATTAAGAGATGTGTCGGCTAAGTTTCCTTTTTTTTTTTTATAACATATTTCTTCACGCACTACATTATATATTTTTTTTATATTATTATTATTATTATTTCCACGCTACATTGGGCCAAATCGAAATCACTACAAACTTGATTGAATAGTTTTTTAACGGTATACACCTACGTGTATATTGACAACACAGTAGCGACATCCTTACATGTCGAAGTTTCTCCGGCGAATGTGGGCATTGTTTAGTGGCGAGGGGTCAGTAAGCTGGCACGGTTTTACGTGCTGAGAAAATAGTTCGTTCTTTTAAATAGTATTAATTATTTATAAATTAAATCGTAATACTTTGTTACCTTTTCATTATGAATTAGGAATTTCTTTATTTATTTAGCACATCTTTTATTTAATTAACGGAATTATTATTTTTAGCTAAATAACACCGTGCTTTGCGTGTTGGTACGGGACAATTTGCAGGTTGATGCAGGAATCTAGGTACACGTAAGGGGTGGATAATACTCTTACTTGTTATAAAAGCAAAAATTTCATTTGTGCTATTTAAACATTTTTTTAAATCGTCACATTCTAACATAATAAAATCTTGGGTATATACAGGCCCGTATTTAGGTATTGTGTGCCTCTGTGCTCTAAGTAATATGCCACCCCCCACACACCACGCCCCCACCCACACAAACTTACAACTCAAACAAGGAAACAAGCCGTGATTTTACAGACATACCAGCTCAAGTTGAGTACATTATAATAGGTAAACATAAACATATGATGGCAGTCTGTTGTAGCATTGTGGGTATTACAAGTTACAACGTAATTTTAAATGGCGTAATTCTCTCGACATTGACATATAGTTCATGTAGGATGTAGTCTACAGAAAATTTATTTTTTTTATACTGTCATTATTTTTGTCTAGACCAGGAGATCTCATTATTGATGTTGATGTTGAGGGTTCTGGATGAATCTCATTATTTTCATCAGAAGTGCTAGAACCTTGGTTGGTTGTTTTGCATTCATAACCAGTACCACCAGTAGGCCTATTACTATTACTTACATGAATTTTTGGTTCTTCAGAAATTTTGTTTTCAGTTTTTTCATAACTAAAAAACGATTCTAATTTTCTTACTTTTTCAAGGGTGTCATCTTTTTGTTTCTTTTCTTCTGCCTTCCGTCTATATGCCGCCCCACTTAGTCTTTTTCTTCCGTCCATTTCAATTTTATACTTAAATATCGATTTGCAATCCAATAAAGAACTAAAGAAGTAAAAAATAAACTCTTACTTTTTTCATTTCACATCACAGTTTAATAAAAACTAACGTAACCTAGTTGAATAGAATAGGCAAACGGTAGCACAGAGCGGCGCGTGAGCCAGACCAGAACGGCAGCCGACAGCGCAGTGTTGCCAACAAAAACCTTCCCTACCTCATTTATACAGACTAGTAGAACAGCAGCAGAATACTGGATTTGGAATGGCAATATGACATATGAGTAAGCGGAAATAACCAAGAGACAGACAGGAATGCAATGTTTGCTTCCTCAACAGTATACACTGCTCGCAACAATCTACATGAATGCCATTGATTATTTGATTTCATAAATCGTTGCAATTACATTGGAAATTATTTTAATAATTGATTCCTTCAATAGTTAACCAAATGTTATAATTATTGGTGACGAGATGATTAATTGCCAATTATTCGTCACCAATAATGATTTTAATGCATTGGAAATATCCTTTCATTGTGAATCTAAAAAATAAAAATTCAAAATTTTGCCGCCGCCCCCCCCCAAATCTTGCCGCCCTGTGCACGAGCACAGAATAGCACGTGCCTAAATACGGAGCTGGGTATACAAAACCCTTTAAACAACTAATTATAACACAATAAATCCTATGGGTATATAAAACCCTTTAAACACATACTACTTCTATTTACTGGTTCTTAATATGTATTAGTTTATACATAAGACCATTACTTCACTTTCTCCCTTCCCAACTGGTTTATAACATGATCTTTGATCTCCACTATTTCCTTTTTTGTACACTTATCACTTCACTCCCTTATAAGTTTTTACAATTTTTCCTTAGACTAATGCACATATTTTTTACTCTTATTTATACCACTGTATTGCATTTTCTATAACTTTACCTACTGTCTGATCTTTTCTCTTTAATTATTATTACTATTATTAATTTATGGAGTATTTTTTACCTGGTTATTAACATGTTTTTAGTTTTATTCTTTAGTTATTTTTATTTTCAGTTCTTCATGCATTTAGGTTGTTTTGTAATTAATGTGGTCTTCACTGTCTTGTTGCTTATTGCATGTCTTTATTTTAATTAGTTGTTTCATCATTAGACTTGTTTATACCTCTCACTTACCATATCTATTGGGTTTATCACATTATTAAGTTCTCTTCTTCTAATTCTCATCATAATTACAATATTACATTTCTTTAACATTTATTTTTCTTCATCCATTGTTTTGTTTTAGCATGGAACCAGAATACTCTGCTTAATACACACTTATTTGTAAGTTTCCTTTCATTTATCATTTACACTAGTACTAGTTAACTATGGTTTCTTTATCTTAACAGTTCTTATATGCATGGTGATGATATGTATCGTCACAATGGTCATGTTCATTTTGAGTGTGTATTATGTTTATCATGTATGAAACATAAAATGTTTATTGGAATAGAATGATGTTG
The DNA here is from genome assembly GCA_034769895.1 of Magicicada septendecula. NCBI lineage: Eukaryota > Metazoa > Arthropoda > Insecta > Hemiptera > Cicadidae > Magicicada > Magicicada septendecula. The sequence goes on from CM068373.1 coordinate 275,868,347, forward strand.
ATAATATAGAATGTGTAATTGATCTTATGATGTAATTAAATGATTTTTGTGTTGTTTTGAAGAGTATTATGGAGATGATTAACAATTTTTGAGAAAACATATAAGTAGATAATTTGTGATAATGTAGTCTATTTAAATGTGTCTAAGAGGAATTTTAGTAATGAATCTAAATATTTTTGAGATGTGAATTGGGTAATGAAAGATATTTGTAATGGTATAATGGGAAGTGGTTATTTAAATTCTGATTGGAATCAGGGAAATATTTTGAATTTGGGATAAGAATTAACGAGAGAGGGGGATACAAAATGTTGGTATTAAAAATTTAAGCTGTATTAGGGTAGGTTAAGGATAAGGGTAGTGTTAGGAAGTTAAGAAAAACCAGTGCTTCTTAACGCAAACCAGCACAGCTAAGGGGAGACCAGATCCGTTCTGGATATGGTATAATGCAAGGCCATTATTTGATATTTTTGATTTGATGTTTCAGTGTCTGGTGATACTGTGGCGGCGGTCCTGTGCTGGCCCATGCATCAGAGCAGGGACGTCAAGTGCCCGACTGGGCTTGCGGTGTTGGGATCTCGAGAGGGAAGTCCAGTAAGGTCATTCAGGTGTGGCCTCAGTCACTGGACCAGGGGGGTAAGTTACCCATGAGTTTTAGTAAAATGTAAAGGGATTATGGCGCCATATCTGGAATGATCCTCTTAGGAAGTATGTGAATGTCAATGAGAGTTTTTATGCTTCTGCATAAAACCTCTCATTGAGGGGGTATTGTAACGGTACATACCATGATGGAATATTAGTTAGGGGAAAAGTTATTAGCTACAGAATCGGCGATCGAGCGGTGGAAGGCAGCTATTTTTAACAACATGATCTTTGAACTTTGTATTTTGAACAAAGCAGCATAATACGTCATAAGCCGAGCCCAACATACATCACGTTGGAATGCAGGCATGTCAGCTAACCCGATGGATCGACGCCAGCAGTTTGTCAGCGTTCCAGTCATGAACCAGCTACCGACTCAGGCAGATCTCTTTACCTTACCGTCTTGGACCATATGAACGTAATTTCGGTTGGGCAGCCCGAGTGTTAAATTTAGGGGTGCCCACCGGCTAAACCCAGTTGAATTCATACTCTTGTACTGTACGGCCAAAAAAGTCCGCGGACGAGTTTCGGCCGCGCCAAACACCAAAAGGTGAAAAAATGTGAATTAACGAAATTTCAAGTGAGCACACTACTAAAATATATTTAAAAAATGTAACAATATTGAAGTAAACAGTGTTTTTCAACTACAATAGCAGATGACATGTGAATCGAATCAGTGACGACGGACAGTGTAACGGGACAAACTGTTGGGTTTTGTTTTATTCTTTAATAATTGTAAAAAGTAGTAGCCACACAGGCTGAACAACGTGTTTTGATCACAAACGCATGACATTGTTGAACACCTTGCGGTCCCCCTCGTACCAGGCCGAGCGAGGTACAAAAGCCATTAAAAGCGTCTGGGAATGTGAATGGTCAAAAGGGGTGCAAATTCATGCGCATTCAAGCCGACGGTCACACGATAGAAAGCACGTTTAAAGAATTCTTTCCCACCAGGTGCTAGATGACGTAAGCTCCTCAAGATGCGCTCCACCAATCCCGACACAAGTTGCCACACACTGAGGATCTGTGGCCATGTTGAAAATTTGAGTCGACGAAATCCCTCTGACTGCGCGGTCAGAAAACAGTGCTCACGAACAAAATATCCAGTCGGCCGACTGATGTAAAATGTGGTTTTAAAAGTATCTCAAATAATAACGAAGTGAGAAACAAGTGGGCATTCAGTAATAACAATGTTAACAGTTTAAAATAATAACGGAGTGAGAAACAAGTGAACATTCAGTGATAACAATGTTAACCGCTTAAAATTATATCGGAGTGGCCAATAACAAATTCGAATTGGTGGTGAAAGGATTAACAATGAGGATGAGTAACTTTTGAACTTTTCCTATATTTTGAATAAATTTTAACATAGTATACAGCTGTTTAAATTCTGATAAAACAAAGAAGAAAGCTATTAATTAAATGGGGATTTAAAGAAGTAGTATATATAGATATATGTATGTATGGGAGCGTGAAAATTATGTAATGAACAAAACACTGGGTTGCGTTAATTATTTAAGGTATACCGATTATAATGTGTATTTTCAATATTTGGTTTTCTTTTAATATGTTTAGTGATAACATCCTATAATAGGCTATCACAGTAGGTCATAATATAATTATATAGAAACACATAAAAAAAGAAATGAATGTCATGTTAGAGGAATAAAGTAATTACTTATATGATCTTATAAATATGTACTTGTTTATTTGCATTTACCTGGTTTTTCTCTGCTAAAGTACACCAGACGACTCCCTGGCAAATTACCGGTAAAGGTAAGTAATACGAAATTTCAATATTTTAATTAATAAACAACATTTCAAATTTCAATAATTTAATAACGAAATAACTAGTAACACTTCAGATTTCAATAATTTAAACACTAATTAACCTGAACTGCTTCAGTTGGCGCCCGTAACAGTTGACGTTGTAAATTAATTTTTAATTTAATATGAATTGAATTAATTTACAACCTGGTCGAAGATGGCAGAGAAAAACAAGAAGGCAAATTATGTGAAAGTAGTGTAGAGGAAGCTATTTTAAACATTACGCAAGATAATTTAATTTCAACAAACGAAAATATTGATGAGAGTGTACAATTAGAAATACCGAATGTAGATGAAACGGTCGATTTTGAGTGTAGTAGTAAAAGCAATAGTGTAGATATATTTAATCAATTAGCGTTGATTATGGAAGTAATGAAAAAGAATAACGATAATTTGAATGAGTTTAGAACGGAAGTAAATGATAAACTTGACAAACAAGACGAGAAAATGAAAACAGAAAATAATAAATGCATGTTTGAATGAATTTAAAACTGAAATGAAATCAGAAAATGATAATTTAAAAATGAGTTTGAATGAATTTAAGATTCAAATTAAGTCAGAAATAAATGCTAGTAACATAGAACTGAAAACGGAAATAACCAAACAAGACAAAAAATTAAGAGAAATAGACAATAAATTGGAAAGTATGAATAAAACTATTGCGGGCATGAAAGGTGAGATAATAATAAATATAAATAAAATACAAGACGAAGTAAACGAAAGTAGAACTCTGAAGGAGGAGGTAGAAAATGATACAGTTACAGGTGGGTATAACGAAAACAAAAATATTGAAGGTACAAGTGATACTAAGGTAAGTGACGAATTTAAAACTAGTGGTAATTATGACGATATAATTAAAAATGTGGTGTTATAAGATAAAATAAATAACAGAATAAATAATAATAGTGGCAATGAAGTTTTGATGGAAATACAAAGTGATTATGAGAGAGAGAGAGTGATAGAAATATTTAAGCGGAACAGAGGTTATAACGAATTAGCAGAGAGGTTAGATATTACGAGAATTAATAATATTGAATACTTACCTTGCGAAGTAGTTAGTACAGCAAATGATGATAAAAGCAATAATATTGATTACTTACTTTATGACAAAACTGATACAGCAGTAGATAATGATAATAATGAAACTGTAATTGACATAATTATGACAGATCATACGAAAGGTGACTGGACTATACTCGGTGATAACAGACTATATGATTTAATAAGATGGAATAATCCTGTTGGTATTGTGGAGAATATAAGAATTTGGATAGTATTTATATTAATAAAAATGCTATAATGAGTTTACTAAAAAACGAATGGTGTTGATGTAAGACCAGGTTTTTGTACGATGATGAGGGGTAAAACAATTAATGTTCATGAGCATATAACTATGTAATTAATGGTTTTGAATTGGACTGTTTTATAAAATGAGGTGTGGTAAACAGAAAAATAATGTCAAGGAATTGTAAATAAATTTATAGTCAAATTAACTGTGTTTGTGTTGTAAAATGTTTTATGTAAACGATGTGTGTATGTAGTAGAAATTGATGTAATAATAATATTTTGGCAGACTAAATAAATAATGAGAATAATTATGGAGGTGATTACAATAAATGAATTGTAATTGTTTTGGAGTAAAGTAATTAAAATATAGTAATAATTTGTGTTTTGAACAATTGATTGGATTAAAGAATTTTAGATGAATTAATTGATTTAAATGTGGTAATAAATTTTGATAATGAATTAAACGATTTAAACTTGATAATAAATGAATAAATGTAAAATGTATTTAGTTGTGGAATCATTATGATTGTTAAAATGTTTCAGAAGATACATGGAGTTGTGTACATGATTTGGTGGTAACAATTGTTTATATTTTGTGTCCATGCAGTATATGAGTGAGTACTGTAAGTATGAATTTTATAATACAACTAGCGAGTACCCGGCATGCGTTGCAATGCCACTCAAAGAAAGAAAGTGTTTGTGTTTTAATTCTGTTTATTGAAGTGCTTTTGGATACACAATATTTTTTGTTTTTCCGTCTGGTGCGTACATGAATAAATCCGAAGGTTTTCCGACGCGTGAGCAGGCCACATACAGCTGTCCATGTGAGAAGCATGGATTTTTCAAATTTAGTCCACACACTTGTAGCGATTGTCCCTGTGCTTTGTTGATGGTCATTGCAAATGCGAGTCGCACCGGAAACTGCAAACGTTTGAACTCGAATGGCATATCTGTCGGAATCATTGGGATGCGTGGCAACAGTACATCTTCTCCTTTAAATTTTCCATTTAAAATTGTAGCTTCGATGATATTGTTCATCATCTGTTTCACTGAAAGCCTGGTACCGTTGCAAAGTCGTGGTGGATTGATGTTTCGGAGAAGAATGATAGGCACGCCAATTTTCAATGTTAAAACGTGCGGCGGCATGCCTGGCAAATCAAGTGAATTCAAGAATTCAGTTGGATAATTGACAACTTCGTCTTGATTCATTACAGTATCGATGGACTTATACGTTGTCGCTTCGCCTGGTATTTCGTTTTGAATGCTGAAATTGATGGCATTTACATCGTTGTTTTTGGCTGCTAATATAGCACGTGCACTGAGCCACTGATGATTTTTGTAATTCTGTGCGATATTTGGGAAAACTTTGTGAATCAATTCGTCTGTGGTTGCTGTGATTTTACAGAAGTTTGTTGGCAATGTGATACATTGTGTGGATTCATCGATTGCCATTTTCCCATTCCCAATATCCAACAATTGTTTTGCGAAACGTTCAGCGGATGCATCATGTTGTAGCTGTACACGCATATTGGTCTTCAAAGTCAATTTCTGTACGTGTCGCCATAGAACTGATGATTTGAGACATGCATTAAGTTCATCAGTGTGTGTTGAACGTGGTATAACTGGTAGAATTTGTCGAAAATCACCAGACAATAAAATGAGTGCGCCACCGAAGAGCTGTTCATTTCCTCTCAAATCTTTTAGTGTACGATGAAGCGCTTCCAATGCTTTTTTGTGCGCCATAGTACATTCGTCCCATATAATGAGTTGACATGATTGGAGTACTTTACCCATTCCAGAATTTTTGTTGATATTGCATGTGGGTGTCTCAGTGATTTGTATATTCAACGGCAATTTCAGTGCTGAATGCGCTGTTCGGCCACCATCCAAAAGAGTTGCCGCAATTCCAGATGATGCGATTGCCAGTGCAATATTTTTTCGTGATCGTGTGGTTGCCAAAATAAGTGAAATGAGAAAAGTTTTGCCTGTGCCTCCGGGCGCATCTAGGAAATACAATCCCCCGCTTTGGCTTGTAATTGCATGCATAATTCTGTCATACGCTATGCGTTGCTCTGGAACCAATTTCGGAAGATTCGTTTGAACAAATGTACCCAATTCGTCGATATCAAAGTGTTTTTCTCGTTGCAAATCACGATCGAAAAGGTCGTTTGCAGATCGATTCGGCGCAGCCATTCCCAATTGTACCAGTGCTTTGTTAGCGATTGCCAAACATGTGTCCTCAATCGAAACCAATGCCTCATTATACACGTTTGGTGTGAATTGAATGTCCGGATTTTGATTCGTTGCACGCAAACGATGTAGGATGTCTTCACTCATGTAGTCTTTGTACTTTTTCCAAAGATCTTTTGGATTGGATGGGAAGCACGTTGTCAATATGATTGCAAATAACGTGCGTATTTGCTGTGGTTGAGCAGTATTCGATGCGTCAGCGATTGAAGTGTCCCAATGTGCATCGTTTTCAAGAAGATTTAATTCTTGGCAAGCTTCACGATAAGTGGCACATACTTGACCGTTTACTGTTCTCAATTCTTGGAAGGATGTCGGTCCACGTATGTTGATTAACAGTAATCGCAAGTAAAAGCATTCTGCATTGTTTGGATGAACAGTGTACAGGCGGCCTAACGCGTCAGTCGAATATAAGTTGGGATGTCCTTCAACTGCTTTACCTTGTTTGCGACGTTGAAACTTTTTTGCTGATGCATTCCATGTGTAGTATGTTGGCACTTCAGAGTAAAGTAGCTGTGATGGTACAATCATGGTACATTGTATAATTACATAAAATATGGTAACGAGATCATAAATATTGTATTTTCCTATTTTTTGACATACCCAACCCAACCTCAAACACCCTATATAGAATTTACAGTGAGTGGACTATATTACAGTATTATAAACTGTAATATATACGGATTTGAACTAATTCATGACAAAAAACGGTGTCACATCACAAAAACAGTGTGCAGTTATTGAGATAAGCAGAGCCAAGCCTTCGTTACGTCAGAGGCGGAGAATGTGTTGACAACTACAAACGGCGATGTCAACAACTTAGACAAAGGAATGTGACGTCAATACACCCCACTTCCGCAGATTTCAACCAGAAATTGCCGTCATTTCATCTGCAGCTCTGATTTGAGCCGGCCGGCCGCCCATTCACTTACGAGTGAATTTTAACTTTTTAGACCACTGTAGGTGGTTAATAAAAAATATAAATATAATAAGTACAGTGCGCCAACTTCAAGATGTGACCGGGAAAAACTCGCCGAACTCGCGGTGCGCGAAGTTCGTGCAAAACGAGGACGCACAGCAACACTACATTGGTGAGAGCGTTCCTTATATATTTTGAATCCTTTATTTCCCAATATATGTTATTGTAGAAATCAATCATTTAACAAATTATTCAAAATTTCAATCTAAATTTAAGGAGCTCCAAAATTTAAATAAGTTGTACCATGATAATGAAAGTGTGAGTGGTTGTGTGCGTGCATAATTATTCTAAGTGCTGGGTTGAGCACCACTATATAAATATAAATATATACATGTTATTATTGTATAATCATTTAAACATATAATCATTAAACTTAATCAAAATTATTATTACACATTATGTTTTTGGAAGGGTTACAGTTGGTTTTAAAAAATGTTATGTAACAAAGTAAAGAATAAAAAGGGGTATTTCATTGGTAACAATCAGAACAGCTGTTTTGTTATTTCAAGCAATTTCCGTTTCCTATGACTTCGCGTAACGAACTTCTGGCCCATGACTTAGTTAATTGCATAGATGGCGTCTTAGTTTTTGTATACATAACCACATTTGTGAGATATAATATATCGTATCTATAAAATCAAAATAAACGTAAGTGTACAGGTGGCGCCCGAACAGGGACATTAGGTGGTATTATTTAAACATATTATTACCTAATGTACGCCTAGAAAGAACGGAACAAATTGCTTGAGGTAATGCATGCAGGTATTGCAAAATTGCCAATATGAGTACTAATGACAATATTACGTTAGAAATAGGTACAACTAATGTAAATTTGACTGGCGAGATGGATGTACAAACACCTCAAACTAGTCAGATTGACGAGGCGCATACGCCTGTATCTGTAGAAATAAAGAAAGTCAATACATCCATTTCAACTAGTTTAGATAGTAAGCAGGATGAAAGCAATGCAATGATACAATTGTTATTAAAACTAGATAAAAAACTAGACGAACAGAAAATCGATTTTAATATTAAATTCAATGAATTAAAGAATGAAATAAAAGTGAGTCACAATAAACTTATTAAAAAATGTGACCAGCTGATTACAAAATTAGATAAGTTACATGTGGTAGAAAGTAAATTAGAAAGTCAGAAAGTACTAGATAGTAGTACCCAGCAAAATGCTGTACTGGATAACCTATTTAAAACTGATAATTCCAAAAATGAATGTACTCTAGATAATACAAATAATACAGGTAGTAAGATTGTGGTGGTAGAAGAGGATAAACATGATAATGAAAATATAATGCATGACAATGAAATATTTGAGTTTATGAAGTCAGAAAGAAAGTTGAGAGAAAGTATTTTAATACAAGGAATGCAGGGGGTAGAATTTTCTTTTAATGTTGTATTAGGGGGTGAAGACAAGTCTTCATGTTATTATTATAAGGATAAGAATGCCTTTAATTTATATTTGATAGACGATAGTTCTACAAATAAAGTTTCTTTTAGTTTTTGTGTACCTAAGAGGTGCAACGATTTTATGATAGGAACCCTTGTATATTTGGAGAGAGAAAGTGTATTTTGGTGTTATGGAGAGAAATGTATTAAGAGAGAAAGTATAGAGAGATATTGTGAGAGTAAGAGAGTAATAAAAATATTTAAAGTAAAAAGAAATTACAGACAACTGTTAGAAAGGTTAGGGTTATATGTGGTATATGAAAATGATGACTACTTACCTGATAATAACAATAAATTGAAAATAACAAGAAATGAGAATAAAGACATTAGGTACTTAGCTGTGGTGGAATATTATGGGGATAATTATAGTATAAACCGATTAATGACATATGATACTAAGACAAACGGAACTCTACTTGATAGTAACTGGAAGTATTTGATTAATAACAATTGCATACAGGAATATGAATATAATGTATCTAATAAAATCTATGTATTAAATAAGAATTTATATAGACCTAAGATTCGTTTATTGTTTAATGATGGTGGATAGACTGTTATATTGTGATATGAACATTAAATAATAATGTGCAAAGTGGTTTTGAATTGGACTGTTATGGACTGATTTCGATTAATGACACAATAATGAAGTTGGAGTGTATATTTTATTGTATTAACTGTATTTATATATCCATGTATTTTGATGTGTATTATGTATTACAGGTACCCCATTGTGTATTATTATATATTCTATATATGTAACATGTTTAATAATAATATTTTAATTAATTACTAATGAATAATAGTGAATGTTTAAATAATTATTATATTTATAAATAATTATAAATAATAAAATAATTATAAATTATATTAAATAAAATTAGAAAGTATAAAAATTATAAAAATAATAAATCTCAAGGATTAAAAAGAATATCTTGCCTGCATATTACAAACCCTAGCTTGAATAATAGTTTCGATTCCTATCGATAATAATTATCTTCGTTCTATAATTACTATAATTGTAACATAAGCACAAAATTATAAAAAATTGAATAAAATATATTTGAAAATATAAAATATATATAATATAAAATATAATTATATATCTCCCAAACTTGGAGAAAACAAATCAAGAAATTTAATAAATCGATTTATTTATTTATAACCCTTAAAATAAACTTTTATTATGATTATTAGTATTATTATTATTATTATTAACAGTTAATCATCTGGCTGATAAATATTATTAACAACGCCATTTAAAAATTTTTTTTTTCTTCCCACACATATTATAACATGTTAAAAAGTCTTCAAATAAATACATAATACATTAATAATTAACACTGATATATTAATAATACAGTTAATACATTTTAAATACTCAATCATATTTAATCATATCTAATCATATCTAAGATATGCATTAACATTTGTATAATTAAAATTTAAGTTATATTTAAATTAAAATTTACCATTGCAGTTATTAATTAAACATCAAATTTATTTATTTATAATAATAAAATACATTTTGAACTTATTGTTACTATTCATATTACATTATTATTTCATTATTCATTTTCTACTACCTCTATTACCTCTATACTCTGAACTTTCTATCTACTTAACTACCTAACCTTTCACCTTCTATATCTGTTTAGTCTGGATAACTCCTATATTCACTATGCTTCATTATATAATTTTACTCACCTTCTTCTAACTAACCATCAAATTTACCTATCATTGACACCAATATCTCAATTATATACTCCATTACTACTTTCATTTAAATCTTATGGCACCGCTCGTCTTTGCACTGGGTTGGGTGTTCCCTAACTGGCTATATACATCTCTAATATTTTGCCCTTCCAAATAATTCGGCAAACACTCCCTTAAACTACACTAATATCTGCCACAACACTATTGGTTGGCTACTCTTTATCACCTCACCCCCACTACAGAATTTATCAACAATAAATATATGTATGTACCTTTACTTAAACCTTCTTTACAAATAATAACCAACTACTGTGTCCCTAAATATCTAATAATTCTCTTTATATTTTCTTAAAAATTCTTAACTATCTAACTCCTTTTACATCAATTAAATAACTCACCTGCATTTTATCTATACCCAGGCTCTATACCTGTTTAAACACTTACTATAATCATTGACAATTCTCTTATAAAATTCCTCTCCTACCTACTTATAACAATACCTCTTTTCAAAATTCAGTAATAATTTTATTTATAATAATAATTTACCTCTTTTATAATTTTATAATTAGTAAGCCAACCCAGTGCTTATTGGCACAAACCAGCACTTAGCTAAGGGGAACCAGATCAGTTGAGGATGGAGTGATTCAATAAGCCACTATATTAATATTTTTTATAAATTGTTTCAGTGTTTGGGGTGTGACAGCGGTCCTGAGCTGGCCAACGCGTCAGAGCAGGGGCGTTAAGAGCCTAAGTGGCCTTATGGTGTTGGGATCTCGCAGGAGAAGTCCAGTAAGGTCATGAAGGTACGGTCCTCATCACCAGACCAAGGGTGAGTTATTGTTATTTTTTATATAAAATTGTAAGGGGGTTGTGGCGACTTGTCCTGACTGATCCCTTTAGGAAGTATGAAAGGGTCAATGAAAGTTTGTGTGCTTCGTCACACCATCTTTCATTGAGGGGGTTTTGTGATGGTACAATCATGGTACATTGTATAATTACATAAAATATGGTAACGAGATCATAAATATTGTATTTTCCTATTTTTTGACATACCCAACCCAACCTCAAACACCCTATATAGAATTTACGGTGAGTGGACTATATTACAGTATTTGCCAGGATTTGAACTAATTCATGACAAAAAACGGTGTCACATCACAAAAACAGTGTGCAGTTATTGAGATAAGCAGAGCCAAGCCTTCGTTACGTCAGAGGCGGAGAATGTGTTGACAACTACAAACGGCGATGTCAACAACTTAGACAAAGGAATGTGACGTCAATACACCCCACTTCCGCAGATTTCAACCAGAAATTGCCGTCATTTCATCTGCAGCTCTGATTTGAGCCGGCCGGCCGCCCATTCACTTACGAGTGAATTTTAACTTTTTAGACCACTGTAGGTGGTTAATAAACAATATAAATATAATAAGTACAGTGCGCCAACTTCAAGATGTGACCGGGAAAAACTCGCCGAACTCGCGGTGCGCGAAGTTCGTGCAAAACGAGGACGCACAGCAACACTACATTGGTGAGAGCGTTCCTTATATATTTTGAATCCTTTATTTCCCAATATATGTTATTGTAGAAATCAATCATTTAACAAATTATTCAAAATTTCAATCTAAATTTAAGGAGCTCCAAAATTTAAATAAGTTGTACCATGATAATGAAAGTGTGAGTGGTTGTGTGCGTGCGTAATTATTCTAAGTGCTGGGTTGAGCACCACTATATAAATATAAATATATACATGTTATTATTGTATAATCATTTAAACATATAATCATTAAACTTAATCAAAATTATTATTACACATTATGTTTTTGGAAGGGTTACAGTTGGTTTTAAAAAATGTTATGTAACAAAGTAAAGAATAAAAAGGGGTATTTCATTGGTAACAATCAGAACAGCTGTTTTGTTATTTCAAGCAATTTCCGTTTCCTATGACTTCGCGTAACGAACTTCCGGCCCATGACTTAGTTAATTGCATAGATGGCGTCTTAGTTTTTGTATACATAACCACATTTGTGAGATATAATATATCGTATCTATAAAATCAAAATAAACGTAAGTGTACATAGCGTCTTTGCAAACATATCATCCCCGCACAATGAGAAAAATGCAGTTAACGTTGTTGGTGGTGGTGACAATGCTCTTGCACGTGCATTTTCTGTTGTGAAGTACACACGCTGTCCATTTTCAAGGTGCACTGCCAAATGAACAACTGTTGGATGTCGTTCATGGATTGGAAATGATAAAATGCGCCATACTGCTTCATTGCTACTAATGTAGCGTCCCAGTTGATATTGGTCGATTTCATTGATAGATGCAGTTGCATTTCCCACTCCAAAAACTGCCATATCGCTTCCTTTGTTGACATATTTGCAAATGTACTTGATCGATTTCACCGAATTGCAATACTCGACATTGATGTGTGCTTTGTACGTTTTCGAGAGTAACGGTGAATAAGGTACAACCCAACGATTATCGACTTCAACATCATTGTTTCGTACTTTTAAAGTGATGGATTTGCCGCCATCTTCAGTTGATCGTCGACGATAGAGTGGATATCCGTCATTGCCAGTGATAGTCTCGGCAAGTAAGTCTCTTGGGTATCGTTTCGTGCATTTCCCATCAGACATGCATGGTGAATTGTTGTTGAGTAAGCCACATGGACCATGAATCATGTTTTTGGTGACGACTTCAAATAAGTTTGGATCAATGTCGACATCTGGTATTTCTGCTGAGATGACTTGATCAATTTGATCTGGTGTGACTTTTTCGATCAACCAAATCAAAATGTGTGCATGTGGCAATCCTCTTTTTTGCCATTCAACGGAATACATCCAACAGCGTGTCTCTCCAAAAACATGATGCTTGACAATGAAATCCATTAAAGATTTCAATTTTTGTTTGAACACGCGCGGAAATATCATGACGATCCGATGATGATTGTCCAGTTAACAAAAGTTCTTTTATTTCATCCCACGTAGGATTGCATGTGAATGTAATAAACAAATCTGGGCGGCCATATGCGCGAACATATGTCATTGCATCTTGTGCGTATTCATGCATGTGCCGTGGACTCCCTGTAAATGTGGCCGGTAGTATGACCATTTTTCCCAATTTATTGGGATTCACATTGCCATCATTAACAACTGCATCACGTAAATGAATGTACTCTTCGGAACGCAACTTGGTTTGATTTAATCGAATGTAGAGGAGTCGTTCGGTTTCGATTTTCGCATACATATCGACAATGTATTGATGGAACAATTGTCGACATTTCAAGATATGATTTTCAGCGTTTTCACGAATCATCAATCGATATGAATAGTAATCCATGGCACTGACTTTCTTATTCGTTTCCTCATCTGTTTGTGGATTTCTCAATTTGATGTTGAAATGATATCCATCTTCTCCTTGCCAAAATAAAATCGGATATTGCAATCCGTCGTATGAGCGATGAGTTTCTGAGACTCGCTGAACATCACCATTTCTGCGATGAAGAATTATATCACGCGAGTTAAATTCTTCGCCAACTATAATGATCGCCACTTCATCAATTGTTGGTGCATTGTACTGTCTTTCGTGTTGGCCGACAGGTGTTTTGTCTGCTCTAACTACAACTTTGTAGTCATCAGCTGGCATTTGTTCAAGGGCAGTTCTGAACAATCGAATTAATTCGTTGTGTTGATCGAATAAAGTTTGTAATGCAGCGACAATTTCTCGTTTAGTGCCCGTATTGAATCGACAACGTTGATCGATTTGTTCATCAGTGTTTCCCATGAAATAAATTTGAAGAAATTTGTGATCTGTGTTCGACAGTGGTAGTAGTGATCCTGCACGATGATAAATTTGCCCTTGCACTTTGAATGTTGGCATGTAATTCTCGCGCACGATATTTGTTGCACCGAACGATGTCATTTGGAAAGATGAATTGTACTTGCGTATGTTTGCCAAGAAATGTTTCGATTGGCTTGTGTCACCTGATACCAACGTTGATAATGGTTCGGGTGGTGAATGTAATTCTGGCAATTTCACTTTTCCACCCGCGCAGCACATTCCTGGTGTTTCATTCTTAAATTTGAGGGCACTGCAATACACGCATAATTTATCCATTTTTCCAATAACCACACTTGGATGAAGACTGTAATCATAATTAGCATCGTAATGGAATGCACCAAGATTTAAATCAGCGTGCAGTGTTCGTCTGGATCGAGCAGTGCGTACTCGAACGGTTTCCAGTCTTGCTTCCCGTTGCTCGTCTGTTTCAGACGAACGGGCTTGAGCAGTGCGTACTCGAACGGTTTCCAGTCTTGCTTTCCGTTGCTCGACTGTTTCAGACGAACAGGCTTGAGCATTGCGTACTCGAGCGGTTTCCAGTCTTGCATCCCGTTGCTCGACTGTTTCAGACGAACAGGCTTGAGCATTGCGTACTCGAGCGGTTTCCAGTCTTGCATCCCGTTGCTCGTCTGTTTCTGAAGCTCGTGATGCCTTTTTCTTTCGTGCTTGAGGTGTAGATCGACCAACCGCTTGTCGTTTGGGTGGCATAATTGATTTGAGAGCGAAAGTAATGCTTTGTGACGACTATTACAAATTCACTTGGAAAAAGCAAAGAAAATCCATGTGATATCTATTATCTAATGTCGACCGGCAATTGGAATTTCACAATCAACACCACTTGTTATGTTATGTTACGAACTGAAATGTCGCTGTTTGTATTTGATTCAATTCAATTCTGTCAAGCGTGCGTACTCATACACCGAAAACACACGAACTGCCGCTAAACTATATGAAATACACTCATTTGTTGAAACGAATATTTACCTTTTAAACTAAACAATGGGTTTCAGAAGTGGTACACTCGCGCGCCACCTATTGTAAAATGGTTGTACTAATTCAGAAACCGTATTTCTAGGTACGTTTTTAACGAAAAAAGGCACTGATACTACATCACTGACGCTCATCGCATAATTCTCGATGAAGTAGGTTAAGTATAATTCTCGACAATTAATTATTCCTACTGCACATAGGGCTACTGAATATTCAAATGTCGAAGAGTATGGTTTGTCAGAATCAACGTGTACTATAATTATAATCAATGTTACAATATAATCAAACAACTAATTATTGTATTGTTTATAAGAATTCCATTTCCCTACTAAAATGTAAATATTCAAAGGGACTAACTGATATCAATATACTTATGTATACACTATTTGTATTATTCTATACGAATAAACATTTCATCTAATTGTGTTACTGCATGTTTGTAAATATCTACTAAATTATCAAATTTTGATTTTACGTATCGAGGAAACATGAATGATGGATCTATTGCTTTTGGATATTCACAACTTACAATATAAGAATATTATTAATATAGATGTACCATTAGCAATTTACCAACTCTACAGTTACCACAACAATCATATACAAATATTCGCGATCGAAGCCGCGGGTTTACAAAAATGCGTTTTTTGCAATAACTTCAGTTCTTTTTAACCTATTGTTATCAAATAAAGTGGAAAACTTTCCGTTGGGTACCTGCTATCAGCGTGCAAAATTTCATCGCAATCGGATGAATGGTATAGCAGAATACCCGTGCTTCGCTACGGAGTTTCACGTTGTACATAATGAAAATGTTAGTTTAATTAATAAAGTTCAATTAAAGTAGGTTTCTTAAAAATAAATAGCTGTTGCCCACGACTTCGTTCACGTGGTCTTCAATTTAATGCGATAATATATTTAGAACAGAATCTATTCTATTGGGTTGCCTAGTAACCAAATCTAATAGTTTTTAAGACCCCAAAGGACCCCCCAGAGGATCGTATCGAAAAAATGTCCTATGTTGGTTCTCCCGTTGCGTAAAATATTTGTGCCAAGTTTGGTTGAAATCGGTCCAATGGTTTAGGAGGAGATGTGGAAGACCCCAAAGAACCCCCCCAAAGGATCGTATCGAAAAAACACCTATCCTATGTTGGTTCTCCCTTTGCGTAAAATATTTGTGCCAAGTTTGGTTGAAATCGGTCCAGTGGTTTAGGAGGAGATGTGGAAGACCCCAAAAGGACCCCCCAAAGGATCATATCGAAAAAACACATATCCTATGTTGGTTCTCCCGTTGCGTAAAATATTTATGCCAAGTTTGGTTGAAATCGGTCCAGTGGTTTAGGAGGAGATGTGGAAGACCCCAAAGGACCCCCCAATGGACCCCGTCGAAAAAAACACCTATCCTATGTTGGTTCTCCCGTTGCGTAAAATATTTGTGCCAAGTTTGGTTGAAATCGGTCCAGTGGTTTAGGAGGAGATGTGAAAGACCCCAAAGGACCCCCCGAAGGATCATATCGAAAAAACACATATCCTATGTTGGTTCTCCCGTTGTGTAAAATATTTGTGCCAAGTTTGGTTGAAATCGGTCCAGTGGTTTAGGAGGAGATGTGGAAGACCCCAAAGGACCCCCAATGGACCCCGTCGAAAAAAACACCTATCCTATGTTGGTTCTCCCGTTGCGTAAAATATTTGTGCCAAGTTTGGTTGAAATCGGTCCAGTGGTTTAGGAGGAGATGTGGAAGACCCCAAAGGACCCCATCGAAAAAACACCTACCCTATGTTGGTTCTCCTGTTGCATAAAATATTTGTGCCAAGTTTGGTTGAAATCGGTCCAGTGGTTTAGGAGGAGATGTGGAAGACCCCAAGAACCCCCCCTAGGACCCCATCGAAAAAAATTCATAAACCTTCGCGGGCCTGCGCACAACAACTCACCGAAGTTTCATCGCAATCGGATGAATGGTATAGGAACGCATACGGGACAAAGAAAGAAAGAAAGAAACAAACATTCATTTTTATAGATATAGATAGATTAAATAAAGTAAAATGTTTACATGAGTTTTAAAGGTCTGAATTTAGTGAGGCAGTGTTCAAATAAAATTTTCTAATGTCGTCTGTGAAAATGATGAATAGAAGTTTATAATTGAATTGTAATAATAAAATGTGATGGGATGAGAGGTTTATGGAGTTTGAAACTAAACCTAAAATGGAAATGTTGGTAATTTTATTCAGATGCAGTTTAAATGTTTATTTTAATGGAGCGAGAGAGTGAATCCTTTTTACCAAATGGTCAATTATTTTATTAAATGTATTTAAAGATTTAATCATTAGTTGATGATGGCCTATGTAAGTAGGTATAAACTAGTTCAGATGAATAAGTAAATATTTTGTTGTAATCACTATTTTATGTTAATGAAAGCCACAAGTAGGAAAGATAAGAAAGCAAATGAGTAGTGCTCGAACACGTAATCAATATTAAGAATTTCATGCAATGTAAATTGTGAATTTTAAATGTAACTATGTCATAAACAAACATATCTTTTACTTGTGATTCCCCAACTTTTCGGGCGGTCACGGCCTCACCGAACCCTGACCGTGGAATTGGTTTAGCTTTGACAGCTTGTAACGGTACAGAATTGTGAGCTACCCCAGTTTAATTTTATATTAATTCAAACCATCAATTCAATCACTTTTCACATTGCCAGACTTCACCTGTGAGGAGCCCCAGTACAGCAATGCACATTGTTAGCCTAAACAATGGCCCAGACGTATTGCATAACTGCCCCAGCAGCAGGCTTTTTGTGACACACAAAGTCTGCAACTTGTCATCAGAGAGTGTACAACAGTAGTAAGCAGCATCAGACAGTAAAATTAAACGGTGGCCTCGGGTGCAAGATAGGCCGTAGTAAAGAGTCGGCCTATCTTTTAAAGTATCATAAATATTAAAAGTGCATAAACAATAACGCGCGGCGGCCAACCTAAACGATCTAAATGTTCGAAAAATTACGTCGGCCGGCAAAATAAAAAGAAATGTTATTCTAAAGTGGATTAAAATAATAGTGGCGCATCAACCTAATACAAAATAATCAATAACAGTACCGCGGTTAAACAGTGTCAAAACTAATTTATGGTGTGTTAACCAAAGAAAAAAAAACCAGTGCATTCACAGCAGAGGTGCAAAACAGTGGAGTTCTTCAGACGTTAAGTATTAACTGAGTTTTAACCAATATCATTTTACCTTTTTCTCTAGAGTATAATTCAACATAAATAAATTGTAAATCTGAAATGTACATCAGAGATCTCAAAGTGGGGTTTAAATAGAACGACAAAGTCAAAGAACGAATGTGTGCGAGTGTGTGGCTAAATCACGTATTGGTTCATTGCTAAAATAAATAGTTGTGGTATACCATAGTTGTCATAAGCTAGTTAATTAAGAAATATTCATTTTGTTACTTTGTTTGATTTTTACAAATTGTTACTCATTCAACAAGTATTTAATCTAACGAAAAGAAATAAGAAATTTAAATGTCATAAAAGAGAGACGAAGTAGTTATTTTGCATAATAAACCAGAGGCAATTTGTTTTAGCACAAACTGTGTATTTGATCTTTACACCTTGTATCTCGAATAATCCTTTCTGCAGCAGTTTCGTCTGTACGACTCTGGGAAAAACCCGAAGGTAAGAATTAATTATTAATAAGAATTAAGTGAGTAGTTACATTGGCCCCGAACTAGGGACCCGAGTAATATATATTGGTAATAAATTGAGTAAAGTTACAAGCTATGGTTGGGGCTCATTGCGTCACGTTCTGCCTTAACTGGCCATAGCTGTTATCGTTATAAAGGTGAATTTAGAAATTGACAGGGGGGTAATTCAGGGGAATCACCAAATTATGGAACAGCGGCTATCACTCTGTTCGCGTAGGAGCAGTAAAAAAAGGTGATAGACCCGCATTAAGGTTATAAATATTGTAACGCAACAGAAATGCGGTCCCCGACGTTACATAAAGAAAAATATTAAAGATAGAATAGGGAAGTAAATATTTATATCCCACAATAATAAACGGGTCAGATAAATAAATTCGTCATTGTATAAAAGTAATAAGAATGCAAGGTAGTAATGATAATAAAAAATAAGAATGTAATAAAGATAATAGTGATAAGTCTCAATGTTCAGTGAGAGGGAAATAAATAAAAAACGTTGATAAAAATTGTAAGAAAGAAAACTAATATTGACTATTTTAAAGTAATTGATGATATGAAAATAGATAAGAATGAGTCAATAATGTACGTTATAAGTTAATCTAAAGTACTTATTATGAATTGTATAATGTTATGTTGTTATCAGAAATATGTTGTTATAATTTGTGTTATCATATGAAAGCTTACTTGTTGATAGAATGTCAAATAATGAAGTAATATGTATTATTCGTTTACTGTTGTAGAACTGTGATTGAACTCAGTTATTGAGTATTAATTAATTTCATTTTTCTTATGTGTGATCTATAGGTCAAGATAAAGTTATTGTTAGATATCATAAAGATAATTATTTGTGTACATGTACGTAGTTAAAAGTTGATTATGTTTGTAAACTTGTATAAAAAGGCTATAGTTGTTAACAAGTTAAATTCAAAAGTAGATCAAAGTATAATAACAGGCCTAACAGCCAATAACACTGTATAATAACTCAGATCAGAAAGGTTAGGTAAAGAATTTAATAACAAATACTAAATATATTTCAATGAGTTAGTAGAAACCAATAATAATTAATAATAAATAATAAACAAACTCAAACTAAACAAATTATGATAATGCCAAGATGCAATGATATCGATAGATAATGTTTGATATCGGAAAAATAATATTTATTAAAAGAAACAAGCTAAGAGAGAAAAACCCGCAGAATATATAGAAATTAGTAAACAAGCAATAAATAAGATTATATTCTGATATAATGGAAGTTTAGTAAGGAATTATTTTGATAATTGGAAGAATAATATATGAAATTATTACTATATAACAAAATATTGAATAAGAATAAAAAAAGTTGTTGCTAGGGACGACAAAATGAATATAATTTGTTGATTTTGATTATTGAAATTTATGACATGATCGAGAAGAGATTAACCACGAGAGCTGGTCAATAAAATACTGAACTAATCTAAATTATTAAATACGTTAACATTCACAATAAATGAAGGACTAATTACCATAATTTGGGCCAAATAAACATTAACCAAATTGTATAATTGTATAGTACAAAACGATAATAAGTAATTGAATTCAAAGGAATGACTTGGATTGCCCAATATCAGACCATGAAATGAATGTTAATTTAATGAAGTAATAAAACCAGATAAAGAACTACCTGTGTAAAGATTTAATCCTTTAAACCAAAAGAAAATAGAATAACCATCAAATCACATTGGACATCGCAGTTTACATCATACAATAGAAAAACGTATTTGGATTCGGAGTTTGTCGAAGCACGTAAACACAAGTTTGGCTGTTGGTGAACAAAAGGAGCTGTATTTCTGCATCAACCCAGGACCAAGGATTCCATTTTTATTACAACTTTGAAGACAAGACTGAAGAAAATCATCTCATCTGCGTTTGATACTGAATGACAACTAACAAGGTTAGATGCGAACAGCCTTCTCGAGTCGTATGGTCCAGTGAACAGTAAACTTCAATTATTTAAATAATATTAAATAAAATAAACTTTAATCTTGTAATATCTTGCATTCCTATTTAGGTATTTTAAATCTTCCCAACAGTTGAAAGAACCTTCACACCCTGTATCCAAAATAATTATAAAAACAAATATAACTGAATTTAATATAAAACATTGTACTGATCGATAATCGATTAACTCAGACTTATAGCCTTTTCGTATCTCAAGTAAGAACAATCTTATTGGATGTTAAATATTTGAACTAATAAAGAATCATTGCATTATTTCAAGATCTTATCATTTATGTATTTTTTAATGAAGTGTGAATAAGAAACAAACCGATAGAGAGTTTAACCACTAATCACCGTACGCGGTGGGTTAACCTCTAAATTTCCTTCGTCTTGGAACGGCAGCACTAGTTGCGGACTTCTTCGGTATTAAAGAGAGGAGAATTACATACGAAATTTCTCTTATTCTCTGCAAAGCAGAATAGGCTTGAGCGGAATTTTTGAATAATACCCAACATACATAAGTTTCATTCACACCAACACTTTTAGATTAAATAGAGAGATAAGGTAGTCATAATTAACTATCCCACGACACCTAATAAATTAAGATATAGAAGAACTTGGCATATTAAATAAGTAAAGAGAGTAAGTAAAGAGAGGTACGTACAAGTGTTATTATAAATTGACGAACCCAACTGTGGGGCTTAAACAGAACACACAGGGTAAGATATTATAATATGTAAAATCAGATATTTTATCTGGCCGTTTAACATGTAACGCCGAAGCAAGGACAGGAGATGCCAAAATTCCTCCTCAAATTCAGTCCTTGTGGACGCCACAGTCCAGGGGGGCCATAGAGTGTGTGGTAAGGCGGTTACTCAGGGGCGTAACGAATTGAAACCTTAAAATGATGTAACCTAAATGAGCTGATAAGCTAATTAAACGATGGTATTTTAATTGAAGAGACAATATTGTAGTAGATAATTCGTTCAGAAGTAATTGATTTAAATGTGTGTGGTTCTATATGATAGTTTATAAATGACTTGATTGAAAAAATTAATTCTAGGAGAGAAGGTGTTTAATATGTTTTATGATGTTGTACTATGTTAGGTTGTAAGAATTATAAATATGTGTTATGCCTTTTACATTGTATAATTTTTGGAGATGTATCTAGGGCAAGGTCATTCACCTGACCATGAGACATCAGCTGATGACTGGTGTTAGAGATGTAGATTGATTTATAATTGATTTGTAGATTCTTTTGGTAATCAATATAATTAAAAGATTGAATAATAATTTTTATTGACAAAATAATTCTTTTTGGAAATTAAATTTTGTTTTGGAAAAAAAAAATTGTATTATGCTTTTATGTTCCCTATATGAGGTTATGCTACTTTGATAAGATGTGATCAAAGTATTGATTTGATAAGATTTATTTGGTAAGAAGTATTGGTGTGATAAGATTTGATTCATAGTATCTTGTGTACATTATATTGTTGTAATCAATTTGTAGTTGCAATCGATTTTATGGTAATAATCAGTTTTTTATGTTCTAAACAAAGGCAATATGGAATTAAATAAATTAAAATTGTTTTGAAATAATTTACAGTGTTTGACTATGAGGTAATTAACATTTATGTGAGAGGATTTAATTAACATAAAAGTCTTCAAATAATGTAATTAAAGTAATTAATGGAAAGAGATGATCTAATTAAATTAAAATGTTAATTTTGGTGAACTTGGATTTCTTTCGATTTGAATGATAAAATAAATGATAACTGATAGAAATGCAATGATGGGGATTGAATAATCTAGTTTTGATTTGAAATGATAATACCAGACAAACAGGTAAAATATTGAATTAATGGAAATGGAAATAAGTTATTTACTGCTAAAAAATTGTAATCAGATATTAACCTAAATGGTATCGCTTATTTTGAGGTTAGGTTTTTGTAAAATAAGAATGTTTATTTGAATATACCAAGGTAATATATGTATGGTAATAATATATATGAATAGATGCAACCAGTGCTTCTTAACGCAAACCAGTACAACTAAGGGGAAACAAGTCAGTTAAGGATGTGGTATGTTGAAAAGCCCGCAATTGATATTTTTGATTGAATGTTTTGGTGATACTGTGGCGGATGCCTGTCTGATTTTACGGTGTTGGGATCTCGAACAGAGAAGTCCAGTAGAGTCGTGCAGGTGCAGCCGCAGTCACCAGAGTAAGGGGGGAAAATTACCCATGATTTTTAGTAAGGATTTAAGGGGGGTTGTTGGCGCCATATCCTAGCTGATCTTCTTAGGTTTTTTTTACGCAATAAGAGTTTTTCTGTTTCGACAGAAAACCTCTCATTGGGGGGGGGGTATTGTAACGGGACAAACTGTTGGGTTTTATTTTATTCTTTAATAATTGTAAAAAGTAGTAGCCACACAGGCTGAACAACGTGTTTTGATCACAAACGCATGACATTGTTGAACACCTTGCGGTCCCCCTCGTACCAGGCCGAGCGAGGTACAAAAGCCATTAAAAGCATCTGGGAATGTGAATGGTCAAAAGGGGTGCGAATTCATGCGCACTCAAGCCGACGGTCACACGACAGAAAGCACGTTTAAAGAATTCTTTCCCACCAGGTGCTAGATGATGTAAGCTCCTCGAGATGCGCTCCACCAATCCCGACGCAAGTTGCCACACACTGAGGATCTGTGGCCATGTTGAAAATTTGAGTCGACGAAATCCCTCTGACTGTGCGGTCAGAAAACAGTGCTCGCGAACAAAATATCCAGTCGGCCGACTGATGTAAAATGTGGTTTTAAAAGTATCTCAAATAATAAAGTGAGAAACAAGTGGGCATTCAGTAATAACAATGTTAACAGTTTAAAATAATAACGGAGTGAGAAACAAGTGGACATTCAGTGATATCAATGTTAACCATTTAAAATTATATCGGAGTGGCCAATAACAAATTCAAATTGGTGGCAAAAGGATTAACAATGAGGATGAGTAACTTTTGAACTTTTCCTATATTTTGAATAAATTTTAACATAGTATACAGCTGTTTAAATTCTGATAAAACAAAGAAGAAAGCTAATAATTAAATGGGGATTTAAAGAAGTAGTATATATAGATATATGTATGTATGGGAGCGTGAAAATTACGTAATGAACAAAACACTGGGTTGCGTTAATTATTTAAGGTATACAGATTATAATGTGTATTTTCAATATTTGGTTTTCTTTTAATATGTTTAGTGATAACATCCTATAATAGGCTATCACAGTAGGTCATAATATAATTATATAGAAATACGTAAAAAAAAAGAAATGAATGTCATGTTAGAGGAATAAAGTAATGACTTATATGATCTTATAAATATGTACTTGTTTATTTGCATTTACCTGGTTTTTCTCTGCTAAAGTACACCAGACAACTCCCTGGCAAATTACTGGTAAAGGTAAGTAATATGAAATTTCAATATTTTAATTAATAAACAACATTTCAAAGTTCAATAATTTAATAACGAAATAACTAGTAACACTTCAGATTTCAATAATTTAAACACTAATTAACCTGAACTGAATTAAGATACATGAAAAAATCGAAAGTGTGCATCTAAATGGCTTGACGTCTCCTGGACAATGACAAGATAAGTAACACTCGGGGGTGAAACAAAATTCTAAAAAAGATTAAACAAAATTCACTATCATGTCTCCTGATTTTATTTGAGATCTCATAAGGGCATGGGGTGCATGTGTGTGTGTGAATGAAAATTACATAAGAAATAAGAAGCGCTGGTTTGCGGTGAATAAATTTAAGTCTGTTTAATTTTTTTTCTATTTGTTAATTTATGTACAATCGATATATATAATCAATGTATCACTTTATCGTTTAAATCGTAACAGGTGTAAGGGAGGGAGAAAGAATATTTTTTGTTTATGATGGGAATGAAATGAATTTAAATTGTTTTGGAATAAAGTAATTGAAGTAATGTAGTAATGACGCAATGCAGAATAAAAGAGAATAAGAGGTGTATGCAAATAATCAATTTGTTTTCTTCAAATAACCTAATTCTGCTCTCTAGCTCATCCAACCAAACCTTTGACCTAGGTAAGTAAAATATGCAGTTGGCAATAGTTTCAAGATGGCGTCCGAAAGTAGATGCAAGCACAGCTGATTTTGTAAACAAGTAAAACAAAAGTGTACAAGAGTAAATAATTTTACAGGCGCACCGGCCCGCTGGCCAGCACTTGCCCATTATCTTTTTTCTAATAGAGATATTTTGATAAAAGTTGTTGGCAATACTGGTACATGTCTGTTTCCGTCAGCTGCAGTAACATGTCCCACTTGGTAGTAACGATTAGTCCATTGTTAGCCACAAAACATTCATGTCATTTGCAAGTAGCATCCATATTAGAAAACTGTACAGTGACTCAATTTCTGTGGACAAGGTGAAGTGTACTGAACTTCATTTCCAGTTGAGAGAAGTATAAGTTGAACATAGCATTATCAGACCAGGCCATTTCAAAATGTCCCCACAGCTATTGAGAATGATTACCATCACAAGAAGGTCAAACCTTTGATGGTGGATGACTATGTTGAATGCGTTCACCAATTGTTGCTTGAAGTATGACGAGTTAATAGGTTATTAAAATATTGAACTTTGTCCCTGTTTAGGGCGTCACCTGAAGTAGTACAAGTTAATAAGTTATTAAATTATTGAAATTTCGTATTACTTACCTTTACCGGTAATTTATCAAGGTCTCGTCTGGTGTACTTTAGCAGAGAAAAACAACAGATGAATGCAATTGACAACACATATTTTTATAACTTCAAATAAGATATTACTTTATTCTCTTTAGCATGACATTTTCTTTTTCCTTTATTGTTTGCATCTACTATTATAACCCCATTCTTTTTATCGTACTACATAATACATAATGACAACTACTTCAAATATTATTCAAGTCACTTATACATACTATTAAAGTTCACTTATTACTGAATAAAATAGAATGACTAACTTAATCTACAAAGGCGACCCAGCATTGCTCACTCGCTCATACACACATTATATTTAAAGCGCTTTATATTTAAATTTTCATAATTGGTCTCTGTATTTAATTCATTTAAAATTGAAATGTTTTTATCTGGTCAACTGCTTATATTATGTACTCATCCTTTTATAGCCGTCTCCACGTGGTTACACCATCACTGTTAACTCCCGATTTCCCTAACACACTCCGAAAATAAGTTCAAACTGTTAGTACTTGCAGATTACGTCTGATTGATCACTATGACAGGATTTCCCGTTGTATTGAGTTTAATCACATGATTTACTGGTCGGCCGACCCTAATTTACTCGAGTGATGTTATTATAGATCACGCGTATCTGTAGTTCTATGTCTACTGACGGCAACTGTGCACACAGCTCCCTCACTACATCTGGTTGCTCATACCGGAAACACACAGCCTTCATGCGACAAATTTTTCGTCAACGTACAGGTAGCGTGGATTTTCAATATGCCCACGTTGTTGACGATATTAAACGGTGACGATACAGGAGGTTCAGGTAGGTGGAGCCTCTACAGTTTTTCCGCCGTCTACAAAGCACATGGTACGAAGTTCTTATGGCTTAGCCATTTTCTTAGCGTCAGTTTGAATTGGGTATGTGTCGGCTCTGAGCGCGTGCTAATGTGGCGCGTACTAGTATGTGACAAACACTGAATTTACCGAGTGTCGCATTCTTCAACTACACTCAGTCCAAAAAGTTTGTCACTGTTCTTTGTTCGAATACGACATTAATTTGCAGGGGACTTGCAATGCTGACAGAATAGATTTAAATAAATTTAATAAAAAAACAAAAACCCCCTTTTTACCCCATTACATGCTTGCAAAAGGCAAATCACAGTGGGTATTTCACATGGAACTGTGCACTACATCACAAATGAGCACCTGCAATGACAAAAAATGTATGCACATCATTTGGAGCATGCATCCCCTTAAAACATTTTACTGTGAGGAGTGGGAACACCCTCCATACGAGTCCTGACCACGAGCCATGTGAGTCCTATGAAAGAGGCCCTTGCGAAGCGATGATGTCATATTAATGAAGAAGACCAAAATGGATCGCAGGAATGGTTATCGGATCCTGGACAGGAATTTTCCAGCAATGGCATCAAAAAACTTGTGCCACACTTAGATAATTGTTTAGATAAACTTGACAATTTGTAGAATAGTAGATCTTCAATTATAATTTCAGATAAATAAATATTCCACATGTTGTTTTTATGCTAGTGCAACTTACTTGTTGATTAACCCTCATAGTTATGAACAATGACATTGACAACATATTTTCTACTTTACCATAAAACTGTAACGGAACAAAGCAAGAGGGTTTTTAATTTTATAATTTTGATTTTAACTATTTGTATGTAACTTTTTGAAACACCCTATGGTTGAAACCGTACGAGGCAGAGTCAGGTACAAAAGAAATTATAACGTTGGAATGTGTGTACGAGCGCATGCGTGTGCCGCCTTTTGCGACATGTGCTCAGAGGACACAAAAGGGTATGGGAAAGTATGTAATCTCCGACCCAAAATTCATAATGGAAGTAAGGCGAATTATTCCCACTTGCGGCATTTCAACCAATCACAGAATGAGGCGAGACCGCGCGGCCAACGCCTAACGCTTGGCAGGCAACCAAGCGCAAACGAGGTTCGTAGTTGTTCACCACTCGTCAAATAACATAGTCGGCAGCTCAGCAACAGTATCAGTGAAATAGTGACGGGAGGCCGGTGCATGTGAGTACGCCCGGCCTACCCCAAAATTATATTCGAACGAAAGAATGCGAAGAAAATAAAATGAATATTTTAAATATAAAAACTTAAAGCAATGGTAGCCGTTGTGTGTTAGGGACAGTGTAAATGAACGTGAAGATGACGGAACAATTGGAATGGCAAGGAGAAAGTTAAGTACCGTGAATATGTTGGCCAACAAAGTCTTAAATATTTAAATAATTGAAAATTCAGAAAAAGGGGGTGAAAGAGAAATTTAAAGAGCATGAGTTTGTGTGTGTGACGAAATTTGAAAAAAGACGTCAAAAGTAAAAGTACAGTACTGGTTTGTTAGGTAGAATAAAACTTTTTAACTTTTACTTTATGTCCAGTTATTAAGTCCAGAGGTAAGAATAAATAAGAGATAACGTAATAAATAAGAAACAAATAATATTTCATAAAGAAAAGAGAAAGAAAGAAGGTATTTGAAAAGTGTTTGAAATAAAAGAGTTGGTTTAAATAGCATAAAAATGTGTTAATCTAATTATTACGTTACACCCGTAACCTGAGTTCTGCATCGAGAATTCGTCTAAACGAAACCTGTTGAAT
This sequence comes from Magicicada septendecula, assembly GCA_034769895.1. Classification (NCBI taxonomy): domain Eukaryota; kingdom Metazoa; phylum Arthropoda; class Insecta; order Hemiptera; family Cicadidae; genus Magicicada; species Magicicada septendecula. The sequence continues at coordinate 275,896,395 of CM068373.1, forward strand.
CTTCTGATCTAAGGGCATTACATGATCAAAATTAAGTAAGTGTAAGTATTTTGGTTTCGATGTATATCCTGAAAACATTGTGGCGACCTTGTTAGCGAGTTTGGAATCTTCTGGGGAGTTTTTATATAAAAGGTAAGTTTAACGGAATCTGGGTAAGTGAATCATGGGGCGCATAAAAAGGTAGAAAGTTTGTGCCTCAACAAAACCTCTATCATTTGGCCATACAGAGCTTGTTCCTATTTCACCGTGGCAGGATGGTGTGTAGGCAGAAGTATCTGAAAGTTTACAAAGGATGTGGGAAAGACAGTGAAGTCTGTTTAAGCAGGTCAAGACCTGTCCAGGGTTACAGTACACCTGACAGTGGATGGATGGCCCTTTACAAGAGATCATCCAAGTTGTATCAACATAAAAAATTGTATGTTACAAATTTTGTTATCCGTATATTACTGAAACAAGACATCTCAGTAGTGAGTGAAAAAGTGTCCTACAGGCTAACACGAATCTATTCCCAACAGCAATCAGCACTTGTGAGAATTTACAATACAATACATCTCTTCGTTCACAAAACTAAATATGCAATGTACATAAACACTCAAATGGTGTCCACTATGTCACTTTTGTAACTCCCCATACACGGGCCATTCTAGCCACATGTCCGGCTCAGTTCCATTTATTACCTACTACAAAATAAAATGAATCTTGTACTCGTGTCTTCTCTCTTACTGTACTGGAATGTCGATAATATCTTCTGGTCACTCCTAAAATGCTTCTGACATGTTTCTGATAAGTGACCAGTTTCCTTAATCTTTTTTTAGGTGAAATTCACAGCAGTGTGGTATTTTAACTTAACAACATGAAGAAAGGAAGTGGGAAAACTATTAAGGAAAAACAAAACAATTAAAAATAGGTCATATCCTTTTTATTCCTGTTTTTTTTTCTTCACACTACAAGCATAATATTATGGTTACAAGTATAATTTTTTAAATATGTATACATATATATTTATATTAGCAATCATCTACACTTCTTATAAACATTTACAATATTTTAAAATGAAATATATATTACTTGTTTGTTTTAATTATAACCCAAACTGATTTGCACCTTAAAAATAATAAGAACACTAACAGCAAAAACATACAATGTACTTGAAACATTTTAAAAATGTATAATCTTCTGATACAAAACTGAAGACATTTAATTTCCTGTCAACTTGTACATTATTGTCGCTAAGACTAAAATCACATTCAATTAATTTTTTTACATCAACATTTCAAGAAGTCAACATATTTTGTATCAACTAGAAGAGAAAATTAAACATACGAAGAATTTAATAGCGGCATGTTTTTTATTTAAAGCACGTTACAATTCATTAAATTGTATAAATAAAGGCTTATAATTTAGTTAGATTATCATTCTTACAACCCTGTAAAATAATTTAACACAAAAACATAAATCCTTAATGTTTGTAAGACAATGGAAATAAACATATGAAACATTTGGAAAATGTTTCAAGGAAAGATTTAAAAAATTCTTTTATCCGACTAGTACCACAACTAAAGGAAAAAAAAATAGTACCCTAAGCAATAATATAATTCAGTAACAAAAATAAATGAAAAATATTTAAAGTGATGTAATAATTAACGTCATGATTAAATAGAAGCAATGAATAACTGAATAAAAGACAACAGCTGAATTCCTTTAGAAATATATCTTCCACAAACACAAATTGTTTATCTGTGTTTGGCAACACTCATAAATGTTAACGGAGGAAAGAACATAGCTGCCACTTTCAAATCATCAAAAAGCCTGTTTATGAATATAGAGAATCTATCACTTTTTTCTCTCTCTTTCTCCGCAAGTAACGTCCAATATTTTCACCATCACAATAGACCAACATACACTTTATTTCAGTTGCAAAATACTTTTACAAGATAATAAAGTCTATCTTTGTAAAAGGGCTACACATTATCTGAACTTCAAAAAGTTTATAATAAATCCTCTTCAGTTATATTACCTGGTATTATTTAACACTGGTATGGATTTATTAAAAACTATTTAATATATATAATATGACTTACAATAGGAACTTAACAAAAAAATTATCTGTTCACAAGTATATGATTAAATATTCTAAAAAGAAACTGAAATTTTTAGAAAATTTTCTTACATGTTATATCAGCCTTGAAAGATGTAATCTGAAAGGTGTAAAACATTACACCTTGAAATATAATTCTAAAATTAGATATCTGAAAATTACAATAAAGTATATTTACGTAAATGCATGTACATAATCTCTCACACAATCTCTCTCTCCCTCTCCCTTCAGTAACATAAGAGTTCAGCAACTAACACTATAGAGTAGTTTTATTTAATTAGAGGAAGTTTCGTGTGACAAATATGCCAACTGTATTTCCAAAATTAATTAAATAAACCTTACCTGTTCACAATAAAAGAAACATTCTAAAACTAAGTCAATATATTGTAATATTCCAAAATGTTTGGTAACTCACAAAACAAAGTTACAACTCGTACAAAAACTGTACATTTTTTTCTGTACACAACTTCACGACCTTTCACAGTTAAAAATCTAACTTGAAATCCACAATCTTTTTTTTATATTAAGGCAGCACAAATTCGGGGAATGAAGAATATGTTTACAAAATTGTATAGCTGAATTTAATGAGCAAGTGATTTGAAGGTCTGTGGTGCTGAGCATCTGAAAAAAATATTCTGAACACATGCATGGTTAGAAGTGAATTAAATATAATTTATTCAAAACTGGAAATCCGTATACATTGTTCTTTCTGTCTTCAGATCCCCATGTGATGTCTGTAATCTCAGTTCTATAAATTCTATAACAATATTTCATTATGTATATATATCTATGAAAAGCTACACGGAATATATGTATATATATATATTTTTTTTTTATAATATTGACTATGAAATTTACAAGACTTTTTAAAACAATTTTTCTCTCTTTATTCTAGGCATGTTATATAAAATTATTGATGTCAAAAAACCAGACACGTTTAAAAAATATGGCAGAGTTTAATGAGGAAAGAGAAAGACATATTCCTTGGCAAAGTTAGACTTCAAAAATTTCATGAAAGGTGTCCACATTTCTTTAGGGTATCATTTAAATCAATTCTTGTTGGTAAAACATGCATGCAATTAATAAAAGTACTATATGTTTTAACATGGTTACTCATATGTAAACTGTAATTCACACAATGCGCAAGCTAAAATGCTTGTCACGTAAGTTAAAATACACTAAAATAAATAAAACTAGTTGACCACTCAAAATTGGATGTATAATTTTTTACTATCAATACTACCACCTATCACTGGTGTTACCCACATTAATAAAATTAAAATGCATATTATGTCACTTTTCTTGTAGAATTTTAATGCTTTGATGTGAATACAGAATTACAATAAATTCCATGAAGTCTAATCTTTCAAGGAATACAAAACTGAGCTAACATTGACCAACATGATTTGTGTTTCATTGACTGGCACCACCGCATTATAAGTCAAGCAAAACTATGTATTATATATTCAGAAAAAGGAAAAGAAAATAAAGCACCATTTGACCTGATACGTAAAGCTTCGGTTCATATTCTCTGTACATAAAAACATAAATATGTATTCTATTAAAATAAGCACCTGATAATCAACTTTCTGCTTTAAAACACGCTGTTCCTTTTTTTGTTTGTTTGCTGTTCATGTATAATCACTAGAAATAATTTGTGCTATGAATGAAAATTGATTTTCAAGTGGTTTTAAATGTTTTATTTTTCGATTGCGCAAGTTAAATAACAATTAAAACAGGTGCGCTCTACGTTTTAATTCATTTCTTCGCCACTGTGGCATTCGATAGAATTCAGCTCGAGTACACTGGAACAGTGTTTCGAATTCTGCTTCAGAAAGATGACGCTGAAAAACAGAATAGTCAAGGTTATTCATCATAGCCACAAAAATACAAAAAATATGAAATCATATTGTATGTTTTACAATGTCTGCATGTGTGTGTGTGTTATAACTTGTTATTGTGTACAAAACACTATTTTTGCCACTAATCATGTAAGTATTTTTCATGGCCTAAGAGTCTGTATCATTTTACTGAAAAATATCACACATACACAATACTTGTATGAGGTCAGTACAAAAAGTATCCAACCTTGGGTCAGGAGAAAAAGGTTCTATATCCCCTGTGAGACTGTTTGACTGAACTCCCACACTGGTATTACAATGTTTTTTACAACTGATAACTGAACTGTAGAAAATGTACATTCAAAAATAAAACATAATATATTTATTACTCACCTCAAGATTACATCTATCGACGTCCGCTGGTAATCTATAATTAGTGATAAGTAATAAATGATAAGGATATATTTTAGGTGGCTCAGTAGAATGCGAAGCGGCCATGTTTGGCAAGGAACGACGTAGATGTGGGCTATATGAAGTGGCATAACCTAAACAACCTGTGTATGTCGATGACGTGGCAAGTTCAGGACCCTAACAACACACAAACACTACATGTAATGATAAACCTTATTACAACTGATTACATTAATGCAATCTAATGAAAATATCAAATACAAATGAATGTTTACCTGTGAAGTTGGTGTCTTCCTTTATATAGTTAACTTATTGTATGAAGTTCTTTGTTTGTTTGTGTACTCTTAAACAAGTGTACATCACAAATGTTCTTAAAACTGTCATACTATACTATATATAATAGTACAAAATGTGTATACACACTAGTACATACACAATCATTTATCCACTTTACTCAAAGTTTCAGCAGGCAATTGAAAAAAATAGATGTGAAAAAACATCTAAAACAAATATCATGTACCATTCTCGTTTTAACAAGAAATGTTTAGATTGTAAATCTTTGTGAATTGGTATTGTTTATGTACAGTAAATTTTCTTTTCTTTTAATTTTATGAACTGTTGTTAACTTAGCAATTTTTAAAATTCTATAACTTCACTTGTAAAAAGTCTACTGATTTTTCAAACTATTTTATAACTCGTTTGCTCCCTGACCTGCAGACTTGCTCACTATTTTGAACAAAGTACATTTTTTTTCCGTATCGGTCATCGACCACATGGCAATTTCAATTCTTTACTCTTTGTTCTTTCCTTACGAAGTACATTTATTAATAGATAAATTTTAGTATTATTTTCAATTAGATAATTTATCATAAAAAATGTGAAACTCCTGATAACTGTACGTACCACTTTTTATTTAGTAAAGTAACAATGTAGAGTAATCAAACAATAAATGATAAACAATTTTAATAGGTATGTCACATGAATTTTGAGATTTTATTCAAATTTTCACCCATTTTTTTTACCCCTGGTGTCCCAAAATATTGAAATTTTCAAAAAATAAACAAGTTTTTATTTTGCTTAAAGTTACCTATACTTTGATACCTAATACCTTTACTTTGGTCAACTTTTCAAAATTTTGGCCCCTTTACATTTCTACCTTCAGCACCCCTATTTTTTGTGTGGTCTTGGTCAGTTGCAACGAAACGACCCCGTCTATTCCACCCCACTTGGTCGCAACTAACCGAACCTGTGGCAACTAGTAGAAACGTTCCTATTGCAAACTTCCGTGAGGTTTCAGTTCTATAACTTTTCCGTTTGTGCAGGTAACCTCTTTCTTCCAATATTTTTGTTACGTTAGGTTGGGTTAGGTTAGCCTAGGAGTGAATAGAATTATAATGGTAATGGAGCTTACAGGACGATATTTTGATCAGGTCGCAATTGACCAATTTCAATTTGCACCACGGTTGCAACCAACCGGATTTTATACAATTTGGTCGCAAAAACTGACCGTGGTTCATTTTTTGGGACAGCTGCTGAAATGCACAAAATGTTAGTTTAAGCATTCAATAATCATGCTTTAGGCTAGACACACATTTATGACTAGTTTAAATTTTAAAAAATGGTTGAACACCTGTTGATGGTAATAACGTTCAGGAAGACCAACTATGAGCATTACACCAGAAAATGTTGTTGTTGTTCAGAATGTAATTATGGAAGATTGTAGAGAGACTGTCAACAACATTTGTAACATCATAGGATTATCATACGGTACGTGTCAGCTGATCCTGTCATAAGAATTGAACACGGGAAGGATTACTGCAAAGTTTGTGCCACGACTGCTGTATGATGAACAGAAACAGTATTGCATGAATGTCTCCAGTGAACTGCTTCAAACTGACCCAGATTTCCTTTATAAGGTCATCCCATCACAGGCAACAAATGTTGGATTTATGGATATGGACCCTGAAAGGGCCCATTTTCACCTCGGCTAAAGAAACACCAGCAAGTCAAGAGCAATATCAAATCCATATTGACCCATTACTTTGATACTGATAGGATTATATACAAGGAGCTCATACCTCCTGGTCAACAGATAATAGAGAATTCTGTAATGCTGTCGTAATGGAGGTAGGAAACGCCCAGAGAAGTGGTTTAGGAATGACTTGTTTCTTTACCACAACAATATGAGCCCACACACCGCTTTCATTGTGCAGCGGTATTTGTTGGAAAAACAATATGGCAGTTGTTCCTCACCCACAATATTCACCTGACTTGGTTCTTTTATCTTTCTCAAGATGTAAATCAAGTTGAGGAGGCAAAGACTAACATGGCAGAGGAGATTCAATCATAGCAGTGCTGGAACACCAAAACAGACTTTCAGGATGCATTCTGTTTGTGCCAGAAGTACTGGGACAGGTGTCTGAACTCCGGAGAGGATACTCTAAACGTATCAACCAAACAAGCAGTACATGTACTGCTTGTTGAAAAATGAGTATAGTCCATAGTGCAAAATACTGACTGGTCATACTATTTCATTTTGTTACTCACAGTGTTCGTAATAAAAAACAAATACTATTTGTTAATGTTGTTTTATTAAAAAACAAATTAGTTTCAGATTCAGATGATTTATAATAATGTCATCCATTTTACATATTAAATTGTGGTAAACAATAATATGAATACTAAAACCCCTTGTTAGTTTATGGTAATTTCAGTGCACGATACAAAAGTTATTAGACGGAATATACAGTTCTGAGTAGTCAAAGCTGCACAGTACACATTATCACACCTATGCACACACACACACTGTTACAACACAAATAAGCCAAACCCCGTACCAGGGATAAAAAAGATAATTCTTAAAGTAAAAATACTTCATATAAAATAAAATGTTTAAAAATGAATAAAATATAAATATTATGACACTACAAACGATGATATTACCCAACCCAAGTGATTGACCCAACAACAGAAAAACAAAGAAAAGAAGGGAACCACGAAACATACACAGAGACAAAAGGTGATTAACCAAACAAATATGAACAAACAAAAGAAGATAAGAAACCAGAACTAAAGAAGAATCAAAGGAAGTGAACAAATTCCTACAATAGAAATTAAACCAGATGAGAAGAGGAGAACTGAACCAAGATGAAGACAATTGAAGTTGAAGAAGATGAAGAAGAAGAAGAAGAAGAAGAAGAAGAAGAAGAAGAAGAAGAAGAAGAGGAGGAAGAATGAACAGGAGACAGGTTAAACCCAAGGAGAAACTAACACCACATATAAAGGGGAGAAATGGTAGACTCAAAGATAGAATACTGTAAATAAACCCCAAATAATTATCCACTAATGAAACAAATAGTATTGTTGTAATTGAAATAACTTATGTACCTATTTTAAAAAACAAAAGACAATTATAAGGTAACGTAGTGTAGAAAAGTACACTAACACAATTATTAAGGTTAGATTTAATGAAAGGTAAATAACCAAATGTCATTAATAATAAGAATTATGTTATAAAGAAATAGTGAGAAATAATAGGAGAAATAAATATAGGGATTACCCACTAAGTAACACTTAATGCAAACAGTGAACCAAAATAAAGTGCAATAGTGAAAGTGTAAATACCCTAAAAATAGTGAGAGTGTATCAGTGATAAACCTCTGTTAATTAAAGGTGAAGGTGATACGTGGAAATAGATATTTTAAGTAATAAAGATGTAATAATAAATAAGAAAACACTTTATGAAGCACTGATAAACAGTCAATGATTTGAGTGATCTTGTGAACATTCATATAATTAAGAATAATTAAAAATAATATTTCAAATAAAGATAAGTAAAACATGTGATATTATTCAGGGAGAAAGCCCAGATAAAAACAATTGTATTAACATGGAATGGAGGAGATGGTAATATTGAAATAAGATTTTGTTTTAAAATTAAGTATACAATGAATAAAACACCCCATGTTAAAAGGGGAAATAACTAAATATCACTATAATATTGACGACTCGGAACACTAAGTTTTTTATAAGTAAAAACGTAAAGTTTTACCTTACAGCCTAAACCGGCTTTCACCTATAGAAGGCTTCATCAGAGGCTCTGATGAAGCCTTCTATAGGTGAAAGCCGGTTTAGGCTGTAAGGTAAAACTTTACGTTTTTACTTATAAAAAACTTAGTGTTCCGAGTCGTCAATATTATAGTGATATTTAGTTAAGTAACGGACACGTCATGGACAACGAAATCCAAGGGGAAATAACTTTAATAAGTTTACAAGAAGTGATGATGTTTATCACTCAAAGTAATAGCGAAAGAATGAAATTAATGTTAAAACCAACAGTAACTAATAACTTATAAAGAATTGTTTGTTTCAATGTTATGAAGAGGATATGGCTGAAAGGAATTTGCAGTCCATAAGCCTAATTGTTATATTTTGGAATATGTATAATGAAAACTGTATTGAATAGTAATTAAAACACAAACAGAATCAAAACACAACACAAACAAATATAATAACAAAGTGAAGCCCATCAGGCTGAATTAAAATGTAATTTAAAAGAAATAAAACAAAATACCATCATGGCTACTTTTGGCTATGAAAACGTCTAACTGTCAGACACACACAAATGTCAATTGTAACAAATTTACAAGGAAATTTATTAATCTAAGACCAGTAAATGGCCAGTAATTATATGTAAATCATTTTAAAAGAGAAATGTTATTATACAAGGTTAATTTAAGAGAGATATGTAATTTATCAAATGTCAAATATTTAGACTAAAGTTAATGTATAATAGAATATGACCTTATGAGGTATCATTTTAAACTTTGAAAGGAAAGAAATACAATAGTGATATTATTTATTACCCCAAAGGAACGATAAAGGAATGAAATCATTAAGAAAATACATAATAAATTTGAATAAAAATTCAAATCTCTTAACAATGCTTTTGAAAGAGGCCTTAACCAATCAAAGGGTTACTGTTACCATAGTAACGGGCCGTTGAATACTAATTTTCCATTAAATTTATGAGACTTGAAGAAATGACGCGTGGGTAAGCGGCACGCAAAATTGTGATGACTGAAATTTTCATTTAAATAGTTAAAAAGAAGTTCGGAAGTTGACAACCAAAAACCAAAGACGAATAGATGCAGAACTACCAAGATTAACGATGTCCTGGAACCAAATAACAATAAATTAATTAGCAGAAATCCCAAGACAAGATTGAAGAAGATGCCCGAAGCCTAAAACCAGTCCAAAATTGCAGAATTTCCACTACCCCAGATAACTACATATCAACACTGTATGAACTGATAAGTATCAAATAAATTCCTTTCTCCCAGAAACCAAATTACTTTAAATATTTCTCAAAACAATCAAAATTTCTCACTATTAAACAAATTTAATTTTCTTTCAAAGGTTTAATGCATAATCAACTTACGTAAAAACATTTTGTTAACTAAAATATAACCTCGCATTAGTGTGAGAACTTTGTAACAAAAAATACGACACTACCGAACAATTTGTAAAAACACATTATACTTTCTAAGTACGTATAAGGTATGGTAGTGTACTTTTTTAGTGTAACCAACTTTTATGTCTTATTTTATAATCCAAAGGACCCCAGATTTTGAACAGATTAATATATTGTATGTAAACAGAAGCCATCACGGCATCGAGATAATTTGTTTTAAAAACCGATTTCGCCAACCTTGAAATATTGGCGTCTCTTGTTCTAAGCCGGAGCAATTTGTTATCAAACCATTTATAATCCTTTTGTCATATTAATTAATGACTGAATTTGTATTAAAATTACAGTACAGAGTATTACCATCGTTTTATTTCATAGGACGTTGTAGAATACATGTGTGTTAGCAATTTTTATTCAGTAACCAGCTAGCGCTCGTCACGAGTGGACAATACGGCAACCTGTACAGCGGCAGGAACCATTTGAACGCTCCAGCTGTCAACGCTAATAACACTTATCAACTTGTAATTTAACAATTTTAATTGTTTTAATAGAAACAATTTGGCGCCACCCGGGATTCGCAACCCCCATGAATTAACAGGTAGGTTGTACTGGTAATTTGAACAATGCTACAGACTTCAGTAGTGACTACTATTATTGTAACGACCGGTGTGAGGCGAACACACCACATTAACAATTATACACATTATAAACAAGTGTAAACATTTTATACAAAGGTACGACCGAGTCTTCGAGATCGTTACAGATTGACGACTCCAACGTGAAGTTTAAATAAGAAGGAAGTACCCATTTTCTCGTTACAACACACACACTTAATTACATGAAGTACTCTCTTATCAAGCCTCCACCAACTGAGGTACTGACCTTAGCCCCATTCACAGTGAACCCAATGTGATTTGCATCACCACAATGTGTCAAATAGGTGCTATCACATCCAGTGTTTGATTGGATAATCACGTTACATAATATGATTACATAAAACATTTGTCTAGCACATTAAGCAGTGAAAACAATGTGAAAGATTTGTTTATAACAGTGTGTCAGCCACATGAGTGTTTATTTCACATTTATGTTTTAATACACGAGTGATAACACAATTAATAAACCTACAGCCAATGATTAAAATAAGCTAGTAGCAATCAAGCCTTCCATAAAGCATATTCCAATAGTGGACTTCTAGCATTAATTAAAGAAAATAAGGGATACAAAAATGTGACAGCAAATTACATTGAAGAATGGCTTAAAAACAAATCAAGTTACTTTTCTTGTATTCAGTGATGATGTAATGTTCTAGATATTATGGGTAATGACATACCACATCTATCCAGTAGTGAAGATTAGAATCATTTTGATGACACAACTTTATACAGTAAACCCTCGATTTAACGGACAGAATTTAACAGGAAAAAAAGCATGATGTTTTAGGCTTTTGAAACGTATAATGTGCATAAACTGCAGACTCTCCTGTTCTGGCGATATTGCTTGGCTATCACAGCATTCTTTCGTTTCTTGTTTTGAAACGCAAATTTTCTCATCTCCAATTGTATCTGATGAGAACGGAGATAAGAATTCATTTAATTCTTCACGATCCCCTCTTTGTGTTGTCGTTGACGCAGGCATCGCACACGTTCAGTGGAAGACATCACGACGACTAACACTGAACAATATACACTGATATGCATCTTATTTCACTGTGACCAAATTTATTTATTACTAACATCACCTGGAGCATTACATTTTTCGATGACGTTACACATTTTGCATCACGCATTTTGTGGAATGACCCCAGCCTAAAAACATTATCATGTTAAAAAAAAATTTTGAGACGAAAAAATCACGATTAAGTTTCGAAGTCCATGGTTGTGATTTAAATTTGGTGGTAGTTCATAACCATAGCAACGCATTTTCACTCTTGAATATTCGGCTATCTTCATGATAATTCGTATGCACACGCAGTTCACATTCGTACAGCGTTGCATCAGTTTATTCAGAGAACACAGCGTGTACACTACATGTGTTTCTTAGTACGAACCTTGCACGTGTTAAATAGAGAGTCTTAACGAGTTTATACTTGCGTTGTTACAGCAAGGTCCATTACTTTATTAGTGAATTACAGCATAAAAATGTCTGGTGTTACGAAAAAACGTGTGAACTTGAGTATAAAGCAAAAGCTTGAACTAATAAGTAAACTTGAAGGTGGCGCGTCTGTTGCACATGTTTGTGAAGTGTACGGTGTAAAGAAATAAACCGTTTCAGACATTCAAAAGAATAAAGATAAACTTATTCAGTTTTCGCTAAAGTACAGTGTTGATAGTTCGAAGAATGAGGGAGAAAGAAAACACATTAAATTAGCCAAACACAAACGATTAGAGGATGCTGTGTACAAGTGGTTTATTCAACAACGTTCTAGTGGCGTCGTTGTTCGTAGTGTGGAGTTGCGGGCTGCTGCTGATAAACTGGCGAAACATATTGGTATCCAATTTCAGGCGAGTGATGGGTGGCTTTGGCGTTTTCGTAAACGACATGGCATCACAAATAGATTAACATGTGGGAAGATGGAGATGATGACGATGACAACGATGAAGAAACATCTGTTACAGGAGGCCCTAAATTATCAGCGATAAGAAACAGCATGGACGAAATTATCGCGTACATTGGGGAGTCTTCAGATCCGGAAGTGTGTGCTTATTATGACCATTTTAGACAGTTTAGATCTTTAATAATAAAGAAGCAACATTCTAGTGGAAAACAAATGACTCTTGATGCTTTTATCCAGAATAAATAAAGGTGTGTACATAACATTGTATTTGCATGATATTAATAGTACATATTAAAATACAGATAAGCGATGTTGTCGCTGTTACAATACAAAACCACACTGGCAGTTTAGCCGTTATTTAGAAACATGTTATTCACACCCCCTCTACTCATCCTTTGTCTTGCTGCCTACAGAAGGGTGCGAGCACGCGCGCGTGCGCACGCACTTACACATTTTCTTCCTATTCTTTGTTCAGTTTGCTGTTAAAACGTACGGTTGCAGTCATAAATCATAATGCCAGAGTTAACAACAGCCAGGCAAACTGCTGTTGCTTATGCAGTAAACAACTCATAGATACCAAAAGCGTTCATCCCGCCAGAAGTCAGGTATAACTTCGAATTTCGTTAGCGCGCGAATGCAAGACGCAGGCCAAATTAGCGACCATGTTTTTAGGGGAAAAAGTGCGGCTTGTATTCGGAACAATACGGTATTTGCATGATATTAATAGTATTAAAATTTCAAGTGTTATAGGCCTATTTGACTTAAATATATCCTCAAAAAACAAAATTTGCGATTTAACGGACTTTCGATTTAACGGACACCCCTCAGCCCCAATTAGTCCGTTAAATCAAGGGTTTACTGTATTTATAAAAGCACTGGGGTACTTGGAACAAAGACATGACAGATGAAGACAACACTTGCAGATTTAGATACCAAAAGAAGCTGGTGCGTTCATGGTGCACTCAATCGTCATTCAAATTTGACACAAAAAAGATTACATATTTAAAAAAAAGCATAAAAGCATTACCAAATGTTTACGTGTGACATTTCTTTGCGTACTTAACTACAGATACTGGATCTAAATAACGTTACACAGAGGAAAGGAGAAATTCTATTTAAGTAGCATAATTCACTGATTAACAATAATATGGTCTAGGAAATTTTACAAATATAAATCTGGAGAGTAACAGGACTGAACTTGCTCAAATTCTGCATATGGTCCAAGTTGGTTCAATGAAAATCTAAACTTATGATATATAATGTGATAATACAACCTATTGTAACATGTGGGTGCAAAACTTGGGACGCTTAGATAGAACAGTGCACAGATGCTAGGCATATCCAAATAGCAAGTACTGACAAACATTTCTGGGAACAATGACACTTCTGGAGGTGAGGAATTGGCGAGAGTGTCTGTGAGAGATCAAAATTATTGGTTAATGGGGGAGGGGGGGCAATTCTCAGTCTGGGCTACAGCACCACGGGACGGAAGGGAGACATAACTCTTGTATTGTATGTTTCAATGATAAACCACTCACTATAACCTTATGTTTTTATGTTACACCTATTTATTCTGAGTGTTTTCTACATGTTCCATTCTAGTTTCATTAAGAGACCATTATGGTGAAAGGTCAGTCTGTCTTGTCTGAGATTTCTGATATCCAAGTCAATAATTATTATGCCTTGGTTACCCTTTCAGTACCAACAGCTTCTCTGTAGGATAATCCTAAAGTGCCAAGCTGATTCTTACTATACATGTGTTTACTTAAAATTCAATAAAAAATAAATTAAGATGAATGCAAAGAATTCTTCATTTCGTCTCATGGTAGTATGTTCAGTTAAAAGAATCACACTTTACTTCATAATGTCACTAGTAATGCTGATTACACAAGATTCCTTCATAAACTTATTTATTCTGTTAACACAAGGTCGTCTACAAATAAACACAAAATTTGGCCTATATTTTATAAACACTTTTTAACAATGAGATATTAAATAATTTTTATTGATAATATACTACGTACTTCAATACAAATCATACTATTATCATCAGATATTTGTTTTAAAAACTAACTATTTACAAATACAAATTCTTTGTTTATTAACAAATGTTAATCTATTAAATATACATAAATGGGTAAAGTGAGTATATATAAAAATATTAAATGTAATACTATCCTCAATTTATAAATACAACGAAAATTGTAAATCTAGCAGTTTTTGTATTTTTAAATAAATTCACTGTTGGTAAATTAAACTATAATTACGGTTGGTAATATCCATGATGGAATGGATAATACCAGGCGCAGTCAAAAAATTAGCTGCATTATATAAAAACACAAGTAATACTCAAAAACATTCTTTTAATTAATTGAAAGTGCAATTGATGATATATTTTTCTATGAAACAACCAAATTTATTTTAACATTTATTGCAGTGTGGCATCAGTTGTCAATGCCTCTGTTGAAAAATTGCCGTTGCTGTCCATCATCCAATAACCATTCCTGTATAATATTTTAAAGTCTTTGATGGTGCAACATTTCTGCTTCTTACGGGCCTCTTTCATGATATGAAACACATCAGGACTGTATTGAAGGGCATCCCAACCCTCCCACTTTAATTTTTTTCAGGAGATCCTTAGTGGCACATGCTGAATGAGGTATTGCAATTTCATGCATTAGCGAAATGCCTTTTGTCACCTTATGCTTTCCTCAACTGGTGATGAATTTCAAAAGGGTTACACTTTCTTGCAAATGACATGACTAATAACGGACTAACCGTTCATATCATATAGGAAGTGTTACTACAGCTGAGGCTATGGAAGTGTAACCAATGCTGCAAACGACTTTATCAAAATATCTCTTTTAGGAAAAAATAACCTAAGTTATTAAGGTATAATTAATATAACCTCCAAGTTATAAAATATAACCTCTATAAGTGCAACTAACCTTATGACTGCTCCTCGTAATAACTTTATGAATATTACATACAATTACATTCATAAAAAGGTCCAGTAAATTGAAATTTCAGCTAGATTTACATTCTGCTATGAAAGTATTATTTAATCGTTTTAGTCCAGTTAATAATTCTACAAACAATCCAAGTTAATTAAGTTTAAACATACAGTACTTTCTTTCCCCTTT
Source organism: Magicicada septendecula (assembly GCA_034769895.1). Taxonomy (NCBI): domain Eukaryota; kingdom Metazoa; phylum Arthropoda; class Insecta; order Hemiptera; family Cicadidae; genus Magicicada; species Magicicada septendecula. Next base: position 275,911,915 of record CM068373.1, read on the forward strand.
GTTTAGCACACAACCAGAGTTACAGTAAACATAAATGATGGATGTTAGTGAATAATACGTACCAATGTGCCTCGGTCCACCTCCGATATGGATCCCCCGGAAACTGTGAGTAAGAAAGAGACAGAAAATGATAAGCGTGAGAGAAGCTTTGGGAACTACTTAAGCTTTTCTTTTATCTTAGGGGGAAAATAATAATTACATGGCTTAAAGCTTATTATATAAAGCCGGTATACATAAATTATATTTATACATACTTAGCTAACTCAATTATAAACCAAATACTATGTTTTATTGTTATGCCAGGATTTAAGGATTTACTACCGGCTCCTTACAAGTTATGGTTCATAGTATATACTGTTCTCACGCTACATTAACTAATCAATCTGCTGCTAAAAAAATAAATGTATATAAAAACAAGAAAGGTTAAATCTACATTAAATTTTTTATTTTGAAAAATTGTTTATAATGTGATGACTTAAAAAGATTAAATTTGTGTTTGCTAGTTCCTTATATTTCACTTTTCCTTAATGTTGACTGGAACAGCTGATCTTTGGTAGCTATCAATAATAAAACCTCCCCATAAAAAAAAATAACTGTGCACTTGTTCAGAAATAAAGAACACCAAGACAAAGAACAGAATTACAAGAGACTATGTCTTGATGATGATTTCCTTTAAAAGATGTTAAATTTCTCAAAAGTTACTAACAACTCCGTATTGCATTAACATATTTGTTAACAATACTACTAATAATTATGGTAAAATAAGATACATAAAGAAATTCACTGTTTACATATAGCCAGGAAAACAGAAGTAAAAGAGAGACAGATGAAAGGGGGAAGCTAAGTGAGATGTTCACATCCATTCTCAGTTGTTTGAGATGAGAGTGATTGCAGTGCACATGTCAACATACAGTGAGTGTACTTTGAAAAATTAATTCAATATAAACATGCATATACGTACGCCTACTTCAGTACAGATACAGTTTATTGTTTATTTTTAATTTGAAATGTAGTTATTTGTGTTACAAGGTCATCAAGAAAGAGTATTCAGAATTTAATAGAACTGATGTATATCGTCTAAAATTTTAATAAATTACTGACATTTATATTCTGTACAGGACTATGATCAGGCCATGAGTTTGTTAACATATGACAAAAGTGCTAATATCTCAGAGAGCTAAACAATTAATACATACTAGTATGGTGGAATCCATAGTTGTGTATAGATGTGGGATTATGACCATGTCTAAGAAAAACGGAATAATTAGAGGAGATGTGCAGGGGTGCACACAGACGTTAACCAACTAAAGTAGTTTGGCGACCTACTCAGAACACTGAAAAAATATAAAGACAGATACTAACATAACATAGAACAAACCAAGACGTGAATTTCCATGTAGAAAACTTATGAAGTGTAATGATTAGTGAAGGTCTCTAGGGAACAGACTATGAGGGCAGAAGGTATATAACTGGGATGCAGAAGACTAGCAGATGTAGAAATCTGCATTTATGTAGAATGGACAAATCAAGAGAAGGAGAGAGAGGTAGAGGGGGAGGGAGGGGGGACAGAGAGAGAGAATGAAAATTTATATAAATTAACTGTTACTGATCGAGGATCTGTGCAAATAGTATCTGACCTTACTTTCTTTCACAGTGAAGATTTAGATGCGCCAATAATGGGAAGCGGAGAAATGACTGTCATTGTGAAATTTTTCTTTCCTTATAGTACCACCGGTCAAATCAGTAACTGCCAGAAAATCACATGGTGCAATACATTTTTGTCACATTCTCATTTTCTTTACAATGATTGAACACATGAAGCAATAGTAGTGCACCAAGTTCTGTCATAAACTAGGGGATACCAAAGCAGAAACCATCTGAAGATTCAGTAAGCTTTCAGCAATGATGCAATGGGGGTTATGCAAATTAAACAGTGGTACAACCATTTCAAAGATGACTGCTTTTCTGGAGACTAGTGACCAGTGTTCTGGGAGACCATGAACAAGCCGAAATGCTGCTATTATCGAGAAAGTGTGGACACTGATAATGGAGGACCATCTTAGTGGGCATTACTACTTTGTTCACATGCCACTGAAAATGGCCGCCATTCGTGAGTCCTAAATGTCTAGTGTTTCTGAAAATTTGAACATTCGACCATGGCTTAATAACCTGGTGAACATATCGTACAGCTATGGAGGACCATTGTTTGACATCCAGGAAGTTGGTGATGAGACTGGGATCAGCATTGGTTCCAGAGACAGAATTCTGTGATTGAAGATTTGGGTATGCGCAGTGGCGGCAAAATTGGTGCCTGAGCTGCTTTTACCGGAACAGAGGCAACTTCGTGTCGATATCTAAGAGGAAAAACAGTGATTCTGATTTCCTAAAGACTGAGTGCCAGTGACAAGAGATGGGTGTATAGGTACAACCTGAAAACTAAGGTCCAGTCATCACAATGGAAGCACCAAATTTCCTGGAGGGCCACAAAAACCCGACAGGTTTGGAGCAACGTGAAGGTGATACTGGTTGCTTTTTTTGACTACCACGGCACAGCGTATCATGAGTACACACCAGAAGGCCAGACCATCAATGAGGTGTACTACCAAGAAGTCCTCTGCTGTATTTGTGATGTAGTTCAACGCAAGAGACTAGATTTGTGGGTCGCAGGAAATTCAGCATACCTGGTCTAGACTTTCATGACTAAGCATGGCATTCTGCAGGTTTGCCAGGCTCCTTTCTTGCCTGGCATAGTTCCTTGTGATTTCCGGCTGCTCCTGAAGATGAAGAACACCCTAACAACTGTGATGAAGAATATGTTAGTTTTGAGAGTTCCAAGGAAACAATGCAAAACGTGCCGGCACAGCTGCGTGCTATCCCAAAAGAAGCCTTTCAGTGTTGCTTCCAGTGATGGAAGGACCACTGGACTAAGTGTGTAGGATCACACGAAGCCTACTTTCAAGGGGAATAAGTATTGTAATCAATCAGACATAGAACATTTTTCCTGGCCCACGGTCAGATACGTTTTATACACATTTGTTATGTGGCAAGTAAGTTCAATTCCAATAAGATTTGCAGTTCATACATACACTTCCAGAAAAAGTGCTATCCCAGAGTTTAAAAAATTAAAAGCTCTCTAATCTAAGTTGATTTCTAAAAGCAGTGGGCTGAATATACAAGAGATGCATTATTCTCCATACAATTGCTATTCAATATTAAGCAGTGGCGAAGTTACATGGAGGCAATTGAGGCAATGCCTACCCTAAAAATTCTGTAGAATAAAAATTATAAATACGTATGAACTACATAACGTAAAGATTATACATTGTTACCGCGACTGTCGAATTTATTAAGCCGAAACGTGCTTTACTGAGCGACCGCTAGATGGTGACAGGTGAGATTCGGCATAGCTCGGTTAAAGCGAATGAGGCAACCTGAATTTGCCTCAGCATTTTTTGTATACATCGTATGTAAGCAATGTGCATGTTTGACAGGGATGTGAAGGGAGGGGGGATTGTCCCGCACTGTACACATAGAGCGTTAAGGCATGCCTCACTACTCACTTCTTTGGTCCAAACGGTTAAGTTAAAGCGCCTGTGTTATTTACAAGTGTGTTTATTTTATGCGGTTATTAAAAGTGTCCCTGTTATTCCGCTGAACTAACAGATGATCAAGATTGTTATTTGAATTATTTGTAACATTAAACACATATATAGAAACTAATCAAGTTTAAAATTTTGAAGTTCAATCAGTTGTATTATTGTGTATGACTAATACAAGGATTGTTCAATAGAAACACGTACAGAACTGTAAAGCACTTTTTATTCAACGATTTTAAAAGAAGTCTCCATTAACATTAAGACATGAGTTCCACTGTTGCACTAACCTGTAGATTCCCTGCTAGTAAAATTCTTATGGCTGTTTGTGGAACCATTCGCTTACAGCAAACGCTACCTCAGCGTCCGATTTGAACCACCGTGCTTTTACAGATTCCTTAAAAAAAATTTAAGATAAGATTTTTGCCTACCCATTCATTAACTACTAGCTTCGCCACTGATATTAAGTAAAGTTGTTCATGTAGTTGACAGACTTTCAGAAATTATTTGATGACCTCAATCATGACCCTTTTGTAGGCAGGAACTGGCTTAGATTTAAAGAAAATCTGGACTGCTGATAAACAAAGGCGTCTGTCAGGGTATATCCAAATTTTCATCAAAGTAACCAATCACAAAACATGCTTATAATATGACTTCAACAGAAGCAAAGCTGACACAACTTTAGTATCTCTTCAGCAGAGTTAGCACAACTTTTCAACTACAGGGTATTACATTAATATTGTATAAAATTCACAGTTGTTAGAAGAACTGAACTAGTAATTGTCTCTTGAAGTCTTAAAATGAAACTCTTGAAAAAAGTCTATTATTTCAAAGTGTTTGGGTTGATCGATTACAGAAGAGGTGTATCTAGACTTCAGAAACCAAACAAAATTAAAATTATAAGTACCACAAGAAGCTTTTTGAAATATACACCTTTCCCAATTGAAAAAATTTCAGGATCTATAATAGACTCCAATTTCTTAAATGTGATCAAGTCTTTTATGTGGAATAGAAGCACGGACACTAAAAGTCTGGCTTTAAGTATTTGAAATGTAGTGCTGTACATTAACTTGATCATGGAAAGACAACTCCGAATGACAGATAAGAAGGAATGAAAACTGTTACAAGATACAACAGCAAACAGATCTAACACCCCAACAATTCAGAAATACTGACCACAAAACTGGTAACCTGTGACATAAAGTTCATTTAGTCCCTTTATGGCTCTCATTATGGGTAATAATTATGCTCAAAATAAGTGACTAAGAGTTAAAGAATGTGATACAAGTCATTTATACTGAAAGGTGACAAGAATAACTAGCAGAAAACTAAGAAAAACACCAGTAATGTTTTGAGTACAGTGAAGGTTATTACAAGGTTAGTTGTAATGAGCATTCTGAAGACTCACTACTAATAGAAACAGGGCATGAGAATTTGGAGTACACACAGCAATAAACAAATTATTCCTAAATGGACAGTACTCACATAAAAGAAATACATCCATGTATAACAGAATTTATGGATTATGGTAAACATGTTTACTTGCACATTGCTAAATGTTTTCAATAGGCTTATTTTGTTGATCTGCTTCAGTTAAATATGTACACATATTCTGTCTGCGTTTTCTTAAACACTGAATGTTTGAAAATACTTGAAAAATACTCTACACTGTACAACTTTTTAAATTTACGAATTAAAATAATCACAAAGAATCCTATGAACAATTCAACTTGTTGATTTCCAGTAGTCCAGTGGACTAGTGCTTTAGAGTAACGGACTCCCAACAAGTGATTCTGAGTAATTTAGTTTGTCATTAAATAGAACTAAACACCACCTGATGCCTTCAATTTGATTAATGAATCCAATCTAAGTCACTCAAAAGCACTTATTGAGCATCACCAGTTTAGTGGAGAGCTAAGAGTTGTTGAGTTCTACATAAGATTCTATAATCTGCTGATAAGAGTTCATTAACTAATCACAAAGAATTATCAAGACTCACGTTATACGGTTCAACTGAGGTGTTACTAATACCATAACAGCATACTTCATATGCAAATACTGATACTAAAACTTTTTCTAAACTCTTAATGGTTATTAACGAGTTAGGTCAAACATACCTTTACGTTAATGTCTAAAAACCTGACTGCAGTGTGCAACGCTCGTACCACAAAAATGTTACAAAAATTGTGTTGTGCGAACAGAATACACTTAGTCACACAACAATATAAATGCGCTTATCTTTATATCATTTTAATTTAATTGTGCATAAACTAGTTATTTTCTACGTGATGATCTTAGGTGTTATATACTCCCAGTTGCAATCCAAGTCCTGATTGCTTAGAACATGCCACTAGTTTGTTATATATGTATACCAACACCAAACAAGGAGCATGCATCATGCAACCAATTAACACAAGACTGTGCACGCTAAAATACAAGGGTTTGTAGAAACATTCACAACACTAATCTGCATACAGGACAGAAAAAAAATGTAAACTGTCTATACCAACAATAGGAAGGAACAAATGCAACTCATTAATAATAAGTGTGGGAGGGGAGATGTGTTCGCTATAGTGGATTTCTACAAATATTTAAACATATTTACATGATAGCGTACACTTTCTTCCTCGTGAAAACTCGTGGCACATAAATCTGGACATTACCAGAAAAATGAATGCCACCTGTGCAGTACAACGATGGGTATGGTATAGAATAACCACACTTATACTTACAAACTGACCAACTTCTGTATCCCAAACTGACAGAACGTGTATTTGGTTTATACTTGAGCTTAAACTTACATTTCAACAACAATCTGCTACATCACATTGAGTGTATAATGTAACTAACTGACACATATTTATTTTTTAGTACAAATACAGTAGAATATACTTCCAAGTTGTGTACATGTGAAATGAGTTTTGACGTAACACACACACACGTTGGACATACAGCTTGCAAACCATTTGTTTGCCTCACACTATCGGTAAATTATTATCTAATTTTGAACAAATTTAGTTTTTATCATAAATATAAATAATTTGTTATGTAGTAACTTTAACTTTATGTTCCAAGAAAGTGTATAGTGACTGGGGCAGATTATCTAGTTTGTGAATAAACTGTGGGGGGGGGGTGTCAGAACAAAACGAAAATGCAATGTAATTAAGAAAAGTGTGCTACTGGTTTGAATCTATCTTAAACGATGGAAGAGAAATGACGTTTACTGCATCAATAATAATCGGTCACAGAACTGCCTTGAGTTATGCTAACAGTTTGAGGACAGTCAGTATCAAGAAACTACAGTGAGGAGATGACACCAATCACTAAGGTGATAAATATATTTACAGAAAATTGAGCATCACTTACAAAATAGTAGTGACGACATAATAACATAAGACGAACGCAGAGTATAAGAAACATGAATTACTTATTATTCTAACATTTTAAAATAAATATTGTACTGTGAAAATTGAACTATTAAGTAGACCAGCTATCTGTAATTTTGTTTAAGTCATTTCAATTAGATACTGTATTGTACCCATTATTATTTGAAGTGTTTGAATGTTTTCAATAAAAGTGAATGTCCTTCTGTAATAAACAATGCCATTCATGAGACAATGTACATGTTTATGGTTCTTTTTCAAACATCTTACAAATACAACTGTAAAAAATATTCTGCGAGTTATCTGTGTTTGTGGATTAACAGTGGGCCTTGTTTTCTACATTACACTGATTAATCGGGAGCTGACTGTACTAAATTAATAAACAATTGGTTGTATTACAAGACTTAAAACTAGTCCTTGATGCTAATGTCTAATTAAATGCCACTGTGGGTGATGAATCTGAACCAGAAGGAAAACGGGAAACGTGACTAACTGATAATGACATTGTAACACAAAGCTGCTATAATTTATGATACATGTGTTCTTTCAGATCTTATGTTCATATTACAAACATAAAATCAAATTTTAAAAATACACATACTCTATAAAACATATAAAGAATAAAATATATGTAAAATTATTAAATACACTATTTTTTCAAAAGGTGATAAAATATTTACAATATTTTAAAAGTATTTTTGTTTACAGCAGTTTCATAATTACTTGTGAGTGTCATGATTATAATGTCTTTACATTACTTGCAAAGACATTATTGAAAATTTCTGATTCTTCTAACTCATTTATGTACATATTTACATTTTATACAAGCTTTTTGCAAGAAATTACAGGTATCAAAAGATAAAATTAAAACATAAAAAAAAAGATACTAAAACAGAGTGAAAAAATATACTTGGAAATGTATGCAAATGATAATAGAAAAAAAAAGAAAATAGAAAATATCCACTGTGATGTGACACAAAATAAAAATGAGTTTACGACAGCATACAGAAAACAACATTAAATATTTAATTTTCTATTGTATTGTATTTATTGATCACAGCCTAAAGGTACCATACATACGATTTGCAATAAAATTTTTATTACTCACATTCTTAAAAACGATCGATTTCAGTCACAGACCATCGTCAGGTCATATACAGCACACTTGTGGTCACAATATCGTAAAACAGCCACTATTTACAAAAACGAATTCGTAGACATTGATTAATGAACGTGATATGTACGTCGTTGTCCAAAGTTTCCCGAGAACTGATTTTGTTACAGAGTGTTTATGTTTACATTCTGTTCTATATATTATATCAGCTGATTACTGAATGTTGATTTTCATTTTGCCGCAATATTTCAAATGTGATATGATTTTTGAAGTCCGTCATGATGTTCAATAGATTTTCATGGCCCTCTTCTTGTATATGTTTGTATATTCGGTACTGTTCATATATATATATATATATATATATATATATATATATATATATATATATCTTATTTCATCACTGCATGTTTTCAATACGGTTAAATGTTGCTGTATTGGACCATATTCACAAGACTATTGTTTTATGTGTTTGGCTACGGTTGAGTTCGGATTTGAGTGTTGAGAATGTTTGTCAATATATCTGTGTTTAAACGATCTTGAAGTGAATCCCATGTATTGTTTGTTGCACCGTACGTTACATTCTGTCGAGTTAGCAGGCTGACATTGATATTGGTAGACTCCAGCTTTTTCATAAATGCTTTCCTTTTTTGTACTGCTTATTTTCAGATTGTTGTAGATGTCATTGCTTGTTCTGAACGCTAATTGATAGTCGTATTTTGCAAATGTTCTAGCTAATTTTTGAGAGTGTTGTCGTCAATGTAATGTGCAGGTATATAGGTTTTCTTCCTTTTGATTGATATGTTATTTGTTTTTTATTTATTTCTTTTTTGTTTTTCAATGATTTTATCAATCATTTGAGGCTAATATACATTGCTTTGAGCTATTTGCTTTATGATAGGTATCTCTTTTTTATACTGTTTCTTGCATAGAGGATATGTGAGGGCTCGATATACCATGCTGTTGTATGCAGAAATTTTGTATGAGTAGGGATGGTTGGTCTCTGCGTGAATGGTAATATCTGTTTGAGTATCTTTTCTGTATATAGAGAAATGATGTTTGCTTGCATGGCGTTTTATGGTAAGGTCTAGGAAGTTTATTTCACCTTTTTTCTCTATTTCTTTTGTAAATTTAATGTCAGAATTGATGGAGTTGATATATGCTAGAAGTTGGCAGATTTGTCTAGCAGTACCTAGAAATAAACAGATGATGTCATACACATACCTGTACCAATATTTGATGTGTTGTATAAATGGATTTTTGGTTGTGAGTATAAAATTTTCTTCTAGGTGGTGTAGGTACATTTCACTCAAGATTGATGAAAGTGGAGCCCCCATTGCAAGACCATTTTACTTCCATATTCCTTAAGGAAATGGAAGTATGATGATGGCAAAAAAAATTGTGTTCGAGATTATTCCAGATTCTGATTGTACTACACTCAAAACATGAAAAAAAGTCGTTTTACTTCCATATTCCTTAAGGAAATGGAAGTATGATGATGGCTAAAAAAATCGTGTTCGAAATTATTGCAGATTCTGATTCTACTACACTCAAAACATGAAAAAAAGTCGTTTTCCAAAAAGTGTCTGTGTGTCTGTCTGTAGATTTTTTTTCTATGGCAAACGATAACTGCCGCAAATTCAAACAGAATCAAATAATTTTTTGCATACAGCCCTGATTTGTAGAGTAATCACAACCTATTGTTTTTGGTGAAGATCGGTTGAGGGAAAGGGGTAGTTTACCTGCAACGGTTTTTTTTTTATCAAGGGAAATTTTTTTTTTTGGCAAATGATAACAGCCGCAAATTCAAACAGAATCAAATAATGTTTCGCATACAGCCCTGAATTGTAGAGTTCTCAAGACCTATTGTTTTTGGTGAAGATCGGTTAAGGTAAAGGGGTAGTTTACCTGTAACGTTTTATGTTTTAACAAGGGTATTTCCTATGGCAAACGATAACAACCGCAAATTCAAACAGAATCAAAAGATTATTTGCATACAGCCCTAAATTGTAGAGTTCTCATGACCTTTGTTTTTGGTGAAGATCGGTTAAGGGAAAGGGGTAGTTTACCTACAACGTTTTTTTAACAAGGGTATTTTCTATGGCAAACGATAACAGCCGCAAATTCAAACAGAATCAAATAATTTTCTGCATACAGCCCTGATTTGTAGAGTACTCAAGACCTATTGTTTTTGGTGAAGATCGGTTGAGGGGAAGGGGTAGTTTACCTGCAACGTTTTTTTGTCAAGCGTATTTTCTATGGCAAACGATAACAGCCGCAAATTCAAACAGAATCAAATAATTTTTTGCATACGTCCCTGAATTGTAGAGGTCTCAAGGACTTTCGATTTTGGTGAAGATCGGTTAAGGGGAAGGGGTAGTTTACCTGCAACCTTTTACGTTTTAACGAGAGTAAAGTACTTGAAAATTTATTTAAACTTTTTCAAACAATGGTAACTGTTAAAAATAAAATAATTTTGTTGCCACGCAATAAAATTATAATTTTTACTTCCATATTCCTTAAGGAATGGAAGTATGGTGATGGCAAAAAAAATCGTGTTCGAGATTATTGCAGATTCTGATTCTACTACACTCAAAACATGAAAAAAAGTCGTTTTCCGAAAAGTGTCTATATGTGTGTCTGTAGATTTTTTTTCTATGGCAAACGATAACTGCCACAAATTCAAACAGAATCAAATCATTTTTTGCATACAGCCCTGATTTGTAGAGTACTCGCGACCTATTGTTTTTGGTGAAGATCGGTTGAGGGAAAGGGGTAGTTTACCTGCAACGGTTTTTTTTTATCAAGGGAAATTTTTTTTTTGGCAAACGATAACAGCCGCAAATTCAAACAGAATTAAATAATGTTTCGTATACAGCCCTGAATTGTAGAGTTCTCAAGACCTATCGTTTTTGGTGAAGATCGGTTAAGGGAAAGGGGTAGTTTACCTGTAACGTTTTATGTCTTAACAAGGGTATTTCCTATGGCAAACGATAACAGCCGCAAATTAAAACAGAATCAAACGATTATTTGCATACAGCCCTAAATTGTAGAGTTCTCAAGACCTACTGTTTTTGGTGAAGATCGGTTGAGGGAAAGGGGTAGTTTACCTGCAACGTTTTTTTAACAAGGGTATTTTCTATGGCAAACGATAACAGCCGCAAATTCAAACAGAATCAAATAATGTTTTGCATACAGCCCTGATTTGTAGAGTACTCAAGACCTATTGTTTTTGGTGAAGATCGGTTAAGGGGAAGGGGTAGTTTACCTGCGTTTTTTTATCAAGCGTATTTTCTATGGCAAACGATAACTGCCGCAAATTCAAACAGAATCAAATAATTTTTTGCATACGTCCCTGAATTGTAGAGGTCTCAAGGACTTTCGATTTTGGTGAAGATCGGTTAAGGGGAAGGGGTAGTTTACCTGCAACCTTTTACGTTTTAACAAGAGTAAAGTACTTGAAAATTTATTTAAACTTTTTCAAACAATGGTAATTGTTAAAAATAAAATAATTTTGTTGCCAGGCAATAAAATTAAAATTTTTTCATTTTAATGTAAATCATGTTTGAGTTAATATCTTTATATATACAGTGGAACTTGGTTATTACGGCCTCGGCTGTTACGTCAACTCTGGTGTAGCGTTATTTTGTCATAAGTCCGGTCAAACTGATATCTTTAACATTATAAAAATTCCCGGTTTTAACGTCACTAAATATTGTACTACTCTGTTATAGCGTCAAATATTTCTCAGATATTTTACTCTAAATTTCATATAAATGTATATATATGCGCGCGCGCTAGCCCATGGCTACAGACATACATTGTATGCAAGCGATAAGCACTGTAACAGGACTGCCGGCGCCAGCCATTTTGCGTGCTCCAACAGATGGCTAGATCGATTTAAGGCCCGACACTCGATTTCCTTTGCAAAAATTTGTGGTGAGGCAAAATGCGTAGATCTGAACGTTACAGGCGATTGGGTGCATAACACTTGGCCAGAAATTAGACGATCATATAAAGATGAAGACATCTTTAATGGACATGAAGCCGGAATTTTTTATAAATTAACTCCAGATAAGACTTTCAAATTTACAAATGAAAAGTGCGTTGGTGGGAAGCTCTCTAAACAAAGAGTTACAGTTTTTGTTTGTGCGAACATGACGGGAACCGAAAAAAGGAAACTTTTAGTTATCAGGAAAAGTTTGCATCCTAGATGTTTTAAAAACATCAAAAATATCGGTATGGAGAACCATACATGACTTCCATATTCTAAGATTTATATTTAAAATCATTTTCAGCCAAACAGCCAGGCTGTGTCTTACCTGCCTTTTTATTGCTGTATTAAATGAAAAATATTATATTACATTAAAATGAAAAAATTATAATTTTATTGCCTGGCAACAAAATTATTTTATTTTTAACAATTACCATTGTTTCAAAAAGTTTAAATAAATTTTCAAGTACTTTACTCTTGTTAAAACGTAAAAGGTTGCAGGTAAACTACCCCTTCCCCTTAACCGATCTTCACCAAAATCGAAAGTCATTGAGACCTCTACAATTCAGGGACGTATGCACAAAATTATTTGATTCTGTTTGAATTTGCGGCTGTTATTGTTTGCCATAGAAAATACGCTTGATAAAAAAACGTTGCAGGTAAACGACCCCTTCCCCTTAACCGAGCTTCACCAAAAACAATAGGTCTTGAGAACACTAACAATTTAGGGCTGTATGCAAATAATCTTTTGATTCTGTTTGAATTTGCGGCTGTTATCGTTTGCCATAGGAAATACCCTTGTTAAAACATAAAACGTTACAGGTAAACTACCCCTTTCCCTTAACCGATCTTCACCAAAAACAATAGGTCTTGAGTACTCTACAAATCAGGGCTGTATGCAAAACATTATTTGATTCTGTTTGAATTTGCGGCTGTTATCATTTGCCATAGAAAATACCCTTGTTAAAAAAACGTTGCATGTAAACTACCCCTTTCCCTCAACCGATCTTCACCAAAAACAATAGGTCTTGAGAACTCTACAATTTAGGGCTGTATGCAAATAAGCTTTTGATTCTGTTTGAATTTGCGGCTGTTATCGTTTGCCATAGGAAATACCCTTTTTAAAACATAAAACGTTACAGGTAAACTACCCCTTCCCCTTAACCGATCTTCACCAAAATCAACAGATCTTGAGAACTCTACAATTCAGGGCTGTATGCGAAACATTATTTGATTCTGTTTGAATTTGTGGCTGTTATCGTTTGCCAAACAAACAAAATTACCCTTGCTAAAAAAAAAAACCGTTGCAGGTAAACTACCCCTTTCCCTCAACCGATCTTCACCAAAAACAATAGGTCGCGAGTACTCTGCAAATCAGGGCTGCATGCAAAAAATTATTTGATTCTGTTTGAATTTGCGGCAGTTATCGTTTGCCATAGAAAAAAAATCTACAGATACACAGACAGACAGACACACAGACAGACACTTTTCGGAAAACGACTTTTTTCATGTTTTGAGTGTAGTAGAATCAGAATCTGCAATAATCTCGAACACGATTTTTTTTGCCATCACCATACTTCCATTCCTTAAGGAATATGGAAGTAAAACTTCCTGTAAGTTACACTGCCAACATAAAAGCGTGGACGACTTCTAGTATTTTTGAAGACGACTTCTGTACGTGTGTATGTCACTGAACTCCTCCATGTATAAAATAATATATCGTTCGTGGCAGGTAAGCATATCTCAGTTATGTAATATTTACGTTTCCATTTTATTATTATGCCTACAGCAATAAAAAGGCAGGTAAGACACACACACACACACACACACACACACAATTCACGTTATTTCTGGCCTCACTCATGTTTATTTTCTTACATTTGCACGCTTTTTAAATGGAAAGTGCCGAAACCCATACCAACATAACGCGTGCAAGCCGAAGAAATGGACATCAATTTGCTTCCTGTGGATCGCTGGGCAATGTAACTGCACGTGTTTACAGAGGAACGATTCATAGACAGACTTTTCGTCTTTAGGGAATGAAACCTCTGCAAGATGCTGAGGGTCCATGAGTGACTTCGGAGCGCTCCTTCTTTTTCGCGTGTTTGTTCTGTGAAACATACACTGTAGATTCGCAGCTTTACTCTAAGCAACGCTCAATAGGAAATGTTGAAAATTTTTGTCCACAGTGTACCCTCATTCACACTAAACCTGCTCTGATGTTTTAATTACGGACATCATAATATTAAAACTTTGGAAACTTGAGCACTACTTAATGGAGATCAATCATTAACTTATACAAGCCATTAATTTTATGCATATATTTTATATATATGTGTACAACGTTATTGGCAACAAAGAAGTAGTTTTTGTTAAAATTCCTTCCCGGGATATTTGGCCGTAGTCCAATGTTTTCTACAAAACCAGACGTTTCGGCAATGCCATTGACTTCCATCATCAGTGAAAATCGAGTGCGATAACGTGAGGTGGTATATGTTAGTGATCACAGTACTGTGGTTAAGGCTGAAGCAGCAAGTAGAAAGAAGTAGTTTCTATGGTAATATTACATTTCGAAAATGATTTTAAATATAAATCTTAGAATATGGAAGTCATGTATGGTTCTCCATACCGATATTTTTGAAAAGTGTCTGTGTGTGTGTGTGTGTGTGTGTGTGTCTGTCTAGATTTTTTTCTATGGCAAACGATAACTGCCGCAAATTCAAACAGAATCAAATAATTTTTTGCGTACAGTACCTGAATTGTAGAGAACTCAAGGCCTTTTGATTTGGTGAAGATCGGTTAAGGGGAAGGAGTAGTTTACCTGCAACCTTTTACGTTTTAACAACAGTAAAGTACTTGAAAATTCATTTAAACTTTTTCAAACAATGGTAATTGTTAAAAATAAAATAATTTTGTTGCCAGTCAATAAAATTATAATTTTTTAAATGTAATGTAATTCATGTATGAGAGAAAATATATCGTTTGTGGCAGGCAAGCATATCTCAGTTATGTAATGTTTACGTTTCCATTTTATTATTATGACTACCGTAATAAAAAGGCAGGGAACACACACACACACAATTAGCGTTATTTCTGGCCTCATTCATGTTTATTTTCTTACATTTGCACGCTGTTTAAATGGAAAGTGCTGAAACCCGTACCAACATAACGCGTGCAAGCCGAAAAAGTGTCCAGCGTGGATAGAGATTTGCTTCCTGTGGATCGCTGGGCAGTGTAACTGCACGTGTTTACAGAGGAAAGATTCATAGACAGACTTTTCGTCTTTAGGGAATGAACCCTCTGCAAGATGCTGAAAGTCCGTGAGTGACTTCGGAGCGCTCCTTCTTTTCCGCGTGTTTGTTCTGTGAAACGTACACTGCAGATTCGCAGCTTTACTCTAAGCAACGCTCAATAGGAAATGTTGAAAATTTTTGTCCACGGTGTACCCTCATACACACTAAACCTGCTCTGATGTTTAAATTACGGACATCATAATATTAAAACTTTGGAAACTTGAGCACTACTTAATGGAGATCACTCATTAACTTATACAAGCCATTAATTTTATGCATATTTTTTATATATATGTGTACAACGTTATCGGCAACAAAGAAGTAGTTTTTGTTAAAATTCCTTCCCGGGATATTTGTCCGTAGTCCAATGTTTTCTACAAAACCAGACGTTTCGGCAATGCCATCGACTTCCATCATCAGTGAAAATCGAGTGCGATAACGTGAGGTGGTATACGTTAGTGACCACAGTACTGTGGTTAAGGCTGAAGCAGTAAGTAGAAAGAAGTAGTTTCTATGGTAATATTTCATTTCGAAAATGATTTTAAATATAAATCTTAGAATATGGAAGTCATGTATGGTTCTCCATACCGATATTTTGTTCTCATAGTGGTGATTTCATATACGAAATAATTTTGGTTAATTATCATTTTTAACAAAAGGCCTCGATTTCTCTACAATTCAGGGACGTATGCAAAAAATTATTTGATGATGTTTGAATTTGCGGCTGTTATCGTTTGCCATAGAAAATTACCCTTGATAAAAAAACGTTGCAGGTAAACTACCCCTTCCCCTTAACCGATCTTCACCAAAAACAATAGTGTGAATTGAGGGGGTTTTGTGATGGTACAATCCTAAATTTATAAAAATATGGTCCAAAAGACCATAATTATTGTATTTATTTATTTTAACAATTATTTGGTAATACATATTGTAATATTTCATAATCCCTATAAAGTTTTGGTGAGTGGACTATATAATGTTTTATAAAACGTAGATTGGAATTGACAGGATTTCGATCGCTTTCATTGTAAAATGGCAAACACAGCAAAAAACCGAGTGTTACAAATAGAGATAACGAGACTAACCCTGATGACGTCAGCTGAAGGAATGCATATTTCTGTAAACAACTCGAGGCTGTAAACAACGAACAAAAGCCTGGTTACGTAGTTTTTGCCCCACCTACGCAATGTTTAACAAAGACTCTGTGTCATTTTCTCCTGGACAGTGAACGTAGCCGGCCGGCAGAGATTCACTAAGAGTGAATTTTTAACTTTTACACCACAAAAAGTGGTTAAATAATTATTTTCAAAATACCAGAAATGTTGGGTCGGTAATCAATTGAACAGGTGTCATCGGCCAATGGATCGTCGAACTGCGTGCGGCTAAAATCTGCCCAAAGTGTTTTCGAGGGTGGACACGACGGTGTGGGCCCGAAGACGAAGTAAAAGAGAACAGATTGTGCACGATAGACGGATCCTAGCAGTGCGGTGAGACCTGTCCGATATTTTGGTGAGACCGTTCCTATATTTTATCATTCAAGTACATCAACATCATTATAATGACCAATTCAAAATTCATTCAAACGAGCTCATAAAATAAAATATTGTACCAGAGAATGAGAGGGAGAGAGAGAGAGAGAGAGCGTGAAATAAAATAATTTAAGTGCTGGGTTGTGCAAGATTAATTGTTTATCATGGTTAGTATATCTTAGTATACCAGATTTTATTATTTTGTTACAAATGTTTCTTTTGAAGCGTAAAAAACCTGTAATTCTTATCAATGTTTAGGTTCAGATAAATGGGAACACGCCCCGAGGCGTAAAACGTGCATGTTTGGCACACATTTTTTAAATATGTCTTTTAAATATGTTTATATGAATAAAGGGTAATGTCATTGGTAAAAGTTACAAGTACGAGTGAGTTATTTCAGGTAACACATTTCGCCATTACTGGTTCGTTAACCCGAATCTTGGACCGAAAGGTAAGCTTAATCTCATATGTTGTTACACAGACTTCCATCATGGCGCCTTAATTATTCAATGTTGTATTTGCTAAGTAAATTTCATGTGACACTAATTTGTATAATCACATTAGGTCTTGAGAACTTCATAATTCAGGGCTGTATGCAAAACATTATTTGATTCTGTTTGAATTTGCGGCTGTTATCGTTTGCCAAAAAAAAAAAATTACCCTTGATAAAAACACCCATTGCAGGTAAACTACCCCTTTCCCTCAACCGATCTTCACCAAAAACAATAGGTCGTGAGTACTCTACAAATCAGGACTGTACGCAAAAAATTATTTGATTCTGTTTGAATTTGCGGCAGTTATCGTTTGCCATAGAAAAAAAATCTAGACACACACACACACACACACACACACACACACACACACACACACACACACACACACACACACAATTTTCAAAATATCGGTATGGAGAACCATACATGACTTCCATATTCTAAGATTTATATTTAAAATCATTTTCAGCCAAACAGCCAGGCTGTGTCTTACCTGCCTTTTTATTGCTGTATTAAATGAAAAATATTATATTACATTAAAATGAAAAAATTATAATTTTATTGCCTGGCAACAACATTATTTTATTTTTAACAATTACCATGGTTTCAAAAAGTTTAAATAAATTTTCAAGTACTTTACTCTTGTTAAAACGTAAAAGGTTGCAGGTAAACTACCCCTTCCCCTTAACCGATCTTCACCAAAATCGAAAGTCATTGAGACCTCTACAATTCAGGGACGTATGCAAAAAATTATTTGATTCTGTTTGAATTTGCGGCTGTTATCGTTTGCCATAGAAAATACGCTTGATAAAAAAACGTTGCAGGTAAACTACCCCTTCCCCTTAACCGATCTTCACCAAAAACAAAAGGTCTTGAGTACTCTACAAATCAGGGCTGTATGCAAAACATTATTTGATTCTGTTTGAATTTGCACTGTTATCGTTTGCCATAGAAAATACCCTTGTTAAAAAAACGTTGCCGGTAAACTACCCCTTTCCCTCAACCGATCTTCACCAAAAACAATAGGTCTTGAGAACTCTACAATTTAGGGCTGTATGCAAATAATCTTTTGATTCTGTTTGAATTTGCGGCTGTTATCGTTTGCCATAGGAAATACCCTTGTTAAAACATAAAACGTTACAGGTAAACTACCCCTTTCCCTTAACCGATCTTCACCAAAAACAATAGGTCTTGAGTACTCTACAAATCAGGGCTGTATGCAAAACATTATTTGATTCTGTTTGAATTTGCGGCTGTTATCGTTTGCCATAGAAAATACCCTTGTTAAAAAAACGTTGCAGGTAAACTACCCCTTTCCCTCAACCGATCTTCACCAAAAACAATAGGTCGTGAGTACTCTGCAAATCAGGACTGCATGAAAAAATTATTTGATTCTGTTTGAATTTGCGGCAGTTATCGTTTGCCATAGAAAAAAAATCTACAGACACACACACAGACAGACAAGACAGACAGACAGACAGACAGACAGACAGACACACACACACACACACACACACACACACACACAGACACTTTTCGGAAAACGACTTTTTTTCATGTTTTGAGTGTAGTAGAATCAGAATCTGCAATAATCTCGAACACGATTTTTTTTTGCCATCACCATACTTCCATTCCTTAAGGAATATGGAAGTAAAATATCGGTATGGAGAACCATACATGACTTCCATATTCTAAGATTTATATTTAAAATCATTTTCAGCCAAACAGACAGGCTGTGTCTTACCTGCCTTTTTATTGCTGTATTAAATGAAAAATATTATATTACATTAAAATGAAAAAATTATAATTTTATTGCCTGGCAACAAAATTATTTTATTTTTAACAATTACCATTGTTTCAAAAAGTTTAAATAAATTTTCAAGTACTTTACTCATGTTAAAACGTAAAAGGTTGCAGGTAAACTACCCCTTCCCCTTAACCGATCTTCACCAAAATCGAAAGTCATTGAGACCTCTACAATTCAGGGACGTATGCAAAAAATTATTTGATTCTGTTTGAATTTGCGGCTGTTATCGTTTGCCATAGAAAATACGCTTGATAAAAAAACGTTGCAGGTAAACTACCCCTTCCCCTTAACCGATCTTCACCAAAAACAAAAGGTCTTGAGTACTCTACAAATCAGGGCTGTATGCAAAACATTATTTGATTCTGTTTGAATTTGCACTGTTATCGTTTGCCATAGAAAATACCCTTGTTAAAAAAACGTTGCCGGTAAACTACCCCTTTCCCTCAACCGATCTTCACCAAAAACAATAGGTCTTGAGAACTCTACAATTTAGGGCTGTATGCAAATAATCTTTTGATTCTGTTTGAATTTGCGGCTGTTATCGTTTGCCATAGGAAATACCCTTGTTAAAACATAAAACGTTACAGGTAAACTACCCCTTTCCCTTAACCGATCTTCACCAAAAACAATAGGTCTTGAGTACTCTACAAATCAGGGCTGTATGCAAAACATTATTTGATTCTGTTTGAATTTGCGGCTGTTATCGTTTGCCATAGAAAATACCCTTGTTAAAAAAACGTTGCAGGTAAACTACCCCTTTCCCTCAACCGATCTTCACCAAAAACAATAGGTCGTGAGTACTCTGCAAATCAGGACTGCATGAAAAAATTATTTGATTCTGTTTGAATTTGCGGCAGTTATCGTTTGCCATAGAAAAAAAATCTACAGACACACACACAGACAGACAAGACAGACAGACAGACAGACAGACAGACAGACAGACAGACACACACACACACACACACACACACACACACACACACACACACACACACACACACACACAGACACTTTTCGGAAAACGACTTTTTTTCATGTTTTGAGTGTAGTAGAATCAGAATCTGCAATAATCTCGAACACGATTTTTTTTTGCCATCACCATACTTCCATTCCTTAAGGAATATGGAAGTAAAATATCGGTATGGAGAACCATACATGACTTCCATATTCTAAGATTTATATTTAAAATCATTTTCAGCCAAACAGACAGGCTGTGTCTTACCTGCCTTTTTATTGCTGTATTAAATGAAAAATATTATATTACATTAAAATGAAAAAATTATAATTTTATTGCCTGGCAACAAAATTATTTTATTTTTAACAATTACCATTGTTTCAAAAAGTTTAAATAAATTTTCAAGTACTTTACTCATGTTAAAACGTAAAAGGTTGCAGGTAAACTACCCCTTCCCCTTAACCGATCTTCACCAAAATCGAAAGTCATTGAGACCTCAACAATTCAGGGACGTATGCAAAAAATTATTTGATTCTGTTTGAATTTGCGGCTGTTATCGTTTGCCATAGAAAATACCCTTGTTAAAAAAACGTTGCAGGTAAACTACCCCTTTCCCTCAACCGATCTTCACCAAAAACAATAGGTCTTGAGAACTCTACAATTTAGGGCTGTATGCAAATAATCTTTTGATTCTGTTTGAATTTGCGGCTGTTATCGTTTGTTTCAAAAAGTTTAAATAAATTTTCAAGTACTTTACTCTTGTTAAAACGTAAAAGGTTGCAGGTAAACTACCCCTTCCCCTTAACCGATCTTCACCAAAATCGAAAGTCATTGAGAGCTCTACAATTCAGGGACGTATGCAAAAAATTATTTGATTCTGTTTGAATTTGCGGCTGTTATCGTTTGCCATAGAAAATACGCTTGATAAAAAAACGTTGCAGGTAAACTACCCCTTCCCCTTAACCGATTTTCACCAAAAACAATAGGTCTTGAGTAGTCTACAAATCAGGGCTGTATGCAAAACATTATTTGATTCTGTTTGAATTTGCGGCTGTTATCGTTTGCCATAGAAAATACCCTTGTTAAAAAAACGTTGCAGGTAAACTACCCCTTTCCCTCAACCGATCTTCACCAAAAACAATAGGTCTTGAGAACTCTACAACTTAGGGCTGTATGCAAATAATCTTTTGATTCTGTTTGAATTTGCGGCTGTTATCGTTTGCCATAGGAAATACCCTTGTTAAAACATAAAACGTTACAGGTAAACTACCCCTTTCCCTTAACCGATCTTCACCAAAATCAACAGATCTTGAGAACTCTACAATTCAGGGCTGTATGCGAAATAGTATTTGATTCTGTTTGAATTTGCGGCTGTTATCGTTTGCCAAACAAACAAAATTACCCTTGCTAAAAAAAAACCGTTGCAGGTAAACTACCCCTTTCCCTCAACCGATCTTCACCAAAAACAATAGGTCGCGAGTACTCTGCAAATCAGGGCTGCATGCAAAAAATTATTTGATTCTGTTTGAATTTGCGGCAGTTATCGTTTGCCATAGAAAAAAAATCTACAGACAGACACACAGACAGAGACAGACACACACACAGACACTTTTCGGAAAACGACTTTTTTTCATGTTTTGAATGTAGTACAATCAGAATCTGCAATAATCTCGAACACGATTTTTTTTGCCATCACCATACTTCCATTCCTTAAGGAATATGGAAGTAAAACGACTTTTTTCTTCCATATTCCTTAAGGAATGGAAGTATGGTGATGGCAAAAAAAATCGTGTTCGAGATTATTGCAGATTCTGATTGTACTACACTCAAAACATGAAAAAAAGTCGTTTTCCGAAAAGTGTCTGTGTGTCTATCTGTGTGTCTGTAGATTTTTTTTCTATGGCAAATGATAACTGCCGCAAATTCAAACAGAATCAAATAATTTTTTGCATACAGCCCTGATTTGTAGAGTACTCACGACCTATTGTTTTTGGTGAAGATCGGTTGAGGGAAAGGGGTAGTTTACCTGCAACGGTTTTTTTTATCAAGGGAAATTTTTTTTTTGGCAAACGATAACAGCCGCAAATTCAAACAGAATCAAATAATGTTTCGCATACAGCCCTGAATTGTAGAGTTCTCAAGACCTATTGTTTTTGGTGAAGATCGGTTAAGGGAAAGGGGTAGTTTACCTGTAACGTTTTATGTTTTAACAAGGGTATTTCCTATGGCAAACGATAACAGCCGCAAATTCAAACAGAATCAAAAGATTATTTGCATACAGCCCTAAATTGTAGAGTTCTCAAGACTTATTGTTTTTGGTGAAGATCGGTTAAGGGAAAGGGGTAGTTTACCTACAACGTTTTTTTAACAAGGGTATTTTCTATGGCAAACGATAACAGCCGCAAATTCAAACAGAATCAAACAATTTTCTGCATACAGCCCTGATTTGTAGAGTACTCAAGACCTATTGTTTTTGGTGAAGATCGGTTAAGGGGAAGGGGTAGTTTACCTGCAACGTTTTTTATCAAGCGTATTTTCTATGGCAAACGATAACTGCCGCAAATTCAAACAGAATCAAATAATTTTTTGCATACGTCCCTGAATTGTAGAGGTCTCAAGGACTTTCGATTTTGGTGAAGATCGGTTAAGGGGAAGGGGTAGTTTACCTGCAACCTTTTACGTTTTAACAAGAGTAAAGTACTTGAAAATTTATTTAAACTTTTTGAAACAATGGTAATTGTTAAAAATAAAATAATTTTGTTGCCAGGCAATAAAATTAAAAATTTTTCATTTTAATGTAATATAATATTTTTCATTTAATACGGCAATAAAAAGGCAGGTAAGACACAAACACACACACACAATTCACGTTATTTCTGGCCTCACTCATGTTTATTTTCTTACGTTTGCACGCTTTTTAAATGGAAAGTACCGAAACCCACACCAACATAACGCGTGCAAGCCGAAAAAATGGACATCAATTTGCTTACTGGCGAAGCTAGTAGTTAATGAATGGGTAGGCAAAAATCTTATCTTAAATTTTTTTTAAGGAATCATTAAAAGGACGGTGGGTCAAATCGGACGCTGAGGTAGAGTTTGCTGTAACCGAATGGTTCCACAAACAGCCGTAAGAATTTTACTAGCATGGAATCTACAGGTTAGTGCAACAGTGGAACTCATGTCTTAATGTTATTGGAGACTTCTTTTAAAATCGTTGAATAAAAAATGCTTTACAGCTCTATACGTGTGTCTATTGAACAATCCTTGTATTAGTCATACACAATAATACAACTGATTGAACTTCAAATTTTTAAACTTGATTAGTTTCTATATAAATGTTTAATGTTACAAATAATTCAAATAACAATCTTGATCATCTGTTAGTTCAGCGGAATAACAGTGACACTTTTAATAACCGCACAAAATAAACACTTAGAAACAACACAGGCGCTTTAACTTAACTGTTTGAACCACAGAAGTGAGGCATGCCTCAATGCTCTATGTGTACAGCGCGGGACAATCCCCCCTCCCTACACTTCCCTATCACACCACTACATTGCTTACATACGATGTATACAAAAAACGCTGAGGCAAGTTCAGGTTGCCTCATTCGCTTTAAACGAACTATGCCGAATCTCACCTGTCACCATCTAGCGGTCGCTCAATAAAGCACGTTTCGGTTTAATAAATTTGACAGTCGCAGTAACAATGTATAATCTTTATGTTATGTAGTTCATACGTATTTATAATTTTTATTCTGCAGAATTTTTTAGGGTAGGCATTGCCTCAATTGCCTCCATGTAACTTCGCCACTGATATATATGTGTACAACGTTATCAGCAACAAAGAAGTAGTTTTTGTTAAAATTCCTTCCCGGGATATTTGGCCGTAGTCCAATGTTTTCTACAAAACCAGACATTTCGGCAATGCCATCGACTTCCATCAGTTCTTTGTTAAAAAAACGTTGCAGGTAAACTACCCCTTTCCCTCAACCGATCTTCACCAAAAACAATAGGTCGTGAGTACTCTGCAAATCAGGACTGCATGAAAAAATTATTTGATTCTGTTTGAATTTGCGGCAGTTATCGTTTGCCATAGAAAAAAAATCTACAGACACACACACAGACAGACAAGACAGACAGACAGACAGACAGACAGACAGACAGACACACACACACACACACACACACACACACACACACACACACACACACACACACACACACACACACACACACACTTTTCGGAAAACGACTTTTTTTCATGTTTTGAGTGTAGTAGAATCAGAATCTGCAATAATCTCGAACACGATTTTTTTTTGCCATCACCATACTTCCATTCCTTAAGGAATATGGAAGTAAAATATCGGTATGGAGAACCATACATGACTTCCATATTCTAAGATTTATATTTAAAATCATTTTCAGCCAAACAGACAGGCTGTGTCTTACCTGCCTTTTTATTGCTGTATTAAATGAAAAATATTATATTACATTAAAATGAAAAAATTATAATTTTATTGCCTGGCAACAAAATTATTTTATTTTTAACAATTACCATTGTTTCAAAAAGTTTAAATAAATTTTCAAGTACTTTACTCATGTTAAAACGTAAAAGGTTGCAGGTAAACTACCCCTTCCCCTTAACCGATCTTCACCAAAATCGAAAGTCATTGAGACCTCAACAATTCAGGGACGTATGCAAAAAATTATTTGATTCTGTTTGAATTTGCGGCTGTTATCGTTTGCCATATAAAATACGCTTGATAAAAAAATCGTTGCTGGTAAACTACCCCTTCCCCTTAACCGATCTTCACCAAAAACAATAGGTCTTGAGTACACTACAAATCAGGGCTGTATGCAAAACATTATTTGATTCTGTTTGAATTTGCGGCTGTTATCGTTTGCCATAGAAAATACCCTTGTTAAAAAAACGTTGCAGGTAAACTACCCCTTTCCCTCAACCGATCTTCACCAAAAACAATAGGTCTTGAGAACTCTACAATTTAGGGCTGTATGCAAATAATCTTTTGATTCTGTTTGAATTTGCGGCTGTTATCGTTTGTTTCAAAAAGTTTAAATAAATTTTCAAGTACTTTACTCTTGTTAAAACGTAAAAGGTTGCAGGTAAACTTCCCCTTCCCCTTAACCGATCTTCACCAAAATCGAAAGTCATTGAGAGCTCTACAATTCAGGGACGTATGCAAAAAATTATTTGATTCTGTTTGAATTTGCGGCTGTTATCGTTTGCCATAGAAAATACGCTTGATAAAAAAACGTTGCAGGTAAACTACCCCTTCCCCTTAACCGATCTTCACCAAAAACAATAGGTCTTGAGTAGTCTACAAATCAGGGCTGTATGCAAAACATTATTTGATTCTGTTTGAATTTGCGGCTGTTATCGTTTGCCATAGAAAATACCCTTGTTAAAAAAACGTTGCAGGTAAACTACCCCTTTCCCTCAACCGATCTTCACCAAAAACAATAGGTCTTGAGAACTCTACAACTTAGGGCTGTATGCAAATAATCTTTTGATTCTGTTTGAATTTGCGGCTGTTATCGTTTGCCATAGGAAATACCCTTGTTAAAACATAAAACGTTACAGGTAAACTACCCCTTTCCCTTAACCGATCTTCACCAAAATCAACAGATCTTGAGAACTCTACAATTCAGGGCTGTATGCGAAATAGTATTTGATTCTGTTTGAATTTGCGGCTGTTATCGTTTGCCAAACAAACAAAATTACCCTTGCTAAAAAAAAAACCGTTGCAGGTAAACTACCCCTTTCCCTCAACCGATCTTCACCAAAAACAATAGGTCGCGAGTACTCTGCAAATCAGGGCTGCATGCAAAAAATTATTTGATTCTGTTTGAATTTGCGGCAGTTATCGTTTGCCATAGAAAAAAAATCTACAGACAGACACACAGACAGAGACAGACACACACACAGACACTTTTCGGAAAACGACTTTTTTTCATGTTTTGAATGTAGTACAATCAGAATCTGCAATAATCTCGAACACGATTTTTTTTGCCATCACCATACTTCCATTCCTTAAGGAATATGGAAGTAAAACGACTTTTTTCTTCCATATTCCTTAAGGAATGGAAGTATGGTGATGGCAAAAAAAATCGTGTTCGAGATTATTGCAGATTCTGATTGTACTACACTCAAAACATGAAAAAAAGTCGTTTTCCGAAAAGTGTCTGTGTGTCTATCTGTGTGTCTGTAGATTTTTTTTCTATGGCAAATGATAACTGCCGCAAATTCAAACAGAATCAAATAATTTTTTGCATACAGCCCTGATTTGTAGAGTACTCACGACCTATTGTTTTTGGTGAAGATCGGTTGAGGGAAAGGGGTAGTTTACCTGCAACGGTTTTTTTTATCAAGGGAAATTTTTTTTTTGGCAAACGATAACAGCCGCAAATTCAAACAGAATCAAATAATGTTTCGCATACAGCCCTGAATTGTAGAGTTCTGAAGACCTATTGTTTTTGGTGAAGATCGGTTAAGGGAAAGGGGTAGTTTACCTGTAACGTTTTATGTTTTAACAAGGGTATTTCCTATGGCAAACGATAACAGCCGCAAATTCAAACAGAATCAAAAGATTATTTGCATACAGCCCTAAATTGTAGAGTTCTCAAGACCTATTGTTTTTGGTGAAGATCGGTTAAGGGAAAGGGGTAGTTTACCTACAACGTTTTTTTAACAAGGGTATTTTCTATGGCAAACGATAACAGCCGCAAATTCAAACAGAATCAAACAATTTTCTGCATACAGCCCTGATTTGTAGAGTACTCAAGACCTATTGTTTTTGGTGAAGATCGGTTAAGGGGAAGGGGTAGTTTACCTGCAACGTTTTTTATCAAGCGTATTTTCTATGGCAAACGATAACTGCCGCAAATTCAAACAGAATCAAATAATTTTTTGCATACGTCCCTGAATTGTAGAGGTCTCAAGGACTTTCGATTTTGGTGAAGATCGGTTAAGGGGAAGGGGTAGTTTACCTGCAACCTTTTACGTTTTAACAAGAGTAAAGTACTTGAAAATTTATTTAAACTTTTTGAAACAATGGTAATTGTTAAAAATAAAATAATTTTGTTGCCAGGCAATAAAATTAAAAATTTTTCATTTTAATGTAATATAATATTTTTCATTTAATACGGCAATAAAAAGGCAGGTAAGACACAAACACACACACACAATTCACGTTATTTCTGGCCTCACTCATGTTTATTTTCTTACGTTTGCACGCTTTTTAAATGGAAAGTACAGAAACCCACACCAACATAACGCGTGCAAGCCGAAAAAATGGACATCAATTTGCTTACTGGCGAAGCTAGTAGTTAATGAATGGGTAGGCAAAAATCTTATCTTAAATTTTTTTTAAGGAATCATTAAAAGGACGGTGGGTCAAATCGGACGCTGAGGTAGAGTTTGCTGTAACCGAATGGTTCCACAAACAGCCGTAAGAATTTTACTAGCATGGAATCTACAGGTTAGTGCAACAGTGGAACTCATGTCTTAATGTTATTGGAGACTTCTTTTAAAATCGTTGAATAAAAAATGCTTTACAGCTCTATACGTGTGTCTATTGAACAATCCTTGTATTAGTCATACACAATAATACAACTGATTGAACTTCAAATTTTTAAACTTGATTAGTTTCTATATAAATGTTTAATGTTACAAATAATTCAAATAACAATCTTGATCATCTGTTAGTTCAGCGGAATAACAGTGACACTTTTAATAACCGCACAAAATAAACACTTAGAAACAACACAGGCGCTTTAACTTAACTGTTTGAACCACAGAAGTGAGGCATGCCTCAATGCTCTATGTGTACAGCGCGGGACAATCCCCCCTCCCTACACTTCCCTATCACACCACTACATTGCTTACATACGATGTATACAAAAAACGCTGAGGCAAGTTCAGGTTGCCTCATTCGCTTTAAACGAACTATGCCGAATCTCACCTGTCACCATCTAGCGGTCGCTCAATAAAGCACGTTTCGGTTTAATAAATTTGACAGTCGCAGTAACAATGTATAATCTTTATGTTATGTAGTTCATACGTATTTATAATTTTTATTCTGCAGAATTTTTTAGGGTAGGCATTGCCTCAATTGCCTCCATGTAACTTCGCCACT
Source organism: Magicicada septendecula (assembly GCA_034769895.1). Lineage (NCBI taxonomy): Eukaryota > Metazoa > Arthropoda > Insecta > Hemiptera > Cicadidae > Magicicada > Magicicada septendecula. The sequence continues at coordinate 275,940,232 of CM068373.1, forward strand.
GATATATATGTGTACAACGTTATCAGCAACAAAGAAGTAGTTTTTGTTAAAATTCCTTCCCGGGATATTTGGCCGTAGTCCAATGTTTTCTACAAAACCAGACATTTCGGCAATGCCATCGACTTCCATCATCAGTGAAAATCGAGTGCGATAACGTGAGGTGGTATACGTTAGTGACCACAGTACTGTGGTTAAGGCTGAAGCAGTAAGTAGAAAGAAGTAGTTTCTATGGTAATATTTCATTTCGAAAATGATTTTAAATATAAATCTTAGAATATGGAAGTCATGTATGGTTCTCCATACCGATATTTTCATGTTTTGAGTGTAGTACAATCAGAATCTGGAATAATCTCGAACACGTTTTTTTTTGCCATCACCATACTTCCATTTCCTTAAGGAATATGGAAGTAAAATGGTCTTGCAATGGGGGCTCCACTTTCATCAATCTTGAGTGAAATGTACCTACACCACCTAGAAGAAAATTTTATACTCACAACCAAAAATCCATTTATACAACACATCAAATATTGGTACAGGTATGTGCATGACATCATCTGTTTATTTCTAGGTACTGCTAGACAAATCTGCCAACTTCTAGCATATATCAACTCCATCAATTCTGACATTAAATTTACAAAAGAAATAGAGAAAAAAGGTGAAATAAACTTCCTAGACCTTACCATAAAACGCCATGCAAGCAAACATCATTTCTCTATATACAGAAAAGATACTCAAACAGATATTACCATTCACACAGAGACCAACCATCCCTACTCATACAAAATTTCTGCATACAACAGCATGGTATATCGAGCCCTCACATATCCTCTATGCAAGAAACAGTATACAAAAGAGATACCTATCATAAAGCAAATAGCTCAAAGCAATGTATATTAGCCTCAAATGATTGATAAAATCATTGAAAAACAAAAAAGAAATAAATATAAAACAAATAACATATCAATCAAAAGGAAGAAAACCTATATACCTGCACATTACATTGACGACAACACTCTCAAAAATTAGCTAGAACATTTGCAAAATACGACTATCAATTAGCGTTCAGAACAAGCAATGACATCTACAACAATCTGAAAATAAGCAGTACAAAAAAGGAAAGCATTTATGAAAAAGCTGGAGTCTACCAATATCAATGTCAGCCTGCTAACTCGACAGAATGTACGTACGGTGCAACAAAAAATACATGGGATTCACTTCAAGATCGTTTAAACACAGATATATTGACAAACATTCTCAACACTCAAATCCGAACTCAACCGTAGCCAAACACATAAAACAATAGTCTTGTGAATATGGTCCAATACAGCAACATTTAACCGTATTGAAAACATGCAGTGATGAAATAAGATATATATATATATATATATATATATATATATATGAACAGTACCGAATATACAAACATATACAAGAAGAGGGCCATGAAAATCTATTGAACATCATGACGGACTTCAAAAATCATATCACATTTGAAATATTGCGGCAAAATGAAAATCAACATTCAGTAATCAGCTGATATAATATATAGAACAGAATGTAAACATAAACACTCTGTAACAAAATCAGTTCTCAGGAAACTTTGGACAACGACATACATATCACGTTCATTAATCAATGTCTACGAATTCGTTTTTGTAAATAGTGGCTGTTTTACGATATTGTGACCGCAAGTGTGCTGTATATGACCTGACGATGGTCTGTGACTGAAATCGATCGTTTTTAAGAATGTGAGTAATAAAAATTTTATTGCAAATCGTATGTGTATGCCTTTAGACTATGAACAATAAATACAATACAATAGAAAATTAAAATTATAGGTACCATTAGTAAACAATAAGTGTGTGTATATTAAATACGTCACATTATCATTAATTAAATATTTAATTACATTGTGGCATAAACTTGAAAAACCAAAACAACTGAGTGATTAATTAAAATACATACACAAACGTGCACGCGCCCACACAGACTGAGTTTTAAATAGAAATTGTGTAATATAAACAAAAGTTTATTTGAAATAAGTATATCTGCCCAAATAAATGTAATTGTAAATCATAATAACCATAATACATGTTGCAAAGGAATGAAATCAGTCAGAACTTGTGCAAACAGAACTTTAAACTAATGAGTGCATTTCGATAACAAACTTACTAATCTTGTAAGTCTGCTCAATAAGAAGGCGGGGGAATGGGGATGAATTAACTTCAAATACAGTGGAATCTTATATAATGTTTTTCCTCCCTCACTAAGGAGATTCTATTGTGAAATGGGTGGTGGTTACAGTAGCGCTACCATATTTTTCAGATCCAAAACTAGGACATCTTGGTAAAATTTGTGGTGTTAAACAAGAACTTTCAAGGACACATTGTTAAAATTCTTGGTATTGCTGGTGAGGGGGATTATCTATATATGTTTTAAGTAAAACCCAATATTTTCATCATTCTACAGTTAATTTGTAATTATAAAACATTAAATTATAATTGAATTACAGTTTACATATTAATTAAATTAGGCCTACTTAATTTGCTTGACTGGAAGGTCTGCACTATATATTTTGTTTTTCTCGTTCCATGCAGCTATATTAATATTATCATCATTAGTCTTAATAATTTTGTAAAAATAATTTTATATTTCAGCTGCAGTCTACTCTGAATTATACTTGACATTAAGCAAAGATTTTCCTTTACTGTATCTATACTACCTCTTTCTCAACGCTACCCATTCTCCGATCGGCAAACTGAACATCTAAGTTTCCATCTGGACCACTAATCTACATAATAAATGGATACTGTTCTTTTAAACTGCATATTTTTGTTTTGTTATTCTTAACAAATTATTAAAAATCAAATAATTAAATGAAATTAAAATTGATTTCAGTCTAACACAGCTGAAATAACACGAATACCATAAGCCAAGTTCCAGTGTGCTAACATAACCAACCAAAACAGTACTACTTTGTTAGACATTTAGATATACTACTGATATCAAAATCATACACGATTATGACTTTATCATGTGTATGTAGGTTTATTTCGGTCTTTTCATTGATAAATTAAAACAAATAATTTTCAAAACTTGATTAATTGGGAATTTAAATTAAATGTAGCAAAAATGAGGACAAAATCATGTTTTGACCGAACTGTGCCTAGACACCTGGACATAACCTAAAATCGAGAGGACAGTCTGGGGAAAATGAGGACATATGGTAGCCATAGTTAAAGTGATTTCTCAACTGGATAACACACAATGTGCATGCTAGAATCTTTCTAGGCTACGATGGAAAACCAATCAGAATAGCAGAAAGAAGAATGCCAATGAAAAACAATAAAGTATCTCACAGAGGAACAAAAGTGTGAACCAGGAAGCAAAAGCACAGAGCAAAGGAATGTCAGCTGAAAACATGAGATCTTCATAGAGATATGACTAGTAACAACAAAAGTTGACAATATCTAAAGCAGAAGTATCAACTGCCATTTTTTTTTTTTATGTGAACTAATTTTAACTAGAACAGCAAAATTAATGAAAGTACCTAGACGAAGTTATGCACTTCTAAACAAATAGCTGAAGACAAAATATAAATTATGAAAGTGAAAAAGGAACCTGCCACAGATCTAAGCAAATAAATATCTTACTATAAACCAGACAAATTAATACCTGTAATAAAAGGTCAAGTCTTGTGGTTACAGCACTGAAATTCCACTTGCAAAGTAAGTGTCATATGGATGAGTACAAAAACCTGGACAGATGACCACACAATGGCTCAATAACTGGAAAAAGGGTAGACTGTGAGAGGCAATTATATAATAAAAGGTTAAACCAAGAATTTCTTAACCACTGGGAATTTTCCTTGCTCTATAATTACAATCATATTCTTTAACTTAATCAGTTCATAACAAGTACTACTTCAAATCAGTCGTTTCAGATGAATTTCAAATAATGGCTCGATACAAAAATTTGTAAAGGCATTAAAATGCTAACAAGTGTAAAATATGTACAACATACCAATAGAGAGAGTGCTATTGGGATGCCAGAAGACAAATGGAATGATTCAATGCCCTGCCATTAGAAAACAACAACATTATAATGAGATTCCACTGTACTTTTTAATTTATATTGCTATAATTTACCTAAATGGAGAATGTCTAAATTAAATAATGTTACATTCATTGTAAGGTCTGTCCATAATGTGTACTGCATCTGATCATACATAGTACATTTGTGGTGGTGTTGTGAGGTGAATGTGATACTGAATCTTAAAAAACAAACGTAAGAGTAAAACTTACTGTCGGACTTTCCGCTGCTAAAATCTGTGCTATGAGTTTTTTCACCAAGGCCACTAAATGAAAAATCACCCTGTTTTAAACAATGAAAAAATATACATTTAATTTCTTTTCCAACAGTTACAATTTTTAATAAACAAAATTAATCACAAACAAACAGAAACTTATACGATATTTCCACAAATGAAGAAAACAAAACAATAATAAAACTAATAAAACACGCACATTCAAAAAGTGTTTTTTATATTGTCTTACAGAGGGTAAAACTGTATTTACTTGCTAAAACATACTTGGTCATTGTCCATGTTTTCATTACAGGACTTCACAAAGTTAATCAATGTTGAATTTGAGTTTTTAAATAAATTATTTCTACTCAACAAAAATCCAACAATACTGAACCAATAAAAAAAAATGTTTCCCCTACTCTTCCGGCTTTTTAGCAACAACAAATGCCAGAAATCTAACTTGGACAGTCTCACCAATGGTAACACTGTTTACAGAATTGAAGCAACACAGCCTGTCAAGTGACACTTTGCATCCTAACAACAGTAGTCACTGGTGACAGCAGGAGATGTAGTCACAGATACACTAAGTGTTCTTCTTTGTTCTAGAAAACACAGTGAACATATGATCTTCTAAGTGGAAAACATTTTCTTCAAGTTCATCTTTGATGTTGACAATTGTACGAGGGTTATTCAGAAAGTAAGTTCCATTTTTAATAGTGCCAGAGTATCGATGCCGTCATGCTGTTGCGCACGCGCAAGCAGATTGTTGATTCATTGGATGTGTTTATAATGTCGATGAAATTCGAGACACCCGCCGTGTGTGTAAGTGGGTATGTGATTTGGTTCTTGAATGCGAAAGGCATTAAAACAATTGAAATTCACCGTCAGATTTTCTGTATTTATGGAGAAGAAGCAGTGAGTGATTCAGTGGGACCAAGATTGATACGACTTTTTTGCTTAGTCTGATCCAGAGTAAGCGATGTAGGATGCTTATCCAGGACATTGCGATAAATCATGGCAGTGCACACACATTGTGGCTGCAACACAACATCTCCTCACAAAGTTTAACTGACAACAATTTGATCATCCACCTTATAACCCATACTTCACACCAAGCGAATATCACCTTTTCAAGCATGAGAAATCCTTCCTTGGTGGCCAACAATGTCAAACAGGCTGTTACTACATGGTTAAAATCACAGGCGGGAATTTTATACAATGAAGGTATACAACACCTGGTGCCTTGCTATGAAAAGTGTTTAAAAATGATGAAAACTATATAGAAAAGTAGTTTAAGGTGTGTACTTCACATAGGAATATAATTTTTTTGTAAATATATTCTTAGTTACCTTTAATACCCTATCGGAACTTACTGTCTGAATAGTCCTTGTATTATGTACTGTTGATTCAATTCAGAGGTTTCATGCAACACCCACGTACGTACACCCACCCTGTCATTTCATTTCATGTTGTTCTGTACCCATCTTTGGCATCCAGCATGATGCAATTTATGTAAATCCCAGGAAAGTGATGTAATGGTGAAATGTCAATCTTCTCTTCGCCTGTACGGATCTAACCATCATTTGCCATATACGGTTGCCCAGTCTATTCATTATTGTGCCCATTTTCACACCCTTTATTAAAAAGTCATAACGACCTAAGTGCAAATGGATCTCAATATAAGTATAAGCAAGTCATAAGTATGCCAAATTTGAGAGTCAATTTCAACTGGTTTAACGTTCCTTTCATTGAAGAAATGGTCACAAACAGCTTTCATATGTAGTAAGCATCTAAATTTTCTTGAACATAACGAACATACACATAACAATGCACACTCACAATCTGTCACAAACTGGAATGCCAACAAGTCAAAACTCAACAAGCATGTGGATAATCACATTCACTCTAGTACTGCAGCAGCAACAACAAAACTTACTTTCTGAAAAACTTTATACAAGTTGTTGCATTTTTTGGTAAACACATGGTTGATTCAAAATTTGGTTCTCAAATTATTCAATAAAACAGTGGAGCATTTACAAGGTCTAACAATGATGATTTTATAGTGCACATGGCTGTTTTCTACAACCTAAGCACCCCTCTTCTTTATTTTCCCAAATCTCATTGCTTAATTCTCTTTTCTCCATTGCTGAATCACTTTTATTGTTCCTTCTTTTTTTTGTTATTCTTACTTCTCCTATATTTTTGTTACTGGATTCTTTTTAGCCTGTCTCCTTATCATTAAGTAATTACAGATACAATCAGCATAATCATACTGTCTGCGTCAACATGCAGTTACTTTATGTAATTTTTTAATAATTTCATAAAAAATGACGTTTTTAACATGAGTACACAATTAATTTTTCCAGATTTTTTTTGTCTGTCAGTTAATCAAACGTACAAACACAAGCTAGCAGTGAAATTAAAATTACATACGTTTTTGTAAATTGCAACCTGCTTACAAAATAATACCCAAACTGTAAGCGAATGTTACTTACATTATTAGATTTTAGAATACTTTTCCAGTATCGAACGCTTGTTAAATATTTATAATGAATCATATAAGAATTGTGAAAGTTGATCTCGCTTAAATAATAATCTTGTGGCATAAAATTAGTAATCTTACTAATAACTGGTACTCTTTTATGGGCATAATAGATTAATGCAGTTTGCAGGAACATTGTACAAGACAAAAATACTCTGAATCTTTCAATTTTAAGTATTTAATTGTGCTTTGCAAAAGGGTGTGACAGAAAGAGAGAAATTTAAATATGTATTCTGACTTTTTTCTAATTTTATAGAAATAATAACAACAGCAGTAAAATATATCATCGATCTGACACAGCAATACTTTAACATGGTTAAATGTGCCGAAGGGCAGTTGATAAGTAATGCACAGTTGCATGTAACAACAGGGGGGGGGGGCAAAACATCATACAGAGCAGTGCTTGCTGCTGCCTTCCCCTACTACAAACATTCTATGACTCTTTGAATTCTTTCCACTTCTTCTTTGTCGTCAGCTATTGCCACTGTACCTTCTATGGCAATGCGTCTAAAACAACATGCACTGATTGAATTTTTCACAGCTGAGAAAGTGAATGCCAGTGACATTGATTGTCATTGTTGATCGAATGTTAGTGACATATTAAGTGAACTTGAATTCTCATGCTGACTGGGCTATTAAGCCTAGGTCCAATGTTCAGATTTTCTAAAATGCTAGATGTTTCGGTCACACCAATGGCAGCCATATTCAATGAAATGGAAACAAGGTAGTACTGCCTGCTAATGAAAAAAAGGAGATTAAAGTAAAGCCAGAAGCACACCTCTATAAATAACTTCTGTTGCGGCTGTTCAAGTTGTTGTAAGACGTAAGGTAGGCAGTACTATCTTTGGTTCCGCTCCACTGAAGATGGCCACCATCGGTGGCGGTACAGCAGAAATTTCTGGTGTTTCAGAAAATTTTAATATTTTCTACCATGATCTAAAAGCCCAGTCAACATGTTGTACAGTACGTGACCTATTCACTGTTGATTGAACTCCAATGAATAGGCGGGCAATAAAATTTCATGTGTTAGAAGCAGGTAAAGGAAATATTGAGGATGAAACCTGCAATGGTCAGGCAGTTTCTGTGCCTGATGAGAAGCGTTGAAAGGATGTGGACTAACCGATTCAACATGACCATTGACTCACACACAACTATGCATCTCCAACTGGTTATGACATATGAAAAGAACAAGTAGGAGACATCGATCAAATATGTTACCATAAAAACTGTTCATGGTGGATACCATCCATACTCACAGAAGAGAACAAACGACAATGAAAAGAATCTTGTTAACAACTTCTGAGACGTTTCAGTGAAGAAGGTGGTGAAATTCCTTTTCAATATTGTGACAGGGCAAGATCTTGACCTAGAAAATAAAAAGGCAAAGTATGGAATAATGATGCTTTGATTCACCAAAATCCAAGAAATCAAAACCTAACCCTCTGCAAAAAAAAAACGTTTCTTGGCAGAAAGCTGGATCGACTGGTAACTCTATACGATACACAGAGATATTAAAATATCTTACAAGACGTGTGTATCATGTTCAAAAAACCACTGAGCTGATAATCCTGCAGGATAATGCTCTGCCACACATACCTCGTGCAACTGCCGGGGTTCTTGTGGAGTCGAACCCCATACCCCTTCTGTACATTCCATATTCACTAGAATTCCTGCTGGAATTCTTCACACTGATGTGATGAGAAAGCTGGTTCAGCATTGTACAGCTGTAAATGGAGACTACGTTGAAAAATAAATGTAAGTACTTGTAGAAAATATTTTTTTTTTTTTGAGTGACTGTGTATTACTTTCAGCCACCCCTCTTACATTTTAGTTTTTTTTTAATTTACTTTTTTAATATTAAGAATGCCCTAAACTTACTTCATTTCAAGAAAAAACATTAAAAAATATCTGAAAACCACAAAAGAAATTCAAACGGAAGGGGATACTGAAATATAACTTACAGGGGTAGCACTTCCTGCGGTAGAACTGAAGGTATGAGACCGTGGTGCGAGCCCATACCCCGGCTTAGGTACATGCCTTAGAGCACTGACAACTGTAACCAGAATATAATACTTCGAAAAATAATTCTTACTGTTATCCTATTCACTTACCTTTCTTTCCAGAGCCTCTATTTAATATGAACAAAGAGTAGAAAATAAATCGTGTTGACAATCCGCAACTGAAATTAATAACAATTAAATAACTTAAAAATTGTTCCATCATTCTGCGTTACATGAAAAACTGGTTTTAACATTGCCATTCAAGGAAACAAAAGTGTACATACAGAATAACATGGATATGCTAATTAAAACAAAAATGAATATCGAAAAGTTGGAAGAAAAATATAGAGTAGGAAAACAAGTTTTGAAAATGAGAAAAGCAAGTTGGCCACACTGTTACAATGCAGGTTTGAACAGCTGAACTGCACATGCTTCCAGGTCACATATGTTGATGACAAGAGTGTTTTATAACCGACACTGTGCCAATTTTAGTGACTGCAGAGAATCAGGCTGACGATGATATGCTAGTTAATACCTTGATAGAGCTCCCATAATATATGGTAAACACGAGTAAACCTGGAAAACTTCCTGGGGTCATAACACAAGCATAGTTCTGTTGCTAACTTCAGTTCTCCTAAACTACTCAGCTGATACAATTATTATTATTATTGTTGTTATTACTGTTGCTATTATTTAACTGAATTCAATATATTAAAGAATAATGAAATTTGAAGAATAGACAAATTTCTGCCTGTAGTCAGATACATGGCACGGATTTTTACAATAAAAAAAAATTAATTCTTTTTGGGCTGTGTTGTCCTAAAGTTGTAAAATTTCCAAAACTGAACACTATTCATATTTTGATTAAAATTATCTCTAATTTGACGTTCCACATGGATTTTTGTCAAAATTTAAACCCTTCACACTTTTTCCCCCATTACTCTATTTAAGGGGGGGGGGGGGGTCAACAAAACAGCAGGAGTTCCTGTGGTAAGAGTATGTACATGTACACGAATTTTTATGAAAACTGGTCAATGCACTCAAAAATCACTAGACATCCTCTAAAGAGATAGCAAACACAGATTCAAGTTAAAACCAAGTATTTGCTTTGGCCGTATAGTGCATGCACCAGAATTTGCATGTGTAATGCTCTAGGTCATTTGAGATGCCCATTCCAGACATTGCTCGACTGTTCTACTGGCATCCAAAGCCTGCTGGGGAATAAATACTGGATTCAGAAGCTGAGTTTTTCGATCTGGATTCGGCAGCGATATTAACGTGCTGTTTCAGGGTGATTTGCAGTTTAGTGTAAAGTGATTATTGTGTTAGTGCAGCACTGTAATAAGGTGACATTTATTGTTGTGTTGGAAAAATGTTTAAATATTTGTTTAAGACACTGTTTGTTGATTATTAACTTTAATTCAAGTTGCAATTAGTGACTACATCTCCTGTCAGTTATTCTGTTTCAACTGTATAACATGACAATCCATACAATCATCATAACAATATTATTATTATGACGGCAACATAAAATATCGGTATGGAGAACCATACATGACTTCCATATTTTAAGATTTATATTTAAAATCATTTTCAGCCAAACAGCCAGGGAAGGAATTTTAACAAAAAAATACTTCTTTGTTGCCAATAACGTAGTACACATATAAAAAAAAATTATCCCCTCCCCCTTCAACTATAATTTTGATTTATAGAAAATTACCCCCAGCCCGTTCAACTAGCCTCTTCATTTATAGATATTTCATCTACGTTTCTACAGTGGATTATTAAGATCTTATCAGGATACTTTATCAAAATTAAGTACTTTACTCATGTTACAACAAAAAATGTTTCAGGTAAACTGCCCTTTCCCCGTAACCGATCTTCACCAAAATCAACAGACATTGAGTTCTCTATAGCTCAGGCACATATGTAAAAAATTATTTGATTCTGTTTGAATTTACGGCAGTTATGGTTCGTCATATAAAAAATTACCCATGTTAAAACATAAAACATGAGATTTATAAAACATATCTAAGATTTATATTTAAAATCATTTTTGAAATAAAATATTTTCATAGAACCTACTAACGCTGGGGAAATCTGAGGAGCCAATCAGAGTTGGGCCTACCTGTCACTCTGCTGAATTTGGTGGAAAGCCCTGTCACTGTCGTCAAGTCCCCACCTCAATGAAGAACCCATTGTTTTATAAAAATATATTTAAATTTTGAAAACTGAAAATTCTTTTCCTGTAAATATTTATATTTTATAATCAAAATGACTTTATTTTTGTTACCTGGCAACAAAATTATTTTATTTTCAACAATTACCATTGTTTCAAAAAGTTTAAATAAATTTTCAAGTACTTTACTCTTGTTAAAACGTACAAGGTTGCAGGTAAACTACCCCTTCCCCTTAACCGATCTTCACCAAAATCGAAAATCCTTGAGACCTCAACAATTCAGGGATGTATGCAAAAAATTATTTGATTCTGTTTGAATTTGCGGCAGTTATCGTTTGCCATAGAAAAAAAAAACGTTGCAGGTAAACTACCCCTTCCCCTCAACCAATCTTCACCAAAAACAATAGGTCTTGAGTACTCTACAAATCAGGGCAGTATGCAGAAAATTATTTGATTCTGTTTGAATTTGCAGCTGTTATCGTTTGCCATAGAAAAAACCCTTGTTAAAAAAACGTTGTAGGTAAACTACCCCTTTCCCTTAACCGATCTTCACCAAAAACAATAGGTCTTGAGAACTCTACAATTTAGGGCTGTATGCAAATAATCTTTTGATTCTGTTTGAATTTGCGGCTGTTATCGTTTGTCATAGGAAATACCCTTGTTAAAACATAAAACGTTACAGGTAAACTACCCCTTTCCCTTAACCGATCTTCACCAAAAACAATAGGTCTTGAGAACTCTACAATTCAGGGCTGTATGCGAAACATTATTTGATTCTGTTTGAATTTGCGGCTGTTATCGTTTGCCAAAAAAAAAAAATTTCCCTTGATAAAAAAAAACCGTTGCAGGTAAACTACCCCTTTCCCTTAACCGATCTTCACCAAAAACAATAGGTCTTGAGAACTCTTCAATTCAGGGCTGTATGCACAAATTATTTGATTCTGTTTGAATTTGCGGCAGTTATCGTTTGCCATAGAAAAAAAATCTACAGACAGACACACAGACACACAGACACTTTTCGGAAAACGACTTTTTTTCATGTTTTGAGTGTAGTAGAATCAGAATCTGCAATAATCTCGAACACGATTTTTTTTGCCATCACCATACTTCCATTCCTTATGGAATATGGAAGTAAAATGAGTTCAATTAAATATTATGCTACCTCGTGAGTTTAATAAATTTACTTGTTATTTACATTATATTCCATAGCTGTCACACAACTTTCCTGTTTTTTTTTTTCATATTGATTTTTATAAAAGTCATAAGCATTATTCCTATTTATTGTTTTCTTCCCTTCAAAGTGGTTTATTCTTTATAATTTGTTTATATAACTGTATAATATGTAATGCACTATTTCTGACTCCAGAACAGTAATTTTATATAAAATGTTTAGCAAAATTTTACTTTTTCCTATCCAGCTTCCTCTTTTTGTAAGCCTTTGTCGATGAAGCTTACAGAAAGCAAAGCTAGCTACACAAAAGTAAGATTTCAGTTCAAATTTTATCAAAAATCGGTGTTTGATAGACTTGGAAATGGGTTATGTTTATTTAATATGCCAAACATGGCATGGACAACAGAATCTAGGAATAAAATTTTATGTTACATTTTTATGTCAGGTGAATGACTTGGAGTCCACAAACAACTGCTTCAGTATAGTTTAACATTTTAACTTGAACGATTAAAAAATGTTCAATTTTTTGTATTAGAGAAATAAAATGGTGACACAGTTTATACGCAAAACCTTGAGTCTTTGTTTAGCCAAATGAAACGGATTCTGGATTCCTATAATACTGGACCAAAAATATAAACCTTTTATCACTTCCTCTTAAAAAACACATTTTATTACTTCTGTTGTACACGTTTGTTATGAACCAGTCTGGATTGCTGAAAATCTGTGATAACTGAAGTAATATAAGGAAATAATTTGAGAAATGGTTCTATAGTGTAAAAGAAGAAAAAAAGTTCATATAAACATATGTCCGGAAACGCTTTGTAAGCGAGTTACGGCTAGCGAAAGATTTCACCCAGGTTTCGGTTCCCCCGGGTAAATGAAGACTTTCTGAAATTCTGGGAAGGTAAATTAAGGGGCAAATTCTGTCGTTTCTTATGGTTTTTGACCTGAAAAATCGAATAAAACAGGTCGCAGAACTGTATCTCCCATAAGTTTCATGATATCTGACGTAAAACAGAAAAATCTTTGCCTAAAAACAAAAATTTGTTTTTAACCAAATTTGGAATTTTTTGTTATTTTTATTGACTTTATTGACACCATTTTTCTCAGAATTAAATTCTTTACAAATTTTGTTTTTAACTTTTATGCATTTATTAATCATTTAACAAAGTATTGTACATCTAACCTAAAAAAATGTTTTTTTTTTTAAACAAAACTTGTAAAGAATTTAATTCTGAGTAAAATGGTGTAAATAAAGTCAATAAAAATCAACAAAAAATTCCAATTTTGGTTAAAAACAAATTTTTGTTTTTAGGCAAAGATTTTTCTGTTTTACGTCAGATATCATGAAACTTATGGGAGATACAGTTCTGCGACCTGCTTTATTCGATTTTTCAGATCAAAAACCATAAGAAACAACAGAATTCGCCCGTTAATTTACCTTCCCAGAATTTCAGAAAGTCTTCATTTACCCGGGGGAACCAAAACCCGGGCGAAATCTTTCGCTAGCCGTAACTCGCTTACAAAGCGTTTCCGGACATATGTTTATATGAACTTTTTTTCTTCTTTTACACTATAGAACCATTTCTCAAATTATTTCCCTCTCCTCCCGGGACACCTGTATATAATAAAACAAAAAGAATTTCTTGAATAGAATAAAATAACATGTGGCAACCAGTTAAATATCAAGACAATAAACTAATCTTGTGAGCACAAAACCACATGTGAGAAGAAAAGTGTAGTTTCATCAAAATATAAATAGAACTACTCTTTGTCATATAAAATAAGGCTCTGTTACAAAACCGGCGTCGACTGATTGTGAGACTACCACTATGAGCTTGTCGTGTGCATTACTTACAGACTCATATCTAGTGGATGCCGGCAGTGTTGCAGATTTCAGACCGTACCCAGGCCGAGGAGCAGCATTGTGAGACGAGATCACTAGACAACATAACATGCAACACATTGTTACTACACACTATTCAATAATAACAACAATATTATTAACAAATATTAACACACACAAACATTCATTTTTACTCTGTGGTGACGCTCGTTAAGTATACATACACAGTGTGCCTAAGTGTTCGGCATAAAAATTGCGCCGAGGCTAACCGAGGCAGTGGTTGTCGGCACCAATGATGTTTGATAGGTGAGCGGCGATTCAATAATGCAGGCTGCCGGTCAGTTGATAAACAGTCCGATGCACGTTAAACCGAGGCCTCGTGGCAAAATGAAAAACACGAGTCTGCCTCATTTCGCTCTCCTCGGTACTGGTGTCTGACGGCCTTGGAAGGAATTTCTGCCACCGCTACATTCTTTCTTTATTATGTGTCGATGATCGAAGGTGTCTCAGGTAAAAATCATTACTTATTCTTTTCATTTGATTAAGACTTATGTGTTAAATAAATAAATGGGAATTGTGGGGGTTATTTATTAATTGTGTAAGAACGAGTACATGTGTGTGTGTGTGTGTGTGTGTGTGTGTGTGTGTGTGTGTGTGTGTGTGTGTGTGTGTGTGTGTGTGCATTCAGCAGGCTACTTCTGGTATGCATATATGTATGTTGGCACGTGGTGATTTTGCACCAGACTATTTTAGAACTCAAATGTAAAAGTAATACAAAATATGTAACACCAAAAGTGAAAGTGGTTGTAATGGCAAGTTGAGTTGAGATTTTGGAGATTTTTTTTTTGAAAATACAAACGTGAAAATTTATTAGTTTTGCTAATTGCAAGAAACCATGTTGCTGGTGTACAATATTGGGGGTGTGTAAAATCGTGACAGTGTGTGTGTGGTCTTGGTAACCGATATTGAGCCAGTTATATGTCATGACCACTACTGAATACCTAAACGTTGCAGGGTCCTTAATCCGCCAGGAGGAAGGGAGGGGCTGAAATGGTGACCTGACCATCTATCACCATCGGCAGGGACGTCGACCGAGAGCTCCCCAACGCTGTCGGACACACACATACACACACAAGCTCCAGGAGATTAGGAGGACAGTTGCCCTAAGGAAAGTGAACCAGTTTCCAGCTCACCAACAACCTTGCTAGTCATCATCATCACAGGCGGTAACATCAACCAGTGTTAAAATACAGGTGGGAAATTTTCAATTATACAGTTTCAACAATTACTACACTTTGGTGCTCGAAGCAAACGTGGACATGCTTATTCAATATATGGACTATATTTTCAATTTATAATTACCAGAATTGTGTGAGAACAAGCCTAATCAATGCATAATTTTGTTTCACTTAGCCTGTGTTAAAAAGGGCATTCACTTTTATGTTCTCTGCTTATTTACAGTGTTAAAATTACTTTCATTTCTGGTATAACAGCACACTGAATATATATACATATATTTTCTAGAAAATGAAAAACATTGAATGTTAAAGGCATTAAGCAATGAAACAGATCAACTTGTTAGAACTAGCCCTGTAAATATATATATATATATATATATATATATATATATATATATATATATGTTGATTTGTATTGTTAACTGTATGGGAGCCCGTGTTTGTCAGGCGGTTGATTAATTTTCTTAATTACATTCATCAGTTTTAGTAGAAAAGTTTTGATATAAGCAGTTTTTTCTTCTTCTTTTAATGATCTGATATTTTGTCCGAACATGTCCACTCATTACTGACTATCATGTATTACTATATTAATTAAGAGTATCCACTCGTGATGCTGGGCATTGAATCTTATGGTTGCTGGTGGGGATTACCATACATGTGCAGTCAATATATATATATGTATATATATTTATGTTTTAAAGTAAAAGATATAACAAAAGATAACTGCAAGAATTATTCCTGTACAATCATTATTACAGTTTTGCATTCTTGATATATTACATGCTTATATACATACATATATATATATATATATTACTATAATACTTATAACTATTTTACCTCAAGATGTATTTTTTCTTTAGGGACATGTTTCGGGAGATCCTGTTCTCCCATCTTCAACCTTCGCCATCTTGCTTCTGGTGCAGTATTTGTGTGTTGGCTTCTGGATGTTATTATGGTGGTTTTTTGGTCTTTGGTCCTTCAATGTTGCATTATTGTGTGTGGTTGTGGTATCTGTTTTTGTATTTTGTGTATTTTCGATGTTGAGTGCTTTGAATATTGTGTCATGTTTTGTATTGATTTGTATTTGTTCTGGTATTAATTTGTTTTGTGTTTTATGTTTGTAAATCTGTAAATTTTCCCAAATGTTCATTATGGTGCCTTTGTGTGGTATATGTTTTATTAGTGTTACATTGGTTATGTCTGGGAATTCATGTCCTGTGTTTATTGCATGTGTGGCTAAATTGGATTTATATATGTTTGGTTTTTTGTATGCATTTAGGTGTTCAAAATAACGTTTTTTCAGCTGTTTTTTTGTTTGTCCTATATAACATTTACTGCAATCTTGGCATTCAATTTTGTATATACCGTTGGTTGTTGTATTATCTTTGTTGTGTGATTTATTTAGATTTTGTAATTTATTTTTATTAGTTTTGTATGCTATTTTTATATCTGTGTTTTTAAATAGTTTTGTTAGTTTTGACATTTTATTATTTATATATGTGAATGTGGCCCATTTTTTGTTGTTGTTATTATTTATGTGTTGTTCAGTTTGATTAATTCTTAATTGTTCAGTTTTTATTTTGTATTTGATTTTATTTTCTATTTTGATCATAGTATTTTTATTGTATCCATTTGCATAACCAATTTGGTGTATTATATTTCTTTCTTTGTCAGTTTCTTGTTTGTTTAGGGGTATTTTGTACATTCTGTTAAATAACGAATAAAATGCTGCCATTTTATGTTGTGGTGGGTGGTCAGAATGGTTAGGTATAATGATGTTAGTGGAAGTTGGTTTTCTATATATTGCATATTGTATGTGTTTGTTGTATCTTGTGATGGTTATGTCTAAATAGTTGATTTTGTTATGTTTTTCTTTTTCTTCTGTGAATTGTATTTTGGGATGTATGTTATTGATTTGTTTCAGTATGTTCTCTGCATTTGTGTTTTTGTTATTTGATACATATAGTCCATCATCTACATATCTTATCCATATGCCATCTGGGTCATGTGTTTTTATGATATTTTGTATTTTGGTGTCTATATGTTGTAGGAATATTTCTGCTATTATGCTTGATAATGGTGATCCCATTGCTAAACCTTCTTTCTGTTGATAAATTTTGCTATTAAATTCAAAGTAATTTTGTTTTAGTATTAGTTGGAGACTATTTTTTATTTCGGTTATATATTGTTTGTTTTCATTTTGTTCTATAAGTTTGTTTATTATTATGTCAATTGTTTCTTCTACTGGGATATTAGTGTACATGTTTGTTATGTCATACGATGTGAAAAATGTATTTTCATTTATATTTATTATTTTTAGTTTGTCTATTAATTCGTATGTATTTTGTATGTTATGATGGTTATTTGTTAGTTGGTTATTTTTTTAGTTTTTGTGCTATTATTCTTGCTATTTTGTATGTAGGAGCTTTTTTGAAATTGATTAATGGACGTATTGGGTTGTTTAATTTGTGTATTTTTATTTGGCTGTTCATTTTAGGTGGTTCTGGATTATTGTTTATATATATGTCTATGTTTTTATTGTTGAAAATGTTTTTATTTGTTTTTATTGTTTGTTTAAGATAGTTTTCTGTTGGGTTTTTATCTAGTTGTACGCATTTATTATTGTTGATGAAGTCTTCGGTTTTTTGGATGTAGTCTGTTTTATCAATGATTACTGTTGCTTGACTTTTGTCTGCTTTAGTTATTATTAAATTATTGTTCTTTACTTTATTTTTAATTTCTTTTATTGTTTTATTGTTTTTCTTTTGTTTATCTTTGTTTTTCTTTTTTTTTTTTTTACAGAAATATTCCTACAACATATAGACACCAAAATACAAAATATCATAAAAACACATGACCCAGATGGCATATGGATAAGATATGTAGATGATGGACTATATGTATCAAATAACAAAAACACAAATGCAGAGAACATACTGAAACAAATCAATAACATACATCCCAAAATACAATTCACAGAAGAAAAAGAAAAACATAACAAAATCAACTATTTAGATATAACCATCACAAGATACAACAAACACATACAATATGCAATATATAGAAAACCAACTTCCACTAACATCATTATATCTAACCATTCTGACCACCCACCACAACATAAAATGGCAGCATTTTATTCGTTATTTAACAGAATGTACAAAATACCCCTAAACAAACAAGAAACTGACAAAGAAAGAAATATAATACACCAAATTGGTTATGCAAATGGATAAAAATACTATGATCAAAATAGAAAATAAAATCAAATACAAAATAAAAACTGAACAATTAAGAATTAATCAAACTGAACAACACATAAATAATAACAACAACAAAAAATGGGCCACATTCACATATATAAATAATAAAATGTCAAAACTAACAAAACTATTTAAAAACACAGATATAAAAATAGCATACAAAACTAATAAAAATAAATTACAAAATCTAAATAACTCACACAACAAAGATAATACAACAACCAACGGTATATACAAAATTGAATGCCAAGATTGCAATAAATGTTATATAGGACAAACAAAAAAACAGCTGAAAAAACGTTATTTTGAACACCTAAATGCATACAAAAAACCAAACATATATAAATCCAATTTAGCCACACATGCAATAAACACAGGACATGAATTCCCAGACATAACCAATGTAACACTAATAAAACATATACCACACAAAGGCACCATAATGAACATTTGGGAAAATTTACAGATTTACAAACATAAAACACAAAACAAATTAATACCAGAACAAATACAAATCAATACAAAACATGACACAATATTCAAAGCACTCAACATCGAAAATACACAAAATACAAAAACAGATACCACAACCACACACAATAATGCAACATTGAAGGACCAAAGACCAAAAAACCACCATAATAACATCCAGAAGCCAACACACAAATACTGCACCAGAAGCAAGATGGCGAAGGTTGAAGATGGGAGAACAGGATCTCCCGAAACATGTCCCTAAAGAAAAAATACATCTTGAGGTAAAATAGTTATAAGTATTATAGTATTATATACATCAAGAAACGGACTGTAGCAGAAAGTGATTGAAATATATATATATATATATATATATATATATTGTAACGTAACAGAGTGGAGGTCCCCGACGTTACATAAAAAACTGTAAACATGATTTAAGACAATACCCAAAGCCTGTAATAATTATATACAAGAGGGCCCATCTCACCTGAAAAATGCATTAGAGGTACCTAGTAAGGTTACTAAGTAATTAAAACATCAAAGGTGTACCTAAATCTAAAATATGTAATGAGTAGTACGAGATGTAAAACATAAACATTGTGTCTAATGGGAGGAGTTTAATGTGTAGGAATTAAGTATAAAATACTATTCAAATTAATATTTAATGTGTTATAAAATGTACTTGGTGTTGTACTGTAGCATGATATAGTGTTTACAGGATATTTATTTTATGTTTCTGAATAGTAAGAGTGGAGCTGTTGCTTTAAAGAAGTACTTAGTCAGTGGTACTCCTTTTATTTATGTTCAAATTGTATTTAAATAATTAAGTATAAGTACATTTATTAGTTATGATATTATGTTAAATGTATTTACTTTAATTGATCAATGAAGATGTTTAAAATAATGTTTGTAAACTTGGCCAGGAAGGCAATAAGTGTTAATAAGTTGGCAAAGTAGTTCTTTTAGTTATGTTAAAAAAATAATGAAGGGTTCAATGATGAACTAAATAATATAATAAATTGAAACCAGGAAATTAAAATTGATGTTAAGTGGCCATAAGCCAGTGACTATTTGTACAGTAGGTCAGGTAAAGAAAAATTAAGTTAAAAACAAAACAATATTATAACAGGTGTAAGAAAACCAATAGGCCTAAATTTAATATTTGTAAAAGGAAATTAATACCTTTTTAATAAGTCCAGTCAGATGAAACTATAGTAAATTATATACGGTTTAATAAGGTAGATTAATTGAGAGTTTTATGTAATTTGGTATAATTCCAAGCATGGAGTATTTTATTAAAAAAGAGTAGTAATATTTTCTAATCCTGGCTCTAGGATATCAAATATTATCCAATGACAGAAAGTATTGGTTGTTAGGGTAACTAAAATGTAAAAAATCTTGTTGTTTATCAACATTCGATTGTTATATGCTCATGGGTTAAGTTGAACTAATATGAATCCAGAAAATAATTTATAAAAAAACTTTAGATTAGATTGTTATATGCTATTGAAAACAGTTGAGTAGACGAATTTAAATATTAAATAAAATAAAAAGGAATAAACCTTAATAACTTTAAAGTATCAAAACCAATTCATTCAAACCAAATTGATGAATAATTACTAAACTAGAGTTCGAGAAATATACTCATACACATCCAAAAGGTAGCGGAATTACTATTTCCTTCTTCAGGTTAATTCCATTGGAATTAATGATGAACCCGATTTCCCATTGAATCAGGATACTTATTGAATGAACAAGAAGTCTGAATTAATGAAATTATAAACCAAATATACACAAGAACCTTTGGTACTGGAGACATAAACCTCACTTCCAAGAAGGAAGAAATTATATTACGACACCAATTCTTCCGGAACCGACAACCACGAGGATCGTGAAGAAGAACGAAGAATAGAAAAATTCCTGTTGCAATCCGGGACATCACCTTTCCATCTTTATTAATAATCTGGACACATTTTCTGGACCAAAGTAACCTCATCTGTAAGTCTTCAAGCGTTTGTAAACAGACACGGCTATCTTGAGAATTGCATTGTACGGTAACACCAGCTTATATTTAATTTTATACATTAAGAATTAATAACTATTTGTAATACTTAGTAACCTTAATTTTGCATTACCTGGCCTTACTAATCGTTGAAAGAATCACACGTACCCTGGGAAAAGAGATAAATAAAATTATATTTAAATTGTATTATACAGGACTAGTCCATTAACAAATCGATTCAGCATTGCACGATCGATATAACGACACGTAACTGTGAAGAACACTGTTGGAAATTCAAAAGTAATACAAATAAAGAATCCTTCTTGTATGTTATGATGTTTTGTATTATTGTAGAATAGGTATTGTATTTTGATGGGGGAGTAATTTACAGGTAAAGAAGGTGATCAACTATCAGGTGAAACAAACTAACCTATAAGTGTGAACCAATTACGAATAGCAGCGCTTGCTATAGACAGCTGGTGGAACGTGAGATTGCCGAACTAACATGTTTCCTTCGCAACTTTTGAATTAATTTAAATAATACGGACTGAATAGGGTTGGAGAGAATTATCGAATTATTAACTAAAATACATGTAATATAGAGGTATCATCTGGTAAGCATTTAGTAATTGATTAACACAGGGTTATATTCTATATACAAGTTGCAGCAACGATATAGTAATAAAATTTTTATTAATACTGAGTTGCAGGAGGTCACCTCTACGATAACATAATAAACCATTTCCTTATAAACAGAGTTTCTTTACAAATTGGCGCAAACCAACGTGGAGCTTGATTAAACCCCAGTACACATTTAAACTGTTTCTTTACAATATATATATATATATATATATATATATATATATATATATACATATATTACAAGAATCATCGTCATAAACGTAATGTAAACTGATAATTATAAAACACTAATAAAAGGAACTGTTACTGTTGAAGCAAGCGTATTATTGCAAGTCCTGTGACAAGACTTGTTTCATCGTTTTTCATTTTCTAGAAAATATAAATATGTATATATATTCAATGTGCTGTTATAACAGAAATGAAAGTAATTTTAACACTGTAAATAAGCAGAGAACATAAAAGTGAATGCCCTTTTTAACACAGGCTAAGTGAAACAAAATTATGCATTGATTAGGCTTGTTCTCACACAATTCTGGCAATTATAAATTGAAAATATAGTCCATATATTGAATAAGCATGTCCATGTTTGCTTCGAGCACCAAAGTGTAGTAATTGTTGAAACTGTATAATTGAAAATTTCCCACCTGTATTTTAACACTGGTTGATGTTACCACCTGTGATGATGATGACTAGCAAGGTTGTTGGTGAGCTGGAAACTGTGGTTCACTTTCCTTAGGGCGACTGTCCTCCTAATCTCCTGGAGCTTGTGTGTGTATGTGTCCGACGGCGTTGGGGAGCTCTCGGTCGACATCCCTGCCGATGGTGATAGATGGTCAGGTCACCATTTCAGCCCCTCCCTTCCTCCTGGCGGATCAAGGACCCTGCAACGTTTAGGTATTCAGTAGTGGTCATGACATATAACTGGCTCAATATCGGTTACCAAGACCACACACACACTGTCACGATTTTACACACCCCCAATATTGTACACCAGCAACATGGTTTCATGCAATTAGAGAAACTAAATGTTCACGTTTGTATTTTCAAAAAAAAATATCTCCGAAATCTCAACTCAACTTGCCATTACAACCAATTTCACTTTTGGTGTTACATATTTTGTATTACTTTTACATTTGAGTTCTAAAATAGTTGGGTGCAAAATCACCACGTGCCAACATACAGTAGAAGCCCGATATAGCGCGGTCCGATATACCGCGGATTCGGATATAACGCGGTGAAGAGTATGTCGCCCGTTATTAGCGAAAATTCTTACTTGTAGAGAGTGAGTAAATTCTGAGTTGTTTATCGTGACTTCCATAGCCACAACATTAGAATGCGTTGCGTTTATTGTAAACAAAGGCTTGTTGTTGGAAACGGCGTTGTAAACAACAGCCAGAATTGCCAGTTCAAGTGTACCTGTAGACACAAACAATTGCCGAGCTATTTACAGTCTCTACGTTTCTAAGAATTCATGCCAAGGCAAGCAGCCAACTAAATCCCTTCTCTCCCTCATATTACAGTACAGTATAAGATCATACTCTGATATTATCTTATCAAAGTGTATAGTCTTTGTCATAAATTCGCATAGTGTAGAGTTTTGTGATGTCGCAGAAAAGAAAAGTATATTCTGTGAGTGATAAACTCAAAATAATTGATCGTGTGAAGAACGGAGAGTCAAAGGCAAGTTTATCACGTGAGTGTGGCATCCCAGAAGGAACAATTAGAGGGTGGATGAAGG
This sequence comes from Magicicada septendecula, assembly GCA_034769895.1. Classification (NCBI taxonomy): domain Eukaryota; kingdom Metazoa; phylum Arthropoda; class Insecta; order Hemiptera; family Cicadidae; genus Magicicada; species Magicicada septendecula. Next base: position 275,963,636 of record CM068373.1, read on the forward strand.
AAGAAGATAAAAGTTTTGTGAACACAGCAGAAAGTGAAGTGGGGTTGCAAAGAAAAAAGACTAAAGTAGGTAAGGATAGTGAACTAGATGAGTGTCTGTACAGGTGGTTTTTAATAAAACGAAGTGAAGGTGTGCCACTGTCAGGACCAGTTATTAGAGCTCAAGCTGTTAAATTCCATAGTGATTTACATGGCAACAGCGACTTTAATGCATCTGATGGGTGGTTTTCGCGATGGAAATCTCGTCATGGTATAAGCCAGATAAGCATTGAAGGGGAAGCACGATCATGTGACAGTGAAGCTGCAGCACTTTTTCCTCAGGCATTAAATAAAGTAATGATCAATAACGATTTAAATGACCATCAAGTGTATAACTGTGATGAAACTGCTCTGTATTTTCGAATGCTTCCTACCAGAACTCTGGATGTGAATAATTCAATAAATAAATCTGGATTAAAAATAAATAACGATAGAGTTACCCTCCTGTTTGCCACAAATAAATCAGGCAGCCACAAAGTTAAACCTCTCTGTATAGGGAAAAGCCGAAATCCTAGATGCTTTCAACATGTTAACATGACGTCATTGCCCATCACATATCGTAATACAAAAAATGCTTGGATGACAAGTGATATTTTCGGTAAATGGTTCCATGAAGAATTTGTTCCATCTGTGAGAAGCCACCTGCGGTCACTCAACCTCGAAGAAAAAGCTGTACTGACCCTTGACCACTGTCCAGCACATCCACCTGCTGATATGCTACAGTTAAGAGATGGGAAAATCGGAGTCATGTTCTTGCCGAAAAACACTACAGCACTGATCCAGCCATTAGATCAAGGCATCATAAAAGCATTTATAGCGCATTACCGCCGTGAACTTCTGAGTGCTATAGTGAATTCTGATGAGGAAATGGAAATTTACCTTAAGTCAATAAACCTGAAAACAGTTGCGTATTCAATAGGTCTTGCATGGGAAAGTATTAGTACGGCTACGATTCAGAATTGCTGGAAGAAATGTTCCTTTGAACAAAACATCGCCGATGGAAATTGCTCTGTTGCCGGATTCACTAATAGTGATGCACAGTCTGCGAGTAGTGCTCTGCATTGCAACTTCACTCTAGATGACTTGAATGACTGGGCAGAAGTTGACAACGGTGAGCCTGTTACAGAATGTATAGGAGATAAAGATATCATCGATGCAGTCCGAAATGCAAATTGCGAAGAAAAAGAAGACGATGACGATGATGGAAATGAAAATGGGGTGGAAGTGAAAGAAGTTATTCCAAATGTTAGTGAAGTGATAATACACATAAACAAAGTAATTTCGTGGATGGAGAGGCAAAGTGAATCTAATAATGTTCATCTGCTGCACCTTGCGTTTATAAAACAATACGCGGAAAAGAAACGCTGTGCATTATCCCGTCAAACAACAATTACGGACTTTTTTAAGACCAACAATTAGGCCTACAGTAGGTCGAGTGAGCAATGTATAAATAGTGTATTTTATATTCCATTGGATTAAAATAGATTAAAATACGTATTGGATTAAAATAGAGTTTTCTTATTTTTTATTTCTACATTTGGTGACGTAATTTACGTACAGTATATAGTAGTGCATTATGCTGTAGCCTTTTTCCCGGTCCTCCCTCCCCATCATTTGTCACTGTACAGGTCACCTTCCGATATACCGCGGTTACGCCTATAACACGGGGGAAAGTATGTCACCAGACAACCGCGCTATATCGGGCTTCTACTGTACATATATGCATACCGGAAGTAGCCTGCTGCACACACACACACACACACACACACACACACATGTACTCGTTCTCACACAATTAATAAATAACCCCCACAATTCTCATTTATTTATTTAACAAATAAGTCTTAAACAAATGAAAAGAATAAGTAATGATTTTTACCTGAGACACCTTCGATCAGCGACACATAATAAAGAAAGAATGTAGCGGTGGCAGAAATTCCTTCCAAGGCCATCAGACACCAGTACCGAGGAGAGCGAAATTGGAAATGAGGCAGACTCGCGTTTTTCATTTTGCCACGAGGCCTCAGTTTAATGTGCAACGGACTGTTTATCAGCTGACCGGCAGCCTGCATTATTGAATCGCCGCTCACCTATCAAACGTCATTGGCGCCGACAACCACTGCCTTGGTTAGCCTCGGCGTGATTTTTAAATTATGCCGAACACTTCGGCACAACAGGACAAATTTTAAATGCATACAAACTGTATAACAAGAAATAAGCTGACTACTACATTGTTTCAGTGCAATCTGGAAGACAGAAAGCATAACCACCACTACTACACACGTATACTACAGATGCATTGTGCGTGCACAACACTGCTAATCTACGATGAACACTTTGACTGCTGAGCTTAAAACATCTGTAGACTGCTGAACCTGTGAGTCGATGGGCACTGAGACCTTAGTGTGTCTTGTTAACTACTTGTGTAGTTATGAATGTAATGTTTAATTTTGACTTTCAGAAGCCGTTTGACAGGGTGAATCGGAGCAAACTATGGCCAATAATGGCAAGAAAAGGGACCTCACAATATCTAATTAGAGCCATATTAAGTCTTTATGTGGAGAATAAAATTTTAATTGAAGCAGCGAAACCAAGAACAGCTCCCAGAGTTGGCCTGATCAATTGCAGACTATTACAAGGGTGTCCATTATAACCTTCTCTTTTTAATTTATATATTGACAATGTCATACAAAAATGGCAGACGTGTCTTCCAGAGTACTTTATGATTGGTCACACTACAATTGACACCTTGTTGTTTGCGGACAATCAGGTTATTCTATCGGACTCAGAAAACAGGCTGCATATGGGTATACATTTGTTAAATTGAATCTGCAGACTCTGGATTACAAATACCCACATTAAAGACCAAGGTGATGGCTTTTCATGGGACTGATCCCATACGGGCAATTCCCAACTATTGAAAACGTAAAACAAAAATTGTTGAGCAAGCTGAAGTGTGTGTGTGTGTGTGTATATATATATATATATATATATATATATATATATTATGTAACGTAACAAAGTTAGGGTTCCCGACGTTACATAAAAACTTTGTCAGCACAACTGAAAACAATGCCCAAGGTATGCCATAATTAAGTACAAGAGGGCCAATCTCACCTAAAAAATGCATTAATGATACCTAGTAAGGTTACTAGGTAATAAAATATTAAAGGTGTACCTAAATATAAAATATGTAATGAGCCGTGTAAGATGTAAACTATAAACACTGTGTCTAATGAGATGAGTTTACTGTGTATGAGTTTGAATATAATAGACTGTTCAATTAATATTTAATGTTTTATAAAATGTACTTGTTGTTGTACTTTATCATGATATAGTGTTTACATGATATTTATTTTATGTTTAGTAAGTGTGGAGCCATTGCTTTAAGGAAGTACTAAGTAATGGGTACTCATTTCATTCATGTTAAACTTGTATTTAAATAATTAAATACAAGTATATTTATTATGTATGGTATTATGTTAAGTGTATTTACTTTAAATAATTAATGAAGATGTTTAAAATAATATTTGTAAACTTGGCCAGGAAGACAATAAGTGTTAATAAGTTGTCAAGTGGTCATTATAATTATGTTAAAAACCACTGAAGGGTTCAATGATGAACTAAATAAAAATAATGAAATGAAATCATGAATGTAAAATTGCAATAATTGGCCATAAGCCAGTGACTCTTTGTACAGTAGGTCAGGTCAGGAAAATTTAAATTACAAACAAAAAAATCATAACATATGTAATAAAACCAATAGGCCTAAATTTAGTATTTTGTAAAAGGAAAATGATACCTTTTAAAATACGTCAATTAAGAAGAAAATGTAGTAAAATGTATACGGTTTAATAAGGCAGATTAAGTGAAAGTTTTATGTGATTTAATGTAATTCCAAGCAGGGAGTATTTTATTAAAGAAGTGTAAGAATATTTCCTAATTCTGGCTCTAGGATAACAGATATTATCCAATGACAGAAGAACCAATGGTTGTTAAGGCAACAAAATGCAGGAAATCTTGTTGATTTAGACATTCAATTGTTATATGTAAAAGAGGACAGTTCAGTCATTAAAAATCGCCAGAAAACCACAAAACCTCATGAATAAAATTATTACAAATCAATGTTAAAATATAAACACTAATTAAAAAGACGGATTGGACGACTTCCTAAACTATCACTTTGAGAATAAACAACCTATCTACAAAATTCAAATCAAAAACCTTAAGAAAAATGAACTAAACTTACCACTAAATGAGTTATAACAGAAACCATAAATAAATGAAGATAATCCAGACTGGAAGAGTCGAATTGAATAAATACCATACCAAAAAAATTAAAGAGAATTAAATTTAACTATTGAACCTCACTTTTGACTGCAGAGCAAGAACTTAAAACTACACTAATTCCATCGGGACCTGTGACCACCAGAAACGAAAAAATCAGCGAAGATCAAGAACTGAACTTTCTATTACATCCTGCGACACTAACAACTTTATTGAGAAGCTGGAGGTGAATAAATTCTAGCCATTCTTCATCACCCATCGATCCTGACATCGTTAGTGGAACACGGCCTGAATGAGTACCTGGTGAGCGCTTGGTAAAAACCTGCTTATGTTAATACTTTATATAATAAGATTTTAATTTAAATTGTAATACCTAGTAACCTGAATTTGCATTACCTGGCCTTACTAATAGTTAAAAGAATTACATGTACCCTGGGATAAGAGATAAACTGAAAATTATAATTGTAACATAAACCACGAGTTCAATAACAAATCGATTCGGTATTGTATGATCGATATGATGCTTTAATAACCGAAGAAAGCAACTGTTGGAAATTTAAACTAATATAAAATAAAGAATCCTTCTTGTATTAGACGAGTCTGTGTTATTGTAGAATAGTTATTGTATTTCGAATAAGGTGTAATTTACAGGGAAAGAAAGTGATAAAAGCGTCAAGTGGAACAACTTAACCTATAAGAACGGGTCATTCGCTAATAACAGCGCTCGATTGCAGACAGCTGGTGAATACGGGAGAATAGAGAACTAACTTATTCTCTTCACACTCCGCTCTTTTCAATTTAGATAATACATAGTGACTAGGGTTGGAGAAAAATACTGAATTATTCATTATAATAACCGTAGTATAGCGTTTTTCTCTGGTAAGACACTTGATAATTAATTAACACAGGTCTATAATCAATAACCGAATAATATCCACAACATAATAAATATTTTTCCTTATAAATAGATTGAATTTGTTAATTTAAATTTTTAAATTAACTAACTTATAAACCCGCAATAGTAATACACTCGTAAAAACGTAATCTTTTAGATAGATTACAAATTGGGGCTCAACGAGTGGGCTTTAGTTAAGTAACAAAAAAATCGACTATATCGCTACTACTTAACTGGAGCAGGCAACTATTAGAGGCACAGGAATGCATATGAGAGATGTTTCTAAAAGGATGGCGAAGGACCAAGAAACGGAAGAAGATAGACGGGAAGAAGAAGCAGAGGTAGTTACAGACACCGAAATGGAACAACAGGCGGGCGATAAAGAGGAAGCGAGAGGAGGCCTAGATTTACAAAAATTATGGGAATTAATTAAAGAAGATTCCAAGAAACAGAAGGAAGAATTAAATAAAAAATTTGAAGAAAACTCAGAAAAAATAGACAGTATTAAGGAAAGTACTAGTGAACTTTTAAGGCAAACCATAAATGAAAATAATGAACAACTGAAGGCCGATTTTAGACAAATCAATGAAAAATAGACGGTATAAACAAAAATTCAGAAAAGCTGGAAAATAAAATAGACAGTATAAACGAAAATTCAGAAAAGCTGGAAAATAAAATAGACAGTATTAACGAAAACTCAAAGAAACAAAACGAAATTTTGAGTAAGAACTTAATAAAACTAATGAGCGAGAAATTGGACAGAATTAAAGAGGAAACCGATGAGAATAACCGGCTGATAAATGAAAGCTTAAACCAAATTAATGAAAGGTTTGACAGGAACGACGAGAGCTTAAGGCAGATTCAGGAAAATAACAAACAAAGAGACAAAAGAATTGAAAACAATAATAAGGAGTTGCGGCAAATCATCAATGAACAAAACCAAGCGTTGAGGGAAGTCATCAATGAAAGTATTGCAATTGTCAATGAAACACTTAACAAAAGGGTGGATGATTATGAAAAGGAAGTAAGACAGCAAATAACTGAAACTAAGGTAGGTCTAGAAAAGACGGATGAAACCATCATACAACTCAGAATGGAAGTAGAGGCCAAAATTAATCAAGTAGAAAACAATAACAAAACCAGAATAAAGGAAGTACAATCGGAAACACAAGAAAAATTTGACGAGGTACCAATTAACATAACTGGAAGAATAGAACGGGTTCACAATGAAATGAAGACAATGAAAATAACACAAACGCATAAAAGGAAATTAATAAATACACGGGAAGGATTGGAGATGATTACAAGTGGATTAATTAATGTATTCAACCTTCCAATTAACGAACAGAGGGAGTTAATTAAGTTTACATCCCAGTTAAATGTATCGACGATTGAAGTGCATCAGAAGATATTAGTCAGATCATCAAGACGGAATATATCATTAAACATTTTGGTAAATCATCCACAGGAAAACGGGAATGGAATGCTATTAAAAATGAGGGAATATGTTATGTCAGAGGAGGTACAATACCTGTTAGTTAAAGAGGAACTAACAATGACGGAAGACCGGTACTCAAATGAAGATTTCATAGCAGCAAAGTGGGAGAGCCGGATGGTAAGAAGATTATCAAGGAGAGAATTAATTCCGAACACACCAGTAATCCGAGAAAAGGGACTACCTGAGTTAATGGACCATGGTTAAACTAAATGATAACCAACCAGAAAAAAGGGGACTGATTTTCTGAAAACCGACCAAGCAACCCATTGGAAAGAAAACCCCAAAATTCCAAAAGCACGTAAGGATAACTTACTTAATTTATTCAGGAACAATATGATTTTAAAAAACCCCAAAATTCAAAAAATGTGTAGGTGCAACTTACTGAAGATATTTCGTAACCATTTAATTTAACAAAATGTATGTAAGTACAACTTACTTTAAATATTTCAAAACAATATAATTTAAAATAAAAAGACAAACCACCAAGGAAATGGCAGAACAGATTATTAAATAATATTTATAAAGAACTGATTTAAAATGAAATGATAGAAAAATAATATTTTTGATGGTAACAAACAGAAGAATAAATAAATAAATAAAAACAATTGATGGTAATGTGCTCAAATAAGAAGAATAACGAATAATTTAATGAATACAATGAAGCTGAGGGAGGATAAGAATTAATACAACTATAATTTAGAATCTCTCGGAATTGAAAATGATATAAGAAGAAATGATACGGAGAAAATATGTCACAAGAAGGAAAGTTAAAAGGATTTTAAAATAATGCCTATCAATAATGTTATATGCTATTAGTTAATGGAAAAGAAGAAGGAATCAAGAAGAAAAAGAAATATATAATTAAATGCAAAAAGCAACAGTATGAAGAATCCCAAAAGTGTTTAGTATTAGTCGCTGATCGACTACTTATAAGTTTCTTATTATAATGAATTGACCGTAGAAATGTTCCGGCAATAATTTTCCTGAGCAGGGATGATGTTCCCCTGGTCTCAGAAGGTGTAAGGATGGACAGCGGAGTAATGGAACCAAAAGTGGCCACCCGAACTGAACCACCGCACAGGATAGGGAAAAATGTTAGGGAAATTGAATATTTAAGGGATAATTATAAAATAGCTGAAAAGAGTGATATTAGATTCCAGAAGTATGAATGAAGAAAATAGAAGGAAGATAGCAGACAGAAGCTTAATTGAGAAAGCGAATTTATAGAAGTAAATAGAAATATAAGTGTTAAAACAAGCTTTTTATGATTAGTGTGACCAGCCCTTATCAAGTAATATGTGGAAGGACCAATACCCAGAGAAATTAAATCATTAACGAATATGCCTCCAAGAGAGAAAGAGTTGAATATAAAACCCAGCTTATTACCATTAACCGAATAACAGGTATATAACCAGTCTGAAATAAAAAATACTACGAGTAAGAAGAAAACATTCCCATAGACAAACTATAAGTTTATTTTAACTAAACTTTATTCAGCCAAAATAAACTTCTTTCGGAGGGGGAGTATTATGTAACGTAACAAAGTTAGCGTTCCTGACGTTACATAAAAACTTTGTCAGCACAACGGAAAACAATGCCCAAGGTATGCCATAATTAAGTACAAGAGGGCCAATCTCACCTAAAAAATGCATTAATGATACCTAGTAAGGTTACTAGGTAATAAAATATTAAAGGTGTACCTAAATATAAAATATGTAATGAGCCGTGTAAGATGTAAACTATAAACACTGTGTCTAATGAGATGAGTTTACTGTGTATGAGTTTGAATATAATAGACTGTTCAATTAATATTTAATGTTTTATAAAATGTACTTGTTGTTGTACTTTATCATGATATAGTGTTTACATGATATTTATTTTATGTTTAGTAAGTGTGGAGCCATTGCTTTAAGGAAGTACTAAGTAATGGGTACTCATTTCATTCATGTTAAACTTGTATTTAAATAATTAAGTACAAGTATATTTATTATGTATGGTATTATGTTAAGTGTATTTACTTTAAATAATTAATGAAGATGTTTAAAATAATATTTGTAAACTTGGCCAGGAAGACAATAAGTGTTAATAAGTTGTCAAGTGGTCATTATAATTATGTTAAAAACCAATGAAGGGTTCAATGATGAACTAAATAAAAATAATGAAATGAAATCATGAATGTAAAATTGCAATAATTGGCCATAAGCCAGTGACTCTTTGTACAGTAGGTCAGGTCAGGAAAATTTAAATTAAAAACAAAAAAATCATAACATATGTAATAAAACCAATAGGCCTAAATTTAGTATTTTGTAAAAAGAAAATGATACCTTTTAAAATAAGTCAATTAAGAAGAAAATGTAGTAAAATGTATACGGTTTAATAAGGCAGATTAAGTGAAAGTTTTATGTGATTTAATGTAATTCCAAGCAGGGAGTATTTTATTAAAGAAGTGTAAGATGTAATGGGACAATTTTGAAGGAGGTATGTTTTTTTTTTTATGATTTCATTTAATATCAACTATTGGGAAATAATCGGTTTGGACACCCTTTGCGGCCACCGAGACCACTAACACTTATTTGGACACCCTGTATACAATCCTGTACCGGTCCGTGCCTAGTGCACAACGATAACACCGTGGAATGTCAGCTTGTGCGCACATGCGTGTATCCTCCGTTGGGGAGGAGTAACAAAAACTTGGTGAATAACGCTCAACGACAATGGAATGTGGCAGTGCGTGTGCGCCCGTGTGCCGCTATCTGTACTCTCGACACCAAAGTCGATCACCGGAACCAGCCATGTGAGATGCCGCAGCCAATCACAGCACGAGCTGGCGGAAATGTTTTTCTTGACGAACGCATTTGTAAGTAGTCAGTCGACGAAATCCCCCATGCCCGGCCGGGACAAGGTTCGCAGTTCGCGACCTTTAAATCTTGCATTTTAACATATTCTGAAGTGTAACAGTAAATTTGAAGATAAACAGTTAAATCCGACAGTGTGAACGAAGTTAGCAGAGTGTATAGCAAAAGTGAAAAATGTGACAAATAAACAGGACATTCATTTACATGCGCGACGCCACACGCGGTCAGCCGAAGGACTCTGGTTAAGTAGTCGACTCAAACCTAATTTCAATTATTTTTCAAATTCATAAAAAACGGGGGTTATAACTAAATTAAAGGGAATCTGATAGTATGAGAGAGAGAGAGAGAGAGAGCAATATGGGTCGCTTTCATAATTTAGATACCATGGTTAGAATGTTAAGTGTTTAGTCATAAGTATAGCAACTATTTTTATTTCATGTATGACAAGTATCCATATTTTCAAGCAAAGTTTTTTTCGAATGAACCGCTAGTAAATTAAAATTGAACTGATATTCCAATAATTATTAACGATGTAATGTAAAAGAAATTGATGAAGAGGGAGTTAAAATTTAATAGTTAATATCAAAAAATTAAAAGTTAATAAAAAGTGTCAATTAAACACATCAATGTGTGTTTGTCATTGCATTGCCCGTTTTTCTCTGCCTGAGTACATCAGACGACATCCTGGTAAACCCTTGTATATATTTGCAACTGGTAAGTGACAGTTTCTTCAGTATGTCAACAATTTAATTAATTAATTTAAAGCTAATAACACTTCAAAGAATATTTCCTAATTCTGGCTCTAGGATAACAGATATTATCCAATGACAGAAGAACCAATGGTTGTTAAGGCAACAAAATGCAGGAAATCTTGTTGATTTAGACATTCAATTGTTATATGTAAAAGAGGACAGTTCAGTCATTAAAAATCGCCAGAAAACCACAAAACCTCATGAATAAAATTATTACAAATCAATGTTAAAATATAAACACTAATTAAAAAGACGGATTGGACGACTTCCTAAACTATCACTTTGAGAATAAACAACCTATCTACAAAATTCAAATCAAAAACCTTAAGAAAAATGAACTAAACTTACCACTAAATGAGTTATAACAGAAACCATAAATAAATGAAGATAATCCAGACTGGAAGAGTCGAATTGAATAAATACCATACCACAAAAATTAAAGAGAATTAAATTTAACTATTGAACCTCACTTTTGACTGCAGAGCAAGAACTTAAAACTACACTAATTCCATCGGGACCTGTGACCACCAGAAACGAAAAAATCAGCGAAGATCAAGAACTGAACTTTCTATTACATCCTGCGACACTAACAACTTTATTGAGAAGCTGGAGGTGAATAAATTCTAGCCATTCTTCATCACCCATCGATCCTGACATCGTTAGTGGAACACGGCCTGAATGAGTACCTGGTGAGCGCTTGGTAAAAACCTGCTTATGTTAATACTTTATATAATAAGATTTTAATTTAAATTGTAATACCTAGTAACCTGAATTTGCATTACCTGGCCTTACTAATAGTTAAAAGAATTACATGTACCCTGGGATAAGAGATAAACTGAAAATTATAATTGTAACATAAACCACGAGTTCAATAACAAATCGATTCGGTATTGTATGATCGATATGATGCTTTAATAACCGAAGAAAGCAACTGTTGGAAATTTAAACTAATATAAAATAAAGAATCCTTCTTGTATTAGACGAGTCTGTGTTATTGTAGAATAGTTATTGTATTTCGAATAAGGTGTAATTTACAGGGAAAGAAAGTGATAAAAGCGTCAAGTGGAACAACTTAACCTATATGAACGGGTCATTCGCTAATAACAGCGCTCGATTGCAGACAGCTGGTGAATACGGGAGAATAGAGAACTAACTTATTCTCTTCACACTCCGCTCTTTTCAATTTAGATAATACATAGTGACTAGGGTTGGAGAAAAATACTGAATTATTCATTATAATAACCGTAGTATAGCGTTTTTCTCTGGTAAGACACTTGATAATTAATTAACACAGGTCTATAATCAATAACCGAATAATATCCACAACATAATAAATATTTTTCCTTATAAACAGATTGAATTGGTAACAAATTGGTGAATTCAACGTGGGCTGAATTAACTATAAACACGCAACTCTAGTTACTCATTAACAGTTTCGTAACAATATATATAAAATTCAAGATTGAAGTGTTATAAACAATAAATATAAAATGTTTTGAAGATTGAAAAAACAAATGTTGGGATAGTCATGTTACATCCAACTAGACTATTCTGAAGGCGGTAAATGTAACGTGGATGAATCAAGGTACTGCTATGCTGAGATGGTGGTGAACACGTGTGGCTACACAATGCTTTCCACATGTAGAAGTATACTATACAATGCTCTTGATCATTTGAGATGCTCCTTCCAGAAGTTGCTCGATTATATTACCAGTAACCAGGCCAGTTGTGCCACTACTACGACATACAAGCTGAGTATAAATACTGGATTTAGGAGCGGAGTTAGTTTCAGCTTGGATCAGAAATATTAATGTGTGCGTTATCTGAGTTATTATTGTGACTAGCAGTTTAATGTAAAGTAATCATTGTGTATTGATTACTTTATTGCAACACCGTTAATAAGGTGACATTTACTGTTTATTACATTGTGCGTTAAACAATCTTTAGCTTGAAGAACTGTATATAAGTGTCTTTGTTTATTTTTAACTGCATTATTCTTTAATGCATTGTTTATTTTTAAAACTGGAATTAGCGACTTCATCTGGTGTTAGTTAGTCTGTTTCAATTGCACGAAACAACGATCCATGTGACCATCATATCAGTATAATTTTTTCGAATAAACACAAACTTTGGGTGAACTTTCCGATTAAACCTCATACTACTTTACTCATACATTATTAGTACTGTATACAAATATCATAGTTCCATTAACAATATTTTTTCAACAAAATGCAAATGCTTTATCATTTCAAAAATGTTGCTCCATGAGAACATTTTTCATTCAGTACACGATAAAACCCTTCTATTAAAATCAAATCATATAAAATTAAAGTGCTAATAAATCAAAGTGCTTATAAACATGCAGACATTTATGCACAAACAAGTGTTTCAAAAGTTGTTTAACAATCAACTGTTCTAATTATGTCCAATTCCTTCCTGTATTTACAGTTTTATTTCTCTTTCTATTCTTGATTTCCTTACTACAAAATAGCACAAATGGTAGGTAAGAACTATTTACATTAAAAAATGATTCACTCTGCTAGCCTAAAGTATTTAGTGTCTGTTTGTCTTAAATCTTTTATGCAATTTACATTTAAATTTAAATTCTTATGGGCAGTGTATGCTAGACACTTCCTATGTTTTGATGGACCACTACAACATTAACAGAATATCTTCTATTCAAAGATTTAGTCAATGAAGTTGCATAGAACATAGTTAACACAGCCCTATAGACAAATAACTCATTCACGTCATTCCACTCTTAGATCCTAAGGACGAGCGTTACTCGTCCGCGAATTTAGCAGTGTTTAAATATGACTGGACGGCTCTTATACGTTTGGTATGGACCAATATTTTAGTCCTGCTATACAACTGCAGAGGGCAGGACCAACTTGAAAACGTTACTTTGTAAACAGGTGCATTTTCAGTCATTGTTCATACAACCACGATATTTGATGGCCAATAAATGCAAACATTCTTCAAAGCACATTGGGAAAAAAGAACTGAAACTGATGTGCACACCACTTAGTGGACTTGTAGTAACACTCTAGTGAACTATGTTCAATTCAACTGCGAGATTCAGAACGGTGGATTACCACTAGTCTGGTATAGATTTAGATGTTTTTTTATAACGAAAGAAAGCGTTTCCTTACAAACCCAAAAGCATTTACTACACTTCTCAATGTCACAACTTCTAATCATTATGTGATGGGAAGGAAAATTTCTATAAGAGTTACAATTTGATCGATTTATTGAATTTATTGGTCATTATATGAGTGAAAACTCATGGTCCTGAAAAACCTGTATTCCCCATAAGACATGTCACTAAATGGAAGTAAAGTGTGTGTGTAATTTCTATACTTGACATAATTGTTGGACAAACTCCAGGCTATTGGGCCATGGTCCACTAAAGTTATTATTGGACCATACCTCTGAAGGCCATCTTCAGTGAATAAAACGATTCAACACAACTGACCAATGTACTTCAGTAACAACAGTACTGTGGCGGTGAGGCCAAAATGTCTGAAAATAATAACTTTAGTGGACCACGGCCCAATAGGCTGGAGTTTTTTCCAACAATGTTCATGCAGGCCATGATAATCTTAGAAACAGAATACCTGACACAATTATTTGAAAACTTATAGCAACCAAACTCTCTGGAAGAAAATTAAACCATTTCAGTCTAAATACTATTTCTGCAAGTAATGAATTTCTGTTGTTGTTGTTGTTCCTATGGCCACATGGAAAACTAGGAAAATGGCCAGATTTAGAAAAAGGAAAAATTCTACAGAGATCTATTTTCTTAACTGAGATATGGCTGTGATCATTATGCTACATACTCATTGCATCTCTGCTAATTAAGTCAATGAATCAACGTGTCTGATAACTCATCAAACTAGTCACAAGTAAGAAACTATGTCTTTACAGTACTTTAATTAATATTAGTTTACTGACTTGTAAAGAGAAGTACCGTACCAAGTAAAAAATTACTTTTTGTGTTTCAAAAGTATTTGTGCTTGTTTATAATGTCTCTGACTACTATGGGGCAACAAAACATTATTTCTATACACTATTTTCAAATACTACAATCATTTTATTAAAAATATTTATTCTGATCCTCTCTTAGGTCAACAAGCTTGTATAAAAAAAAATACTTTTTTCCTACTAAGCATCACTGAAATGTTATATAATTTTTAAAAAATAAATCCAGTACAGACTTGTCATTGTCACGTTAAAATGAACCTAGAATACACAGAATGAACACTTAATTTAAACAATTAAATAAAAGAAGTGAATCGTGCATTAAAAAACAGGCAGCACAACAATTTTCAAAATATTAAAAATAACATTCACAAAAAAAGAAAAAAATCTTTGCCATCTTTCAAATTTTTGAAAATATGAAGAAACACTCAAATCAGCTTCATACACCAACTCCACACAAAAGTACCAATATTTTCAAGGTGGACTGAAAAATTCTATCAGGATGTATTATGAGACACGGGTCAGGCTTTTTCCAATTTTGTACTGGCTGTAAATTTTTCTTTATTCTTTTACACATAAGTATGAATGATGTTCTTTTTTTAAGTCACAAATTGCTTGTACAAAGTACAGTATATTGTTACATATTAATTTTTAAATAAAAACTGCAATTATTTAACTGATAGGAATCCTGTGTTTAGGGGGGGGATTGTGATTAGTTAAATTGCATTTAACTAATCTCTCAAATTACTAAAAAAAATCACTGGCTCTCCAAAATTACAGATAACACATCACATATTGTACTAATTATATGAGAAAAATGAAAACTATATTTGTAACACAAGGAAAGATAATAATGTGTATTTATACTACACATTCCGCACCAACATAATCTAACTTTTAAGTCATTAAGATACCTGTATATGTCAGTAAAACTCGTGAATAAAATCAAAATATCTTTTATTAAAAAAACATTTAACGCTATGCTTACAACAATTATTATTGTATAGAAATAAAAACAAAACAAAATACAACAAAAAATGTGTCAAAAGTCTCTCAAATGAAACGCAAATGCTCAAACAACTTCAAAGTTTACCTAAATTTTACATATTTGACAAGAAAATTCACAATTTTTTTGAGCAAAAATTTTATAAAAGTATGCTGAATATGCATAAAAATATGTTGGTTAATAAAAAAGTCTCTATAAATAAAGTCTGCCAAAAAATAACATTAAATTTGTAAGTACGAACATAACCTGGAAATTACTATATATCAATACTGCTAGTCTAGTATAATACCAAGTCAGTACTAAAAATAATGTGTTTTTGTATAAAATTGTAAACTACTACTGTTTATTTTACATATGACCAATTTATGGACCTAAGAATTGATTCCAGTAATAATAGTGACAATCTTAACTAATGACCAATATATCAGACGCTGGTTCTCTTAAGGAATTAATTAATTAATTAATATTAGTTTATTGAAATCCAAGTTAATTTTACATCTTCTCTTATTACATTTAAATTATTTTTCTTAGTTCGCTAATCAGAGTAACGTCACTGTCTCAGGGCTTACATGCATTTTAATGATATCAAATCTTTAACTAGTCAAATACTGTTATGAAATTTGTGTACTAATTATAGTTACACATTTCAGATTATTCCAATGTGGCTGTAAACAAATACTGAAGCACTAATTAGTTTGTAAGCCTTCTGAATTATGTTATTATCATTGAGTGCAATAATGGTGCACTTGATAGTGATGGAGTTGTCAAAAGGTCTCATCCAGTATACAGCAATTAACTGTTAACAACTATTTACAGCAACATTAGGATAGTAGAGACTATGATGGCTAACAACACGGATCCAAGGTCATGTTTAGTTCAGTGGTAATATAAATACAGTTATCATTAGTAACCCATGGGTCAGTCAATTCCACTTGACTGTTCTTTCACAATACTTTCTACAGGGATTCCCAAATAAAAATGTATTTTGAATATTCAGGCCACTTACAAAAACACTGCAAAACAATTTGAGAATTGGCAAAGGTTTTTTTAAACTGCATTTTTTCATTATATTTGTTAATTACAAAACACAAAAAATTAAAAGGAAAACACAAAAACACTTACCTTAGTCAGAAAACGATGATGCACATGTGAGTTTTCCGGTTTGTATACAATAGTAACAAAATGTTTTACTCTTACTTAACTCTACATAAACTTTACAAATTACTTTCTATATTCTTATGTTTTTTTTCTACATATAACTAGACATATCTGCTGTTCAGGTTAGTAATAAAATGTATGATACTTTAAATGGCATATACTAAAAAGTAAGCAACAAAATTTATATATAAACACTTAAAATAAATACAAATGTATGTTTATTTTACAAGCATACACTAAAAGAAAGCTTTATACAGTAAGACTGGATACAACTGAGGTGAGTCTTGTGCATAATATACTTGGTTCATTACAAGTTAGTGGAAGGAAGTTGCATGTCATTTATATATGTTGATATGTTGGGTAAAAGAAGCCTTTGGTCTTATAACCAATGAGAGCAACAGAAATTTCTGAAGTTTATTTTAATAAACATTTACAGGATATTTCCTAGTAGTTACTTTTTTTTATAATTTGTTACATACCTAAAAAATATATGAGCATATTAACTTTAAAGAAAGTAAAAAAAAGGTGTTTTGTTGAATTAAACATCCGCATTCATTTATTCAGAATCATATTTTTAATATGCTTTCGATATTTTTACAATACAAGGAAACAATTAATTTTACCTACTGACAAAACAAAATGTAAAAAGTGGCAGATAATTAAAAAAAAATTATTGAGTAATGTAGTAACAGGTTGTTTATCACAAGACTTTTCCAACGAGAAATTTAAATCCAAAACGTAAAACTTTCACACTACGAGACACTGTATTATGAGACGTTACTATCCACAAGGATATACAGTTAAAGCTTTAAGATTGTTTTTAAAAGCCAACTTGGACCTTGCTAGGATTAAGCCCATCGACACATGACAAGAGACTAATTCGTGAATGGTTATGAAAATTATTAATTTGTTTACTCAAATTGAAGGATCAGAAACTAATGTTTCAAACCCAAAAGAATATTTTATCTTATTCTCTGTTTAAAAGAAAGAATGTAATTTCTTTGAACTAGACAAATTCAATTTAATGAATCAATATTAAAGAAATGATTAGAAAAAGCTCTTCAGGCCAAGTTATAGCTTGACCGCAAACAAAAAATAGTTGGAGTAGGGATTGCCGCCACAACCGCGTCATAACGAAGGGGGAACGTTACCCCCTCCATTGTCATCAGTCGCACTGTTTACTGCAGTATTTTACTCATGATATTTGTATACCGGCAATAACTCGTTCCTAGTGTGCAGCAACTTACATGTACTATTAATTTGTAACAGACTATGGATGTAACAAATCATAATATAATTATGCACGTTCCTATAAAATATATTAACAAATTCTAAAAATCCTTTTTTTGTACATAATTTAAAAATAATATTAATAGAACCCAACCCTAAAATTGATGTAAGGCATACTTTAAAAACAATTCATAAAGCAACCACCTGTGTAAATCGAGGTGCCTATCACAGTAGCAAAAATTAATGTTCATTAAACATTTTAAATGATAAACTAACTTGAATTATTTATAATTATTAATAATAAGAAAATAATTGATAAACATTTATGGTATTCATTTTTCTTGCCTATTCGTCATCTGAATATTTATTTGTACTTGGATGTAAATTTCTCTCATAAAAATAATTATTTTGTCCATTTCTTCGTCTATAAAATCGTCCGTAATCCACTACAGTTCTTCAATTTTTTTGTATGGCACAATACTTTTTCAACTTTTCTATTGTACAATTTTCAAATATTTTTCACAACAATTCTGCTTTTTGTCTAAAGATAATTCACTACAATTACGTGCAAGTTCTCCTTTAATATCTCCCCAGACGAGGTCTGTAGGATTCAGATCGAGATGGTAATGAGCCAGACAAAGTGAAATACGGCCTTTTGCACGAATTATTTCGTTTAGAATAGATGTATTTTCACAGTTAAATGTTTTTAACCAGTAACTGAAATTTTGCCAATGTAATATCTACTTTAATAATTTAAATACATTCTCAATCATCATCGTATGTCGTAAAACACTTTGTGTCAAGCGTTGTTTGACACAAAATCAGCAAAGAGAGAAAGGCTACTTAATGCGCTACTATCGCTGCCGGTACGCATAAATTAAAACTGCAAGTTTTAGAGAAAGCAAAAAAGCAGCTATGTTTGACGAAATTGACACAAGTCTTTTGGTGGTTCATTATTATCATCATCAAAAACGATGTTCATATGGACAGACACATTTTAAAATCATGGTTTTAAACAGTTGTCATTCGGTTTACTGAATAAGACAGTTTTATTAATTGATAACGTCCTTCTCCACCCATTATAATCAGATCTATTATTTATTGGATGATGATGAAATAAAAGCTGTTTTTAAATTCAATTTTCTATAGTTTTTGTGAGTCCTTGAACCAGGGTGTAATTGCGGCATTGAAAAATTATTACCGTTTTAATTTAATGGAAAAGCTCGTAGTGTTTTTGTGATTTTTATAAGTTTCGTTTTCTCTGTACACGTGGTTTTAGAATATTCTTTTCTTGCATACGTAATATTTTTCCTGCACACATTAATTTTAAAAAAATTACACATCACATAAATCGAAATAAAGTATATTTTATCAGTTTATGTCTCTTTTCATTATTTACAATACCGGTACCTATTTGTTCTCATCCTCACAAATATTTTTGTTCAAAATTACTACCCGTTCGTCCAGTACGTGTAAATTATGCACGGAAGTATTCGGTGGATATGTGTACACATGTTGATCAGTTCCGATCCTATAGTGGACGCAATTATGCTGATCGTTACAATTTCCGGGAGCCACAACGACACATGGAAGGATCAGTGGGTTAACCGTGTTTTCTGACAACCGTGCTTTGCACATTCCGAATTAAAACGGTTAATGGATGTTTTGCTGTAGGCTATTTGTTAAGAAATCCTATATATTAAACAAAATCTCAAATTATTCATAAATATGTATAAACATCTAACTGAATAACACAGTCGCCACTGCGGCCGCTTACACAGCCGTCAAGTTTGTTAACGGACATGGTGGGGGTGAGAGCCTTCTCCGCCAAGCCAGCGCATGCGCACTGGAACTATTTTTTGTCTGTGGTACCCCTATAGTAAGTGGCAACTCTACAGATGTAACACCTTTGCTTAGAAACAACATTTGTACTGTATGCGAAATTCACAAAATAACACAGGAGAACGTATATCACTTACAAACAGTTTTTACAAAGACTGGCTGAAAAAACCCTGTCTCTTTCACTCCTTGTTATAAGATTGAAAACAAAAATTTACTTAAAACAAAGCACTACGAACTAAAAGAAAAAATGTTTAATAACAAGTTCATAATTGCATTTACTTTATTAAAAACAAAACTTTATGAATTTCTCATTACAAAAAGCTTCTAAGTTGACACAGAACAATTCTACAAATTGGTTGAATAACATCTCCAGACTGTCATTCTACAAATGCCAAGTAGAGATCCAGACAATTCTACTTTCTATGTTCAGACAAGCTGGTAGGTAAATAGCTTGTCAAAATGAAATCTCCTAATCCAATACACCTGCAATGCCCACAGCCTAATGATTTTTTTTAACCAACATCCAAAAAATACGATACCATGACTTTATCTCTCGATTACTATAATACGATAATCTATTATATCTCTATACTACCACCCTGTTTTTGTTATCGTATATGAAACTAAGTATATTGTTTACTTCAACTTTCACTTGCAATCACTACACTGTAATGGGGCAATTTTGAAGGGTCTAAATTTTTTATTTCAGTTAATAATTATTTGGGGCCAATCTGTTTGGGCACCCTTTATGGCCACTAAGACCTGCTTTGTGTAACATCCTATATTCAAATCCGTGCCAGTCCGTGCCTAGTACAAAAACGATAACATTGGAATGTGGCTGTGAGTGTGCGCTCGTGTGCCGTTGGCGATAATCGTGAACCCAAAGTTGTTGGCGGAAGTTACCACCACGTGGCAAATTAACCAGCCACGTGAGCGCATCAGCCAATCAGAGAGCGAGCTGGCGGATGTAGTTTCTACCGACGCTTGGGTAGCGTCGGAGAGTCGACGTACAGCCGCGGCGGCGGCCAGACGCACGCTAAGACTCGTGGGCCCCAAGAAATCTTTTAAATTTTAGCTGAAAGTAATAAACTTGCTCAAATAAGTGACCCGATATTTAAGAATGGAGTAAGTGGAGTGACGGAAGAACATTTAAAAGTGTACTGAACTAACAAAAAACATTCAGACATATATCGAGTGCGGCACGTGACGAGGAGAGGTACACAAAAGTTAAGTAACAGACAACTACCAATTTCCCGCTATGATTATTCTAAATTAAGAGAGCGCTCTAAATAAAAATAAAAAGGGGGTTGTAAAGGTATGAATGCGAGAACGTAGCAAGCTGGGTTGTTTTAATTAATATAAGGATTAAAATAAGTATAAGAGGTGAAATAAATGTTCGGTGTTATGCATATTTACAATAAACAGGAATATTTTAATTAAAGAGGATTAATCCATGAATTATAAGTAATATTTTTTTATTCAGAAGAATAATTAATGATAGAATACATTAAAAGTTTTGTTCTCATATAACCATGTGTTAGTGTAGTTATTTCATCGTAACCACTTCCTAGTGTTCTGTGCTGAAAAATTCGTCTAACGTTCCCGGGTATCTTCTGAATTATTGGGGGGTAGTCAGATTGCAAAATTATCCCTTTTGTTTTATTAACGAGGAGTGTAAAGGTTTCGATGTATAGCCTAAAACATCGTGGCGACCCTGGACTTCTGATTGGTGTTTTATAAAAGGTAAGTTTCTGGCAGTTTTATTTTATTTATTTATTTCGGTTAAGTTTGTTTATCAACAATTGGTGACTCGCTACCAGGATGTTCGTATAAATATTATATGAATTAGACCTATTTTAAAGCACAGAAAATAGGATTTTGGTAACGACGTATGTTGCAACGGTACGAAATTGTAGGGCCAAGTTAACATTTTAAAAATTATATTCCCCATGCAGTCATTGTTCACCTTTTTGGAACCTCGACTTAATCAAAGTATGCAGTGTTTATTACAAAACAAAACGTCTATGTTTTGTCTCCGCACTAAAACAGTCCAGACAGATTGTGAAACAACATACATATTTTCGTCAGCCGTGAATCACGGAGGAAATAACGCCAAGTTATGAATTGCACCAGACGACTAAATGTTGCTAAACCTTAGGCCTGCGTTATAGCACTCTTTTAAACAGCACCAATGGGAGCGCAGTCTCACGATCACGTGACCAGAAAAACTCTGTGTACTCAGCCTTAGCAGTACTGAGTTCAGTTCTATTGTAACTCCTGGTAGAGCGGCCAGAAAAAATCAGCATACAGTTTATTTTACTTTAAAAAACAGTGGCCTCGGACGTGAAGGATAGGCCGTAATTAACAGTCGGCCTATCCAGCAAAAACAACTAACAGTGCGCAAACAATGTAGCGGCCATTAAACATCCAAGTGCCCGGGCGAATCTTAAAAGCCGGCCGGCTATATAAAAAACATATACAGTATAC
This sequence comes from Magicicada septendecula, assembly GCA_034769895.1. Taxonomy (NCBI): domain Eukaryota; kingdom Metazoa; phylum Arthropoda; class Insecta; order Hemiptera; family Cicadidae; genus Magicicada; species Magicicada septendecula. Next base: position 275,985,665 of record CM068373.1, read on the forward strand.
AACTTCCAGGGCATAAAGTATTTAACAACAACCAAACTCTATGTTAATAGTGCCGGAGTGCGTAAAAACGAGTAAAACGGTTATCACGAGACGGCGTAGCAAACCAGAAGAAAACGTAATGGATGGGTAACTAAAATCACAGCATATTAACATTTAAACCAATGTTAAGTAAATGATGAATACAACTAAAACTTAAAACGTAAAAACAAATAGAGATCTCTAAGAGAAAAGTTTTCTTTATTAAATATAAGAGCAAGGGGAAAAGAGGGAAAAAACGTACTGGTTTATTCAAAAATATATAATTTGTTATAGGTTAAGAAAGATTTCGGTTTAATTTGTTTGAATTCAATGTGTTACTAATATAAAGTAATAGACGAGTGTTTAATTGATGAAGTAATTAATTTGGCTAATAAACTAGAAGCGATTTGTTTCAAAACAAACTCTGTGTGTGTGTGTGTGTGCATCCTTTTAAACTACCCTCTTCCTCTCCACACACGTGGGTCAGTCACACAACCTTATTTTAAAACAACCAATTAGTACTATGCAATACAATTCTTAATCTTATCTATCTGTCCTCTCTCATTTACTTCTTAATCATGTTATAAAATATTTCTTCATTATCAAATTTAATTTTAATATTAATTAAATTGTCTAACCCTTTTTCTCTTTCTTTCAATATTTCTAACTCCTCTCTAAGCTTCCTTTCCACTGTGTTATTTACTACTTTTACAATTTTGTATTCTTACAAAGGATTAACAAACTTATGGTTGTCTTCTATGAAATGTCTTGCATATAACGAATTGGAGGAAGGAGGAAGCTTAGAGAGGAGTTAGAAATATTGAAAGAAAGAGAAAAAGGGTTAGACAATTTAATTAATATTAAAATTAAATTTGATAATGAAGAAATATTTTATAACATGATTAAGAAGTAAATGAGAGAGGACAGATAGATAAGATTAAGAATTGTATTGCATAGTACTAATTGGTCGTTTTAAAATAAGGTTGTGTGACTGACCCACGTGTGTGGAGAGGAAGAGGGTAGTTTAAAAGGATGCACACACACACACACACACACACACACACACACACACACACACACACACACACAAACGCTGAAACACAAGGAATTTGCTAGAAAAATATGTAACTGTACAGATGGTGGGACAGGGTTTAGGGGGTGAGGAAGGGTCATTAATTTATAGCTTGTTGTGTGTGAGCAGGGTGGGGGAGAGGGGTGAAGGGTTTCTGTTTACATATTTCCTGTCTATTTCGATCTGACGATGGGCTGTGAAGCTTGAAAGCGCTAATCGGAATAATTTTTATATAGTGGTGTGCAACAGTGATCATTCTGATTTATATTATTATTGGTAGTGAGATGACAAATAATAAAAGTAAGATAGTTGAAGTGATAGTGGTAGAAAATAAGACAGTGAATAGGCCTATTCAGAAGGATGATAGTGTAATGGGAGTGGACAACGGTAGAGAAACAGATCAATTTAACAAGAATAAAGTCGATCAGGTGGCAGATAATAAGTTAAATAATGATAATATGAGTGAATCTGATTATAAATATATAACGAATATGTTGCGAATGATTGATAAAAAATTAGATGAAAGGGCGGAACTGATAGATAAAGAGTTTTAATAAACTAAAGGATGTTCTTGATAAACAAGACGAGAAGTGGGAGGGAGATAGATGTCAATTAAAGGAGAATACAGATGTTGAATTAAAACAGGTAAGTGTTTGTGGTGGTAGTAATATAACGAAAAGTAGTGAAGGAATAATTAACAAGGTGAGTAATAACGGTAGTTATAATAAAGAGTTAACAAGTGATAACAATGATGTTGAAAATGGTAATGTAATTGAAAATGTGGTATCAGAGAGTGATGATATAGAAATAGTTAGTGAGATAGTTAGTGAGAGTGAGAGAGTAATGGGTTGTAAAGGGGTAGAAACAAATGTTTATCAGTTAGTGAGAGAGTGTGATGAAAGGTTAGATAGGCAAAGGGCAAATTTTCCCCAAGTTTATAGTGAAACAGAGGTTTCACAGGTGTTTTATGAGGACAGCGTTTCCTCCAGTAGTTGTATGGAAGACGAGGTGTCTTCAAATGGTCCCTTTAATTGTTGTAATATTCTTGGAAGTGCCAAGAAATGTAGTAAGTTTGTTGTGCCCTTTGCGTGGTATGAAAGAGGTCAGGAGGGTAGTGACAGGTGTTATGATGATGAGAGATGTTTTGAGAGAGAGTTGTGTGCAGATAGGGTGATAGAATTATTTCAGTTAAAGAGAAATTATGAAGAGTTGATAGAGAGGTTAGAAGTGGAGAAGATAAACAATATGAAATGCTTACCTTGGGAAATGAAGATTGATGGTTATCTTAATAATACTGTTGTAAATTATAAACACTTACCTAATGATGTAATTGTTATAGTGGAGGAGTATGATGATAAAATAACTTACCTTATGTTGAACAAAAATACTGACGGAGACAGAACTGAAATTACCAATGTAGACGGGTTTTATGAATTAATAGGTAATAATGGTGTTAAATACTATGTTGATAATGGTCATTACAATAATAATAATAGTGTAACAAGTGTGAGTAAGGACGATAAGTATTATATAAAAGTAAGACTAATACATGATGACGGAGGTTAAAATAAAAATAAGAGAATGGACATTTTAAATATTTTAGTTTATGGTTATGACATTGCTAACTTAGGAGATGAGGTGTGGTAAACAGAAAAATAACGATGAAGAATTGTAAATAAAGTTATAGTGAAATTAATTGTGTTTGTATTGTAACAGGTGTTTGATGTAAACAATGTGTGTATGTAGTAGAAATTGTTTTAATAATAATAATAATATTTTGGGCAGACTAAATAAATAACAAGAATAATTATGAAGGTAATAAATGAATTGTAATTGTTTTGGAGTAATGTAATTAAAATAACTTGTTTTCAATAATGGATGGAATTAAAGTAATTTGAGATGAAGTAACTGATTAATGTAAAATGTTGTATAATTGAATTTTCTAATGAATTTAAATGTTTTATGAGATTTAAACTTGATAATAAATAATAAATAAATAAATGTAAAATGTGTTTAGTTTGTGGAGTAACATGGTTGTTAAAATGTTTCAGAAGATACATGGAGTTATGTACATTATTTGGTGTTTATATTTTTGTGTCTGTGACAGTATGTGAGTGACGTAATGTAAGTATGAATTTTATAATGCAATTTAAAGAAAGTTAAATATTTGATGTTTAAAAGTTAAAAGTATAGATGAATCTAAAAAATGTTAAACATGCAAGTTTGAATAATAAAATAACCAAACATATAAGAGTTGACCATCCGTGAATTGTAGTAACGGTGTCGGTGTGAGCCTTATATGTCTTTTGGTAGTTTCCCCAAATTTTGGGCAGTCACGGCTTCACCGGACCCTGACCGTGGATTTATGTAAGTATATTCTAAATTGGTGAACATAGAAATTGACCGGGGAGTAACACAGGGGAAACTACATAACTATGGAACAGCGGCTATCATCGAAGGGGGTGATAGTGCCGTAATAAGGGTGTGTGAATCATTATAGTAGGATTACTGGTGTCCTCGGACATCAGTAATGCCGAATTTTTTGTAACGTTGAACCAAGAACGGTATAAGCAGCGTCTATACCATATATATGTAAACTTCAGTTCTTGGGGATGCAAATGGGCACCACAGTCCAACACCAGGAAACAATAGTGTGTGTGGAAAAGGAGCTGGCCGTTACAAGCCAGGGGCACAGATAACGCATCTGTGCATAAGGCAAACCCTCGATCTGGTTTACCCGGTAGGTGGTTACCTAATTGTAACTGGGTATAAGGGGGGACTTTAAGAAATTGATGAAGTAGGAGGGAAACTGAAAATTCAGTGAGAGGGTGACGACCTCTGTAAACAGCGGGCGGTCAATTTAACCGGCTCTATAGAGAGAGTTGGGGTTGACAACCCAGAGGGCTGTTCAGTAACTGTTGCTATAACTATGACTCAATGATTAGTGATGTATTTCACGCATGAGAGCAAACCATTTTAAGTGTTAGGGTCAATTATGATGATGTTAATTTTAGGGAATATTTATGATTGTAACTATAATTTTGTGTATTTGTGTTAATTGTATGCAGTATGTTAGGGGTACGGATTATAAACATATGTACTTTGTATAAATTTTGAAATGTATCTAGAGAAAGGTCATTCACATGACAGTGAGACATCAGCTGACTGCTGGGGTTATATATGTATTATGTCACTTATAAGTAATTTGCAGAATTTTATCAATATAATTAAATGTTTGAATATAATTTTTTCATGTGTTTATAGGGTTCAATGGGTCTAAGAGATTTTAAATTAAATGGTGAAATGGATTTGAGATAGTTATGAATTTTTAATGGGTTGTAAAAGATAGGATTTGGGTGATAGTAATTGTTTAAGTAGGGCATGTGAGTCAATCAAAGGTAGTTTCAAATGGGTGTTAGAGAGAATAAGATTCTTGGGAATAAAAGTAAGACAGAAATTGAGTATTAGTAGGGACACAGTAGCAATGGGGAATATACGTAGAGTAATGATAGTGATATATTTAGGTAGTAAAGAAATGGGGATATTTTGTAGAGGAAAGTGATGTGATTGAAGAGTAATTAGATGATGGGGGAATTTTGTAAAGGGGGGTGGTGTGATAAGGAGTCCTCAACGAAAAGCGTTGTGGCAGGAGGTGAACCTTATGTGCGCCGGAGGGGTTACCTAGGGGGAGTCCAGGAACCAATAAGGGAATGAGCATAGGGAGGGAACACACATCCTTAAGTACAAAGAGGGTAGAGAGTATTTTGTTATAAGGGTAGAATGATGTGAATGGAGTTAGAGAATTATTGGTAAATATTTTGAGAGAGGGGTGTCAGACTAATTAAATCTGTTAGTAAGTGTTAAGAGTCAGAAGGGGTTGAGGTTATATTTAATCACCCATTTATAAGTTGAAGTATTATGAATAATTAAGTCACCCAAACTAATTGAGAATGAAAATGCTAAAGAGAGAATCATAGTTAAAATACACTAATAACTGAAACAAGTGACAGATTTTAGTAGAATTTGAAAACAAATTAAAACTGTTAGTTGTGTAATTTTGGTCAATTTAAATGTAAATTTTATTGTTTATTGTGAGGTAATGATAACAATGCTAATTTTGAATGTTCTATGTTTATTATGTTATATTATGTTTGAATGTAAAATTACAAACATGTTTCATGTTTTTTATGGTGTAGCTTTGTGCAGTGTATATATGTCAAGGTCATTCACTTGACCCAGAGATACCAGCTGATGGTTGATGTTAGAGACAGGATAGGTTTCTAGTGATTGATTCATAAAATTTTGAAACTTAATTAAATTAAATAATCTTTTGATACTGATAAAAGAAATATTTTGGGAAATTAAAATTTTATTTGAAAAAAAAAGAAAAAAAAATTATTTTTGTAAATTTTCTATTTATGTATTAAAGAACGTTACTGGAAATTGTAATGTTCCTTATAAGTAGGGAAGGTGTCAGCAGATTTATAATATGCCTTTTATGTTCTCTTTTGTATACAAGTGCATTTATTTTGAATTTTGACTTTATAGTAGAAGTAAGTTGTGTATTTTTATTGGTTCATTATGGTTGTTAGTCGGTAATTAAGAAGAGTTATGAATCCAATTAAAAGATTTTTAAATTTTGGAAAGTAAATGTAATGAAATGATCAAATTAATAGATCTTTGGTAATGGACTTAGAGTAATTTCTCTAGGCAAACGAAATATAAATGATTTGTTTGATTTGTGTAATTTATTTTGGATTTGAAACTGTACCGTCCAGTCAAGTAAATCGAAAACAGAAATGAAATTTAAGAGATAAAACATTTTATGAGTTTTGAATATGGAATTTAGGTATAAGATAAAAATGAGTATGTGTATACACCCAGTATTTGCTAAAGGCAACCCAGTATGCATGTAAGGGGGATCATATAGGTTGAGGATCTGGGATGGTATATGGCCAGTTTTGATTTTTTTAAGGAATGATAGAAGGTTAGGTGTACTATGGTGTGTATCAGTCCGATGTTATGGTGTGTATCAGTCCGATGTTATGGTGTTGGGATCTCGAACAGAGTAGTCCAGTAATCTCGTTCAGGTGCAGCCATAGTCGCCGAGCTAGTGGGGTAGTTTACCCATGATGTGTTTAGAAATTAAAGGGGGGTTGTTGGCACCATATCCTCACAGATCCTCTTAGGGGTTTAGCAATGAGAGTTCTTCTGTTTTGACAGAAGACCTCTCATTGGGGGGGGGTATTGTAATGGGGCAATTTTGAAGGGTCTAAATTTTTTATTTCAGTTAATAATTATTTGGGGCCAATCTGTTTGGGCACCCTTTATGGCCACTAAGACCTGCTTTGTGTAACACCCTATATTCAAATCCGTGCCAGTCCATGCCTAGTACAAAAACGATAACATTGGAATGTGGCTGTGAGTGTGCGCTCGTGTGCCGTTGGCGGAAGTTACCACCACGTGGCAAATTAACCGGCCACATGAGCGCATCAGCCAATCAGAGAGCGAGCTGGCGGATGTAGTTTCTACCGACGCTTTGGTAGCGTCGGAGAGTCGACATACAGCCGCGGCAGCGGCCAGATGCACGCTAAGACTCGTGGGCCCCAAGAAATCTTTTAAATTTTAGCTGAAAGTAATAAACTTGCTCAAATAAGTGACCCGATATTTAAGAATGGAGCAAGTGGAGTGGCGGAAGAACATCTAAAAGTGTATTGAACTAACAAAAAACATTCAGACATATATCGAGTGCGGCACGTGACGAGGAGAGGTACACAAAAGTTAAGTAACAGACAACTACCAATTTCCCGCTATGATTATTCTAAATTAAGAGGGCGCTCTAAATAAAAATAAAAAGGGGGTTGTAAAGGTATGAATGCGAGAACGTAGCAAGCTGGGTTGTTTTAATTAATATAAGGATTAAAATAAGTATAAGATGTGAAATAAATGTTCGGCGTTATGCATATTTACAATAAACAGGAATATTTTAATTAAAGAGGATTAATCCATGAATTATAAGTAATATTTTTTTATTCAGAAGAATAATTAATGATAGAATACATTAAAAGTTTTGTTCTCATATAACCATGTGTTAGTGTAGTTATTTCGTCGTAACCACTTCCCAGTGTTCTGTGCTGAAAAATTTGTCTAACGTTCCCGGGTATCTTCTGAATTATTGGGGGGTAGTCAGATTGCAAAATTATCCCTTTTGTTTTATTAACGAGGAGTGTAAAGGTTTCGATGTATAGCCTAAAACATCATGGCGACCCTGGACTTCTGATTGGTGTTTTATAAGAGGTAAGTTTCTGGCAGTTTTATTTTATTTATTTATTTCGGTTAAGTTTGTTTATCAACAACACAAGTATACAAAATTTGTACACCAGTGGCACAGCATGAGGATTTTATCCCCCCCCCCCCAAAGAAATAGGAAATGACAAAAATTTAAAAAAAAGCTGGTAACAATGTAATATGAGTTGTCATCGTCATTATCCTTACGCTAGTAGCCTGTTCCAGTCTCTACAGAATTCATCTTACCATCATTTACGATAATTCTTCTTCACGATAATGCCCGCCCACACACTGCAAAACTGATGCTCGAAACAATAAAAAAAGTAGGTTGGGAGATCCTGTCTCATCCCCATTAGAGCCCTGACCTTGCCCCATTTGACTTTTTCTTGTTTGGCCCACTCAAGGAGACTTTGCGTGGTGTCAAGTTCAACAGCAATGAAGAAGTGAAGGAAAAAGTCCAAAACTGGCTTCGACATCAAGGTAAAGAATTCTTTGCTGAGGGAATACAAAAAACTTGTAAAGAGATGGGACAAGTGCATAGACGTTGCTGGAGATTACGTTGAAAAGTAAAAAAAAATTGTATTGATTGAATAAAGTTTTTGCTCCACAGCTGTTTGTTTGTTTACTTATTGAATGACCCTCGTACAAAGCTACTGGAAGAGACTAATTTTGCTTTCACCTCCTTATCATCTTGGTATGTGATGCTAAACCCTAGGTACTTGGAAATCTGACACCTGTTCTATTGGCGAGTCCTGTATGACAATCTTTATTCTAATGATTTTCCCCAGAAAAAGCCATAACTTTTGTTTTAGATAAGGAAATGGTTTGATTGTAATCTGTTGAAATGTCAGCAAGATAAAACAACGACCTTTGGAGGTCATCTTCATTCTCTCAATAATATGAGTCGAATTAAATAATTAAGATAATTAATTATGTAAGTACGGATATGTTTAATTGTGGTATACTATAGCCGTCTTGTGAGTATGACATTGCTTCGTGTTAGTTGTCTGGTGGTTAAAATTTTGGAGGTTATGTCCTCTCAGCAAGTAGGAAAGACAGTCATCTCACCTGCCTTCATATGTCTATTCAGCCTGTAGTGTATTCAACTTGGCTTATGATATATAAAGCGTGACAATTTATTTCACAGCAACTTAGCAAATTTCTACATGAGTCTTTTCTTTGCTATTCAAATCTTACAAAAGATGTGCCGATTGTTTAACACAGTCTCTCGGTCTGTCTTTAATTATTTTTCATATTTTTTAACTTAGTTCTTTTGTTTATCATTTTAAAAAACAAATATTACATTATTTCAATGAAAATCTTAAAACATGTTCATTACTAAATACATATGTAAACCTAAACCAACATGGTGTTTGGAACACTGTTTACAAGCGCTTCATGGCCTCACTGATTTGTATGACAATTTCAATAAAATGTGAGGCGAAGAATGTAAGCGCACACCCTGAAATTTAGAAATGTTTTTTTTCTTTTAAGAGCCTGTAGTGGCCATTTTATAAAAACATTTTGATTTATTTATGTGACAAAACTAGTCGATTAATTTAATTACATTTGCTACAAATTTTTACACACATTAGACTCGTCAAGCCTAAGTTTTAAAAAATTCGTATAAAACATTCAACACCATCAGCGTCTGCTAAAGGTGGGAGAAAATTTGTGCCAATTTATTTTATTTGTGTTGTATTGTAAGATATTTTTCTATTGGTTCATGATTTTATTAATTTTATATCTTTACCTTCTTGAGCGCAATAAAAAAAATGGCAAATAACAAGAACTTTTTCTTTTAATTTTTGTAGTTATATTAAATGAAATCTACATCCCTCCCCTTAAGGAAATCCTGCCTGTGCCTCTGGAAATATAGTGTTTGCATACAAATAGTAAAATCATGGGGTTTTATAACAATCTACTACAAAAAGTGTTCAAAAATTAAGATTACACCCTCCCAACATCAGACAGACGAGACTCGAAATGACATGTGATATGTGGAATTTTAGGAATGAGATCATGATGGCAACTACTATCGACACCGATTACAAGGGAAGAGATCATTTCTAAAGAAGTTTACTACAGATCACAAAATATTGTTGATATAAGTGTTCCAACTGTACCTATGAGGAACAGCCACGGTTTTACAGCACAGTGCTTCATCTTGTCATTTTTATGGTCAAGGAAACTGCGACTTAAGCAACTGCAATAAATTTTTGTGCACATGGACTTTCACGCGATATGTAGGTCTCAGTCTTTCCCAGAAGTACATTACTGTTACATAGTAAAAATGAATATGAGGAGTTTTAATTTTTTTCTTAACATTATACCAGACTATTTTTATATTAATAGTGATTCACTTTTGAATGAGTGAATAAATAAGTATTCAAGTTACATGAGAGATGCATTACCTAGGTAACTCATATAATTCTAAATTTGTAATTTAGCACAATTATATTGATTTCACTTGAATAAAATTAAGTAAATTCAATATGTTATTGTATTAATTTTGGATTATTATAGGGTCATATTATGCAATTAATAAAGAATTAGGTTACTGCTGTGAACTATAGTAATTTATATAAAACTGAATTTTTAAAGTAATGTTGCTGAGTTGAAAGTAAAGAAGTATATAGTGTTACATGTTAACTGTGTTGCGTGTAGCATTTGTGCAACAAGATTTAGTCAGCTGTGCATGGAGTTTTGTGTTTATGTAAATGATCAAGTTATTGGCGATATTTTTATGTAAGAGACTGCCCAATACTTGAGAAAGTTGTATTTGTGTACAGTACATGGTTGTGGGTGTAACAGTACAAACCTATGGGGATTTGTAAATTAAATCTTGACAATTTTATTTCGCCCAAGTACATGTTGTGAACCAACTATAGCTTTGAGACGGGTGTGACTTGGTAAAGGAATGTAAAGTTATCAACGAGGGTGCGCATTCACCCACAAGAGCGTGCAGTCGGCCAACGTTCCCACAAAAACGGCACGTAGAGATAAATTCCTTAGCGCTTGTTGTGCAGAGAACAAAGCAGTCGGCTAATAACATCTACAGGTAACGGACGCGAGCAGCGGTGTGCGTCCGCCAGCTGGGCACCGTTTTCATCTCGCCCGCATATAAAAATGGGAAAATAGTTCAAAGTCTGTTGTTACGTAGCTGCGGCTGCGGCCGGTTGAACGTAACGGGCTCGCAAGCCGAAAAAATTTACTAAAACTTAAAAAAATGTGTCTTTAAATATAAAATAAAGTGGTGAAAAATGTGGAACCGACAGTGATATCAAAATCAGAATTAAGGACTACATTCAGAAACCAGTGACTAAATTTTGAAACCAGTGCAGCAGGTAAGTCGACCATAATCATCACAACCAAGTAAACGTAGAATATATAAACTTTTTTAAAAATGGGGAAAATTAACAAGAAAAATAAGAGCTCTCTAAATTAAATGGGTTTGTAAACTGGATGACTGTGCGAGTGAGCAAACTGGGTCGTCTTACCATAATTTAATTAATTTTTGTTAAGGTTTGGAACTAGTTGTTAGAATATTTATCATGTTAAAGTAGCCTAAATGGTTGCTTTAGTATTTGTAAAAGAAAAATAATAATTGAAAGAAACAGTAATAGTTTATTTTCGAGAGAAAAAATGAATAGTCAATAAATTTAAAAGAGTATGAAAAAAGATTAAATAAAAATTGATGTGGATTAACAAATGCTATGAGAGAGTAATTATTACAAAGTAACCCTAAATCATCACTTAATAGGTACGAGTTCACATGAAGACTCCGAGACCTGATAAAGGTAAGGGATTCCTGTATATTTATTAAATATTATATTCTTATAAAGCTGTAAACTCTCAATGGCGCAACCGAACAGGCACAGTTTGTACAAATTCACAGTTTGTACAGACCATGTCTACTTGTGAATAAGTGATTTAGTGGTTGAGGCAGACTGCGTAAAAAATTATGAAAAACGATGTCATGTTAGAGTAGGTTATACGTAAGTAATACCTATACTAGTGAATAATACTTGATGAATGTAAAATAAGGATTGTTAAAATAGATAATTTCATAATTTAAAAAATGGCAGGAAATAACGAAAATGATATAGAGGAAATAATTAATTTTAATGAATCAGCTGTCATGAGCGGCCTTGAAGTCCATTCGACTCCAAATGTGGGTCAAGACAAAATAGTCGAATTAAGTGTAACAGTTGAAACAAAAATGACAGAGGATTTGGGTATAACACCAAAAATTTCGAAAAGTTTTATTTTATAATTAGCAGTAAGAAGTGTCGTTGGAAGCAATAATGAAGGGTGTATGTGTGGAAAACATATTTTGTAAGGGACAAAAGGAGAACGAGCAAACACGCTCTAGTGACGGACAGGTCATAAATTTCGTAGGCAGCTGCAATGCATGCCCTGTGAACAAGCAGAGTTCATTGCTCCCGGTACGTAGAACACCAGTTTTTTGTGAAAACACATTGATTCCATAGGAAACTACATACAATGTGTACAGAGCCATTAAAGGAGAAAAGGCTTAACAATGGTCAAGCATACATGTGTATGCCAGCTGTCAGGAGAATGCGACGAAGGGTGTATTGATTTGAAGGACTCCAGCGGTCGATGACAGGGTTTTGACCTTACTTGGAAATGAAAGCGCAGAGAGTATGTCCCAAACTCAAGGATGGGGTGTTGGCTGGCAACTAAAAGAAAAAACCAACTTTCAAAGAAGGGTACGCGAGGCCCTTGAACAACAATAGATAATAACGCCAGAGTGACGAAGTTCAGAAACAATGCAAATGGAAGAGAAACTCAGAGTTGTCCCTGAAGACTTTAGAAAAAACGACAGATACAATTTATTGCTGCGTTGTCTGGAAATGACAACGACCTCAAAATACGAAGCAAGGGAAGAATCTGGTGGGGAACCAGGAGCCCTATCACAGAACGCCTTTGAAAAGATAGGTGGTATTTGGACTTGGAGGGAAAAATATGAAACCAATAAGGACACGGCGTCGTTGGAATCAGAAATCTGGTGGGAAATTTGGTAAGGAGAATATAGGAAGGAGACAGAAGCACGCTCGAGGAGTTCTAACTAAATTTCGAACGCGATCGGAGTGAAGTCCGTTACTGGAGTAATTAGCATTTTATTGAACTTAGAATAATTCGATACACAGTGTGAGAAGGTAGTTTACAGTCATTACAAGCAAACGAGCTATGAAGTAGTCACACTATTAGCATACCAGTGAACATTAACTGAAACAGATAGTAACCACACAATAATGTAAATTCAGTGTATACGAACACTTTACAATAACTTTTAAGAAAGATTAACAACACAAACTACATTCATGAACACTTGACATACCGCAACAAAGGTGTGTAATATTAATTCAGATTTGAAATAATTCACGATGTCGGTGTACAACAGAGAATGCTAACTTTTAATCATAAATTATAATCCGAATGCGTGGAGTTGGTGAGTGAAGTGTCTGTGAGTGACATCGTGGGATTCATCCAGTACCATCTATCATCTGGAGGAGTTATCTGCACGATTCTAGAACGATCGACATGAGGGTATCATCACCGCAACCACCGAGTGATTGGATATTCGAATATCAAGTATAGTAAAACATGTCTTAATTAATTTAGATCCACTGTCTGTCATCTCAAAGAATCCACACACACTAGAATTCATTAAAGTAATTGTAAAGGAATTAAAGAAATCGATTTTAAAGTTTATTTAGAAGTAAAATTATCATTCTTTATCAGTTTTGGAGTAATGTTTATTTCCAAGTTCTAAATGAATCCGTAATTACAAAGTATAGTAATAACATAAGAGATTGTTCATATTAAGAATTTGTAAGATGAAGCTAAACATTATAATTTAGTTAAGTACTAAACGCAATTGATGAATGATTATTAATATGCAACCATTAGATTGAGAGTTTGAATAACTAATTTTATTAATGTATTAATTTTGAAATTTACTATTTAATAATGAGTATTCAATTTTATTAATGTATTATTTTTTATATTTACAATTTAATAATGAGTATTCAATTTTATAAATGTATTATTGTTTGATATTTACAATTTAGCCATAAGTATTAAGTTTTGGTAATGTGTTAATTTTATATTTACAAGTACTAATGAGTACGTAGAAATTTGTGCTATTTTTTAATATTTAAAAGTAATAACAAACTAGCGTGAATAAATTTAAAAGCTATCAGTAGAAATGAGCATTTATTATTATTTTTTAACCCTGAGATAAAGAGCATAAACAAATTTTAATGTTAAAATTGGCGTCCACCGCTGGGCGTAAACGGGTACAACTCGTTTTTTATTAAACGGGAGTTCAGTTAACTCCAACCTCAACAAAATGTAGTAGTAAATTTGATAATGACGTAATGAGCTTTTTACTAAAACAATTTAATGAACTGAAAGAACACAATAAAGAAGTCACAAATGACTTCGATAAAATAAATAATCGATTTGATAGTAATGATGAAAAATTTAATGAATTAAGGGGTGAGATTAACGAATGTTTTGACATTAATAACAGTAAATTAAAAGAACAGAATAATAAGTTCAATGCCAAATTTAATGAGATCAGAGATGAAATAAAACAACAAAATATTAATTTTAGTAAACAAGTAAATGAAATTACGTTGTGATGGTATTAAAGAGCAGATATTAGAATCGATAAGTAATAACTGCAAGGAGAAAATTAACGAAATGAATAAAAAGGTTAGACAGTAAATTAAATCAGATAATGAATAAGAAGGTAGGTGATAGTAGTAATATGACGAAAAATAGTGAAGAAATAATTGATAACAAGGTAAGTGGTAATTACAGTAATGAGTTTAATATTGAAGTAAAAAGTGAGAATAACAATGATATAATTGAAAATGTGGTGTTAAGAGAGTAAGGTGGTTAATATTGAGAGTGATAAGGAAGATTTTGTTGAAGTAGAATTTAGTAACGAAGTGTTGTTAGCGAGTGCTGATGAGGTTGAGAGAGAGTGTGATGAGAGGTTAGGTGGGCAAAGGGCAAATTTTCCCCGAGTATATGGTGAAACAGAGGTTTCACAAGTGTTTTATGAGGACAGAGTTTCCTCCAGAAGTTGTGTGGGAGACATGGTGTCTCAAAATGGTCCCCTAGTTTTTTGTGGTTTACCTGGTAAAGCCAGGAGGTGTAATAAGGATTTTGTTGTGCCCTTTGCGTATAGTGCAGTAGTTCAGTGGTGTGGTGACAGGTGTTATGATGATGAGAGATATTTTGAGAGAGAGAGAATGATAAAAGTATTTAAGTTGAGTAGAAATTATAAAGAGTTGATAGAGAGGTTAGAGTTGGAAAAAATAAACTATATGAAATGCTTACCTTGCGAAATAAAGATTGATGATTTTGATGATACCATTGTAGATGATAAACACTTACCTTATGATGTGATGAATATAGTGGAGGAATATGATGATAGAATGTACCTTATGTTAACCAAAAATACTGATGGAGACAGGACCAAAAATACCAAAGTAAACGGGTTTTATGAATTAATGGGAGACAAATGTGTTGTTAATTATTATGTTAATATAATTAACGAAAGTGGTCATTACAGTAATAGTTATAATGTAATGTATGTAGATAAAAATGAGTTGTGTTATAAATACATCAGGCTAATATACGATGATAGGAGTTAGAAACAGTGAATGAACATTTTAAATATTTTAGTTTATGGTGATGACCTAGCTAACTTATGAAATGAGGTGTGGTAAACAGAAAAATAATGACAAAAAAATTGTAAATAAATATATAGTGAAATTAATTGTGTTTGTGTTGTAAAATATATTTTATGTAAACAATGTGTGTATGTAGTAGAAATTGATTTAATAATAATAATAATAATAATATTTTAGCAGACTAAATAAATAATGAGAGTTTGTAATAAATGAATTGTAATTGTTTTGGAAGAAGGTAATTAAAGCAATTTTGTGTTTTAAATAATTGATTGAATTAAAGAATTTGAGATGAATTAATTACTTAATTAATTAATGTGGTAGAGATAAATTTTGATAATGAATTTAAATGATGTTTCTATGATTTGAAATTGATAATAAATAATAAATGAATAAATGTAAAAATGTGTTTAGTTGTGGAGTCATATGATTGTTATGTTTCAGAAGGTACATATGGTTGTATGTGATATTTGTGGTAATGAATGTTTATAATTTTGTGTCTATGACAGGAATCATGTGTTTATTCAATTGAGCGATGTAATGTAAGTATGAAGTTTATAATGCAATTGAAATAAAGTAAAATGTTTAATGTTTGAATAATAAATTTTAAATGAGTTTAAAAGGTTTTAAATAAGGTGATTAAATTAATGTGAGGTAATTATGAATTTTCTAGTGTAGTTTTCAAAGGTTAACTTAATGTAAAGTGTTGTAAAAGATGGAGTTTGGGTGATGATTATTTCAATAAGGCATTTGAGTTAGTCAAAGGTAATTTAAATGGGTATTAGAGAAAATAAGAAATCTGGGAATAAAAGTAATACAGAAACGGGTTAGTGGGACACAGTAGCGATAGTGCATGTATGTAGACAAAAGGGAGAGTGATGTAAATGGAGAGTAAATAAGTGGTGGTGAAATTTTGTAAAGAGAGTTGTGTGGTAAGGAGTCCTCAATGCAAGGCGTTGTGGCGGGAGGTGAATAGTTTTAAATGGGGTTTGGCGGAGTTACCTCGGAAAGGGCCAGGAACTAATAAGGGAATGTGTATACGGGAAGGGAACACACATCCTAGGTACAAAGAGGGTAGCAGGTATTTTATTATAAGTAGGGAAGGATTTAAGTAAAGTTAGAGAATTATTGGTAAATATTATTGAGAGATTGGTGCCATACTATACAAGTCTGTTAGGGGTGTGAGAAGAACGAAGGGGGTAAGGTTATATTTTAATGCCCATTCGATAAATTAGATCATTGTGAATGATGGAAAATCACCCTAACTAACTAGGGATGAAAATGTTAAACAGAAATTCATAGTGTAAATGTAATAATAAATGAAATGTGATGTAAAATGAATGTTGATAATAAATTCGAATTTTTGGGGAACCTAATTGTAGTAAATGATAACTAATTAAAGGTTGAGAAATAAAAAGGGCCAATTAAAATTAAAATTGAAATGTATGTAGAGTTTATTCAGATGCAAATTAAATGTTTATTTTAAATGGAATGAGATTTGTATTATTTATGAATGTTTATATGTTTTATTATGTTGTAATATGTTAGAGTGTAGGAATTATAAACATGTGTTATGTATTTTACTTGTGTAGCATGTCTAAGGTAAGGTCATTCACCTGACCATAAGGTATCAGCTGATGACTGGTGTTAGAGATGTAGTATGTTTCGTATAATTGATTCATAGATTCTTTTGTTAATCAGTTTAATTAAATGACTGAATAATTATTTTTATTAATTGGCAAAATAGTTTTTTTTGGAAATTAATTTTTAAAAAAATTTTTTTTGTTCTTTGCAGTAAAGAATTTTATTTTAAATTTTAATGTTCACTATAGGTAAAGAAGGTGTCAGCTGATTCATGATGTTTATCTTATGTTATCTTTTGTAATCAAGTGTAGTTATATTTGAATTTATGATAGAAGTAAGTTGTTGGTTTTTATTTGTTTATTATAATTGTTAGCATTTAGATAATAAGAATGATAAAGTAAATTCATTTAAAAGATTTTGGAAATTTTTGGAAAGATTTAAAATTTGCGATGAAATTAAGTAATGGAAAGAGACGATGTAAATTAACATCAATGTAAATTTTTGACAGTGGACTTAGGTTTATTTCACTGTTTGAACAAAATTTGAATTCTACTTTAATAATTAATGTGGAGATAGTATGTAGTTTGATAATGAACATGTGTACGCACCCAGTATTTTGCTAAAGGCAACCCAGTATGTATGTAAGGGGAGACATATCGGTTGAGGATCTGGTATGGTATAAGGCCAGTTTTGGAATTTTATTGGGAATGTTATAAGGTAAGGTGGTACTATGGTGAGTACCTGTCCGACTTTACGGTGTTGGGATCTCGAACAGAGAAGTCCAGTAATATCGTGCAGGTGCAGCCATGGTCGCCGAGCTAGGGGGGTAGTTTACCCATGATGTGTTAAGAAATTAAAGGGGCGTTGTTGCCACCACATCCTTGCTGATCCTCTTAGGGTTTAGCAATGAGAGTTTTTCTGTTTCGGCAGAAAACCTCTCATTGGGGGGGTATTGTAACGGTACAAACCTATGGGGATTTGTAAATTAAATCTTGACATTTTTATTTCACCCAAGTACATGTTGTGAACCAACTATAGCTTCGAGACGGGTGTGACTTGGTAAAGGAATGTGAAGTTATCAACGAGGGTGCGCATTCACCCACAAGAGCGCGCACAGTCGGCTAACGTTCCCACAAAAACGGAACATAGAGATAAATTCCTTAGCGCTTGTTGTGCAGAGAACAAAGCAGTCAGCTAATAACATCTAAAGGTAACGGACGCAAGCAGTGATGTGCGTCCGCCGGCTGGGCACCGTTTTTATCTCGCCCGCATATAAAAATGGGAAAATAGTTCAAAGTCTGTTGTTACGTAGCTGCGGCTGCGGCCGGTTGAACGTAACGGGCTCGCGAGCCGAAAAAATTTACTAAAACTTAAAAAATGTGTCTTCAAGTATAAAATAAAGTGGTGAAAAATGTGGAACCAACAGTGATATCAAAATCAGAATTAAGGACTACATTCAGAAACCAGTGACTAAATTTTGAAACCAGTGCAGCAGGTGGTTGGCCATAATCATCACAATCAAGTAAACGTAGAATATATAACCTTTTTTAAAAATGGGGAAAATTAACAAGAAAAATAAAGAGCTCTCTAAATTAAATGGGTTTGTAAACTGGATGACTGTGTGAGTGAGCAAACTGGGTTGTCTTACCATAATTTAATTAATTTTTGTTAAGGTTTGGAACTAGTTGTTAGAATATTTATTATGTTAAAGTAGCCTAAATGGTTGCTTTAGTATTTGTAAAAGAAAAAATAATAATTGAAAGATACAGTAATAATTTAATTTTGAGAGAAAAAATGAATAGTCAATAAATTTAAAAAGAGTATGAAAAAAGATTAAATAAAAATTGATGTGGATTAACAAATGCTATGAGAGAGTAATTATTACAAAGTAACCCTAAATCACTTATAGGTACGAGTTCACATGAAGACTCTGAGACCCGATAAAGGTACAGGATTCCTGTATATTTATTAAATATTATTTTCTTATAAAGCTGTAAACTCTCATGGGTAAAAAAATTAACCGTTATGAGTTTAGTGATGGGGAGTGTGTAGCGGGGCATTTTGGGCCTATTTTGGGGCAATGTAAAGAAGTTTGTATTTTTCTTTTTAATAAATAACATTTTCCAGTAATAGGGACAAACATATAAACGACCGGTAAATTTATTATTTGCGACGGAAGTGAACGTGGCAGCACTGCTGTGTTAAAATTACTTATGAATATTTTCTCAAACGAGAAACAACCGACAAACTGTACAAAGGTCAACAAATGACGAACACGAAACCAGTAAACAAATTATGCAACAAGACATCAGGCGAGCGTTACGTCAGCGCATTACATAACATGAATGCTGGGTGTGTCAGAGCCAGCAGCGTTGTGACACAGAGAACAAAGCTTTAGTCGGCAATTAACTTCAACAGCAGACGGACGTGGGCAGTTCCGGTCGCCGCCGACTGCGTACCGTTTTGGCCCGCAGAACAACAAAAATGTGAAATTTAGTACATTTCAGTATTTACCCAGTAGGCATGTAACTTCTGAACACCGCGGACGCTAAACAACTGTGCGTCGCCGGTTCGCCCGTTTTAGGCGAAGTACTGTGTGATCGCCGGCTGTGCGTGATATTCGCCCGCACCGTAAAGAATGTGAATACTATATTTCAAAACATGACGTAAAATCAAAATTTCTTATTAAAAGTGTGATTAACAGTTTTCATTATAATCTAACAGTTCGATAATCATGAAGTAAAGTAAAAGTGCGCACGGAAAGTGATGTGACGTCGTCTGGACTAGAATTCGGACTCGAGGCAGATAAGTTACCAGGATATACACAGAATTATTAAAATTTATTATATTTTTCAGAAATCCAAAAACAGATGGGGTAAATTAAATAAAATGGGAGTTAAAGGGGAAAATCTAAATTGGGAAGTATGTGAGCGAGTGTGAGGGTTTTGTTTAATTATATAATAAAATTTGAAGTGCTGGTTTCCGTTGTTTTTTCAAAACTAATTCTAAGTTTATAATGTGTGTTTATTTCTAATCATGCCTAATAAATGTTGTTATTGTTTTTTCTATAAGATCGCAAAAGTAGGAGAAGGGAAGGGGAACATTTTTCTATATAACATTTGCAATTAGGTTACGTGCTATATTTTCATGTTTTCTTTTATAAAACCATATTTTAATATGAAAATGAATTAAAATAGTTGTGATGGTAATTCAATTGTATTTTCTTAAATAACCAGTTCTGCACTTCCCGGTCCGCTGAATCGAACTTTGGTAAATATTCACAGTTGGCAATAAAGATGGCGCCCGAAGAAATTATTTAGAAAGTGTTTAAGTGTAAATTAAATTCCCTTAGGTTAAATTAAATTGAATTAAATATCAATTTGTATGATATTGTACAAGTGGGGCTACGTGTTGAATGCGAATTGTGTTCTTTGAATTAAAATAACAAAATAAAAGCTTTGCGTGTAATTTATAACACTACTGTAGTTTTAATATTAGTAGCCTATGGAATTAACTGATCCCATGAAAACTAAGAAAGAATTAAATTTTACTTAATCATGTACAGTATTTTAATAAACAGAAGTCTTAATAGTCAGTAATTTTACTGTGCTCAGCATTAATTCATAAAGTTACCTACACATTAACAAATTAAAAACTTAAAATACACACTACCATACAGCGCTGCATACTAATTCATTTTAAGACTGTATAGTAGTGTAAAACAAATTATTTTTTTCCCTAGACAAAATAAATAGCTTTACCGTAAATTCATGTAAGTTGAATTTACATAATTCAATGTCTTACTATACAGCAAATGAGTTTGTCTCATTTTATTTTTAAAAACTAATGCGGACCACACACGCAAAGCTAACCTAACCTGGTTGATGGTCATATCTTCAACATATGAAACTCAGTTGACTAAAAAATATTCAGATCAAGTGAACGTTTCAAAACAGTATTTTAGATGGATCACTCACCATCAACATGCATCTTCTTTAAGAGGTTTTAGTGATAAAGATACTTTTCAATTCAATACACTTTGTAGGTTTAAAGAGAGAATTTGTTATACTTCAGAAAATTTATAATGAATTGTGTACGGATTTTGTTTTTGCATACATGTCATTGTCATTTTCCCTTCTCCACACCCAGAAGACGCTACATACAGCAATGGAAAAGCCTGTAAATAAAGATCAACTGAAGAGTTCACCGCCCTGAAGACCATACTGTAACTATACTCTTCTTAATCTACTTTCCGTTTTGATATCTGGGATTGTAGAAGTGGGGATCTGATGCACTTTCAACTAGCCAATGATTGCTGATGTTTGATGAATATTACCAGTTTGTATCTCCAAACATGTGGTGTAACCTGGCAGCTTATACTTCTGCTACTTCAGCTGTCAATGCAGACAATGTAAAGATACCAGAGCAAGTCTGAGACGACAAAAATCATTTCCTATGCTTATGTAAATTACTTGTATTCACATTTAAGATAATGTTTTAATGAAATAAAACAGTACTTAGAAGCTAATATAAAAGCATCAATAAAACCATGGGAAATGTAACATAACTGAAACTCTGTTAATTTTTCTGTTTAAAGAAATGAAACAGTAATTTAGAAACTAATATAAAAACACAATGAAACCTTGGAGAACATATATGGAAGTTGGTTCGAGTTAAATCTGTTTGAGAGTTAAGTATTTGGAACTTTATGAATATTCATCAAAACCTAATGACTTTTCACACTAATCTGATGAAATAGAAAATTTGGGTTAAATTCTCTTCAGCACTTTTGATTGCTAGTGAAATTTTCCTTCTAAAAGGATTTTAGTTTTGAAGTAATACAAAAATTATGTTCATTTGATATAAAAATGTTCCAAATGAGATAAAAATACTCTAGTTCTACAAACATCATTACAAGGTTAATAAAAAGTTACCATGGGATTTGACAAGATTATTTCCTTAATCTATGCAACACTTAGGAACAGATTCCCTATTTATACAATAGTGCTACTAACATAGAAGCTGAAATGCTTGAGAGGATGGCCTAATGCTAGCTAGAAATAGCAAGACAAGTTAAAAGACAAAAATGACAGTATATGAAATAGTTTTTGTACCAATCTCAATACAGAATGGGCCAAAAATCACTACCCATTGTGAGTTACTGAGTTACCCATTGTAAACATCAATTGTTTTCCATCGTTGTTGATAAAATTGCACTCTAGTGTTTACATAAGAAACTATCCGACACAAACCAAAGGTGCGTAATTTAAAATCGATGGCAAGATCACAACCAAAGTTATCTTAATGTTTACAATGGGTAATTCAGTAACTCACAATGGGTAGTGACTTTCAACCCACTCTGTATATGGAAATGGAAACTATCAAAATTCATATAAAATAAATTTCAAGCAATCTTTGTCTTTTTAAAATTCACAGTAATCTCTACAATAATTATATACTGTTTTTGTAGTTGACACTACTTAATTTCATATAACAGCAAAAGAAACATAAAAGTAACAGATATAATTAGAACACTTACCATTATAGCTAGGAATGGCGCCGACTGAGCGACCCACTGAAGACCTATAACTTGAGCTCCTGTCTAACAATTCATATTCTTCCCATGGCCGTGGTGCATCCAAGTTACGAGACGGTGCTAAAGGTTGTAAACAACAGTTGTAAAGTTTGGGCACAACTATCATACGATTATTTTACAACATTTCAAATTGCCAAACATCTGGAATCCACTAAAAATGTACACAAAAAAAAACCTATTCTGCTTTCTAGGCAAAACAAAGTTATTTTCTCTCACAGGAATACACGATTACCACGACAGAATACTTACAGGCATTGATTGGTGATTGGTAGCGTAAACGGTAGTTGGGTTCACGTGCAGCGGAGGGTGTACGCGACGCGTTACGAGGGTCCATGTGTGTCTGCCTGTACTGACGGATTTTCTCACGTTCGCGTACATTTTGTAGGAACACTTTACCAATCCCTGATGATATCTTGCTCAGTTCTTCCTCTTCTTTCTGTTCACAATAAATCATTTTATAACATTATTTTGGATAATTTTGATTAAGTATGCACCTAAAAAACCTTTTACGTTTATTTCACCCCTCTGAAGTAATACACATCACGGAAGCTAGCGTTACAATTTTTTACAGACTAAATCATATGGAAGTAAGTACATAATGTAATATATGGAATATCACAAAAAAGTTGTCTAAAGTAACACCGAATCCCGCTTATTTATTAACCCCTGTGTGTCCATAATTATTCATTAGACAACCCTCACATACATTAAAGACTTATTACAAACCAAGGAAAAATTAATAGACCGGTATTTTATAATTTCAGAACTTCAAAAAATTGAAAATACTCCCCCCACACACACATACAGCGAACAAAATTACCTTCAATTTTACATCTTTGGGCTGCTTTTCTACACCTTTATCAACAGTGTCTTCTTCATCAGAATCTGGCACACCCTTATATGAATCAGACCATCTCCGTCTTCTCTCTGAAATATATTTAATTTTAATTACAATTTATCATGTAATCACAAATGGGAATAAATAAAATAACATAAAAACTGTAAATTCACTTTACCTGGATCAGTGTATGGATAGGGTGGTGCCGGAAAGTCATCTCTTTCTATCTTAGATTTCTCGCCAGGGTTGGGCGGGTGACCGGCAGGGAAATGAGCCAGTTCAATTGGTTCTTCATTATTCATGTGAGGAGAACGGGGACGAGGCGTTTCAGCCCGAATAGAATCAACCAATACCTTCATTCCTGAACGACTTCCAGAACTGCGTAATGTCGAAGATTTACTACTACCTCGCATGGAATGTGCAGCTACCGAAAAATAATAAATTCGATGTTTTGTTAACAGTTCCTATCAAACCACATGAAAATGCACAATGTTTATCTTAAATGCCCACCCAATATTTACCTGAAATACTTACCAAATGCTCAAGAACAAAACTTCACATAATTATTGTATAAAACATATTTACTGCTAATAAAACGGACATTTTTATGTGTTTTGGATGCGAATCTTCATATAATAGTGATGATAAATATGTATATAATAAAAATTTCATGACAACATAATAAACATGAAATTTTATAAATACATCAGGAAAATACAAAGTTATTATGAGCAAGTTAGTGAAGCAGAGCACAATGATGCAATAGAAAATAAAATAAACGAAAAGTACTTACAAGATGGTCTATGGAAGTGCGGTGATGTTGGAGGCTTATCATAAGGATCAATTGGTCGTCTCAAATACCCTAAACTAGGTTCTTCGGTCAAATAACTGTACGTATAAATACGGCTGATATCTTCTGGATACTGGTGAGTCTTGTACTCCCTCAGAATTAGCCCCGGACTTCCAGCCCGCTGATACGAATACTAAATTCCAAACAATTTAAACACATCGTTAAGTAATGTTCAAGACTTGTTATAATCATTATGATCCACATAAAGTTATTAAAATTATTTCTACTGCTTGTTCACTTAATAAATACAACTTACTAACTTTCACCAGCCAATTAGTATTGTAATGTTGCTGATGAGTAGATTTATAAAACACTTCTCTCTGTTTTTTGTCAGTGGTAAAACAAATAGGCTACAGTAGAATCCCGCTAACTCGCCTCCCGATATCTCGACATTCCGTATAACTCGACGATCGCTTTTTTTTAAATCGTTAAATGATTTCTGCTGGTCAAGCAGAACATTATCTTTGAAATAATGTGGTGGTCTATTAAAAGCTAGACTGTAATAATTTCTAACATCGCCTATACAGTGCAAACAGTATAGGTACATTTTAAATACTGTATTATTGTAATTACAGTACATATTTATGCCTATGAATGTCCATATGTTTTCCTGTTCTGTTCAACGACTTGTTACGGTATTCAATTTTTGCCATTTAGCCATGGAGGAACGGTGTGATATGATCGATAAACTAAGAAAATAGACATGTTGGACGTAGTGGGGTGGATATCTGAATCTTGGAATGAAATCGAGCATATAAGCCTTGTTCGTTCCTGGAGGAAGTTCCTGGACCATTCAGGTAACGAATTTCAAGAAAGCAGAGAAGAGACAGAAAATTGTAAAATAGTGGACTTATTGAAGAAAATTCCAGGCTGTGAAGAAGTTAATGATGGTGATGTTGGAGAATGGATGGGGCAGGATGAAAACTGTGAACTTTTAGGAGATGGTGAAATAGTTACACTAGTGAAAGAGAACGAGGATAAAAATTAAGATGAATCAGAAGACGAAGAGATGGAAGACAATGGAAAAGTTAAAAAGATGACTCACAGTGAAGGACTAAAGGCCACTGAAGGAATGCTCCGTTACTTGGAGGAGCAGGGTGCATCTCCTATGGACATTTTGTTTCTCCATTGCCTACGTGATGAAGCTGCATGAAGACAAAATGAGTGTGAGAGACAGTCTAGCATCACGAAATTTTTCTAGAAAGAACTAGTCATTTCTTCAGTTTTGCATGTGTTTTTTTTTAACTTTTAACAATTATTTTAGGGTATGTTGTACTTTTCTGTATCCTGTATTGTGGCAGAACTTTCATTATAGTAGTATGGAGTAAAATATTGAGTTGTGAATAACCCACCCCTTATTCCGAAAAACTCGACATTTTCGGTAACTCGTCACCCTCTCAGTCCACATTAGGTCGAGTTTGCGGGACTCTACTGTATTAACAAACCAGTAAACAGCCCCTAAACATCAGCTGTGATGGGAAGTAGCTGGATGATATCAACATGTTTGAATGTCTAGGAACGGTGTTCACTTCAGACGAACATCTGATGGCAAACCGACAGCAAGTTGAGTGTAGAAGGAAAATACAATTTTATTGTGAATAAGAAAGACAACGCAAAGAAACCAAAATTAGGGCCTACAAGACAGTTTTCCAACCATATAAAACAACAGGAAGCCTATACAGTATCACCATGACCACAAAACCATGGAGCCCCCTCATTGCCTTTTTTGGGAGCTGTAAGTAGTGCCGAATTATCCATAACGCTAGGGTATGATGCAGCACTGGGGATCAGGACCTCAACTATCAGAGGGGACACCATCCAGCCCTAAATCACAAAAACTTTTTGAAGACAATTTGAAAAAAAAAAAGAAAAACAAATGTCCTCAATCCAAAATCATAAAAAGATGTGTGCACACTTTTCGACGAATTGCCCGTTAATGTTTTTTTGGAGGTAAGAGATTATCTTCATTAGCAAGGATGAATATTGAAAGCGAGATACTTGAATCACTCGATTTAGAAAATATTATATAAGAGTTCGTTAAGGCAAAATCAAGAAAAAAATGGATCAATTAGTATTTTCTAAGCTTATGTACTACTATGCTCACTGTAATCAGTATTTAGCTAAACATTTGTTGTAAGTTGAGAGTTTAATCAATTAATTGTTAACTTTCAAAATTGTGTATGCCAGTGTAAATAATGGATAAAAGGTTGAATTTTGAATCGGCAGGAAGGCACCAGTCTGTTGGCAGCATAAGGGCACTATGGCGCTTCTAATCCGCCCCTGGCTGTACGTTTTATGGTGTTATTCATTGAAATGTCCCACTATCTGCTGAGTATGTTTGGAAATGTGTTCACAAATGCATCATGGTGTTGTTCAATGAGGTTCTCAGTCAACTGAAAGGCGGAAACAAGAACAGCTGACTATTGCCAGATCTGTGTGAGACTGTGCTATGAGCAGTAGCTCCTGACCAACGACCCTTGGATCAAATACAATTTTCTGGCCCACTAGTCACCAATGTTACTTTATCAGCGTGTCCGACCCTGTTTGACAGGGACACAGTGTCACGGAGGATAAGTTCTACGTACTCACAAGGCTCATCATCATTCAAGAAAGTTCAATCAAAGGACTCCCTCCATATCAGCACATAACTGTTCACATGTTCTGAAGGTGGCCGAAGTATGTGACCAGTACACTGCTTTGCACTTTGAAACCAATGAAGACGCCATTGATGGCATTAATTATAGACACCCTAATTGTAACACTTTTTTTGAAGGACAGAGAATATACGACATGTGCCTGAGTGTAGGTGGTGACAATGTGGAAATGTACTGTAGATATACCCAGATTACGGAACTTCTGTATGCAATATTTTCTTTATATTCTTTGTTCACCAGCCCATCAGAGTTTAATTTTGGAATAGCCCTTGTAAGAATACAAAGTCATGAAATCACACTTGAAATTATTCCATATTTTTAACCCACTGTTAAAAAAAACACAAATAATGTTTAAAAGAACAGATTTGCAGATAAAGATATTGATTTTTGCCATCTGAACGAGACACATTAAAGAAATACTTAACATATAATAATGAGATCAATTTAGATAAAAAGACTTAGTTAAAAAGATTAATCGCTACTCCGGCATATATATAATTGCATTGTTGTATATGTAATTACATATGTGCTATTGCATAATTGTATGCAATTATTCTGAACACTGTCAACTACACAATTTATTTTCCAATTAACGCTATTTTAATACTTTTGGAAAAAAATACTTGGAAACTATAAAAGACCTATGAAAATGTATTTAACTGAAACACAATTTCATATTTTATGTTTTTAATTTAATCAATATACTTGATCCAGGGAAAACTGCCATTTTCCTAAAACTAGTTTGAGACTATGAAACAAAATTATTTAAAATTCTTCTGCTAAAGTACCAGGCTTATCAGAATAATTTTCATAACATTTCAACTACATTAGAGTATCGTTCTCTTCAGGTACTGGTAGTATAGTTGAGAAGACTGAGAACTCATCGAGTCCACTGAAAATAACTTCTGCAGATGGAGTTAAAATGAGAATTTTAATAAATGAACCATAGCTTGACAGCCAAGTAGTTTTACCAATAAATTACTGGCCATAAAAACTTAAATATTATGATTATAAATATCTATTGTTAATTATTTCCCCACATTAAACATACAAAACAGCCAAGCACAACACACAAATAGTAAAGCCAATCGGATACGATGGCTCCAGTGGCAATTCCAGAAATGACAATTATTTAGACAAATGGCAAGCACTATAACTAGTTGGAAATTATCATCATTAATCTCATTCTATAAATTTCTGATATATATTATTATTCAAACATACACAGTTAGTATAGTTCCAACGGGAACAAACATTTCAACCTAATTTTATGGACCACAAAAGTCTTCAGTTTAAAATTATTATTATATTTAAACCACTTGTATGATGGAAATTTCTTAGAGTGGTAGGTGAATACATCATGAAGTTGGAATTTTCTCTTCTATCAATTTTGATTCACAAACAAAATATAGATTTATTAAAAGAACCACCACATAAAAAATAATTAAATACTACTCTTAAACATCTTTCTTCTTCATTTTACTCCCTTTTGTAGAAAACTGCTGACACTGACAAATTGTTAAATGAAAAATTTCACATGTGCGGGTACAAGTACGCACACGCACGTACAGTGCACACACACACCATGGTGAAATTAATGAGTGCACAAAATTTGAAGGCTGTAAGACAAATTAGATTAAAAAAATTTATTTAATAAGAAAATTATGAAAACTCCATAAAACTGAAATTGAACTACCATGTTATCATAAAAACTCCAGGGCTTGTTGGCTGTGGGCTGAGGTCAATGGTACAAACTGGATCAATGGTACAAACTGGTGTCTTTGTTATGTCCAGGAATTTTTGCAGCTCCTGTGCCAGCCTTTTGTTACCAAAATTTTCCCAAATATTGCTCTAACACTGGAGGGGAGCATCTCTGTATAACTTTCTCCAAAACCAAGTCTTCTCTGATTGGGTTATTCAAAACACCAAACGTGTGCTTGGTTTGACTGGCTTGCTTTCAATACTACGACTAAAGTCAGCAGTTGCTCTCCTGTAGCAGCCCTCATACCATCCCTGACCAGCTAACAGGCTACATTAACTGTTGTGCTTAATACCAACCTGGCTGGTGGTCCTCGATGGTATAAGAGTGTCTTGTAGGAGAGCAACTGAACAACTGCTATCCTTAGTACAGTATTAAAGCAAGCCAATAAGAGAAGAGTTAGTTTAGTTATATAACATGATTAATGTGGTTCTTGAAAGTCTACATAACTACATGGAATTAAACTAGGTTAACCGAGGTTATATATTTCAAAATAATCACAATCTTCAAGTGGATAGATTTAATGATACTTAGTGCAAGTGGAAAGGCGTACACAGAAAGGATGGATAATGAAAGACTGTCTGAACAAGCTCTTAAAATAGAAAGCAGAATGGAAGAAGGACTATAGGACGATCAGAGAAAATATGGTCACACAACTGAAGATGGAATATGAATGCCTAAAGCTTTGTATTGAAGATGACAATGACAAAGAATGCATTGTAAGTCTTTATATACCTATAATTTTGTGTCTGTTTGTCATAGACAAATACCCATACCTATAAAATTGTTATTTGTCACAATAAGTTTTATTTTACAATTACTACAACACATCTGAATGTTATTTTACACAATTATTCCTGTTAACATCTTTGTATGTATGCAATTACATAAGAGCACATAATAAACATATGATACAGAACCTGTATTTGCTTTCACTTCTGCCTGTGAATCACCACCCATTGCAAACTATTATTCTGCCACAACAATTATAATCTATGAATGTTCTGTGTTCTGTTGTATCGTATGGCACACAAACACACACATACAGGATATACTGGTGTGGTCTGTGCAAAAAGCAAACTAATATGTGATTACAAAAAAAGCACTTAATTCCTGCATATAACTATACTCGACCTGGACAGAGAACAACTCTGATATTTTATGCACGTGTTTGGAACACTGCAAGGCTAAGTTGGCAGTAGGTTAGCTCTAATCATGTGAACGATACTTGTTGATATCCAATACTCTAGTGACTCCTGATAAGAAATTTCAAGTGATTTACCTCATAATCAGATTGGTTTTGGGGGGGGGGGTAGTAGATGTCACAGTATAGGTTTTTAAAAAATAGGAGATAGAAATGGTACCAACAGGATTAAAATACAGTGGAACTTCGATAACTCGAATCTCAGGGGAAATGGGAAACATCAGAGTTATCAAATAATTTGAGATATTTAAGTTAAAGTTATCGAAAGTAGGATTACTAAATTCAAATTATAAAGATCGACGTGTAGCAGAATGTATTGCTAAGCTGGGGAAATAGATATTACTGTACTGCTGCTTCTCTACGTGATATGCCTTGCACGTATATTTGGACGGCAGAATCATAGAATGCTGTCAATTGTTTGAGATGGCCCTTCCATTACTTCGAGATTTCCCAGACGTTACTTGACTACTCTTGCAGCATCCAGGCTCACTATGTCACTACAATACGAAGCAGTGAAGTGTAAATACTGGATTCGAAGCGGCCCAGTTCAGTTACACCTGCCAATATTTCAAGTGTGGTTCGGGGTTTATTGTTGCGTGTTGGACAGACTTGACTTGAATTATTGTACAAGTTGTTGGTTTCTAACTGTATAGTGTCACTCAGCTAGTTTGACAGCAAGCAAATAATTGCGTTCTCCTAAGTATGGTGATGAACTATATGTGCTCTTGTTGTTGGACATATTATGTAATATGGAAATGGAATTTTATGATAAATTTAACTGAACAAGTGTTACAATTACATTCTATGTAATATACTTTCACAATCTGTAATAATGAATAAAAAGTTAGTACAATATGCACTGAAAAGGCGCTGCAATAAAAATACAGTTTGCTGTTACCAAAACAAAAGTTTATAATAAAAATAAAAGTTATTGTTGGACCCAATTACAAAATATCTAATTGTGTTCCAAATTTACATTTTAAAATTGTGTATATGATTTGTGTTGTGTGCTAAAAGACCTTTAAAACCAAAAACTTTTAAAAGCTGTATACTGTATTTCTTACTAACGTACTTAATTTAATTGCTAATGTTTATTCCACTGAACAATATTTAAAGACAAGACAGTTGGTGGGAGTTTTATGTTTCCACAGGGAAGTAGGAGAGAGGCTGTGCATAGTGAAGGGCAAGCCCGTCGTCTGCTCATGTGCTACGTCCCGAGCTTCAAATAGCACTCCTGCCGCAGGAACCACAGATGTTCTGGATGTCAAGGCGTGTGGCCCGCTACCAGGCTGTGGAAGACGGGTCATATTTTCTAATGTACAAACATGCTATCTTGAACTTATAAGAGGTTTACAGGGCTAAACTTCCAGTTATAAAGACTTTTTAATACAACTTCAAGTTGTAGACATCTACAAGCACTTATTGGGAGTCACTCCACTACTGGATACCACACGATGTTCTGCACAAAAATTCTACAGTCCACTAACAAAAGTTTGCTACCAAAATATCTCCAGGAACTTAACACTGCCACAGTAATGTTGTTGCTTAAAAATAAACACGTGGCAGTTAGCAAATAGTTTGTTCTGAAGTGAATACAACTTCTTTTTCCAAAATGAGGGAGACTCAATTTGATATTATGATTGAATAAATAAAAATGATATTAAAACAGTTTTATGACATCAAGTTAACTAATAAACAAAATGATTACAGACTATGGTGATTCTTATTTATGATTATATTTATTTACATTTTTATTGGTTATATATTGAAAATTCAGTATAAGAGTTACCACATAATACTAGAAAATTGGCAACTTGTCAGTGAGCATAATGAATCTATATGACATTACACCAGAGTAGTCCTTTGGCCGGCCCAAATCTAATTCCTCTCACTACTTAAAAAAAAAAAAATAACTAAATATAAAAACACAAAAATATATTATAACATGCATGTGGATATATTACCTTTCTGTTTAAGCTATTGTATGGGCTACACAGTGATCCGTTTAAGCTGGGAGTGCGGGAACGAATCGAAAACTGCACAACACACACAACTCAAAATGAAAAACAACAACAAACACATAACAAACCAAAGCACAACCAAAACCATGCTAACAACTATACACTACAAAAAAGCAAAGAAAAAAAGTAAACAAAATCAACCTTGTTAATAATGTTCTTCAGTTACAAAATTTCAAAAATAAAATAGTATTATAAAAACTTTTATCAAACAGTAACTACAAAAAATATTGATATTAAATTTTTTAGTAATTTCTCCATTCCTTGTTAAACTTAATTGGGAAGAATATATTTCTTAATCTAAAAACAAATACAACTGACGCTGTTGTTAGTATTAGTTTTTCATTATTTATCACAAGAATGTAGCTATTTATTCCAACTTTGTCACCACTTATTGCAAAACCGCTAGTCACTTCGTTCTCGACAAGGCTTTTTGGGACACACCGAAAGGCTTCGTCGAGAGCGAAGCGACTAGCAGTTTTGCAATAGGTGGTGACAGTTGGTGTTAAGATGACTGCTTATAAAACTAACTTGACTAGCTATTTATTATTGTACAAAGATACATGTACAGTGAATTTTAATGCTTTTAAGTTTGTTTTTAATTTAATTTTAACAACACTAACTAAAGTAAAATACAAGCAACCACTATATTAAATTTTTAAACATCAACAAGTACTCCAAACACACACACACACATACACACACACACACAAAACAAAGGAAACATTCTTTTATAATATTTTAAAGGTTGTTTTATACTTTGACAAATTACTAATTGCTATCGCCTGGTCACAAATTTAGATCAATAAGGTCGCTTACTAGCCTCTACTTGTGAACGTGTAAAGGTTATTTCTATACAATGTTTTCGTTCCTTCTACCTACATATTACTGAGCAGGGGGAAAACTAGCTAGCTTAGAAGTAACTAGTTTTAATGTGCTCCTGACTACTGCCATTTCTGGTAAGGATTCTAGCTCTGTTTTACAAATCTCTGAATGTTTTACACTCAAAATTCCCAGGAATAGCCGTTACTTATAGAGAACAATACCTTATTTGTTGTTTGTTGTCACGGTAGATTTTCATGATTATAGATTTTACTGCTTCAAGTGTTACACTGTGATTGATATTACTTGATAGAATGCTTTTTGTATAAGCTGTGTTATGCCCAGCTATAGGCCTCCTCATGCTTTGCCAGTTTCCAATATCCTGAGTAGCTGTCGTCCAACTAAAACCCTCTGTTCTTCGTATACTGTAACACCAGTGCCCAATCGGTCAGCCCAGACCCCTCCCTTGGTTACTCTACAACACCACTGTCTCTTGAATTCTGACAACATGACCAGCATAGTTCTGTTTTAAATGGGTCACTCTGGCTAACAATATCATTTCACATTTGATCAGTGTCAAATCCATCCAACCCGATTCCTGTCATGTAAGAAAACACCTAACATTGGCATAGAGTTGTGATGCTACTGGACCAAGGGTGCGGAAATACTTCCAATCACCCTTAATAACTGACAATCACGCGTGACTGGTAACTGACAGTGACTTGGCAACCTGCACTAAACTCAATTGGGTGGAGTCACTAACTCATGAATCAGTCAGCCTCGAGGAATTAGAAATTGTAGCCTTGTAATGGAGGCAAGGAACAGGCCAAACAATGCACTCAATTTACAATCAAGTATGGATTGTAGAATTCTGAGAATTAATGTAGTCATTAATAGATGTAATTTATTCATAGTTTGGAAACGGATTTCAGTTATTCATGGATTTCAGCATCCAACATCTTGCGGTAATAACGGATGGATTCCACAATGTTTTTCCTCACCATGATGCTGAACTATATACTTTTCTATCCATGAGGTATGATTATACACTGTAGTGAATAAACATACTTCCACAGAGTGCATTTTCTGCTGATGCAAGTCGGTCACTATTGTCCGTTCTGTGTGTTATGGCCACAACAAATGTATAACGCTTTGCCAAATTTAGTTTAGCGCATGGTTGAAATAGATGAAAATAACATTTAATGCCAATAAACAATCCATTCAATCACAACACATTTTTTTATAATAACAGTTCAATATTTAATTAATGTTAGTATATAAAAAATAAAAAAAACAATTTTGTGGCTAATTAGTTGTATCTATACTTAATGCACAAGCTCTGGCTATGGATGTCATCTAATGCCCTGTCCATGCCATAACTATAACGTCTTACAATAATTTAACACATCGTTAACAATCACTTTATCGAAAGCCAGTGCACTTACCAAATTCACTGTTCTCCAAAATACATATACTGTACACAAAACAAGGAAAACAACATTTTATAGGCAATACAAAAAAGAAAAGTGTTAAAAAAAGAGAAAACTCACTAGCGACTGCATTTTTACTTTTTTTCGCATAATGTGTTTGCTAACTGTTACAAGATATGTATGAAATTTGTTTTAACATAAAGGGTTTGTTTTTAAAGGAAATATTTTAGCTGTACAGTTTGTTTAACAGTGGGATAATATTATCTCATGGTGAGATTGGGTAATACTCTGAATTTAGTTATCCTCCTGATATTTTATCTTCCAAGTTATAAAGAACGGCTTGTGCTGGGAAAGGGGGCTTACTTTTCTGAGTTAAAAAAAGGAATCAAAATCCAAATTACATTGTACAAAACTTTGAGCAACAGGTTTTTATAAGTTTATTAATTTTTTTTTTTTACCTTTGCATCGTGTCTGTACATATTAATTTTCTTTCATAATGATTAACATGTTCAGGCAATAAGCTATGCAGAACATAAATTTCATCACCTGATACATGATGTTCGAGGGTTAACATGAGTGGTACCAATTTAAAGTACCTAACCTGATGTCTTTTCTTACAGAGCTACTGAATCAACCAGGACAAAACACAAATGATGTTCATTGGCAAGAAAAACGTACTACAAGTGTATGGAAATTTAAGAAAAATGGGAAAGTTTAAACATTTAACCACAATATTATCACTGAATAGAGGGCCGCATGATGAAATTGCAGAAAGATCAACAGTGACTGGAAGGTTCGTCATCAGTATAAAAAATACATTCTTATGTAACAGACAATTGGAAAAGAAACAACAGCTGAAATATTCGGAAGAAAAGTTGTCCCCATAATTATACATGGATCAGAGCAAGGGATAATAGTTGAAAAACAACAAAGGGAAACAGAAGCAATTGAAAAAAGAGATTTTTAGAAAAATAGATAATTAAACACTCCTGAACAAAATAAGATTTGACGGAATTAAGGAATGATTAAGAACAAATCAACAGACTCCATGACCAACGACATGGTCTGATCATGTTCAGAGAATGAGTGACAAAAGGATAACTCAAAGTATGTGAAAGGCATAGGCATAAGCAGACAGGGGGTTTGGGGAGTTCAAACTTCCAAACCTCTCTCCCTCTCTCTCTCTCTCTCTCAGGAAAACTATCTTATGGCACAAGTGGTTTCAAGGGACAATATTTATAATATTCAATAACACATTCTACAGAAACATTGTTAGGAAGATAGATAGGCGATTATAAAATTTAGCTATGTGATCACAATATTTATCCCTCATGCTTCTTGATGAATCCCTCAAATGATCATTGCGTATGCCCAAGTTATAAAAAAGTCCATTAAAGAGGACAACCAGAGGCAGGTGTAGGAAAATATGACATGATAAAATAAGTAAGTCACTACAATAAAACAAAAGAAACAAAAAGAATATTGGTCTGTTTCAATAAAATACCACAACAAAAATCTGTTGTTTCACAGATGTAACAAATGAAGTCACAAAAACGAAGCTTTAGGAAAGACAGAATTTTGGGAAGGGATATCTTTATGAAAAAGATTACAGAATTTGGGGGGTTTTCAGAAGAAAGAGATGCAACAAGTAAAAATTATTCAAAAAACGATGACAGGGACGGAAAAACAAGAAAATAAAGAAAATCATGAAAAGGTTATTTCACATGGTTCATATTCTGCCAAAATCTAAAAAAGAACAAAAGACAAGAAAACTGGGGGAGATAGGAGTCTAAACAAAACAAAACACAGTGCAAGGAAATGCAAAGGAATGAAGAAAAGCAACCGTACAAAGAACTTAACAACACAAACTGCCTTAAACTTACAGGAAACACAAGGCATAAGGATTACGTAAAGTACTGAGGTACTGTTTCCTCCACAGATTTTGTGAATTGTAGATGTTTTACAGTTCAACACCTGGTAAAAATAAAAACCTGCTTTGAGGTTACCATGTTAATGGTCTCATGATTTATAGAAAACAGCGACTTTCGTAAGTCTGCTGGCTTGGCTTACAATAATTCTTAACTATAATGAGATACTGTCCTCTAAAGTATTTACATAACATAAATTTAACAAAGAGAAACATCTAAAACATGAAAATCATGCTGTGACGGTGCAACATTTATTACAAGATAACTGAAAAATTATATAAAAAAGCATGAGTGTGAGCTTAGTGATTAAGCGTATTTAATGTTTAACCTTGCTACAGCATTACTACAAAATGTACAGCTTGGTTGGCAAGTAACACTAATAGAAAGAACAAAAAAAAAATCTTATAACTTAAACTAGAATATAAATGTTTTCAAATGGCAGTGGCATTAATAGTTTCTGAATGCTCCGGAGGAGGTTTCCCTTTGTGAGCTGTAGACTACCAGAACATACTGTTATGACATCACAGAACAAACTACGTGTTTGTCGAATGTGCCAGAAGAATCTCGCTCTAATGTGTGTGGTGTACGTGCTTGTAGACGCATTTGCGAAAGTCTTCTCTATGCCGCAAGCCGTGCAGACTGTGTCAAGGCCGTAGTTAATTACGTAGTTCATACGGATGCTAAGACGCAATTAGGAATTGTCTAGATTTTCGGCGGCTATAAATACAATTACTCAGGGACGCTCAAGTCAGTATTAGTGCGATCTATTGACAGTGCGGTTAGAGAGTTATAGTAGCGATATTACTGTGCGCGTTCAAGTGGTTATTAGTTAAGAGTGGTGTTTATAATCGGACAGTATAATTGTAATACAATTGTGTTTAATTTAATGGACATTTTATTCTGTGTGAACAATTTTTATTTGATTTGTTATAAGAGACTGTGTTTTTAATTACGAACTATTAACTGTGAAAATTAAAGCTTGCGATTAGTCTCCACTGTACCTACGACGATCGAGTAGACCGTCGTAACAGTGGTGTCAGTTGTGGGATAGTATGGTTAACAGTGGAATCAGTGAAAACTTGTACAAGACTGTGTAATTTCTAATTAATTGGTAAACATGGATGCCAGTCAGATGATGGAAGCTTTCCAAACCCTGCTGCGGCAGACACAGGAAGAAGCAGAAAAACGACAGGATGAGGATCGCAGACAGGAGGCGGAAGAGACAAAAGAAGAACGAAGACAAGAAAGGGAAGAAACAGAGGAACGACGTAAACATGAAACAGAAGACATCAAAGCATTGATACACGAGCAGAAACAGATGCAAGAACATAGAACCGCAGAATTAAGTCTCCTACGAGGTGAGCTTAATAAACAAGTTACTAAAATATCAGAGGTATAAGAATCAATGACATTAAAAACAGCTGAAGTAGAAAAATCTGTCTCGAGTGTTGAAGAATCGATGTCTAATAAAATAGCTGAAGTAGAAAAATCAGTCACGAGAATAGAAAAAGCTATGTCAACAAAAATAGAAGACACGATTACAAATATAAAAGACCAGATTAAAAATGAAGTCGAGCAGTGCCTGAAGTTAGAACCAAAATAACTTTGTGAACAGACTGTACCAATGATAGACAGAAAAGACGCAGAAAATAAGTTAATAGAGAAAGTCACTTTGCCTGCAGTAGGGACAGTTCATGTCAAAGCTCCAACCTTTGACGGAAGGAGTCATTGGGCAATGTACCTCCGCCAATTTGAAGCTCCTGCATGCGCAAATAATTGGACAGAGAAAGACAAGGCTGTTTCACTCGTTCTTGCATTAAAAGGACCTGCAGCAGAATTACTACAGAAAGTGCCACCTGACAGCCAAAACACCTATGCCAAATTGATAAAAGCTCTGGAATTACGGTATGGTGATAAACATTTGCGAGATGTGTACTGCACCCAGTTGAGAGCAAGGCAACAGCATTCCGGGGAGAGTCTTCAAGAGTTTGAAGCAAGTATCAACAGACTAATTAGACTGGCCTATCCTGCAGCGCCAGAAGATTTTCGAATGAGTTTTGCAATGCAGACATTTACTGCCGGTGTCCGAAATAACGAACTACAGCAAGAGTTATAAATGGCAAGACACCAGAACAGTGAGACACCCTGGTACATGCTTTGCAATTTGAGGCCGCCAAATCAGCGTCTCGTTGGACAAGTCATAAAGTTCGCGCTAAAAGATCGCGACAGCACAGACAATGAGGAAGAAGAACAAGGAACAGAGACTCGACGGTCGGCGCCACACAATAAGAAATGATGGAAGACTGAAGTGCTATAGATGTGGAAAACCTGGACATCTACGAGATTGTTGGGTTAGAATTCAGCAGCAGGGAAACGAGCAATAGTCGGTACAACTGGAGGAACGAATGTGCTGGCTAACTGGAGGAACGAAGCCCCTAGACAATACCCAATTTCTACACTTCAGAAACACAACGGAAGCTTGATGGTTACCGGATTCGTTCAAGAAAGGCCAACCTCAATTACAGTTGACACAGGCGCAACAGTTTCTATTTTAAAATTTTGAACAAAAGTACGTTACAACCAGCCAAGACACCCCAACACGGGCCAGAAGCAATAAATAAAGAAGCAACTTAACGAAGTGTCAACTAGACGTTTGCCAGGAACAATAAAAAGTACGCTCGACACAACATTACAATAGGAAGTAAGGTTCGCCTCTGACAGACTCGTCTCAACCGAGATTTACAGCCCACAACAAGCCAGACAAAGAAATGTAGCACAGTGGCATAGTTACGGAGAAATTGTAATGAGCACACGCTACAAGGTTGATTTGAAGCGTGCCAGCAGTAAAAAAAGGAGTAGTCACAATGGTACTCACCCCGTATGAGAACAAACAACGTATATCTAATGAATAGGATCGAGTGTGCGCACAGCGGGAGGACATCTTACTGGTGACAACTAATATTTACGACAAGGAAAAGGAGTGCCGTCTTGGAAACGACGACACGCTGTGTCCTGATAACTGACGGAAAAAGGTCATGGATAGTCAGAAAATAACAAAATGCAACGTATTGTTCGCGTGAGAACAGCAGCAGACCTCCAGAGTATACTTAGACAAAAGCTTGATCGACAGGCGCGGAATTGCTCTACATTCCAGGAAAAGGTACAGAGGCCCTTCGTCGTGTACTTGAGGGGAGACCAGACAACCAACCAGAGTCCGGCATCTTCCCAGAGCACAGGTGGAGAGGACCGTCGTCATGATAGCAACACGAACAACGAACCCATAGTTCTGCATAAGGGTAGGAGTTCATCTGACCTATCATGGTGGACTAAAGGCGTGTTTGCCAGGAAACTGCATTGTGGTAAATGATGCTTAATAAAAACTGTTTACAGAGCATGCGAGAGGCAGTCTTCACGAAATTTTCAATCTTATACTTTAGTCAGTCTTCATAAACTTTTCAATCTTATTCTTTTCTCAGTCAAAGTTCTCAATCTTAATACATTTCAGTTAACATACGTATAGCAGTGTGACTCTGAAACTCGGTTACGCAGTACTTTAATCAGTGACTTAACATTTCAATATTGACAAGTTATTCAGTAATAGTGTATCCACAGTGACTGAATCATACAATATACGTCAGAGATTAATAACTTTCAAGTACTTTATCTTACTCAGCTATCGCTTATTAAGAACTAAGCTAATCATTCGCAGTTTCATTAATAACAGACTCGCAGAACTTTCGTTAATACTTTACCGAACAACGAAAACGTACCGTTGTACTGTGCGAAGTGTTACGTATCGATTGGAACAATACACCACGTAAGCGAAAACACGATACATTAACGTATACAAGAAGAAGTTCGATAATAGACAGTCATATATATACACACTAGTTAACAATGAACGTACTCACACAACACATGACTTCATAGACTCTGATAGGACGGCCGACATCAATGGAACACATACACCGCGAGTGAATCTGATCCGCGTGTGTTGAGTGATAGTGATATCGAAGCTACGCAACCTCATACATATGGATCATCTGCAGGAAGGAGTTTCACCGATGGAAATATTGGATAATCCATTTTACAAGTAAATCTTTATGTTATTCTTGTCATAAGAACTCTACTGTCCTGTCTCTTTTCAAAGAAAACACCCTTTGAGAATTTAGATTAATTATCATGGTAAATTTAATAAAGCTATTCATCTGAGGCAAGAAATGAACGCATTAGTATAAGATTCATATGTTGATTATTTATGTTTATATATGTTGATTGTGTTATATATGTATGTGTATGTTTTCAGCGAACGACGTACTGGATTCATATTGTAATTTGATTCATATTATGTGTTCTTTTTTTTTATGGATGTATTTACAGGGCATCATTTATATTTATATATTGAAGTTTCTTTACTTGAATGATGTTAATAAATAAGTGTTTATTTCTACTCAGTATTTATGCGTTCATCATTGTCAATCTTACCTCATAATAGACATTAACATTACTATAATGAATGAATTATAGTAAGTTTTATACCATTTATACAACAATTAGAGTCTCATTGCAGTAATTATACTAACCATCAAATAACTAAATAATCACGTAAATTCAATTAATTTGGTATAACTAACCTAATTGGGTGATTACATGATTAAACTCCACAAATTAGTATAATTGCACATTGTATTCACTACAATCACAGATTAATTAAATTATGCAAACGACAACATTTGCATAATAGATTGTATAATATTTGGCGCCCAACGTGGGGCACTACAAACATCAATTACATCCTCAATCATTATATTTGGCGCCCATCGCACGGCAAAGAGCAGGCAGTAGATAGGATAAGCATATATATTTCATGTTAGTTGTAAGAACAAAATATTATTAGTGTGAGGCTAGTTGGACTGAATGTTAAGGCGGAGTAAGGCAGCAAAAATGACGACTAGCAGTGCCGATTCCATGAACTTCGATATCAACAACCAGCGGGGTGTACCTGATAACGAACGTGAAGGATCACCAGTGAAGTCACAAATGACCGAGGAGACGTCAGACGTCAGAGCGTGGGGACAGGAGTCCCAGCAACCACAAGAAGAGGTGACGCTGCGTTCACTGATGGATTTCATGCGGGCGCAGAATGAGAACAATCTTAGAGTAATTAATGAGAAGTTCGAAGAAGCCAGAAGTGAAAACCTTAAAGTAATGAACGAAACCAGAAGAGAACAAAATGAGAAGTTTGATGAAAAATTCAACAAACTAGAAGAAAAGTTAGACAAGCATAAGGAGGAAGTCACGCAACAAGTGGCCGAGGAGATCACACAAATACGCGCGGAAATGCGTGAATATATGAATAATTATGACCAGAAGATAAATGAAGGCCAGAAGCAGCAGGACGAGACCATAAGAGAGTTAAAGAACGACACCGATAGGAAGCTCGAAGAGATATGAGAAACTCGAGAAGTAGACCGTCAAGAACTAAAGAATATTACCCAGAACACACAAGCAAGCATCAAGAAGATTAACAATAGAGTAGAAACGCACATTAAAGAAAATCATAAAAAACAGGAGGAGCTGAAAGTCGAACTATTCCAGACAGTAAAACAGCTACAACAGGAACAGGGAGACGTAAACAGCACGATACAGCAGAAGATCAATGAGGTAGATGGGAGACAGAAGACGACGGAGCTACGATTGGATGAGAGCACCAGGGAGAAAACAACTTGTATCAATGAACTAAAGTCTCAAATAGAACGGCTGCAATGGCAACTAATTGAGGGTGAGTCCGGAATAATCAGCAGGATTAAGGGGCATACACATGCCGAATTAAAATACAATGGCACTGATAGGTTCCTGATGGAATTCCTGAAGGAATTATCAGAGATTCAGGAGCTATATTACAACAACAGTGACATTAAGTGGATCGGGAGGCACTTGGAGATGGACGCTGGGATATGGTGGCGTGTCATAAGAAACCAAATATCCACGTTTGAAGAATTCAAGGAAGCCTTCACCTTGAAGTACTGGGGTCAAGAACACCAAGATAATATCCGCGACAACCTCGAGTACGGCAGATACGAATGGAATGGACCAGTCACAGCCATCCAATACGTAGAATGTTCCTAGAAAGCTGGCAACTATCACCTGCATTGACTGATAGACAGCTTATTAGGAAGATATCCCGCCATTTTGGGAGGGATTTGCAGCTCGCCGTGATCACGCGCGGTATTACAAACATACCGAATATCGAGGCACTAATTACAGAATACACAAGTATCCAGTCCAGTGGGGAAAACAGTCGTAAGCCGCATTATAGATCCTACAATGAAGGGAAAGTGAACCAGAGAGAGAGGGAAGGACATTACAACAAAAGCCGAGGGGGGTCGCTTTGACAACAAACAATATATCAACACTGTACAATTTACACCCGGAGAAGCAGGCCCGAGTAGAACGGTCAATGACACCACTCCTAGGGCGAACGGTAATAATGACAACAGCAAAAAAAAAAATATGTGAACCTAGTAAATAAGATAGAAATTTTGAACAACTTAGTCCCGACCGAGAATGTAAATATACCAGACTTACGAAATGATTTGCTACAAGAGGATGATGAAATTATTAATAAACAAGTATTAAAATGTCCTGAGATTACTATCAAATTTAATAATGACGTAATTGCGCAGCCTTGCTTGATACAGGCTGCCTCATTAACGGTTTGTCGGAGACGTGGTTTAACAACCATAAGAAGAGCATCGGACCGTATGAGACACTACCTGTAACGAATACGCTTGTCATAAGTGCCGTAGGAAATAAATCCAAATTAGTTAAGAAGCAAATATTGTGTGACATCGAGATTGATGGTGTTCGATATGAATGTGTGTTTTTAATAATACCAGAATTAGTTAAACCATGCATACTAGGGATTAGCTTTCTACAAAAAGTTGGGTGTCGCATCGACATCGGAAACAAGGTAATTAACTTAAAGAACAAAACTGATGAAGAGGAGCACGTTATACCGATCATGAACATATTGAAGTGATAACCAGTGAAGAAGAGGAGGAAGTACTGCATGCATCGACGAAAAGATAGGGAGTATAGATTGCGTGGATGAAGAAATACTGCAACGCCTGAAGGAGATTTTAGTAAGGAACCGGAATGTGTTTAGGGAATGCCCGGGAAGAATAGAGGGTTACACACATGAGTTTCATGTTACGGACAGGACACCTTATTTTCAAAGAGGTTGGCCTGTACCACTTGCTTACAGAGATAAGGTGAACGAAGAAATTAACCGAATGTTACGATATGGAGTGATCGAACGTTGCGCCAGTCCGTACGTCAATCCAATTGTAACTGTAATCAAGAAGGATGGGAGGGTTCGCCTGTGCCTTGATACAAGGAAAGTGAACAGTGTAACAGTACCCGATTACGAAGGAG
Source organism: Magicicada septendecula (assembly GCA_034769895.1). Taxonomy (NCBI): domain Eukaryota; kingdom Metazoa; phylum Arthropoda; class Insecta; order Hemiptera; family Cicadidae; genus Magicicada; species Magicicada septendecula. Next base: position 276,028,896 of record CM068373.1, read on the forward strand.
TGCCCCGGTAAACGAGATATTGGCTAGATGTGGAGAGATGCAGTATTTATCGACGGTCGACTTATCCAGTAGCTTCTGGCAGGTCACATTGAAGCAAGAATGTAGGGATTTCACGGCGTTCATGCACGAAGGGAGGTGCTACCGCTTCACAGTAACACCATTTGGACTTAGCACCAGCTCTGCAGCCTTAACACGTGGATTGGACGTGGCTCTCGAGGAAGAAGTCTAGAAGAACAAGATTATCTACATGGATGATTGCTTGTGCTACTCCAACAATATCCAAACGCACCTAGACCATTTAGAAACACTACTAAATAACTTTAACAAAGCGAATATCACCGTCAACCTCACCAAATCACAATTCTTTAGACGAGAAATCTCATTTCTTGGATATCGCCTGACAACAAAAGGGATACAAGCAACCGATGATAAGGTAAAAGCAATTATGGATTTCCCAGCACCAAAGAATACGAAGCAACTTAAAGGTTTCCTTGGCCTTACCAACTTTTACAACCGATTCACGAGCAAATACGCGGAAACGACGCAGCCTTTTGCACGAATTGTTGAAAGGACGGAAGTTTTCGTGGACAAGAGAAGTAAACGAATGTTTCCAAAGAGTTAAAAATTTATTTATAAACACAGTAATTTTACGATTCCCACGGCCGAACCAAAGGTATTACATTCAATGCAACGCCAGTAACTTTGCGTATGGTAGCCAGCTTTACCAGATAGACGAAGAAGGAGAAATTGGTGTAATCGCCTTCACAAGCAAGACGTTTAAAGGTGCTGAACGTAATTATTTCACTACGGAGAAAGAACTCCTAAGTATTGTTAGATGTTTGGAAAAGTTTCGGATGTATATACTTGGACAACCTCTAACGATAATAACAGACAATAAGGCTTTAACATTCATGCACAAGTGCCACTTAAACAACTCGAGAATTACAAGATGGATTCTCACCATACAAGAATACAATTTTGACATTATCCACTGTCAAGGAAAGGATAATGTAGTTGCAGACATATTGAGCAGATACCCGGCCGACGCGAAACAAGGTGAGACAAACGAGGAAGCACACGAGTACTTAATTAATCATTTAGTCGTTAAGATAAATCAACACATAGGTAAGATAATTAGGGACATCGGTAAATACCAGAGTGAAGATGGCAAACTCAGAATACTTATTGATAAGATTAGGAATAATGTTATACACGATAAATTAAGCAAATTTTATAAAGTTGTTAGCAATAAGTTATACCGACGACAACGAGGTGAATGGAAACTATACATCCCTGACAGTGTGTCAAATAACTTAATTGCAGAAATACACCAAATGTACGGACACCTAGGCCCGAAAAAGTGTGTAAAAATGCTACAAGAGCACTTCACGCTTGATGGCATGCTCAAGAAAGTAAAAACATATATTCAGACTTGCGACTCATGTCAGAGATACAAGGACACAAACAACAGGATACTGTTTGGCGGTACCAAAGCGATGATACCTTCAGCTAGAGGTGATATAGTGAGTGTCGATTATTATGGACCTCTACCAACAGGTACAGGAGGCGTTAAGTACTTACTCGTTATGGTGGACAACTTCACGAAGTTTGTCAAGTTGTTTACACTACGAAGAGCGACAACCACCACTACATTACGAAGAATCAGAGACTACTGTGCGGAGTTTGGACGACCAAAGGTCATCTTGACTGATAACGGCACGCAGTTTACCGCGAAAAAATGGATTGAAGGTCTCGAGGAACTGAATATACAACCGAGGTATACGGCAATAAGGAATCCTTGCGCAAACTTAGCCGAAAGGATTAACCGCCAACTTGGGAACCTATTCCGAGTCTTTGTACACGACCAACATAGTAAGTGGTCAAGGTACGTTAGATTGATCAAGACGTGTATTAATGAAGTGTACCATGAGACGATAGAGATAACCCCTCACGAAGCGCAATTAGGAAAGAGACCGACTCGCGCATGGGAGAAGTGGTTAGACAAAGAAATCATTGACATTAAAGGCAGTTCGAATATCAATGTATTCGTAAAATCAAAGAAAAAAGGGAGAAGTATGCGAAGTGCATCAATGATAACAAGAAAATTACTAAATTCACTATCGGCGACAAGGTGCTGATAAGAAGCTATCATCAATCAGACGCCGCGATGAAAAAAATTGATAAATTTTTTGAGTTGTACACAGGACCATATAAGGTTAATCGTGTCTTCGGCGATGCAACATACGAACTTGCTGAGTGCGATAACAGCGACATGGTGAGAGGGAAATTTAACGTGCGTCAGTTGAAAAAATATCGTGAAGCGGAAATACAAGCCACACAGGGAAGTGAAAGTTACGTCAACGGTTAGTGGACTACGGGGAAGGGCGCAAGCGCATGGGGTGAATGTCCCGCGAAAACCAGTCCAGCTAGCTAGACAATAAGATGTGTAACTTGTTAACATGTAATTTAAAAAATTTTTTCACATGAATTCTTTAAATTATGATCTATCTATCCAATGACATTAATTACAATAATGTAATTACCTTGTATCCATCAGTGACTTCGTTCTAGCGTTTTTTATATAGACGCGTTTCGTGACATGTGTCACATCATCAGTAATCCTCGTCAAATGTTAAAATTCACATAAAACACATAAAAACACATTTGCACATATTTACTAAATCACCATAACGACACACACATAACACGATGTAACTTCGGCTTCGTTGGACCGGTCCGACCGCGCGTGTAGTTGCCGAGCCACTAATTGAACTAAGGCAATCCTTATCACCAGTCATTACCATCATACGCGATTATATTTATGGCTGTATCATATAGTGAGTGAGATTGAAACCTTAATTGTTCGTTTAATATACTGTTATTGTTGATATTCTTGTCTTTAAATGATTTATAAATCTCAAACTCCTCGAGAGCGTCCATTAACCTACCCTTACCGCATACATGGATTGCTTTGAAATTAGTATTGAAATCTGCGTAATTATGGTTATGCATCATTAGATGGCGCGCATAATTAGATTTGGTCTTGTCTAAATCATTCCTTGGTAGATGTTCTTTGTATCTTTGCAAGAAAGACCTGCCAGTTTGACCCAGATAGAAACAATCAAATCATCACATGACATCCTATAAACACCTGTTTTCTCTTCTAACGGCAATGGTTGTTTTATGTGTAACAAATTAGAAATATTATTATTTGTTTTAAACGCGACTTTTATATTGAATTTAGAGAACACATTGGATATAATGTTAGGTAAAAGGCTACCGTACACTGTCGTTATATACTTTTTATTATTATTTTTATTATTGTTAACTTTATTATCATAGATGGTATTATGGTGGGATCTAGTTTTATATAGGTGTCGCTTAAGAAGTCTATCTATCATCGAACTCTTGTACCCATTCGCTATTGCTATGTGCCTTATTATATCCAATTCATCCTGAAAGTCCTTTTGGTTAAGTGGAATCGTTACCAACCTATGAACAACACTGTTGTAAGCCGCCATTTTCTGACTATATGGGTGATGTGAATCGGCGTGTATTGTAATATCTGTGGTGGTGGGTTTCCTATATATTTTATATTGAAATTTATTAAGATACTTTGTAACAGTCAGGTCCAAAAAATTGAGTTTATTGTCAACCTCTGTTTCGAGGGTAAATTGTATGTTCTTGCTAAGGCTGTTCAAATAATGTTTCAATTTCTCTATCTGCCGTAGCGTGCCATTAAAAATTATAAAGGTGTCGTCTACATATCGCACATAGAACTTAATATTATTATAAAATTTGTTATTCTCTGAGAACATGCAAGTATTTTCAAAATGATGCAAGTATAAATCCGCCAGCAGTCCTGAAAGTGGCGAACCCATTGCGAGACCAAACTCTTGTAGGTAAAAATTATTATTAAAAGTGAAGTAATTCTGCTTCAACAGGACATTCAACAATAAAATTAACTCATCTATTTGTTTGTGATTCAGCTTCTCACCTTCAATGAGAAGATCTTTTACAATTGAAATTGTGTCATGAACCGGCACATTTGTGTATAAATTAACTATGTCAAATGAAGCGATTTTGTACGTAGGTAAGAGTTCGATATCCTGGACCCTTTTAATAAAGTCGATATTATTTTTTATGCTGTGATTATTTTTTAAAACGATATTATTTTTAATAATATGATATAATTTCTTTGCCGTCTTATAGCCAGGTGCAGATGTGTAATTTATGAGGGGTCTGACAGGAATATTTGCCTTATGTATCTTCGGTAGTCCCATGAGCTGCGGGGCGCGTGCATTTATTGGTTTTATATAACGGCGAACATTATCATCAAACAAACTACCGCAACGATTAATAATGCCATTTAGCTGTTTGACGTCACCAATGTCCGAATGTTATTGTTATCTATAAATTCAAGTACGTTGTTATTATAGACCTGTGTATCTAATATGACAATTGCGTTCCCCTTATCGGCTTTAGTGATCACGGCATTATTAGAAGTAAGTTTGTCTTTAATTTGTCCTAATATTTTGGTTTCTGTGGCATGTTTACGGTATGTTGTCAGTGGTTTATTAAGCTTAATACGTTTATTGAGTTTGACATTCATTAACGCACGTAATTCGTTTTGTATTTGATGGTCGGATACAGTTTTAATGGCTGCTTCCATATTGGCAATCTCATTGATAAAGCGGTTATTATTACGTAAGTTGGGTGGAATGTTATATTTTAAACCATTGATGAGTACGTCCAATTCTTCCTTATCAAAGACGGTCAAAGTTTGATTAGATATGCGTGTGTAAAACTTATGTTTGTGCTCAATATTGATCTTACTATGTCCTTTGTTCACTAAGTTTAAAAACTTCTTATTCTGGGTTATATATGTACTTTAAGTTATATCTGATGTATATTTATTCACATAATCTAAAATATTTTTGATTATAGCAGGAAGGATGCTATCGAGCAATTGTAAGTGTAATTTGTACAACCGGTTATTCAGCATTAATTTCTTCCTATACAAGTATTTAATTTCCGATTTTACCCACAAAAGTTCTGCATGTTCTTTAGTTTTTCTTGCAGTTGGTGAGGTATTATTAATGTATATCCTGGCGTACTTCGGAATCAGGTTATTTTCTAACCATTTCTTATTGAATTTAATGTGCAAGTTAGTTTTTAATAGTTTAATTTTAACGTTTTGGTATTCAAATACTATCGATGCCTGACTAGCTTCCATTTTATTTTGTTTTTATATAGTATCCAAGTCACTTTTCCAGAATAATGTAATTACCTTGTATCCGTCAGTGACTTCGTTCTAGCGTTTTTTATATAGACGTGTTTCGTGACATGTGTCACATCAACAGTAATCCTCTTCAAATGTTAAAATTCACATAAAACACATATAAACACATTTGCACATATTTACTAAATCACAATAACGACACACACATAACACGATGTAACTTCAGCTTCATTGGTGAGAAGCTGAATCACAAACAAATAGATGAGTTAATTTTATTGTTGAATGTCCTGTTGAAGCAGAATTACTTCACTTTTAATAATAATTTTTACCTACAAGAGTTTGGTCTCGCAATGGGTTCGCCACTTTCAGGACTGCTGGCGGATTTATACTTGCATCATTTTGAAAATACTTGCATGTTCTCAGAGAATAACAAATTTTATAATAATATTAAGTTCTATGTGCGATATGTAGACGACACCTTTATAATTTTTAATGGCACGCTACGGCAGATAGAGAAATTGAAACATTATTTGAACAGCCTTAGCAAGAACATACAATTTACCCTCGAAACAGAGGTTGACAATAATCTCAATTTTTTGGACCTGACTGTTACAAAGTATCTTAATAAATTTCAATATAAAATATATAGGAAACCCACCACCACAGATATTACAATACACGCCGATTCTCATCACCCATATAGTCAGAAAATGGCGGCTTACAACAGTGTTGTTCATAGGTTGGTAACGATTCCACTTAACCAAAAGGACTTTCAGGATGAATTGGATATAATAAGGCACATAGCAATAGCGAATGGGTACAAGAGTTCGATGATAGATTAGACTTCTTAAGCGACACCTATATAAAACTAGATCCCACCATAGTACCATCGATGATAATAAAGTTAACAATAATAAAAATAATAATAAAAAGTATATAACGACAGTGTACGGTAGCCTTTTACCTAACATTATATCCAATGTGTTCTCTAAATTCAATATAAAAGTCGCGTTTAAAACAAATAATAATATTTCTAATTTGTTACACATAAAACAACCATTGCCGTTAGAAGAGAAAACAGGTGTTTATAGGATGTCATGTGATGATTGTGATTGTTTCTATCTGGGTCAAACTGGCAGGTCTTTCTTGCAAAGATACAAAGAACATCTACCAAGGAATGATTTAGACAAGACCAAATCTAATTATGCGCGCCATCTAATGATGCATAACCATAATTACGCAGATTTCAATACTAATTTCAAAGCAATCCATGTATGCGGTAACGCATCCAATCCAAGGAGAACTCCCACAACGAACTCAGAGCGCGAAAATCGGATTAGAATGTCTTCTGCTGATCCAACATCCAATCCGATTTGGGGACCCTGTAATGACCAAAAATTTTAATTTTTAAAATTTTGATCAAAAGTACGTTACAACCATCCAAGACACCCCAACACGGGCCAGAAGCAATAAATAAAGAAGCAACTTAACGAAGTGTCAACTAGACGTTTGCCAGGAACAATAAAAGTACGCTCGACACAACATTACAATAGGAAGTAAGGTTCGCCTGTGACAGACTCGTCTCAACCGAGATTTACAGCCCACAACAAGCCAGACAAAGAAATGTAGCACAGTGGCATAGTTACGGAGAAATTGTAATGAGCACACGCTACAAGGTTGATTTGAAGCGTGCCAGCAGTAAAAAAAGGAGTAGTCGCAATGGTACTCACCCCGTATGAGAACAAACAATGTATATCTAATGAATAGGATCGAGTGTGCGTACAGCGGGAGGACATCTTACTGGTGACAACTAATATTTACGACAAGGAAAAGGAGTGCCGTCTTGGAAACAACGACACGCTGTGTCCTGATAACTGATGGAAAAGGGTCATGGATAGTCAGACAATAACAAAATGCGACGTATTGTTCGCGTGAGAACAGCAGCAGACCTCCAGAATATACTTAGACAAAAGCTTGATCGACAGGCACAGAATTGCTCTACATTCCAGGAAAAGGTACGGAGGCCCTTCGTCGCGTACTTGAGGGGAGACCAGACAACCAACCAGAGTCCGGCATCTTCCCAGAGCACAGGTGGAGAGGACCGTCGTCATGATAGCAACGCGAACAACGAATCAGAAGTAGAGAACCATAGTTCTGCATACGGGTAGGAGTTCATCTGACCTATCATGGTGGACCAAAGGCGTGTTTGCCAGGAAACTGCATTGTGGTAAATGATGCTTAATAAAAACTGTTTACAGAGCACGCGAGAGGCAGTCTTCACGAAATTTTCAATCTTATACTTTAGTCAGTCTTCATAAACTTTTCAATCTTATTCTTTTCTCAGTCAAAGTTCTCAATCTTAATACATTTCAGTTAACATACGTATAGCAGTGTGACTCTGAAACTCGGTTACGCAGTACTTTAATCAGTGACTTAACATTTCATTATTGACAAGTTATTCAGTACTAGTGTATCCACAGTGACTGAATTATACAATATACGTCAGTGATTAATAACTTTCAAGTACTTTATCTTACTCAGCTATCGCTTATTAAGAACTAAGCTAATCATTCGCAGTTTCATTAATAACAGACTCGCAGAACTTTCGTTAATACTTTACCGAACAACGAAAACGTACCGTTGTACTGTGCGAAGTGTTACGTATCGATTGGAACAATACACCACATAAGCGAAAACACGATACATTAATGTATACAAGAAGAAGTTCGATAATGAACACTACTTAACAATGAACGTACTCACACAACACATGACTTCATAGACTCTGATAGGACGGCCGACATCAATGGAACACATACACCGCGAGTGAATCTAATCCGCGTGTGTTGAGTGATAGTGACATCGAAGCTACGCAACCTCATACATATGGATCATCTGCAGGAAGGAGTTTCACCGATGGAAATATTGGATAATCCATTTTACAAGTAAATCTTTGTTATTCTTGTCATAAGAACTCTACTGTCCTGTCTCTTTTCAAAGAAAACACCCTTTGAGAATTTAGATTAATTATCATGGTAAATTTAATAAAGCTATTCATCTGAGGCAAGAAATTAACGCATTAGTATAAGATTTATATGTTGATTATTTATGTTTATATATGTTGATTGTGTTATATATGTATGTGTATGTTTTGATTTAAATGGAATAACTCCTATTGTAGTTCCAAGCCACGTGTTTGTTAACCAAATATACTGTTATAACGACACCAGTACCAAGCCACACGTGTTGAACGACCAATTACAATATAAATCAAATATACTGTACGATACCGCTATGCGATATGGTAGAGATAAAACTTAGATTTCGTCAGTACAGCGCCTGTTGTCTTGCAAGGCACACCTAACATTGACGTGCTCATTTTTAAAGCAAGTTCTGTACATAGTTTAATGCCGTATTGTGTTTCAGTATTTTGACACGTCATCATTGATGATATACATTAGTTTTTATAAAGTTCTGATGATGAGGCAAGTGCCTCGAAACATGTAAACAACAAAATAACATCACAGAAAGGCCATAGACGGTGAGTAACAGTATATGTGTATGTTTTCAGCGAACGACGTACTGGATTCATATTGTAATTTGATTCATATATATTGTAACATAACAAAATTATCACGCTAAACATTTGACTTAATGCAACATAAATAAAGGAAAAAGTTCCATAGTGAGTGAGAAGAATAAATTGTTTTAAGGATTACACTAGAAACTGTATATTAAGTCAATAAAATGTTAATAAAAATGAAAAATAACAAAGAAAACCATTGATTAAAATAACTTACTATGTAAAAACCAGTTAAACCAGCAGTATACCCAGTAGATTGGGGAAGCAGTAAAAAGGGAAGGACCATAAAAAAGGAAATAAAAGGATGAAACCATATTAATAAGGGAATAATAATAAGGTCAAGATGCAGAGAAACCACAAGACCAGAAACTACTAATGTGATATTGAAAAAGGGACAAAATATATCAAGATTCCCACAAAGAGACCAGAACCAGGAAGAGATATTCCAAAAAAAAAAATGATAGTCATGTAATACACACCATGAAACAAAATTAAAACTGATATATGTAGACCCAGAACAAATTACAAGATACAATCCCAGAAAACCAAATTGTATACTAGTTGTAAGAATAATATGTCAAAAATCTACTAAAACAGACTACCATTAGTATAGCCAAAATAAAGGACACCTTATAATAAAGTGTGATATAAAAAAAAAAATCTATTGAAACAGACTACCAGTAGTGTAGCCAAGATAAAGGACACATTATAATAAAGTGTGATATAAAAAATATATTAAAACAGACTACCATTAGTGTAGGAAATACTGGATAAAAACTAAAGAGACAGTCTAATGACCGAGTGTAATTTAGATAATAAAAGTGTTTTAGTGTTTAGGCATAATAACAATATGATAGGTATAAGATGTTTTTATTTTATTGCTTGAACAAATTAAGTATAGGGAACACAAAAGACAGTCAATAACTGCAAGTGTCAGTAGTTATAAGATGTTTTTATTTTATTGTATGAACAATTTAGGTATAGGTAACAAAAGACAGTTAATCACTGAAAGTGTCAGTAGTTATAAGATGTTTTTATTTTATTGTGTGAACAATTTAGGTATAGGTAACACAAGAGACAGTTAATCACTGAAAGTGTCAGTAGTTCTAAGGTGTTTTTATGTTAATATTTTAACAAAATAGTTATAGAAAATAAAAAGAGAGTGAATAACTGAAATTGTTACTAAGAATAAGATATTTTAATAGAATAAGGTTGTGATAAAATGAAACATAAAAACAAAGGACAGCCAAAGACTGATAATAATATGTTCTCATTATAATTCTAAGTATAGAGAAAATTAGGCATAAGATGTTTATGTTATGGTTCAATGATGTTATTATTATAAAGAAAGTTTAGTAGATACAAGATACTTCATTGTATTTTAAGATCATGTCATTTAATTTTCCATTGTGTAAGTCAGAGAGGCAAGTAGGACATAAAAATGTAATAATTTTATTCAAAACAGTAAACCATATATAATGTACAAACAGACCAGCTAAGACACCATTTTAGTAAACACAGACTGGCATATAAACCAAAAAATTATCTATCAGAGAATCAATCTATGTAATAGGAATAGAATTCAATATATACAATACAGAAATTGAAAATATAATTAATACAGATACAGTTAATAGCAAATAGAATGACAAAGGAAAGGAAATTAACTTATTTTGGAAACAGATAATAGGCCTATAATGGTAATCAAATCAGACTAAACAGTAAATTGATCAATATTGAAATGTTTTAACAACCAAATTATTAACAACAAAGTAATCACGGAGTTATTAAGTATATTCCATGGAAATATTATAAGAAAAAACAAATAAAAACCATTAAAACACTGAATTTGTACAAAATATGAGGCATACAATCATTATATAAAATTGTAATTTTTGGGCTTAAATGAGCTTGAAACAAACCCAGCTATATATCAAAAGATGTAAAATTAACTAATCAATATTACTGAGTAGTTAGATTTATGTAAAATTAAGAAATATTTGAAATACAGTAAAAAATAAGAAAACTTATTATGTATATTTAGATGGTGAACCAAGTCTTAGACAGATATTTTTATAGTTAAACAATATAAAGAGGAAAAAGACATAGCACAAATTACCCTAAAACGACGACGTTGCGTCTATTAGTCTATTGTTAATCGTAAAGCCGAATAGTTGGAAATGTGTTAGCAGAGTACTGAAAATAGAATAATTTGTATAAAACCAAGTGTGGTTATGCGGCGTGTAACGGAGATGACCTAAAAAGTGAAAATAACCTTAACTATCAATTTCTAACACTTCACAAATTTCCAAAACACAGTAATAACACCATAAAACTCAACACAAGAAATCAACAGCCATTTTGAACAATTTTGGACCAAATTCACAGAACACCAATACGCATATTTGAACACCGGACACTTCACAAGAAACCCATCACGAAAACGACATCGCAGAAGACGAGAGGACACTCTACACTATATTCCTGGACCAACACCACTTCGTAGAAAAGGGAATATCATTTTATTTCTGCGGGAGAAGCTCAGCCAATTCCAACAGCATCGCAGTTAAAATCGAGGAGACGTCGGCCATACTGGATTTCTCACCAGCACGGTGCAATGCCAGCTTGAAAGGAGTGACATCATTTCTTCGACTTGGTTCGAAATTCATTTTTTTCTAATTGACAATTGCAATAATAATTTTGTTCTATTTCAGCTATTACCATTTAGTTTAAGAATACCTGTTAAGAATGTATCTTGTTCCTTGCCCTCTGACCATTTCGACTCGTTAAAAGAACCACAAATTTAACCTTGTAAAAATATATTTGTTGATTTTTTCGCTACCGACTGGAGCAAATAATAGCCAATGCCTTGGTCATGCGCAGTTTGACTGGCACATAATTTTGAATGTTAATAAACGCAAATCATTACTCAGTTACCAGAATTGTTTTTATTTCTATAATTAATGTTACTATTATTTTTTTTAAACAAAAAAAAATAATTTACAGTGAGAGAATAGATATCTAAGGAAATTACAAACTCAATTAATTAATTGATTATTAATTAATTAAATTAAATAATTAAATCAAAACTCAATACAAGAAAAAAAAATTTCACAATTTATAAAGTTTGATTTATTTGTTATTTATCAATCAATCACACCTAGTTATAACATATTTATATTAAATCTATTCTTTGTATTTGGTGAATCCAAAGTGGAGCTGTATCATCGGTGAGTTCAATACCGAGATCCAGACACAATTCTTATCATCAATATCTTTATATTTTATTTATTATTATATTTGAAATTATATTACAAATTGACTAGCCTAAACAGTGGGGCTTACAGTCAGGGCAAATCTACACATAACACATATCTATATATTTTATTTTTATATTTATTTTTGAATTTGTAAGTCATTATATTACAATATGTGTTCTTTTTTTTATGGATGTATTTACAGGGCATCATTTATATTTATATACTGAAGTTTCTTTACTTGAATGATGTTAATAAATAAGTGTTTATTTCTACTCAGTATTTATGCGTTCATCATTGTCAATCTTACCTCATAATAGACATTAACGTCACTTGAATGAATTATAGTAAGTTTTATACCATTTATACAACAATTAGAGTCTCATTGCAGTAATTATACTAACCATCAAATAACTAAATAATCACGTAAATTCAATTAATTTGGTATAACTAACCTAATTGGGTGATTACATGATTAAACTCCACAAATTAGTATAATTGCAGTGTATTCACTACAATCACAGATTAATTAAATTATGCAAACGACAACATTTGCATAATAGATTGTATAAGCCAAACTGGTGTTCTTGCAGCCTGTGAACGGCCTGTAAAAGTGTTTGGAAAAGTGGAGATACACCTACGCCTTGGTCGACTTGAGTTTAATCTTCAAGTACTTGTTGCAGACATTATGGATGAAGCAATTCTTGGTGTGGAAGTTATGAACGCATATGGATTTATAGTCGACTTCAAAAACAATGTCTTGAGAATCGGAGGCGAAGAGGTAATGCTATCAACCATGACGACAGCAGAAAAATCGATGGACGTCGTAAACCAAGTGGCCGTAACTGTTCCGCCAAACTCCGAAAAGATCATCATGGTTAGAACTGCGGTAGATACTAGGGGCAACCAGTGCTCTGTATTAGAACCCCAGGTAGTCAGCACACCGGGCATACTAATTGCCAGAAGTTTAGTAAAACCTGACGAAACCGGATATGTACCTATTAGAGTGGCGAATATTTTGGATCAAGCTATCACTTTACAAACCAATACGCTCCTAGGCAAATTGACTCCTGTGGGCTGGGTAGCCGGAATAACGCAACGAAGATCCAGTGCTTAGGATAATTCCAAATTACCAGGGGAACTGCAAGAATTATTGAACAGATCTTCTAACAACCTCTCAAGTGGTGAGGTAAATGAACTCAGATAGTTTTTACATGAATTCAAAGATTGTTTGCAGTTCGGGGACAGTCACTGGGAAGAACCTCTCTTGTGCAACATCGCATCAATACCGGGGACACAACACCGATACGCCAACCTCCTCAAAGGCCTCCATTATCTAAACAAGAGGAAATGTCTCGGTTAGTACAGGACATGTTGACAGAGGGAGTAATCGAACCTTCGTCAAGTGCTTGGTCTTCTCCTGTAGTGCTGGTAGCGAAGAAGGATGGTGGATTGCGTTTCTGCGTAGACTACCGGAGGTTAAATCACGTTACAAAAAAAGACTGCTATCCATTACCTCGCATTGACGATACACTCGACATGCTGTCTGGAGCACAGTGGTTTTCCACATTGGACCTGAAGAGTGGATATTGGCAAGTGGGTTCATCAAGAAGACAAGGAAAAGACCGCTTTCTCGACCCCAAGTGGCTTATTCCAATTTAAAGTCATGCCATTTGGACTCTGTAATGCACCGGCAACATTTGAGAGATTGATGGACCTGGTACTCCGAGGCCTGACGTGGAAAACTTGCCTTGTTTACTTAGACGATGTCATAGTGATCGGGAAGACTTTCGAAGACCATTTGGAAAACCTTAAGGAAGTTCTAACTAGAATTCACGGTGCACAACTGAAGCTGAGCCGGAAGAAGTGTTCTCTATTCCAGAAGGAAGTACAGTATCTGGGCCATCTGGTTTCGGCATCGGGTGTTAGCATGGATCCTAATAAAGTAGACACCGTAAGAGACTGGCCAGTTCTGAAGAGTAAACACGAAGTTCTGAGTTTCCTGGGGTTATGCTCATATTACCGACATTTTGTGAAAGGCTTCGCTACTATTGCTAAACCACTAGCAGAAAATAAACAAAACTTCCAGTGGTCCAGACAGTGTGACCAAGCAAGCATTTAGGACTTTGAAGATTGCATTATGTTTGCAGCCAATTCTCGCTTTTCCAGCTTCCGAAGGGAAGTACAGTGTAGACATAGACGCAAGCAACACTGGTCTAGGAGCAGTTTTGTCTCAAGTGCAGAATGGTGAAGAACGAGTAATAGCGTATTACAGCAAGACGTTTTCTAAACCAGAGAGAAATTATTATGTTACAAGGAGAGAGTTGTTGGCAATTGTCAGACCTTTGGAGCACTTCCATAAATACCTCTATGGGAGAGAGTTTTCACTACGCACCAACCATGCCGCACTTGTATGGCTCTTGAGATTTAAAAATCCGGAAGGACAGTTGGCAAGATGGCTTGAACGTCTGCAAGAGTACAACCTCAAGGTACAACATCGACGGGGGGCGCCTGCATGGTTATACAGATGGCTTATCATGAAGACCGTGCCCGGAAGACTGCCGACATTGCCATAGAAAGAAAGAATAAAACTCAAGCGAACATGTTCAAGCCATCACTGTAGATTTCCTGGCAGACGGCTGGACAACACAAGACTGTTGACAAGAACATTGGACCGATCTTGACAGCAAAAGAGGAAGGTCGCCGCCCGGATTGGCAAGATATCTGCCATGGTTCCGAAGTGCTTAAGGGCTACTGGGCACAAAGGGAATCTCTCACCTTAGAAAACGGATTGCTGAAAAGGGCTTTGGAAAGTGTAGATGGACGAGACGTGGTCATGCAGTTGATAGTTCCCCAGTCTGTTTTGTGCAAGATCTGGAGGCCATCTTGGCGTTAACAAAACCCTTGACAAAATACGGAAGTGATTCTGTTGGCTTCATCTTCACCACGACGTAGAGGAATGGGTTCGGATGTGTGAAATATGTGCTGCGAGCAAGGGCCCACAAACCAGAAGCAGGGGTAAAATGAGACAGTATAATGTTGGACTGCCTTTCGAGAGAATTGCCATAGACATTGCTGGACCATTCCCAGTTACTGACGATGGAAACCGGTACATCATGGTTGTAGGTGACTACTTTACTAAGTGGGTGGAAGCCTACACAATTCAAATCAAGAGGTTACCACTGTGGCAAAGCAGTTAGTTCACAACTTGTGTTGCCGTTATAGAGCCCCTATGGAAATCCATACGGATCAAGGGAGAAATTTCGAATCAGAAGTGTTTAAAGAATTATGCCATCTACTCAAAATTCGAAAGACCAGGACAACGCCTCTGCATCCTCAGTCGGACGGGATGGTTGAGAGATTCAATAGGACACTTGACCAGCATCTTTTGAAGGTTGTTGACGAGAACTAAA
This sequence comes from Magicicada septendecula, assembly GCA_034769895.1. Classification (NCBI taxonomy): domain Eukaryota; kingdom Metazoa; phylum Arthropoda; class Insecta; order Hemiptera; family Cicadidae; genus Magicicada; species Magicicada septendecula. The sequence goes on from CM068373.1 coordinate 276,044,391, forward strand.
CAGATTGGGACCAACATATACCACTATTCCTCATGGCATATAGATCATGAGAGTACACGACACAACCGGCATGACTCCAGCAAAATTGGTGTTTGGGCAGGAGATTCGTCTTCCTGGGGACCTAATGTTCGGATCACCTGAGACTCAGTCCCAAGAGCCGCAGAACTATTCCTCGCAATTAGAAAACCAACTGCGGGAAATTAATCGCTTGGTAAGAGGATGGCTGAAGATTGCCAGTGATAAAATGAAAACTCGGTATGACATTCGCAGCAATAGTGTGGGTTTCCAAGAAGGAGATCAGGTCTGGTTGTTCAACCGTCGCGGTCGCTCACATAAGTTTCAGTCTAACTGGGAAGGACCCTACAATGTGAAAAAAAGAATTAATGATGTTGTTTATCGGATTCAACAGGACGGGTAGCGAATGTTCAAGGTTGTCCACCTAGATCGCATGGCTAAGTACTACTTCAGAGACGGTTTGCCAGTTTGGGACGAACAGGCTTAAGGAAGGGGAAGTGTTACGACATCACAGAACAAACTACATGTTTGTCGAATGTGCCAGAAGAATCTCGCTCTACTGTGTGTGGCGTACATGCTTGTAGACGCATTTGCGAGTCTTCTCGATGCTGCCAGCCGTGTGCGGACTGTGTCAAGGCCGCAGTTAATTACGTAGTTCATACGGACGCTAAGACGCAATTAGGAATCGTCTAGATTTTTGGAGGCTATAAATACAATTACTCAGGGACCCTCAAGTTAGTATTAGTGCGATCTATTGACAGTGCGGTTCGAGAGAGTAGCAATATTACTGTGCGCGTTCAAGTGGTTATTAGTTAAGAGTAAATGTTTTATAATCGGACGGTATAATTGTAATACAATTTTGTTTAATTTAGTGGTCATTTTATTGTGTGTGAACAATTTTTATTTGATTTGTTATAAGAGACTGTTGTTAATTACAAACTATTAACTGTGAAAATTAAAGCTGGAGATTAGTGACTTAATTGGTGTCTTGTACTTATTTTGTTTCCACTGTACCTACGAAGATCGAGTAGACCGTCGTAACAATAATTTAAAGAGGCCCCTATGCAACCTATGCCAAGAAAATCTTGGAAAACTAATATTTGCAAAAGTCAGCTGGGTTTTGTAATCAACCAGTACATTTCAATGCTATTTCATCAGCTTCACTAAAATCTTAGACACTCACTTTTGACATTTTACAGTCTTTATTATACAGTACACATTTTACTGCTGTAAAAAATTAACAAATTGTTAATTCTGGTCTTAATTAAACACAAGAATATTTATTAATGTTAAATGATAATACACAGGTGTATTAAAAAATGAACTAATTATAAAACACAATTATTAAATTAATAGATCAGTGTCATTAAATCGGGGAGGGCAGGAGGGCTCTAGTTTCACACTGCAGTAATTCTAATTTGCACCTGCTCCATTTTTAAACTTTGAATCCATTACTAAACTTCGTATTATGCGCTCTTAAGTAAAGTAATGTTAATCTTCCTACATTCCTATTGTAACATGACATAAGGTAGTGAAGATCCAATTGTATTTAATTATAAAATAAAAAGCTGAAGATAAGAGTAAGAGGCAAAAACTTATAAACTTAGAGATCAATAACCCAGTAACCCAATAAATGACAATTGACTATTAACCTGACAATGACCTGACACAGTAGATCGGATAAAAACCAAAGGAACCAAGAAACAATGAAGAAGCAGCCGAGACCTAAGTGCAATCAAATAATCCCAAGTAATGACCAGTGTATTGTAAACTAAATAATGAACTGATATTTGTAGTATATGAGATGTAACTAGGATAATAAGATTAATGGAAGGTAATAATATCACATATATCTTGTTGATAAAAGAATGTACTTATATAATATAAGGTAGGGAGTTACAAACTAACCATACCCCAAACTAATAGTAATAATAATAGCCAAAGACAATAAACAATGCTTTGAGCCAAACAAAAACAAAATTTAAGTAATAACTAAAAGTGATCAGAGTGATTTGGAAGTAAATTAGTTATTCATGACCATAATCACACAGTGATATAAAATAATCAGACAAATCGTGTGAATAAACAAGTGAGTTAAAAATGTGTGTAAAATTAAATAAGTGGTGAAGTGCTAGGTATAGCATATAATGGAACAAAGTGAGAATGATAATAATTAAAGAAACCTTTTAATGAAAGGAAAAGTGCAGTGGGGGTGTAGAATAAAATATTATATAAGCAAACTATAATAAACAGATAAACAATTTTTGATAAAATGTACCTTAGTAAGTAAGATTAAACTAATTGTGATTTTATAAATTTAGGTAATAGGATGTCAGAATTATATAATAAGGTAAGAATTAAGTTACTAGAATGAGTAGTAAATTAAGAAGGACAGACACTGTATTTGAGTGAAGGAATTAGTAGATAAAACATATCATGTAAGGAACAGTTTATCAGTAGTATTGTAAGAGTTTTATTATTGTTCAAAAACCATAAAATGTAGTAGATTATAGGATAAGCAAGATAACAGTAGAGAAAATAAAAGGTATTTGAAAGTTATTTCAGGCTAGAACCTGACAAGGAATCTTTCATAATAAGAATTAGAGTTAGGAATACTGATGTTTATTGTTTGTTTTGTTTATAAAATTGTATTAGAATTACCAGATATGTTATTAAGAAACGTTAGGTGGGAGTAGAATAAAATCTAGGCTCTAGGCCAAACTGTTGAATATAAATTTAGTAATTTTGAGAATAAATAATAATCCAAAGTTAAGGCAGAATATGCAAAATGGTTAAACCGATTAAGTGAGTATTCCTAGTACCAAAAAATATGTATAACAACTAATTTTGAATAAAATATATGTAAAATATAAATATGGAAAATAGTAAAAATGTAATTAGCTATTCAAATGTGGGCATGAGGGATATCAAAATGATCATCATGAAAAATTAGGAAGAATGGTACTCATGCAATAACTCTAGCTATTAGTATAAGATAGTAATCTTCATTTGAAGATATTTTGGTAAAATTAGACTAAAAAAGACGTTAAATCATAACAATGACTTAAGTTAATAACCAATGAAAATTAGCATAATTTATTAGGTAACCATAGCAATCAGCAATTTATTGCCAAAAAACCGTTAGATTTTCAGTAATGTTCATTGACCAACGCTAGAGAGTGGATCGAGGAGCTCTCGTCTTAAAATTTCTATTATTAAAGTAAATTCGAACCTAATTTAAATTAGATGGAGATAACTACAATAGTCCAGGGAATCCTGAACAACATTTTGTTAATAAAAAAATTAATTAACAAACCATAATTATCTGAAGAAGACGGAACGACGCAGTGAAGAAGAGAGACGACAACGGACACCAAATGAAGATCATTGGAACATCATAATAGAAGAAGACGAACGACAACCGAAGAAATACGAGGCCTGAGTCAGCGAGGAGAAACATCGAGACGAGGGAAATAAACTTCTGGAGAGTAGAAGAAGACGACAGCCCAGGAGTTATCCATAGAAGAAGACGACATCAGGATCTTCAGCAGGAAAACCGATGAGTATAAACATTATCCCATAATCGAATTCACAATTTTTTGGTCAGAATTAAAATAACTATTTCACTTCACTGATCACTATTCCGATTCAGAAATAAATGCTTTGTTTAAATTCACTATTAAACTTTAATCAATTAGCAATTATTAAAAATAAAATATAATAAATGATTGACGAACCTTTTAATAACTAAATCTGACAAACGAAACCTAACCCAAAATTTCTTTACAAGTTTTCATTGGTAATTACTTAATTGAATACAATGATATATTAATTTGTTTATGTAATTAGTATTAAGAATTTGTGTGTGTTAGCCGTAAGTATATATTTCTGTAGCCGAAAGGACTTTTTAACACCCCTGAGAAAATAATATTTAAATGTAAACCAACATCAAAGACGCTATGTATACAAACTGAGCAAGTACCACCGAACAAGTGTAATAGCCGGTGCAGAAAAAGAATTTGATGTACTATAAAGTAATTGAAATGTTCTAAAAGGTTAATAAATGTTCTCAATCTGCAATTCTGTATGTTTGATTCAGTTAATTTATAAAAACAAATAACAAATTTTACAAGTGAAAGCGTTAAAGCAAGACGCTAGCCGAGTCAACACTGCAGGAAGCCGTGCGCCAATCAGGTGGCGAGGCGGCAACATTTGAATGCAGCAGAGCGAAATACGGTTTACCCGTAAACGACAGAGAAGTTACATTTTGACACGATTAACATTAAATAACACTAAATAACATCAAATAACATTATATATTAAATTTTTACAACCCCACAAACAGTTTCTTTACAAAGTGGCGTGCCAACTAGTAGGGCTAGAATAGTTAAGGAAAATACCTTTAAACTTTACAGATTCTAGCGGCGACTACGGAAATGGAACCGGCAAAAATCGGGACGAGACAACAGATGAAGCTATGCGAAAAGGAGGAGGAAGAGGAAGCAAGGAGATTAGAAAAGGAGATCGAGAAAGGTGCCAGAATGGAGGAAAAGGAAATAACTTCGGTGGAAGATGTAGAATAGTTACTAACTCCCATGGAAATAGATAAACCCACCCAGAAGGAAGACCTGAGCACACAGGAGATGTTCAGGATAATGATGGAACAGAGAAGAGAAGACAAGGAAGAATTGAATAAGAAATTTGAGGAAATGAAGGAGGACAATAAAAAATTATTACAACAAAATAACAAGAAGATGGAAGAAGAACTAGACAAGAAATTTGAGTCAATAAATGACAATTTCAAGAAAATGGACAAGAAGTTTGAAGATAATTCCAAGAAACAGAATGAAAAACTGGACAGCACTAAAGAAGAATTGAATAAGAAGTTCGAGTCCATGAACGAAAAATTTGACAGGAATGAGGAGAGTAACAAAAAGAATATCGAAACTTTAGAACGGAAGATGAAAGAGGAGAATAAGCTGATAGGAGAAAAGATAGAGAAGAGTAATGAGAAAACCAGTGAAACTTTGAGACTCATGAAAGAGGACATTGAAACGCTGAATGATAAAATTGAATATAACCAAGATACATTACAGCAACAGTTGACGGAGTACAGAGAAGAACTGAAACAAACTGTAATGGAAACGGAAGAGAAGATAGAGAAAACCAGCGAAGTAGTGATGCAAGTCCGAGAAGAAATTTTAATCAAGGTGAATGAAGTTGAAGGCGAAGGTAAGAGGAGGGCTGAAGGACTCCAAAAAGAAACCAACAACAAATTAGAACAAATACAAACCAGAGTAGAAGAGAACTATAGCAGATTGGACGCGTCAGTAAGTGAAGTGAAGGACACCACAACCGCCCAAGAAGGGAAAATTGCTGAATTTAGGGCTAGAGAGTTGCGCCTACAGGAGGAGATCAACGCATTGAAGGATCGACCGATCATGACCTCACATGTATTATGTAGCGAAAACAGAGAGACAATAAATTTAAAAAATTATAAACGCAATCCAATTGAGTTTATAGAACGAGTGGAGGAGAACTTAGCCCGAACCAGAGAGACAAGGTGGACGGTAATCAAGACCATGATAGATGACATGTTCAAAGAAGTCCAAGATAATTGGTGGTCGGCGGTGAGACCAGACATAAATAATTTCAATGAGTTCAAGAAATTATTCAAAGACAAATACTGGTCGGAGGCGACTCAGCACGTGGTGAGAAACAACATAAGCAATGGCAGATTCGACCCTTACCTAGGACAGTCCCCAACCGCTTACTTTTTAGGTAAGGTAAGCATAGCGAGGAACCTCGAACCCAACATCCCGGAAGAGTGCCTAGTGACACAATTGGCGTATCACTACGACGGTGAGATCACAAAAAGCCGTTTAAGTGGACGAATTAAAACTATACAAGAGATGGCCGCATTATTGGGAGAGTATGAGCGGGAGAAACACTATGTCTTGAACAGACAGAAGAACTCACCAAACTACAGGAATTATGACAACAGGAATCAACCAAGTGGGCCACAAGGAAACCACACCCCGGCCAATCATCCGCCATCCAATACCAATAATTACCGAGGGTTCCATAATCAAAACAACAACAATAATTACACAGGAAACCATAACCAGAATTACCCCAATAATAATAACAATGTAAACCATCCTTACAACAGGGGAAATAACCAAAATGGAGGTGGTTATAACAGACCAAATAATCAGTACCATAATAATAACCTGTCGACACCGAATCAACCACACAGGCGACAGGTAAATTATGTCAATGCCCAAAACGACAGAAGACGTGGTTACAGAAGAAGGAGCAGGAGTCCGGAAGAAGATAGGAGAAGCAGGGAACGAAGGGGAGACGCGCCCGCAATAAATCAGCCGAACAATGACCAGGGAGTCCAGTATGTCCGAATAAACCATATCCTGGCTGAGGCCGGGGATGACCAAGAGGGCTATCATGGAAACAATGAACCTAATCCGAGTTCCAGGAATGCTGAGGGAAGGAACAGACGGAACGAAGATGAAATAGAACCATATGAATATGATCCATACTGTGACGATCCAATAGAGAGATTTAACACTGCTTATAACCTACGGAATCCTCCGGAAAACCATATTGGCAGAGCAGCCCGAACAGCGGCCAGTACCGGAAACGGATAAAACTAAGTCAAAATGCTACCCAAAATGGGACTGATTTTAAGTAAACCGACCAGGCAAACCAAGTAATGTATAAATGAGAAGATTAACTTACAAGAAAAAGGAGTGTATATAACAGGGTCCATTGTATAGTAAAATAAATACCCTATCTCATATTGAAAGATAACAAAAATAATACCTATGTCATAAGTGAAATCACAACTAAAAAGATAAAAGGGACTTATAACCAGTCTTCTTTAAAAAAGTATTATGAACCAGTGTCAGAAAATTAAAGAGAATTTTGAAGGTAAAAAATTATCAAAATTCAAAAATAAATGTAAGCACAACTTACAATAAGTATTTGATTGGAACTATTATTATTATAAATGAAAGGGAATTTAGAAGAAAGATAAGCTAAGTTCAAAACAAAGTAAGGCTAAACTTACGACCAAGTGTGAAACAAAATGTGTAAACTAAACACACGTAATTTTGAAAATATATATAATGGAATATCATAAAAAACTGAGATATAAAATAATTAAATGTTACACAAATAATGATGACGCTACATAACATCATTAACAAACCCTATCACAAAAAGGGGATAAATAAAAATTAATGTTTCACAAAAGAAGAGACAAAATAATCAAATAAAAAATAACACTGGCAGATTAACTGAACAATCAAGGAAAAATCTAAGTGAGCCAGAAACCAGCTACAATGTTAATTTTAAATACCAATGAGGATTAAAGTGATGACAAATAGAATCACTACCATATAAAATAAGCTAATAAAACAATGCAAAATGCCTATTAAATATCGCCATAAGCTTAATCAAAGGAATCCAAATGAGTTATTGAGATGAAAAAGTCATGAAATGTATAAAAGAGAGAATAATTAATCCCAAAAGTGTTTTATTGTATTAATATTATGTGAGTCGGAAATGAACGACTATTATTATAATTATTATGAATATTATTATGTGATGATTTTATGTTGAGATACGTCCAACAATTATTTATGTTATTGAGCAGATAGGCAAGGCCTCTGAACTCAAAATGTGTATAAATGGATAGCAGAGTAATAGAGCCACACGTGCCCTCTGGCTAGTACCAATTTATATGAAGGAGAGAGAAGAAAAATTTTAGGGAAATAGAACATAAAAGGGAATAATAAAGAAAGAAAATAATACCAATTATCATATTATGAACCGTGACTTAATAAAGAATCAATACAGAAGAAGTAGCGATTGATGAATTCCTGAATCATAACAACTTGATAAAGTAAACTATATTGATGATTTCAGAAAAAATCTAATAATCTTTGTTTCGAAATAATCAATTTTGGTGGCGATGCATTATGTAACATGACATAAGGTAGTGAAGATCCAATTGTATTTAATTATAAAATAAAAAGCTGAAGATAAGAGTAAGAGGCAAAAACTTATAAACTTAGAGATCAATAACCCAGTAACCCAATAAATGACAATTGACTATTAACCTGACAATGACCTGACACAGTAGATCGGATAAAAACCAAAGGAACCAAGTGACAATGAAGAAGCAGCCGAGACCTAAGTGCAATCAAATAATCCCAAGTAATGACCAGTGTATTGTAAACTAAATAATGAACTGATATTTGTAGTATATGAGATGTAACTAGGATAATAAGATTAATGGAAGGTAATAATATCACATATATCTTGTTGATAAAAGAATGTACTTATATAATATAAGGTAGGGAGTTACAAACTAACCATACCCCAAACTAATAGTAATAATAATAGCCAAAGACAATAAACAATGCTTTGAGCCAAACAAAAACAAAATTTAAGTAATAACTAAAAGTGATCAGAGTGATTTGGAAGTAAATTAGTTATTCATGACCATAATCACACAGTGATATAAAATAATCAGACAAATCGTGTGAATAAACAAGTGAGTTAAAAATGTGTGTAAAATTAAATAAGTGGTGAAGTGCTAGGTATAGCATATAATGGAACAAAGTGAGAATGATAATAATTAAAGAAACCTTTTAATGAAAGGAAAAGTGCAGTGGGGGTGTAGAATAAAATATTATATAAGCAAACTATAATAAACAGATAAACAATTTTTGATAAAATGTACCTTAGTAAGTAAGATTAAACTAATTGTGATTTTATAAATTTAGGTAATAGGATGTCAGAATTATATAATAAGGTAAGAATTAAGTTACTAGAATGAGTAGTAAATTAAGAAGGACAGACACTGTATTTGAGTGAAGGAATTAGTAGATAAAACATATCATGTAAGGAACAGTTTATCAGTAGTATTGTAAGAGTTTTATTATTGTTCAAAAACCATAAAATGTAGTAGATTATAGGATAAGCAAGATAACAGTAGAGAAAATAAAAGGTATTTGAAAGTTATTTCAGGCTAGAACCTGACAAGGAATCTTTCATAATAAGAATTAGAGTTAGGAATACTGATGTTTATTGTTTGTTTTGTTTATAAAATTGTATTAGAATTACCAGATATGTTATTAAGAAACGTTAGGTGGGAGTAGAATAAAATCTAGGCTCTAGGCCAAACTGTTGAATATAAATTTAGTAATTTTGAGAATAAATAATAATCCAAAGTTAAGGCAGAATATGCAAAATGGTTAAACCGATTAAGTGAGTATTCCTAGTACCAAAAAATATGTATAACAACTAATTTTGAATAAAATATATGTAAAATATAAATATGGAAAATAGTAAAAATGTAATTAGCTATTCAAATGTGGGCATGAGGGATATCAAAATGATCATCATGAAAAATTAGGAAGAATGGTACTCATGCAATAACTCTAGCTATTAGTATAAGATAGTAATCTTCATTTGAAGATATTTTGGTAAAATTAGACTAAAAAAGACGTTAAATCATAACAATGACTTAAGTTAATAACCAATGAAAATTAGCATAATTTATTAGGTAACCATAGCAATCAGCAATTTATTGCCAAAAAACCGTTAGATTTTCAGTAATGTTCATTGACCAACGCTAGAGAGTGGATCGAGGAGCTCTCGTCTTAAAATTTCTATTATTAAAGTAAATTCGAACCTAATTTAAATTAGATGGAGATAACTACAATAGTCCAGGGAATCCTGAACAACATTTTGTTAATAAAAAAATTAATTAACAAACCATAATTATCTGAAGAAGACGGAACGACGCAGTGAAGAAGAGAGACGACAACGGACACCAAATGAAGATCATTGGAACATCATAATAGAAGAAGACGAACGACAACCGAAGAAATACGAGGCCTGAGTCAGCGAGGAGAAACATCGAGACGAGGGAAATAAACTTCTGGAGAGTAGAAGAAGACGACAGCCCAGGAGTTATCCATAGAAGAAGACGACATCAGGATCTTCAGCAGGAAAACCGATGAGTATAAACATTATCCCATAATCGAATTCACAATTTTTTGGTCAGAATTAAAATAACTATTTCACTTCACTGATCACTATTCCGATTCAGAAATAAATGCTTTGTTTAAATTCACTATTAAACTTTAATCAATTAGCAATTATTAAAAATAAAATATAATAAATGATTGACGAACCTTTTAATAACTAAATCTGACAAACGAAACCTAACCCAAAATTTCTTTACAAGTTTTCATTGGTAATTACTTAATTGAATACAATGATATATTAATTTGTTTATGTAATTAGTATTAAGAATTTGTGTGTGTTAGCCGTAAGTATATATTTCTGTAGCCGAAAGGACTTTTTAACACCCCTGAGAAAATAATATTTAAATGTAAACCAACATCAAAGACGCTATGTATACAAACTGAGCAAGTACCACCGAACAAGTGTAATAGCCGGTGCAGAAAAAGAATTTGATGTACTATAAAGTAATTGAAATGTTCTAAAAGGTTAATAAATGTTCTCAATCTGCAATTCTGTATGTTTGATTCAGTTAATTTATAAAAACAAATAACAAATTTTACAAGTGAAAGCGTTAAAGCAAGACGCTAGCCGAGTCAACACTGCAGGAAGCCGTGCGCCAATCAGGTGGCGAGGCGGCAACATTTGAATGCAGCAGAGCGAAATACGGTTTACCCGTAAACGACAGAGAAGTTACATTTTGACACGATTAACATTAAATAACACTAAATAACATCAAATAACATTATATATTAAATTTTTACAACCCCACAAACAGTTTCTTTACAAAGTGGTGCGCCAACTAGTAGGGCTAGAATAGTTAAGGAAAATACCTTTAAACTTTACAGATTCTAGCGGCGACTACGGAAATGGAACCGGCAAAAATCGGGACGAGACAACAGATGAAGCTATGCGAAAAGGAGGAGGAAGAGGAAGCAAGGAGATTAGAAAAGGAGATCGAGAAAGGTGCCAGAATGGAGGAAAAGGAAATAACTTCGGTGGAAGATGTAGAATAGTTACTAACTCCCATGGAAATAGATAAACCCACCCAGAAGGAAGACCTGAGCACACAGGAGATGTTCAGGATAATGATGGAACAGAGAAGAGAAGACAAGGAAGAATTGAATAAGAAATTTGAGGAAATGAAGGAGGACAATAAAAAATTATTACAACAAAATAACAAGAAGATGGAAGAAGAACTAGACAAGAAATTTGAGTCAATAAATGACAATTTCAAGAAAATGGACAAGAAGTTTGAAGATAATTCCAAGAAACAGAATGAAAAACTGGACAGCACTAAAGAAGAATTGAATAAGAAGTTCGAGTCCATGAACGAAAAATTTGACAGGAATGAGGAGAGTAACAAAAAGAATATCGAAACTTTAGAACGGAAGATGAAAGAGGAGAATAAGCTGATAGGAGAAAAGATAGAGAAGAGTAATGAGAAAACCAGTGAAACTTTGAGACTCATGAAAGAGGACATTGAAACGCTGAATGATAAAATTGAATATAACCAAGATACATTACAGCAACAGTTGACGGAGTACAGAGAAGAACTGAAACAAACTGTAATGGAAACGGAAGAGAAGATAGAGAAAACCAGCGAAGTAGTGATGCAAGTCCGAGAAGAAATTTTAATCAAGGTGAATGAAGTTGAAGGCGAAGGTAAGAGGAGGGCTGAAGGACTCCAAAAAGAAGCCAACAACAAATTAGAACAAATACAAACCAGAGTAGAAGAGAACTATAGCAGATTGGACGCGTCAGTAAGTGAAGTGAAGGACACCACAACCGCCCAAGAAGGGAAAATTGCTGAATTTAGGGCTAGAGAGTTGCGCCTACAGGAGGAGATCAACGCATTGAAGGATCGACCGATCATGACCTCACATGTATTATGTAGCGAAAACAGAGAGACAATAAATTTAAAAAATTATAAACGCAATCCAATTGAGTTTATAGAACGAGTGGAGGAGAACTTAGCCCGAACCAGAGAGACAAGGTGGACGGTAATCAAGAGCATGATAGATGACATGTTCAAAGAAGTCCATGATAATTGGTGGTCGGCGGTGAGACCAGACATAAATAATTTCAATGAGTTCAAGAAATTATTCAAAGACAAATACTGGTCGGAGGCGACTCAGCACGTGGTGAGAAACAACATAAGCAATGGCAGATTCGACCCTTACCTAGGACAGTCCCCAACCGCTTACTTTTTAGGTAAGGTAAGCATAGCGAGGAACCTCGAACCCAACATCCCGGAAGAGTGCCTAGTGACACAATTGGCGTATCACTACGACGGTGAGATCACAAAAAGCCGTTTAAGTGGACGAATTAAAACTATACAAGAGATGGCCGCATTATTGGGAGAGTATGAGCGGGAGAAACACTATGTCTTGAACAGACAGAAGAACTCACCAAACTACAGGAATTATGACAACAGGAATCAACCAAGTGGGCCACAAGGAAACCACACCCCGGCCAATCATCCGCCATCCAATACCAATAATTACCGAGGGTTCCATAATCAAAACAACAACAATAATTACACAGGAAACCATAACCAGAATTACCCCAATAATAATAACAATGTAAACCATCCTTACAACAGGGGAAATAACCAAAATGGAGGTGGTTATAACAGACCAAATAATCAGTACCATAATAATAACCTGTCGACACCGAATCAACCACACAGGCGACAGGTAAATTATGTCAATGCCCAAAACGACAGAAGACGTGGTTACAGAAGAAGGAGCAGGAGTCCGGAAGAAGATAGGAGAAGCAGGGAACGAAGGGGAGACGCGCCCGCAATAAATCAGCCGAACAATGACCAGGGAGTCCAGTATGTCCGAATAAACCATATCCTGGCTGAGGCCGGGGATGACCAAGAGGGCTATCATGGAAACAATGAACCTAATCCGAGTTCCAGGAATGCTGAGGGAAGGAACAGACGGAACGAAGATGAAATAGAACCATATGAATATGATCCATACTGTGACGATCCAATAGAGAGATTTAACACTGCTTATAACCTACGGAATCCTCCGGAAAACCATATTGGCAGAGCAGCCCGAACAGCGGCCAGTACCGGAAACGGATAAAACTAAGTCAAAATGCTACCCAAAATGGGACTGATTTTAAGTAAACCGACCAGGCAAACCAAGTAATGTATAAATGAGAAGATTAACTTACAAGAAAAAGGAGTGTATATAACAGGGTCCATTGTATAGTAAAATAAATACCCTATCTCATATTGAAAGATAACAAAAATAATACCTATGTCATAAGTGAAATCACAACTAAAAAGATAAAAGGGACTTATAACCAGTCTTCTTTAAAAAAGTATTATGAACCAGTGTCAGAAAATTAAAGAGAATTTTGAAGGTAAAAAATTATCAAAATTCAAAAATAAATGTAAGCACAACTTACAATAAGTATTTGATTGGAACTATTATTATTATAAATGAAAGGGAATTTAGAAGAAAGATAAGCTAAGTTCAAAACAAAGTAAGGCTAAACTTACGACCAAGTGTGAAACAAAATGTGTAAACTAAACACACGTAATTTTGAAAATATATATAATGGAATATCATAAAAAACTGAGATATAAAATAATTAAATGTTACACAAATAATGATGACGCTACATAACATCACTAACAAACCCTATCACAAAAAGGGGATAAATAAAAATTAATGTTTCACAAAAGAAGAGACAAAATAATCAAATAAAAAATAACACTGGCAGATTAACTGAACAATCAAGGAAAAATCTAAGTGAGCCAGAAACCAGCTACAATGTTAATTTTAAATACCAATGAGGATTAAAGTGATGACAAATAGAATCACTACCATATAAAATAAGCTAATTAAACAATGCAAAATGCCTATTAAATATCGCCATAAGCTTAATCAAAGGAATCCAAATGAGTTATTGAGATGAAAAAGTCATGAAATGTATAAAAGAGAGAATAATTAATCCCAAAAGTGTTTTATTGTATTAATATTATGTGAGTCGGAAATGAACGACTATTATTATAATTATTATGAATATTATTATGTGATGATTTTATGTTGAGATACGTCCAACAATTATTTATGTTATTGAGCAGATAGGCAAGGCCTCTGAACTCAAAATGTGTATAAATGGATAGCAGAGTAATAGAGCCACACGTGCCCTCTGGCTAGTACCAATTTATATGAAGGAGAGAGAAGAAAAATTTTAGGGAAATAGAACATAAAAGGGAATAATAAAGAAAGAAAATAATACCAATTATCATATTATGAACCGTGACTTAATAAAGAATCAATACAGAAGAAGTAGCGATTGATGAATTCCTGAATCATAACAACTTGATAAAGTAAACTATATTGATGATTTCAGAAAAAATCTAATAATCTTTGTTTCGAAATAATCAATTTTGGTGGCGATGCATTATGTAACATGACATAAGGTAGTGAAGATCCAATTGTATTTAATTATAAAATAAAAAGCTGAAGATAAGAGTAAGAGGCAAAAACTTATAAACTTAGAGATCAATAACCCAGTAACCCAATAAATGACAATTGACTATTAACCTGACAATGACCTGACACAGTAGATCGGATAAAAACCAAAGGAACCAAGAGACAATGAAGAAGCAGCCGAGACCTAAGTGCAATCAAATAATCCCAAGTAATGACCAGTGTATTGTAAACTAAATAATGAACTGATATTTGTAGTATATGAGATGTAACTAGGATAATAAGATTAATGGAAGGTAATAATATCACATATATCTTGTTGATAAAAGAATGTACTTATATAATATAAGGTAGGGAGTTACAAACTAACCATACCCCAAACTAATAGTAATAATAATAGCCAAAGACAATAAACAATGCTTTGAGCCAAACAAAAACAAAATTTAAGTAATAACTAAAAGTGATCAGAGTGATTTGGAAGTAAATTAGTTATTCATGACCATAATCACACAGTGATATAAAATAATCAGACAAATCGTGTGAATAAACAAGTGAGTTAAAAATGTGTGTAAAATTAAATAAGTGGTGAAGTGCTAGGTATAGCATATAATGGAACAAAGTGAGAATGATAATAATTAAAGAAACCTTTTAATGAAAGGAAAAGTGCAGTGGGGGTGTAGAATAAAATATTATATAAGCAAACTATAATAAACAGATAAACAATTTTTGATAAAATGTACCTTAGTAAGTAAGATTAAACTAATTGTGATTTTATAAATTTAGGTAATAGGATGTCAGAATTATATAATAAGGTAAGAATTAAGTTACTAGAATGAGTAGTAAATTAAGAAGGACAGACACTGTATTTGAGTGAAGGAATTAGTAGATAAAACATATCATGTAAGGAACAGTTTATCAGTAGTATTGTAAGAGTTTTATTATTGTTCAAAAACCATAAAATGTAGTAGATTATAGGATAAGCAAGATAACAGTAGAGAAAATAAAAGGTATTTGAAAGTTATTTCAGGCTAGAACCTGACAAGGAATCTTTCATAATAAGAATTAGAGTTAGGAATACTGATGTTTATTGTTTGTTTTGTTTATAAAATTGTATTAGAATTACCAGATATGTTATTAAGAAACGTTAGGTGGGAGTAGAATAAAATCTAGGCTCTAGGCCAAACTGTTGAATATAAATTTAGTAATTTTGAGAATAAATAATAATCCAAAGTTAAGGCAGAATATGCAAAATGGTTAAACCGATTAAGTGAGTATTCCTAGTACCAAAAAATATGTATAACAACTAATTTTGAATAAAATATATGTAAAATATAAATATGGAAAATAGTAAAAATGTAATTAGCTATTCAAATGTGGGCATGAGGGATATCAAAATGATCATCATGAAAAATTAGGAAGAATGGTACTCATGCAATAACTCTAGCTATTAGTATAAGATAGTAATCTTCATTTGAAGATATTTTGGTAAAATTAGACTAAAAAAGACGTTAAATCATAACAATGACTTAAGTTAATAACCAATGAAAATTAGCATAATTTATTAGGTAACCATAGCAACCAGCAATTTATTGCCAAAAAACCGTTAGATTTTCAGTAATGTTCATTGACCAACGCTAGAGAGTGGATCGAGGAGCTCTCGTCTTAAAATTTCTATTATTAAAGTAAATTCGAACCTAATTTAAATTAGATGGAGATAACTACAATAGTCCAGGGAATCCTGAACAACATTTTGTTAATAAAAAAATTAATTAACAAACCATAATTATCTGAAGAAGACGGAACGACGCAGTGAAGAAGAGAGACGACAACGGACACCAAATGAAGATCATTGGAACATCATAATAGAAGAAGACGAACGACAACCGAAGAAATACGAGGCCTGAGTCAGCGAGGAGAAACATCGAGACGAGGGAAATAAACTTCTGGAGAGTAGAAGAAGACGACAGCCCAGGAGTTATCCATAGAAGAAGACGACATCAGGATCTTCAGCAGGAAAACCGATGAGTATAAACATTATCCCATAATCGAATTCACAATTTTTTGGTCAGAATTAAAATAACTATTTCACTTCACTGATCACTATTCCGATTCAGAAATAAATGCTTTGTTTAAATTCACTATTAAACTTTAATCAATTAGCAATTATTAAAAATAAAATATAATAAATGATTGACGAACCTTTTAATAACTAAATCTGACAAACGAAACCTAACCCAAAATTTCTTTACAAGTTTTCATTGGTAATTACTTAATTGAATACAATGATATATTAATTTGTTTATGTAATTAGTATTAAGAATTTGTGTGTGTTAGCCGTAAGTATATATTTCTGTAGCCGAAAGGATTTTTTAACACCCCTGAGAAAATAATATTTAAATGTAAACCAACATCAAAGACGCTATGTATACAAACTGAGCAAGTACCACCGAACAAGTGTAATAGCCGGTGCAGAAAAAGAATTTGATGTACTATAAAGTAATTGAAATGTTCTAAAAGGTTAATAAATGTTCTCAATCTGCAATTCTGTATGTTTGATTCAGTTAATTTATAAAAACAAATAACAAATTTTACAAGTGAAAGCGTTAAAGCAAGACGCTAGCCGAGTCAACACTGCAGGAAGCCGTGCGCCAATCAGGTGGCGAGGCGGCAACATTTGAATGCAGCAGAGCGAAATACGGTTTACCCGTAAACGACACAGAAGTTACATTTTGACACGATTAACATTAAATAACACTAAATAACATCAAATAACATTATATATTAAATTTTTACAACCCCACAAACAGTTTCTTTACAAAGTGGCGCGCCAACTAGTAGGGCTAGAATAGTTAAGGAAAATACCTTTAAACTTTACAGATTCTAGCGGCGA
Source organism: Magicicada septendecula (assembly GCA_034769895.1). Classification (NCBI taxonomy): domain Eukaryota; kingdom Metazoa; phylum Arthropoda; class Insecta; order Hemiptera; family Cicadidae; genus Magicicada; species Magicicada septendecula. The sequence goes on from CM068373.1 coordinate 276,061,812, forward strand.
CTACGGAAATGGAACCGGCAAAAATCGGGACGAGACAACAGATGAAGCTATGCGAAAAGGAGGAGGAAGAGGAAGCAAGGAGATTAGAAAAGGAGATCGAGAAAGGTGCCAGAATGGAGGAAAAGGAAATAACTTCGGTGGAAGATGTAGAATAGTTACTAACTCCCATGGAAATAGATAAACCCACCCAGAAGGAAGACCTGAGCACACAGGAGATGTTCAGGATAATGATGGAACAGAGAAGAGAAGACAAGGAAGAATTGAATAAGAAATTTGAGGAAATGAAGGAGGACAATAAAAAATTATTACAACAAAATAACAAGAAGATGGAAGAAGAACTAGACAAGAAATTTGAGTCAATAAATGACAATTTCAAGAAAATGGACAAGAAGTTTGAAGATAATTCCAAGAAACAGAATGAAAAACTGGACAGCACTAAAGAAGAATTGAATAAGAAGTTCGAGTCCATGAACGAAAAATTTGACAGGAATGAGGAGAGTAACAAAAAGAATATCGAAACTTTAGAACGGAAGATGAAAGAGGAGAATAAGCTGATAGGAGAAAAGATAGAGAAGAGTAATGAGAAAACCAGTGAAACTTTGAGACTCATGAAAGAGGACATTGAAACGCTGAATGATAAAATTGAATATAACCAAGATACATTACAGCAACAGTTGACGGAGTACAGAGAAGAACTGAAACAAACTGTAATGGAAACGGAAGAGAAGATAGAGAAAACCAGCGAAGTAGTGATGCAAGTCCGAGAAGAAATTTTAATCAAGGTGAATGAAGTTGAAGGCGAAGGTAAGAGGAGGGCTGAAGGACTCCAAAAAGAAACCAACAACAAATTAGAACAAATACAAACCAGAGTAGAAGAGAACTATAGCAGATTGGACGCGTCAGTAAGTGAAGTGAAGGACACCACAACCGCCCAAGAAGGGAAAATTGGTGAATTTAGGGCTAGAGAGTTGCGCCTACAGGAGGAGATCAACGCATTGAAGGATCGACCGATCATGACCTCACATGTATTATGTAGCGAAAACAGAGAGACAATAAATTTAAAAAATTATAAACGCAATCCAATTGAGTTTATAGAACGAGTGGAGGAGAACTTAGCCCGAACCAGAGAGACAAGGTGGACGGTAATCAAGAGCATGATAGATGACATGTTCAAAGAAGTCCATGATAATTGGTGGTCGGCGGTGAGACCAGACATAAATAATTTCAATGAGTTCAAGAAATTATTCAAAGACAAATACTGGTCGGAGGCGACTCAGCACGTGGTGAGAAACAACATAAGCAATGGCAGATTCGACCCTTACCTAGGACAGTCCCCAACCGCTTACTTTTTAGGTAAGGTAAGCATAGCGAGGAACCTCGAACCCAACATCCCGGAAGAGTGCCTAGTGACACAATTGGCGTATCACTACGACGGTGAGATCACAAAAAGCCGTTTAAGTGGACGAATTAAAACTATACAAGAGATGGCCGCATTATTGGGAGAGTATGAGCGGGAGAAACACTATGTCTTGAACAGACAGAAGAACTCACCAAACTACAGGAATTATGACAACAGGAATCAACCAAGTGGGCCACAAGGAAACCACACCCCGGCCAATCATCCGCCATCCAATACCAATAATTACCGAGGGTTCCATAATCAAAACAACAACAATAATTACACAGGAAACCATAATCAGAATTACCCCAATAATAATAACAATGTAAACCATCCTTACAACAGGGGAAATAACCAAAATGGAGGTGGTTATAACAGACCAAATAATCAGTACCATAATAATAACCTGTCGACACCGAATCAACCACACAGGCGACAGGTAAATTATGTCAATGCCCAAAACGACAGAAGACGTGGTTACAGAAGAAGGAGCAGGAGTCCGGAAGAAGATAGGAGAAGCAGGGAACGAAGGGGAGACGCGCCCGCAATAAATCAGCCGAACAATGACCAGGGAGTCCAGTATGTCCGAATAAACCATATCCTGGCTGAGGCCGGGGATGACCAAGAGGGCTATCATGGAAACAATGAACCTAATCCGAGTTCCAGGAATGCTGAGGGAAGGAACAGACGGAACGAAGATGAAATAGAACCATATGAATATGATCCATACTGTGACGATCCAATAGAGAGATTTAACACTGCTTATAACCTACGGAATCCTCCGGAAAACCATATTGGCAGAGCAGCCCGAACAGCGGCCAGTACCGGAAACGGATAAAACTAAGTCAAAATGCTACCCAAAATGGGACTGATTTTAAGTAAACCGACCAGGCAAACCAAGTAATGTATAAATGAGAAGATTAACTTACAAGAAAAAGGAGTGTATATAACAGGGTCCATTGTATAGTAAAATAAATACCCTATCTCATATTGAAAGATAACAAAAATAATACCTATGTCATAAGTGAAATCACAACTAAAAAGATAAAAGGGACTTATAACCAGTCTTCTTTAAAAAAGTATTATGAACCAGTGTCAGAAAATTAAAGAGAATTTTGAAGGTAAAAAATTATCAAAATTCAAAAATAAATGTAAGCACAACTTACAATAAGTATTTGATTGGAACTATTATTATTATAAATGAAAGGGAATTTAGAAGAAAGATAAGCTAAGTTCAAAACAAAGTAAGGCTAAACTTACGACCAAGTGTGAAACAAAATGTGTAAACTAAACACACGTAATTTTGAAAATATATATAATGGAATATCATAAAAAACTGAGATATAAAATAATTAAATGTTACACAAATAATGATGACGCTACATAACATCACTAACAAACCCTATCACAAAAAGGGGATAAATAAAAATTAATGTTTCACAAAAGAAGAGACAAAATAATCAAATAAAAAATAACACTGGCAGATTAACTGAACAATCAAGGAAAAATCTAAGTGAGCCAGAAACCAGCTACAATGTTAATTTTAAATACCAATGAGGATTAAAGTGATGACAAATAGAATCACTACCATATAAAATAAGCTAATTAAACAATGCAAAATGCCTATTAAATATCGCCATAAGCTTAATCAAAGGAATCCAAATGAGTTATTGAGATGAAAAAGTCATGAAATGTATAAAAGAGAGAATAATTAATCCCAAAAGTGTTTTATTGTATTAATATTATGTGAGTCGGAAATGAACGACTATTATTATAATTATTATGAATATTATTATGTGATGATTTTATGTTGAGATACGTCCAACAATTATTTATGTTATTGAGCAGATAGGCAAGGCCTCTGAACTCAAAATGTGTATAAATGGATAGCAGAGTAATAGAGCCACACGTGCCCTCTGGCTAGTACCAATTTATATGAAGGAGAGAGAAGAAAAATTTTAGGGAAATAGAACATAAAAGGGAATAATAAAGAAAGAAAATAATACCAATTATCATATTATGAACCGTGACTTAATAAAGAATCAATACAGAAGAAGTAGCGATTGATGAATTCCTGAATCATAACAACTTGATAAAGTAAACTATATTGATGATTTCAGAAAAAATCTAATAATCTTTGTTTCGAAATAATCAATTTTGGTGGCGATGCATTATGTAACATGACATAAGGTAGTGAAGATCCAATTGTATTTAATTATAAAATAAAAAGCTGAAGATAAGAGTAAGAGGCAAAAACTTATAAACTTAGAGATCAATAACCCAGTAACCCAATAAATGACAATTGACTATTAACCTGACAATGACCTGACACAGTAGATCGGATAAAAACCAAAGGAACCAAGAGACAATGAAGAAGCAGCCGAGACCTAAGTGCAATCAAATAATCCCAAGTAATGACCAGTGTATTGTAAACTAAATAATGAACTGATATTTGTAGTATATGAGATGTAACTAGGATAATAAGATTAATGGAAGGTAATAATATCACATATATCTTGTTGATAAAAGAATGTACTTATATAATATAAGGTAGGGAGTTACAAACTAACCATACCCCAAACTAATAGTAATAATAATAGCCAAAGACAATAAACAATGCTTTGAGCCAAACAAAAACAAAATTTAAGTAATAACTAAAAGTGATCAGAGTGATTTGGAAGTAAATTAGTTATTCATGACCATAATCACACAGTGATATAAAATAATCAGACAAATCGTGTGAATAAACAAGTGAGTTAAAAATGTGTGTAAAATTAAATAAGTGGTGAAGTGCTAGGTATAGCATATAATGGAACAAAGTGAGAATGATAATAATTAAAGAAACCTTTTAATGAAAGGAAAAGTGCAGTGGGGGTGTAGAATAAAATATTATATAAGCAAACTATAATAAACAGATAAACAATTTTTGATAAAATGTACCTTAGTAAGTAAGATTAAACTAATTGTGATTTTATAAATTTAGGTAATAGGATGTCAGAATTATATAATAAGGTAAGAATTAAGTTACTAGAATGAGTAGTAAATTAAGAAGGACAGACACTGTATTTGAGTGAAGGAATTAGTAGATAAAACATATCATGTAAGGAACAGTTTATCAGTAGTATTGTAAGAGTTTTATTATTGTTCAAAAACCATAAAATGTAGTAGATTATAGGATAAGCAAGATAACAGTAGAGAAAATAAAAGGTATTTGAAAGTTATTTCAGGCTAGAACCTGACAAGGAATCTTTCATAATAAGAATTAGAGTTAGGAATACTGATGTTTATTGTTTGTTTTGTTTATAAAATTGTATTAGAATTACCAGATATGTTATTAAGAAACGTTAGGTGGGAGTAGAATAAAATCTAGGCTCTAGGCCAAACTGTTGAATATAAATTTAGTAATTTTGAGAATAAATAATAATCCAAAGTTAAGGCAGAATATGCAAAATGGTTAAACCGATTAAGTGAGTATTCCTAGTACCAAAAAATATGTATAACAACTAATTTTGAATAAAATATATGTAAAATATAAATATGGAAAATAGTAAAAATGTAATTAGCTATTCAAATGTGGGCATGAGGGATATCAAAATGATCATCATGAAAAATTAGGAAGAATGGTACTCATGCAATAACTCTAGCTATTAGTATAAGATAGTAATCTTCATTTGAAGATATTTTGGTAAAATTAGACTAAAAAAGACGTTAAATCATAACAATGACTTAAGTTAATAACCAATGAAAATTAGCATAATTTATTAGGTAACCATAGCAACCAGCAATTTATTGCCAAAAAACCGTTAGATTTTCAGTAATGTTCATTGACCAACGCTAGAGAGTGGATCGAGGAGCTCTCGTCTTAAAATTTCTATTATTAAAGTAAATTCGAACCTAATTTAAATTAGATGGAGATAACTACAATAGTCCAGGGAATCCTGAACAACATTTTGTTAATAAAAAAATTAATTAACAAACCATAATTATCTGAAGAAGACGGAACGACGCAGTGAAGAAGAGAGACGACAACGGACACCAAATGAAGATCATTGGAACATCATAATAGAAGAAGACGAACGACAACCGAAGAAATACGAGGCCTGAGTCAGCGAGGAGAAACATCGAGACGAGGGAAATAAACTTCTGGAGAGTAGAAGAAGACGACAGCCCAGGAGTTATCCATAGAAGAAGACGACATCAGGATCTTCAGCAGGAAAACCGATGAGTATAAACATTATCCCATAATCGAATTCACAATTTTTTGGTCAGAATTAAAATAACTATTTCACTTCACTGATCACTATTCCGATTCAGAAATAAATGCTTTGTTTAAATTCACTATTAAACTTTAATCAATTAGCAATTATTAAAAATAAAATATAATAAATGATTGACGAACCTTTTAATAACTAAATCTGACAAACGAAACCTAACCCAAAATTTCTTTACAAGTTTTCATTGGTAATTACTTAATTGAATACAATGATATATTAATTTGTTTATGTAATTAGTATTAAGAATTTGTGTGTGTTAGCCGTAAGTATATATTTCTGTAGCCGAAAGGATTTTTTAACACCCCTGAGAAAATAATATTTAAATGTAAACCAACATCAAAGACGCTATGTATACAAACTGAGCAAGTACCACCGAACAAGTGTAATAGCCGGTGCAGAAAAAGAATTTGATGTACTATAAAGTAATTGAAATGTTCTAAAAGGTTAATAAATGTTCTCAATCTGCAATTCTGTATGTTTGATTCAGTTAATTTATAAAAACAAATAACAAATTTTACAAGTGAAAGCGTTAAAGCAAGACGCTAGCCGAGTCAACACTGCAGGAAGCCGTGCGCCAATCAGGTGGCGAGGCGGCAACATTTGAATGCAGCAGAGCGAAATACGGTTTACCCGTAAACGACACAGAAGTTACATTTTGACACGATTAACATTAAATAACACTAAATAACATC